>CM070662.1:35597090-36797090 GCA_036346575.1 Dendrocalamus sinicus
CTGATTCTAATAGCTGCAAGTTTTGCTATCTGCAGAGGACAAAAGGGTGCAATGTGATCGGCAAGCATTTTAGTGCATCACATTACAGTGCATCAAAACGAACACTCACCTTGCTCAAGAATACACCTATTCCTGTCTCTGCGCATGTTTCTCCTCCTGCTGCAGGATTAGGTCTTGTTGGACTGCAATCAAGAATATGGAAGCAAAGTTTCAATTAAGCATCCAGCTGACCTGAAGAGTTTACACAGGAAACAGAGAAGGGATATTAACCTTGCAAACGCTGATTGAAGAGGAGGTAGTAACTTTGATTTTATGGCATCCTTGACTGGTGATCTAAATGAATTGTTGTCCACCAGCACATTTCTCCTATCAGTGCATGCTCTTTTGGGAGATCTAACTTCATCTTTATCTACAGGAAATATAATTGACAATGATACATAGGAAATTCAATCACTCATCGTATATTGAAAAGTGGAAAGCCACCAAAATACTCTGCTCATTTAGCAAAACCAAAATTCAGAAACAGGAAGTAACTGGCATATGGCTTCATAAAAACGCTACCTGGTGAGCGTTCTTGCTTCTGAAAGGGAAGAGGTGGAAGGCCCCCCAATGAAATATTATGATGCGCCGCAATAGCATCAAGTGATGGCATTGGTTCAGCCAGTAAACCAAGCCGGTTTATTTCTGCAGACAGTGCTGGCCTAGCAACAATTAAGGAATTGTACATTGATGAGCCTTTCTCCCATGCCATGCTTTCCAGAAGCCGTTCCTCAAGTGAATTCAGATGTCGCTTCAACTCTCGTGGGAGTGTATCTTCATGCCTAACAAAACTCTCTATGACTTTACTCAAGTCAAAAGCTGTTATGCCAGTTTTCTCTAACACAGCTGGGAACATCATTGTGACTGTCTTGTGAGTGGCGAGAACTAGCTCAGCAGAACAGGCAATCATACACCGATGGAATCGCTCATTAGACAGAAGTGATGTTAGATTGTTCCCACTCAAGATTTGTGACTCTGCTCTGCACATTGATTCCAGAACTCTATAATACAGCTTAAGAGCTTCCATTTTCCTTTGCTCTGTCCAGATAGCATCCATCCTATTTGTGCTTCGCACACTGGTACATATACGTTCACCAAAAGAACTGCTTGTGAATATGGCTCCGAGTATAATGCTAGCTCTGCGTGTAATGTCATCTGTTACATCCTTATCGCATGCTGAAAAGAAGCGCAATAACTCCCCAGAAGGTCTTGAAGGAAGGGGAGATATTGTACTCCGAAGCCACTTGGCAGTTGTCATAGCTGTGCTCACTGGGGTGATAGGAGCCATCTTTGAGTTGCAGAAACTGTTTCCGTTAGGTGATGCACAAAAACGTGGAGGAGACATTGGACTTGGACTTGTTATTGATTTTGCAGGTGAGGCCATAACATCATACTTTCTCTGCAACACCACAGATAATGTTTAAAAAATCAAAGCTTTTGAGTTTGAAGCAATGGATGAACATGTATAGGCTTATAAGTTATTACCTTTGTGCCAGGTAAATCAATGGCACCTCCCGAGAGACTTCCACTGCCAAGCAAACTGTCCTCATCATTAGCAAACATGCGTTCATCTAGCTCTCCTTTTGTGTTAATGGCATTCTCGTATTCCTTTTCCAGGATCAGCAAACTTGATTTCAACGAGTCTTCATCAAGCAAATTCTCAAAAAATGTCAAGCCCTCTGCATCAAAGAAGAAAGTATTTGTGAGATTGGCAGCAAATAAGCTCCAGAAATACAATCGCTACCAAAGTTTAAACTTCTGTTTGCATAAAAGACTTGTACCTGGATCAATAAAAGATAAATTATCCTTTTGACATTCTGAAGCAGCAGAGCATGGTTTCTTTTTTAGAATATCTATTATAAGAGTGTTTGTCTTCTCCAGTGCTTTGCTCAACTCATCTTCCGAGGTATGATATTTTTCACAGAGAGAAGCAATAAGATTGACTCCCTTTTCTGACTTCTTAACTGATTCAAATCCACAAACAGCATCCATCAGTTTCAAGCCATAACTGCCGTATTTAGCTGAGCATGAAAATCAAACGGTAACTGCCAAAATAAAAAAGTTTACTTCCATTACCAAAGCAGGATGAATCTTGGATATTGAAGCTCCTTAGCCGCACAGGAATGTGAATAATGAGTATGGCCTGCAGGCATGTAAAATAATCAGCATTCATTGCTTATAAATTGACTAACACCATGCATCAACTACCCTGTTGCATGACAAAAAAAAAAGACGCTTGTGAAATTGATAATAGCAGAAGTCATTACCAACACAGAAACTAGTCCATTTGTGGATGTCACAAGATCCTTGAATCGGCTGAATGTTTGGATTCTTAGAACTAAGAAGAGTAACCATCCAAAGCGATAATAGTCAGAAGCTTGTTGCGCAATTGGTTCTGAAGAATTTTCAGCAGGCTTGGCATCATTTGGCAGGAATAGCTCTTGGTATGCACGTTTGTAATACCTGAACGAACCAAAGCAACATCGCTGTCATTTATCTGACATATAATAGTTCATAAATGCTCATCAAAGATAAGGAATTAAGCAAATAGAAAACAAGGAGAAGCACCGTAGCAAATAAGCTAAGGTAAAGTAAGCATAATTGCTATGCGGACATTTTAGGTTACGAGTTGCCATAGGTGAAACAATGAAAGGCAAAAGACACAACAGAAAGCATAACTTTACCTGCTTAGCAGGCTTAAATGGACCACATTCGCTTGCAATTCCTTCAACTGAACATGAGGCAAAGCAATGCATTAGTCGGTAACAGGATAAACACCTAAAATGTGTTCAATTCTGAAATCACTAATAAAACAGGGGAGAACACTCAGAATTTTGCATAAATACCTCAAGCCTCTTCTCCCAATCTGAACCATAGAGGCCAGTCAGAATATATCCAACCTTTATGCAGAACTGCGGCATCTCCTTGAAAAAGTCCACAATGCTGTAGGGCATCAACACAATCAATGCACCAGATTAGCCCAACTGAGAACTCGATTGCTCCCCAACAGGACATAATTTGCACATTCCTTACTTCAGCTTAAATGCCCTCAAGATCTGGCACAGTGTGATCCCACCATCTTCCTTCGCCTTCCCCGCTTTGCTGAGCCTCGACACGCAATAAAGAACAAATGCAGACCAGAACCTCTCGATCTCCTCGGGCTATATACGCACATTCAACAAGTTCCAGAAGCACAAATCTCAGCTATATGACATGGTGCCAAATTGGAAGGAAGGAACTACACTACAGATGAAGAAAATGCGATTTTACAGATCCAGTGCCCAAGGACGACATGCTGGACAGGAGGGTGTTCTTGGTCTCATTGAACAGCTGCATTGCCTGCCTCATCATGCTCTCGTCGAGCACTAGCTTGCTCTGTTCGCCAGCAAACAGCGCAGTTCAAAAATTAGATGACAAAACAAACACCAGGCATAAAAAAGCACACAAATGGAAGCGTGACGTTCCTCCTAAACCATGACAAACCCTCAACCAGAATAGAAAAATTATGCAGGTAAAAAAATCGCACATGTTAAGACAAATAAAGCGCAGTAAGTTCTAAATAGCAGAAAGAAGGGAACCGTGTGCCCTTTTTCTAGGATTTGGAAGAAGTAACCACAGAAATTTACCCCTAAAAGAGCATTCACAAACAAAACTCCAAAGAACATATCACAACGATAATCTCAAAATAGCATTTCCACCTAAGGATTTCAAAGGAGTGAAAGCACAGAAAGGTAGGCAAAGCACACAATTCCAAATATCACAGAAAACTCCCCGAAGAATCGGAAGGGACCAGAAATCGGTTAAGATAATCTAATCCAATGGCACGAAAGCACAGAATCCCAAAGATCGGAGCATAATGATCAGAAAGTTCACATTTTCCCCCAAAATAAAAGATGACAAACCTCAAGTGGGAATCAAATCCAGCATAAAATCGGAGAAAAAAATCGCACAAAATCAAGCCCAAACCGCAAGATCTGCGAAATGGTGAAAACCACCCATCATTTCTGCCCAGAAAAAACTACACAGAGAAGCTAAAACACATCGCCATAAACAAAACAGCAGGACCTGCACAGTGAAAAATCCAACACCCAAGTTAAACCCCTGCCCCGCACAAACGCCACAACAGACGAGGACCCGTACCTTGCACAGATCGGCGAACCGCTCCTCCATGGCGGCGGCGCCGTCCGTTTTCCTCAAGGCCGTGGACCCGGAGCCCCCATCCGTCGCCCCAGATCCCGAGCTCGTGGGCGGCGCTGCTCCCCCCATGCCTCCCGACTGATTCAAAAATCTCCAGCGAGCTGCGGCGGCGGGAGGCGAGGAGCGTACCACTAGGGTTGCGCTTGCGCGGTGGGGGAGGGAATGGGAAGGGGAGGTGGGTGGCCGGAATGCGCGCCAAAAGTTTTTTTATTTTTGGGCGGCGCGCGCAGAGTTTTTATATATATTCGCGGGTGGCTTGCGCGGTAAAATGGGATTTTCTGTGTCACTGCGCGGTGGGGTATGGCTCGCGCGCGAAAGGCCGGGTGGGGACACGTGGCGCGGGGGGGGGGGGAGACGGGAGGGTGGGGGCTCGGTTTCGTTTTGGCGGGAAGGGTGTGGAGATGGCGGGAACGGAAGGGATGGGGTCAGCGGTGAGTCAGAGGGTGGGCCCTGTCTGTGGGGTGGGTAGTGTGGGGGCGTCGGGATTCGCAGCCACGTGCACCGCGGCCGCGCTGCTGCAGTACAGGGGCAAATGAGTCAAAACAAAAAATTACTACTCCTATTTAATGCTGCTCTGATTGGGCAGAGACCGAATTTTTTTTGTATTTTAGCCCTTTTTTTGAAGAATATTCACATTTAGACCCCGGTAGTTTTAATCCCGTTTTGGATCAGACACTTCGCCTGTGACCCACAGCCAGGTAACACGCCTCGCCGCCGTGGTCCACGGCCCGAGGTCCCCCGCACCACGTGGCGGCTGCGTGGCGCTGGGACGTGGCAAGAGGTCGGCGCCAGGTCATGGCTCCGAGCTCGAGCCATGGATCTTGGCGCGAGCATGCGGCCTTTCCTGGGCACGGCGGGTCACAGTGCTTTCTTCTTTTCTCTCGTCCGCTCTTGCTTGCCTCGCTACGCGCGGTGCCACTTCGGCCTCGGCCGCCTCCCGCGTCTCCGCCACTGCGCCTCGCCTGCCGCGCCAGCACAGATCCTCCTCCTCCCATGTGGAAGGAACGCCGCAAAGGTAGATGCCGTCAATCCTTTTCTCGCTCTTCTCTCGCCATGTTTTACGTACAATGTGACCTTATGCTTTGCTTAAGAGTCTTAAGGACTACCAAAGCCATTCATTTGTGAAACTAGCTAGACATATGGTTCTTGGTAGAAGTTCAATTCAACCACGTGAGCTTAAAACGCTAGGCATGTCAATGACAATGTGTTCTTTTGGCCACCGTAAGGACTAGTTGGAGGAATTCAAGAGCTTCTTGATGTGTCCCCAATGCAAGTTCATATGAGCTGTACTGTAATATTGGTGTGATTAATACAATATGTAGATAAATATTGGTGGTTCTGTTTGACTCCAAAAAAGACATTGTAGGCTGCATATTATAACTGAAAATCTCATGTGACTATATCTGGATCCTATTAGATATATAGATGTTTGAATGGGAAAGGGTTCATTTAGATATTTTATTGCTTAAACAAGTATGCATGTGATTTATCCAAAATTTCGCTTAAAGGTATTGAGTTTGGTTTTGTGTATGAACTAGATGGACAACGTAGTGACCCTATATCATGGAGGCATGTGACAAGTGATGATTATGGAAATGTTCAATTTGTTGAAATGCAAAGGTGCCTCGATGTTCAAGTGATCTACGTCGTTTAGTGAGTTGGTTGCTAGGGCCGGAGAAGCTACATTGTCATGGAAACGAGGAGAGCATCACAATTGAGGGGTTACTTCACTTCGGTTCGAAAGACACAATTCTCAGGCGGTTGATCTTCATTGGTTGTGAGGATGAGTGGGACAAATATGTCAAAGTGGTTATGAGGAATGAGTTAAAATGTTTGGACCTTGTTGTGCGGAAGGTGTCTATTGAACCAACCCCTCACGGTTATTCACCAGAACTAGGTGATCAGGCACTCTTTGACCCTCCGTTACTGGATCTTACGGTGGATGTGGAAGAAGTGCCTGAGGTGCCCGATGCTCTATCTGCCCGAACGAGGTTCAGATTTCTCAACCAGTTCGAGTTGAATGTTGGACTGATGATGTCGTGGCGGCCCCTCAGGAGATGGGATTGACCCAGAATCATCCCAGTAAGTGTCGAGCAACACTTTAGCCTTTTGTCGTCATTGCTTTTTTTTTGTCTCAATCCCATCGTTTTCGTGCTTATGA
The DNA here is from genome assembly GCA_036346575.1 of Dendrocalamus sinicus. Taxonomy (NCBI): domain Eukaryota; kingdom Viridiplantae; phylum Streptophyta; class Magnoliopsida; order Poales; family Poaceae; genus Dendrocalamus; species Dendrocalamus sinicus. The sequence goes on from CM070662.1 coordinate 35,603,488, forward strand.
TGCAGGAGACATTCCTGATAATGTTGGTGTTCCTCCCGTTGCTCCATCTAGCAATGTTGAAGAAGTCTGCAGGGACTCCAATAGTGTGGATGTTCAAATTGTGGATGATCTGCAGCCTTACGAGATCGCAAGGGCCGTTGAATCTGACGATGACCGCCCTTTTGGAGAGTCGACGAAAGTGATATTGAGCCGATCGAGCGTTATTGCTGGCCGGATCCATCGATTCATGAATTCAGCGATCTTAGGCATTCTCATGGGGCTTATGCGAAGGAAGGGATGACGAGTGCTAGATGCTTCGAGGCCGGTTCAAGCATGACAATTGAGAAGGGCATGATGTTTGAGGACTTGTCTGCATTGAGAAGGTGGCTGCAGGAGTATTCAGTGATTCGTAAAAGGCCATTCAAGGTGAGGCATTCTTATGTGGAGCGGAGGTACACAGTTGTGTGCGAAGGAAACATGTGAATGGAGGGTTTGTGCTAGGAAATGAAGGACACGGAAAGTTCAAGATCACAAGAATCGTTGGCCCACACACTTGTGCCGGCGAGCTCAAATGAAGCATCGGCTGTTGACCTCTACCATTATTGCCAAGTCACTGTGTCACATAGTAAAGGGAGAACCCAATATGAAGGTGAAGACACTTGCTGGGATTGTTAAGGAGAAATTTGGATACGAGATAAGGTATGGAAAAGCATGGAGGGCAAAGCAACGCATCTAGAAGATGATATATGGGGACTGGGAAGATGGGTACTTGCAGTTGCCAGCACTCTTCAATGCAATCAAAGCGGTTAATCCAGACATGCATTATGAGTACGTCCCGAAACCAAACGAATGGACTCAAGATGGGATGCAGATATTCTTCCGTGCTTTCTGGTGCTTTGCTCAGTCCATCGAGGCATGCATTATGAGTACGTCCCGAAACCACAACTAAATCATTTGTTTCTCGTTATCTTTTTTCAACTTGATCGATGACATCTACCACGCCACACATAGGCTTGCAGGTTCATCGAATGGGTGGATCGGGTGTCGCCGGCATGGCCAAATAACCGGCGATGGAGGTGGAAAACAAAGCACAATACTTTGTCAAGATGACTCAGGCTCGCGAGGTGGAACGACATATGCGGCTTGACCAAGAGCGTCGCGTGAGGGTGGACCAAATCCGTCTGAAGGGCAAGGAGGATGAGCGCAAAGGAGGCGGGAGCGATTAAGTTCGCGTGAAGCTGCCATCAAGCGTCGGAGGAGGAGCTTCAAGCTCGGGAGGCGCTCTCAAGACCAAGAGTGACAGGAAGAAGGATGCAGCGGAGCCATCTTGTGGCGTGACAAAAGGGGAAACAACCACGCTACACCCAATAGACAAAATGTAATAAACCCAAAGAAGTTATTTTCCTAAGGCATGCATGTTAGGACTAGTGGTGGAATTCAACATTAGAAGTACAGAGTTGCACACATGCCACATGCCCGCCATGTCAAATATCACTCACCTTCAAATATCACTTACCACTATATGCATCAATATTTCTACGCTCAATCCTTCGGCAAAAAAATTTAGCTTAATTTGGTTTGCATGTCCAACTCCGCAATGAACATAAATTTTTATTACGACTTCATCGATTCGTTCCCATATTACAACTACAAAATTACCAAACCTTGCAAAAACCACGGGAATTGCAAACCCTTAAAACATATCAAACCTTAAAAGACACTTACCATTTTATATATCGACCGTTCTACGCACAATCGTTCCTAAAAAAAATTACCATATTTTTTTATGCATCTACAACGAGCCAATCAACATAAACTTGTTTTACAATTTTTTCAAATTGTTTTGTAATTCACAACTACAAAATTAACAAAATTTATAATCATTACAGTTCAAATTAACAAAATACAACTAGTAATTCTTTTTGCGACAACGTAAAGCCTGATCGGTGCAAACCCTAGACGCCGAGTGTCTGCAGACGTGGCAGGGAGCTCGGCGCCACGTGGCAGGCATCTCGGCGCCACAATCTACGGCTCCGAGCTCGGCGCCACGACCCACGGCTCCGAGCTCGGAGCCACGATCCATGGCGCCGAGATGCTGCCACGTCAGCGCCACGCAGGCCACCAGGCTGGAGTGGGCCTGCGACCTCGGAGCCATGGACCACGGCGCCGACCCCCTGGGTCCAAAAACGGAATTAAAACCACCAGGGGTCTAAATGTGAATATTTTTCAAAAAAGGGCTTAAATACAAAAAATTCGGTCAGAGACAGAGAGAGAAGTGATTGTAGAGGTGTTAGAATCGCTTTTGAATTTCTATTTGAAAAAAATCAAAATTTAATATAAACATTTTAATTGTCAAAAGTGGATTTTTTTGATCTTTTTAAAAATGGTTTTTTCAAGCTATCGGTTGGCCTCTGCTGTCCTCTCCGTATTCGTGTTTTCCAAAAGCTATTTTTCTAAATTTTATTTCAAAAGCTACTTATTGCAAACGTTAATATTCTACTTCAGCAAAAAAAAAAAAACTAACCAAAAGGCATTAGCCCCCACCGATTAAGTGGTGCTCATTTGGGCTTTTTTGGGTTGCTTATGGCTGAAAAGTACTTTAGCTGGCTGAAAAAACACTGTAGCTGACAGATGCTTATTTAGCATAATTAAATTTTAAAAAATTCAAAAATATAAAAAATATGTTAGCCCATTACATATAATACAAACAAATACGGGAAAAAAGAACCGACAAAAAACTCAACAAAAAGTCAAAAGTTCAAAAAAAGATGAAATTTATAAATAGTGAAAAATAAACCGGAAACTAAATGCTGAAGCCGAAACGAGCACACCAAACTAACACCTTTGTCATGGCAATTGTACCATCCTATACAAGTGTAGCAGCACTGCAATGCAGCAGTAGTAACAATGTTTCTCTCTCATGCAGGGGAACAATGTTTTCATTCTTCCCTGAGCAAGAGAGCGGTACCTAGTGCACATGGTTTCAGTAAAGAGGTTGCAAGAAAGAAGGTAAGCACAGTGTGCATTAAGGTTCAGGAAGGAAGCCATGGCTACGTCAGTATGGTGTTGTAGACATTACTCCTCAATAATCAATATGTATGCCAGCCCACATGCTACTAGTATCAACCAAAGGCATTGCCCTAGCATATCATCGTCCAAGGTAACAAACACTTTTACAGACAGGAACCTCCTCTCCTCCGCTAGTACTGATTGCTGTTCACCCAGCTACCAGTAAAAGCAAAGCACAGTAAGAATGAGCTGTGCTTCCAATTCCATCGTAAGGTATTACTACTAACAGCTAGTAGTACAATGCTCACTACCATCTTTGGCCTCACTGAATAGGGACAGGTTAAGCAAATCTTGCAGCTTCGGCTTTCGACGCACGGTGCCCTGCCCACACGCCACGCCTAGTGGGCACATGGCAGCGGCGTGCCGAGGAAGGAAGGAAGACGAGACGCGGGCCCGCCTGTAGCCGCCTCTTCTTCTGTCGGGAGCTGCGCGCCTGTGCCGACGGCGATCGACGAGCGATTGGGATGACCGGATCACGCACGCACGGCACGATGACCACCGGTGAAAGTACGAGAGAAACGGAGCGGCTGGCTCAGCGCAGCAGCGTAGGTCAGTACTCGGTGCTGCTCCGGCAAGACAAGTAAACGCTAGTACTCTCTACTCGCTTTCTGTCTCACACACAGTTTCATCGGATCCGGGGTTCGCTTCACTCTCGTCAGCCGGTAGAAACTGACGACGCGATGCGCAGCAAAGCGACCAGGCCTGACATGAACAACTCTGCCGCTGAGCCTTCTTTATCCTAGGCGTAGGGGCAGCACTGTCCTGTCAACGGGGCTGCCTCCCATCGCATGCAAACTAGTACTTGGATTCTTTTTCATTCTTGCCAGGGACTAACAGATTCGATCGACAAATCAAATCGTCTCACACCAAGTTTGGATAAGCTTGCGAATTTCTTATCTTAGTTTCCTTATGGCATGACAGATATACCAGAACCAAGTATATATTGATAGTATGCTTAAAACAGAAGTGTAGTAGCAATGTAAGTTACACAACCTATCGAGCTCCCCTATTATTCTCGTGAAGAAAATGACTGGGTTTCAAAATTTGAAAAATAGCAATGTGTTGTTATACTCAGTTAGTCAAGGGATTTTGAAGTGTCGCATTGAGTTGTGATAATCGGTTGGTTAAGGTCGTATATCAACCACCAGCCTGTCCACACAAGTCATATCTCGAGTCTGTCAAACAGGATATAACTAGCATACCTCATTGCAATAACTATAATGAATTCTGGTAAGAAAATGCCTAGTGATCTATCTTGCTGTATCCACACCCCCACATCCAAGCTGGTTCAAGCAATGTAGCAACCAAGAAAGTATTCAGCAAGGCACAACATCGGCGTCCAAGATGACTAGCATAGCACCATCCTCTCGGTATAGTTCATCCACTTATTCTGCATACAGTTCAGTGAATATGGAGATCTCTGCTTGCCTCACCTAAGAGTACATTTTATCCCAGCAGGAGGAACAATCAGTTAAAGAAGGAACAAAACATACCTTTTGTATGAAAGGGAGAAGGCCATAAGTCACAGAGTGGATATAGCCAGCAAGCTTGGGGTGCACTGCTTTCTGTACCACTATGCACCTACATGTACATTGTGTTTAATCGAACAAACCTTTACAAACAGCAAAGTTGCCAAACCAGCTTAAATGCAAACAGGGGAGGAATTACAACCTTTTCATCCTTTGGTGATCAACAGTAGAGCAAATCTTGATGCAAAGGAGCATCCTCTTCCTCGGTTTCAAAATCCTCCGCTTGGAGGTCTTTGAGGGAGGAGAGAATGCACCTTGAAAACCACTTTTTCCTCCATGCAAATGCATGGGTTATATAGGACCTATTCTTTTTTTTTACTGAAATCCATTGTTTTTTATTATGACTTATGGTTTTTGGACTATTCGTGTAAAAGATTACAGAGTAATAGAAACTCACGTGTGGTTTTTGCCGATATAAATGAAGTTGGAATAGCATGTACTACAATTAATTAGTAGACCCCATCTTACAAAAAATTCTGTTTAAAAGTTAGTTACTGTAGAAAAATAAAAAAGCTAGTTACCGTAAAAAAGTCAAAAACAAAAGTCAAAAGCTGAAAAAAAAACAAACACATATGCCACAAAAGATGCTAATAGATTCCCCAAACAAGGTGAGTCCTCTCTTGAAACCACAGATGTGTTCATATTCCTCTGTACCTGTATCGAGTGTGGCTTTTCTAAGCATGGGTGTACCTACACTCTTACGGTTTAGATATCTGTACTTTACCAAAACATCAGAAAACAATTATACATATTGTACTATTAAGATATGGATACCCTTAAATTTTTATGGCCATATGTAATACCGTTTGTGAGAAACAAAAAAAGAGAAGGTACCTACAATTATATATTTTACATATTTTTGGTACCTTTTGTTTCTTTTGGTCGAAGACAAGCTGTGGTCAAAGCAGCAGTGCACTGTAGCGTTCGTGTGCGGCCGATCACTGTAGCATTCGTGTGCGGCCAAAGATGTGTTCGGCGACCACTGTAGCGTTCGTGTGCGGTCGGTCACTATAGCACTCGTGTGCAGGCGAAGACATGCGACCGGTCACTCTAGCAGTTGTGGAATAGCCTGGTCATACGTCAGTGTGCAGCATGTGCAGGAGTCGTAGTAGGTGAGTAGCCTGCATGTGTGGGCCCGTGTATGTCTATATAAGCTGTGTAATCTATAGAGTAGAAGAATAAGGCAAATAAGAAGAGAAAAAGAGGAAAAGCGACGCAAGTTGAGTTCGTGTTAGGAAAACTTCTCTCCGTGTCTCTATGTTCATTCGTCTTCTCCGTGTAGTGTGTGTCCATGAGTAAATTGTGTGTGTGATCCTAGTGTTCTGTTCCAACATTTGGTATCAGAGTAAGAGAAATTTTGAGATATTTTCAACATTTGGTATCAGAGCAGAGTGAGAAATCTCAAGAGTTTTCCAATATTTGGTATCAGAGCCTCCAGATCCAAGAGCAAGGTTTGAGGAGAAGCTGCCTGGCGATGACTCATTGGTTGGCGTGATGGCACACGTCGGATGGAGGTACACAGGTGCTAGTGATGAGTCAGCTGCAACACTATGTGCTCAGCTACACGACGGCGATGGTCCATATGGCCATGGCGAGGGTAGCGCGGTGTGCAAGAATCACACATGACGTGCACACCGGCGGTGGCGTGATCGCCGTGGTGTGGCGACGACGGGCGCACCAGTGGCAGATTATATGTGAGGTGGGCAGCACAGGTGGGCTGCAAGACGCGAGCAGCATCGGCAACGAACGGCGTTCTTCCACCATCAGCAACATCATGATGTAAGGCGTCATGGACACAGTGATGTCTAAAGCGGCGGCGACATTGTTGGTGTGTGTGAGTCATTTGTGTATATGGCACAGTAGGAGTATTGCATGTGTCATTTATTTGGTCATGCACGTAGGAGGTGTGTTGCATACGTACGCATTTGTTTGTCATGGTCATGTATGTAGATGAGTCAGTGCATGATGCATGTGAGTGTGTGTGAGTTTTTTTTTTGTAAACATGTGTCCATAGTATTTGCGCATATTCTTGTGTTAGTTGTGTCCACGAGAAAGCGTGAGTAATTAGGAGTGTGTAAGTTTTGATGAGAGTCTCCGTTGCCGTCAAGATGTGTCACCGGAGAAAGACAATTGGAGCTGAGGATGTGGTCGAAGTCGTCGGCAAGGTGTGTCACTGGCGGTGAAGTTGTGAAAGTCGCTGGCAAGTTATGTCACCGGCAGCATAGTCAACAAGACGAAGGCAAAATTCCTTGGAGACGCGTCAGGAGATCGGACTTCGTCTTGTGAGTCAAAGTATCAAGATTAAGGAGGAGAGTATTAGAGTTAATCTTGATAATTTGTGTGGTCGTTACGACCAGTCACTTTATGGTTGTTTTGACTGGTGTCTGTGTGGTCATTACAACCGACCCCCTTGTGTGGCCGTATACGATCGATTCGCAATGGTTAGAGACACAATCGAAGACAAGCCATGGTCGGAGACGCGGTCGAAGATAAGCTATTGTTGGAGATGCGGTCGAAGACAAGCAATGGTCGCAGACGCGGTCGAAGATAAGCTATTGTTGGAGACGCGGTCGAAGACAAGCAATGGTCAGAGACGTGGTCGAAGACAAGCCGTGGTGAAAGCAGCAATGCATTATAGTGTTCGTGTGCGGCTGAAGACGTGTGCGGCTGGTCATTGTAGCGTTCATGTGCGACCAAAGACGTCTTCGGTCAGCCACTGTAGCGTTCGTGTGCGGCCAAAGACATGTTCGGTCGGTCACTGTAGCGTTCGTATGTGGCCAAAGACATGTTCGGCGGTCACTGTAGCATTCGTGTGCGGCCGGTCACTATAGCATTCATGTGCGGCTGAATACATGTACGGCCAATCACTATAGCTGTTGTGGAGTGACCTGGTCGTACGTCAGTGCGCAGCTTGCACAGGAGTTGTAATAGGTGAGTATAAGCCATGTAATCTGTAGAGTAGAATAATAAGTCGAGTAAGAAGAGAAAAAAGAGGAAAAGAGACACAAGTTGAGTTCGTGTCGGGAAAACTTATCTTTGTGTCTATGTATTCATTCGTCTTTTCCATGTAGTGTGTGTCCACGGTAAAATTGTGTGTGTGATCCTGGTGTTTTGTTTCAACATTTGATATCAGAGTAGAGTGAGAAATCTCGAGAGATTTTTAATATTTGGTATTAGAACAGTGAGAAATCTCGAGAGATTTCCAACATGCACCACATACTACCGTATTTGGCACCGAAATTTTGTGTGTGTCATTGTACTGTGATGTATTACATTCATGATTTTTTTTCAGATTTTTTGCTGCATTTCTAACGCCACAAAATTGTGTCCAAATTTTAAGGGTGTAGGTACACCCATACTTAGCTGGACCTTTATCTGCATCTTTTTCAAGTTGCACCACCTGGAGTCTTTTACTTTAGTAGCTTGGACTTTTGGACAACACCAAGGAACACTAGCTTATCTTGTAGAGCATTATTAGTGCCCTAGTGGACATATGATGCCTCCGTCCCAGTGATCTGAAATGCGATGCTGAATGTTTCACCATTCCTTTACAGCACCCTGTAAAACATGAGGGTCTGTTGTTAATATACACCAAACAACATGGAGAGTGCAATATGATTTGTATAAAATGCGTTTACATAAGAGAAAAAAGTGCACCCACAAACAACTAATTCAGAGATATTTTAGGTGGTGCTAGAAAAAGCACTAACACGCAGACTGCATCAGAAGCATTAAATGGGGAAACCCCATTAAAATCCATTAGCTAGTATCTTTGAAAGTAACTACAGAAGAGTTGGATAATATAGCTTTCTCATAGCCGCTGCACGAGGCATCCAAGAAAGTTTCAATCTGTCATTTCTTTTGGAGATTCTGCCAAAGCTTCAAGCTGGTTGCTGTCACACAGTTGACCCTGGCAATGAGCAAGAGCCAAGAGCATACAAGAGAGAAGCAAAGCCTCATAACGCACAGAAAAGATCATGAACCAGGTCTTATTTTACATTCTTCTGTGCACTTGCATACTTCACGTGCCCAACAATGACTGCCACATGGCTTCTAAGAACATATGATATGATAGCATGAGAATACGTGCTCATAAGACCTTGTAGTTCTGTTTTCAAATTTGAAAGCTCAACCTTGCAGTTTAGCATTTGTTCTGCACAGTCACTTATGGTTATGAACTGTGAAATGTGCTGAGTCAATGAAGACAACAAACAAGCCCGCACGATTTCTGGTGACTGGCAAGACTAAAGACAAGTCTTGTAGTCTAGCTATGATCCCAGAAGCTCAGAAATGTTGTAAAATTTTTTGACATCCAGATGCTTCGTTTTCATATACTTAAAAAATGGAATTTGGACAGCATATTAGTTCTTTGTTTATGCAGCAGGGTCTAGGGCGCCCAACATGGAGATGCCTCCATTATGATTTGTCGAGTTTTCACTCTTCAGTCTTGATTTGAAATTTTTTCATATGCAGAAATGACTGATTTTGATGGCACAGACGATCCAACTTAGGAACAACACACTCTTGAAAAATGGGTATCTTCAATTCTTCATTCCTCCTCTACAAGGTTCCAAAAACCGGAACCGGAAGAAATCCCGGTCGGCGGCCGGTAACGGTAACCGGGCGGTTACCGGCCGGTTACCGGAAAAACCGGTCATAATTTGAAAATCAAAATTTGAATTTTGAGATATTTTGAAACCGGTAACGGAAAAACCGGCCGGTAACCGGAAAAACGGAAAAAAACCGGCCGGTAACCGGAAAACCGGAAAAAAACCGGCCAAAATTCGAAAAACAAAAAATTCATACCGGCCGGTTTTTTGTTTACCGGTCTCTACCGGTAAAACCGGTAACCGCCGGGATTTTGAACCATGCTCCTCTATGATTTGAGTGTAACCATGATCCTTGAGCTCCCAGTTCAGTAGCTCTAAGACCGCCTCTAACACACTATCATGAAGCTCACCGGTGATAAACTCTCTAAGAATGCCTTCAGCATCAACTTGGCTCCACCCAGGTGGCTTCCTCATCCCTTAACTCCTCACGAGGGCTCGAACCTTTTGGACTCCATCCCATCTCTGCGCCTTTGCATATATGTTTGAAAGCAGGACATAATTTCCCATGTTGTTTGGTTCCAACTTGAATAGATGACTTGCTGCCGCCTCCCCAATCTCCACATTTGAATAAGTCCTACAAGCACTTAACAGAGCGCCCCAAATGCCAGCATGTGGTTGGATACTTGGATGTCCGTTAGCATCTCATGTGTGATCATTTGGTAAGCCTCATCAATGCACCCGGCACGATCAAGCAAGTCCACCATGCATAAGTAGTGTTCTACGGTAGGAATAATGTGATACTCATCCTTCATCATCTGAGGCCCTCTTCTTTACGACTTCTAAAAGCAACTTTTGACTTTTGCTATAGTACTTAACTTTCAAACGAAATATTTTCTCAAGACGGAGTCTACAAGTTAATTGTAGTACACATTAAAAGCCCAACATCTGTATCAACCAAAATCGCAAGTGAGTATCTCTCTCTGTAATCTTTGTCGCAAACAGCCAAAATTCAAAATTTTCAGCAAAAAATCAAAAGCCGCAGCTAAAAAGAACATGCCCTAAAAGTATCACCGGCCCTCAATCTAGGGGTGGAAAAATAGCTCGAGGCTCGCGAGCTGGCTCGAGCTTATTACGAACCGAGCCGGCTCGGCTCGAGCTCGTAAATTTTCAAGCCGAGCCGAGCCTCCTTCACAGCTCGCAAAAAACTTGAGCCGAGCTCGAGCTGCTCGCGAGCCGGCTCGTGAGCTTATTTTTGGCTCGTATTTGCTGTCCACAAGGACCACCACCCAATCGCGAGGCGTCGAGGCCTCTACTACTACAATTCACTGCTTCGCATGCGCATCGCACGGTCGCATCTCCTCCACCCCTTCCACTCGACAGCCCTCCCCTTTGCTTCCTCCACACACGGCACATCCTCCCTTGTCGTCTTTTGCGCGTCGACCGCACCTCCGGCCTCCGGGGCCACGCCGGCCCTCCGCTCCGCCAAATCTGGGCGCTCCGCTTCGGCCATCCGCTCCGCCCTTCGCTCGGCGCAGCGCCGGCCCTCCGCCCCGCCAGATTTGGGCGCTCCGTCCTCCGCTCCGACTGGCCTCTGCTCCGCCAGATCTGGGTGCTCCGCTCCGGCCGTCCACTCCGCCCTCCACTCGGCGCCGCTCCGGCCCTTCGCTCCAGCTCTGCCTCCGCGTCGGCCCTCCGGCCGCTCCGCCCTTCATCGCTTGATGTGTGGAGTTTTCTGCTGCACTATCTCGTTAGGAGATCGTGCTTCTAAATTTGATGTTATTAGTTTTCTATTGCATAATCTATGACTGGTATCAATTTGTATTTCTGGATAGAACTTCCGTGCCATGATGCTTACTGTCTGCTCTGTTATCTGTGAGCTGTTCTGGCTCGCGAGCCGGCTAGAGCCGAGCCGAGCCTGTCTCGTAGCTCGTTTCAGAAATGAGCCGAGCCGAGCCTACTGTTCACCCGAGCCGAAACGAGCTTGGCTTGAGCCAGCTCGGCTCGGCTTGTTTCCACCCCTACCTCAATCCAATAGACTTGCATGACTGCAAGCATTTAGGGCTGAAACAAAACAGATGTTATCAGGGTCGAAGCCGTTGTCACACAACTCGTTAAAAACTGTAATCGCATCCTTTCCATGTCCGGCCGCGCATGCCAATGCAGATATCATAGAACTATAACATATCAGATCTCTGTGTCCAGGCGGAGATGGGCCTCGGGCCAGTTGGGCAACGACCCAAGGCCCAGAAAAATAACAGTGCAAAATTTTAGTTAGTATACCCCAAAAAAATATTGCATAGTAATTGGGCCCGAGGCCTATTGACCAGCCCGAGAGTATTTTCGGCTGGCCCGATCCATTCGTCGCGAGCAGCCAGTCAGCAGCGGCCCATCAAGCCCCCGCGGCCAGCAGCGGCGTCGGCCTACCCTAACCGCAGAGGCGCGGGCACGCCTCTCGTCTCGCCAGATCGGCCTTGTGAGCCACCTCCGGCCGCATCTCCGCGCGCGACGCGCCATCCCCACCCCACCACCGCCGGTGAGCCCGTGACGCCGCCCCGCCTCGGCCGCGGTGGCGCGCGGCACCCCTCCTCGGTGCCTCCTCTCCGCCGAGCCCGCCGGCCGCCGCGACGTCGCCCTGACTCGCCCGTTGCCTCCTTAGCGGATCTCTGCCTTAGCCCATGGCGGCGCGGCACCGCCCCCTACCTCAGTGCCTCCTCTCCGGCCTCCGCGACTCCGCCGACGCTCCTCTCCGTGGCTCCGTCAGTCCGCTGCGACGTCGGTCGCCCTGCTCCAGTGTTCGCATAAATGGAATTGTTAGAAGGTGTTGTATACTCCAACTCAAAGGGCTCCCTAGGATACAAATCAGTCCAAACTTTCTCAGCCTGATGCTTGGATTTTGTTGTAATGGAAGACTGAAGGCTCAACATTGACATTTTGTTGCCAGCCCCACTACTCACCGCCGTCCGCCGGTGCTGGTTCTCCGCCTCTCCTGGCGAGCTTCTGTGAATGATTGACTGATTGTTGATTTGTTGTCACAATGTCACTTGTCAGTAATTTAAGTATTTCAGTAATCTTGCTGTGAAGATGGTTCAAACCGATAGATACACAGTTTTTCCATTGGTATATCGACTCATTGAATTGGCTTTGATTTTGCCTGTTGCAACAGTTACAGTAGAAAGAGCTTTCTCAGTTATGAACATTATCAAAACTAAGTTACGGAATAAGATGAGTGATGAATGGATGAATGATTGCATGATATGCTATATTGAGCGAGATGTATTTGCAAGCATCGATGATAACAAGATTTTACAACATTTTCAAAATATGAGGACGCGTAAGCAGAAACTACCTCGTGCTAGTGGTATGCTACATTCTTATTTCGTAATTTGCATTAAAAATAACGTTGTAGTCTTGTTTCCCTGATTTACATATGCAATTTTATCTTTGCAGGTTTAGGTTCTCGTGCTATTGTTCATGAAGATATGATAGGCTCAAATGAACCAAATCTTTGTTAATTAAGCAAAAATTACATCGTGCTAGTTGTATGTTATATTCTTCTTTTTGCTATGTTTTATCTATTTTGTCGTATCGTTCAACATGGAATTCAAATTTTATTTTGATTATGTATTTGTATTGTACTTTTGTTATACCTCAGTACTGATAGTATTTGATATTAGTTATAGACTTATATCCTCCTTAGTTTTGGGCCCGAGGCTCCGATAAATTCTGGCTCCGCCACTAGTGTCCACCTCCAGAACAAGTCGTTCGCCCTTCCTATATTCCCACTCTTTGAGTGCATATCAATGAGGGCAGCCACAGCATGGTTTTTCATAAACATTGTGCGATGACGATCCACATAATCCTGTATCCAAAACTAGCCAGAGTTGGTAATTCACATTGCATGCATGCAGCTGCCACAGTAGAGATTGTAGTGTGGTTTGGCTCCACCTTCGGTCTTGTTCTACTCTCCAGCATAACCTTGAAGAGATCCACTGCCTCTGCAGCCAGACCCGCGCCTGAGACACGCCAATCATCACATTCCAAGTTGCAACATCCTGCGCTCTCATTCCATCAAAGACAGCCCTAGCATCATCAGCATTGCCAGTTTTCGCATATCCAGAGATCATGGCAGCGCACACAACCATGTCTGCTGCTCCATTCACCGCTGCTATTTCAAAGACACGCTTCGCAGAGTCCATATCACCATGTGCAGCACACCCGCCAACCTTCTCCACGAGCATGTTGTGTTCCTCTACGTCATTGTCTCAAACAGCTCCTCTGCACGCTCCACCTCACCTATCTCCATATACGCAGAGATTACATGTTCCACAACTGAGAATCCCTAATGACCATTCTGTCGAACACTCTGCGGGCGGGCATCCTCCAGCTTGCCGCACTTTGCATAGAAATCTACCAACGTCGTCGCTATGCGCTCACCAATCTGGAAACCGTTCTCTTGTGGTGAGCCGCTGCCTTCAGTACGGCGGAAATGGTGAAGGTGAGCGGTTTGATCCCCAGGCAGCCGTGGTGCATCTGGGCGTAGATCGCCATGGTGTCGCGTGCGGCGGCGTCTGACTGGGAGTTCGCACGCCAGCACGGTCCAGGAGAAGGCGATGGCGGCGGCGGCCAGGGTCACCGCCACGGCGCGCGCGGAGCAGGTGGCCGAGGTCAGCGAAGGCGCGAGTTAGATATCTACATACGACCATCAACCATGGCAGATATATAGTAAAATAGTCGTAACTACAGTAAACCACTCGTAGAGTCGACCTGTTATGGTCAATCAGCCATGGTCGACCATCCAACTGTGGTCGACCATACATTGTCAACCTGTCGTGGTCGACCTCCCGTGATTGTTATGTACCACGGATCACGCGTATGTTTTCAGGTCTTTTTCTTCCTTATCTCCTGGGTATTATTTCTATAAACCAGTTGTTCAGATATAGAAGGAAGAAATCTATATATGTAACCCTTAATTCATTAATCAATTCATTGCATGATTTCTCCAAAACACTACACGCTTTTATGGTATCAGTCATGATCACTCCTATGACCGCACGTTTCCGCAAAGCCTAGCCGTCAGCCTCCATCTTCTGGCCGATCTATCACTCTCTCTCTTATGGTCGGCTCCACCGACCTCTATGCCAATCAGGTGGCTCAGGTCGAGTAGGTGACTTTGGCCACCCACGCGGCTTTGACCGATGCCGCTGCAGCTGAGGACCGCCGGGTTTAGGCCATCATCGTGGTTGTCATCAATCGCGCGCACCAGCAGGTGCTCACTGTGATTGCTGCCGAACGTCAACAGGTCCTAGCTGCTGATCTCACCCATGATGTCGTCAACCAACAGGACTACACCATCCCACCCTTCACGCCTAAGCTGCTGGCGTCCTCAACATCAAGGCCCTTATCCCGGTTACCTCGACTTTACCTCTGCTAACAATGGAAAGTGGCGCTGCCACTTCCTCATCATGCTCGATAAATGCATCTTGATAGACCACGTCCTCTCAGACAATGCCCCCATTCCCGATCAGGCAGATTGGGTACCCATGGACTGTGTGGTCTTGTCGTGGCTTTACGGCACCATTCCTACAGACCATATAGAGATCATCATGTCCCCCACCACTACTGCCCGCATCGTGTGGATGAACCTTGACCACCAATTCATTGGCAACAAAGAGACCTGAGCTCTTTACATGGAGGCGGAATTTTGCAACTTCGTTCAAGGTGATTTATCAATATCTAATTTTTGCTACAAACTCAAGAGTATGGCAGGTGGTTTTGGCGATATCGGCAAACTTATCTCCAATCAGACACTCGTGTTGTCCGTCCTTTACAGCCTCAATGAGAAGTTCTCTCATATGGTGCCAATTCTCAAAATGCAACGGCCATTTCCTACGTTTGTGGAGACTCATTCGCGTCTTCTCCTCGAAGAGATCACCAAGAACTCCAGACCGGCTGCACCGCCATTCATTTTCCTCGCTGCTGGATAACAGGGCTCCCACCCTCTGAGCCCAGGCGGGGGTGGCAGCGCCAACGATGGGAACGGCGGCTATGGGAAGAACAACAGCTGCAACCACTACCGTAATAAGGGCACTTGCAGCGATGATGGGAATGGCGGTTCAGGTGGGACCAGCGGGCCACCCACCACCGGCGCCGGCGGAGCGGCCATGTGGTCAGCAAAGCTGAGCGGATAGGGTGGCCATCCTTTTTTTAACCCATGGATAGGGACTATTCAGATATGGTCACACCATGTCGATGGTGTCCTCAGTCCTCTGCCTAATGTGACAACTCCACCGTCGCACCCGGCGCCCCATGCTCTCACTGTCATACCCCCTCCCAATCATCCCGACGTCCAGTTCAGTGCGTCGTCCTCTCCTGGAAACATCACATCGGTGACTTTGGTGGCCCTCCTCAACCACTCTAGTTGGCACCATGGACCCTCATGTCCGGTGCCAGCTCTTGGGACCAACAACACCTCATCAACGCTTTCAGTATAATGATGCTTACACCGCCTCCTTCCACTATTGAGTGGTATATAGATTCGGGTGCGTCTTCGCATATAACTTCAGATGTCGGTACTCTCTCTACTTTTCACCCCCTCCATGACTACACGAGCCTGGCGATGACGAAGCTGTTGCAAGCGTGACCGAGGAGGACGGCATGGGCGTGGAGTTGGTCGAGCTGGCGCCCGGATGCCGTGCGGCACCGCACGGCGAGGCGCACGAGGTGGTTCTCCTCCTCCGCGCTCGGCCGGGGCGGCCGCATTGGCGTATATCTGGAATTCTATCGAGCACGTGGTGCGCAACGGTGCCGATGCGTGGGGACCATGGTTGCAAACTCGGTTTGCACCTTAGCTGCGACTTGCAACTTTTCATTCCTAACAAAATCCAGCACAAAATGAGCTTCTCCAATTGCACAGATCTTAAAGCATTAGGTTAGTAACATAGTAGGTTGTCGCAAATTGGACTCTTAGTCTACTCTAAGATTTGTGCCTTTTGTCTTTCACTTTTCACTTCTGGGGAGAGGATTGAAGCATTTCCTAAGATGTTGTAGAATTAAAAAAAATATGAATTCCCTTTTTTCAGGAAATTTGATCAATAAAATACACTAGCCAGGTTAATGTTACAACTTCAACAAAACCAGTAAGAGCACTGCCACACACAGAGTACAACAGATGAACTAACAGTACACAGAACCAGAAGTACAGCCAAATCAAAGTGGCCGGAGTGAAACCTTTTGGTTCATCATGTCTATATTGTCAATCACTTAATCTACAAAGAACATCCATTGCGTGTTACTGAAAAATGGGCTGAAAATTTCAGCCAAAATAGCCAGCATGTGATCTACCATTTATCCTAGTTTTCTTTCTTGTTTCCGAGCTTTTACCACTTTGAGTTGAGGATCCACCGAGGGTTAAGAGGAGGCTTCTGAGGGAAGTGCCTATGGATTATCATTTGTATGTCGTACGATCTTTTTCCTCTCAGTGAACCCGTGTTCCATGCTGAACTCTTCCGCAAATGCCTCTATGTCAGATGCAATTTCAGAGCAGCCCTTTCGACCGACAAAATGTGGGGGTTCCGTGCCACATCGCTCCAGCCCCATGGCACTGCCGATCTGGCTGTGTAACTCTTCCAATTCTTCTGCAGCTACAGTCTGCCTTTTCATGCCCATCTCACGGTCCACGCTCATCTTCGGCAAACTTAGTACCTGTCCCATACTCAGCGTCGAGGTGAAGGCTGCAGAATCCTCCTTAACTTTAGCCCTGAAATTATTTTTGGAACTGGGGATTCTTGAAAATAAGATCTCGATGAAATTCTGGCCCAATCCATGGTTGTAAGGATTTGTTTTCCTATCATAGTGGTACCGGAAGTTCTCATAAGTAGTCTGCAATAATTGTTTTAGATGAGCATTACATATACTCGCTTGCACAAAAATTGCAAAGAAAAACTAACTGTTACTACAGTCAATGGAAAACAACCTGACCTGATTGGTACAAATCAAGTAGAGGTGGAATGATGTCAACCCTCCGACGAACCAAACAGCAATAAATGTGTATAAGATGAGAATGCCGGAGATAGGAGACTTCAGAATAGCTCTCCCCAATGTGCATTCATGTGTGTCCATTATTTTCCTGAGGTTGACCCAGCAGAATGCAAACACGTATATGCATAGCATAGTAGTTGAAGACACAAACATAAAGAAGAATTGATAGTTTCTCTGCAATGAAAGAAAATTCAAGGGCATAATGAGTATAATCCATAGTTGTTAATGTATTAACAGGTCTATATCCCCCTGAACACTAGGAAAAGACACATATATCAACTGCATATATCCCCATTTTTCTTTGTCCACTTTCCCTTACATCATTCAGATTTTAGCATGAGGGCACATGAATCTTATCCAAAAAAGACCTCCAATATATGAACATGTGAAGGATAACTTATTACTCATGTTTCTTTCATAATGGAGAACCTTATCTGATCAATGATCTTGTTGACACAAAATAGTACATACCTTTCCAATGCACTGGCCTACCCAAGGGCAGTGATGATCAAAACGTTCAACACAGTTGTTGCAGATTGAGCAATGGGAGCACCTTGGTGGACGATAAAGCATACATGTATGACAATATTTCACTTTGACTAAGACACCATTAACAAGAACATCCTTGGTGAGTGGTAAACCTGCTGAACCATGTTGGCCACCTGGCCAATCTGATAAGTCGGAGGATTCACCAATGTCTTCAGGTTCTGGGGGATGGGCATTTCGAGGAACAATTCCAGGATCCCGGCCAGATGTGAGAAGTAGAAGAACAAGAATCTGCAGAACAAGAAAAACAGTTGAGTAGTCATCTTGCCAAGGTGCAGTTACCAAATTGCAGACACGACAGCCGTTCTGCTTCGATACATAAAAACACAATGGATATGACAATTCTCCCCTACACAACTATGTTATAACTTAACATGGGAGGAGCCAATGCAGAGGATTGCTATACATAAAACAGATTTGTAACATATGACAAGCGAGTGCTAATCCATATGCTGCATTGGCATGGCTGTGGTAGGCCCAAGGGAGATGGATAGAAAGTTCCAAACAGAACAGAAAAAAGATATAAATGGTCATGTAGCTAACTGCGTGTACATGTCTCATAAACTTACATAAGCTGTAAAGATGATAGCTACAGATGCAACCCAACCTCCGATTTGGTTGTGGTACTCGTGGGCAAGCTGTTGAGAAACAACAGCAGCAAAGACAATCACCGGAACTACGATTAAACATACTGTGATTATGAGTGACCTCACATCAGGCCCAAAAATAAGTCTCCCTCCAAGGAAAAATATCTGCAAGAACATATAAAGAACACATGAGTTCTTTCCATATAGACATTATAAGAATATAGTACCATAAATGTTGTTGAATTTAAAAATTAAAGAATACAAGGCGCTGAAGTTATTACATAAACCCCCTTTTTCCACTATTAAGTTAGGCGTGCATTTCTAATCATGGTGAAGTTGTACATAACAGCTCACAATATAAACAAAGCCCACCATGTTGAACTCTAGAATCTCTTTTTGGAAGGAAACGACTTGTCGATGCATGGAGAAAATATGAAATGTGCGACTAAGTAACAAACAGACGCTATTCTGAATTATAAATTATGTGGCAACTCAAACATCACATTACATTTTTTTTTCAAACCTCCTCTGAATTTGCAATTTCTTCCTCCCTCCCTCCCTCCCTCCCATTTACTCTGTGTAGTCAATTGACATCATATACGAAATGTATAGTTGCATCAATGAGCCTACTATCTTACACACTCCTCCATAAACATGACACTTCTTCAATGCCATGACCAGACAAGTCAGCAAACACTTGACACTACCATGTCTTCTGCAGCTAAACGTTTTCGGGTACCTAAAATCCACAATACTAGAAGTACTGCAACTACAGCAAATGCTCAGACAACATTAAGACTCCAACAACTCGTGAGTCGTGACCCAATCTTTTAAAACTAGTCAACAGTAACTACGAATTGATTCCTAATTTCCTGACCCTACTAGTATAGCAGAATCACAAACCAAACAAAAGAGCAAGTAGTCCTTACATTGCTCCCTTTCCAGGTCTGGTACACACGCCGCGGCGGCGCATCGGCCTCCATGATGCGCCGGTTGGAATCCGACAGCTGCGCCTTCCCCTGCATCCTTCCTTCCATCCACCCGCACAAACTCCCAAAAACCCCAGTTCACCCAAGCACCCGCATTGCACTCACCAAAACCGAAATCTTTAGCATCAGAAACTGACCGCAAGTCACCGCGACCTCGGAGATTCCGAAATCAAACCAAATGGGCACTCCACCGTCTGCAAGAACAAGAAGCAGGCGCTTCTCACGGATCCCAGGGCGAGAAGAGAAGAGACCTGGATGAAACGAGCCGGCGAGTAGGGTTTGCGGCGGGGAGAGCTCCTCGGGAAGCGATGAGGCGAGGGCACGAGGCGGTGAGAGGATCGCCGGCGCGTGGTGATGTCGCCTTGGGATCCCAAGAAGGCGAGCACTTGCTCGCTGACGAGGAGTGGAATAATTCTAGTTCTGGAGACTGAAGTGGAGTGGTGACCCTTTCGCATATGGGCCCCTTACATCTTACTTATTCAACATAGGGCTCCACACTGAGAGACTCTGAGGCACAATGATTTTCTATAGGAATTACGCTGTGTCCAGCCAAATTCATGTAAAAATTTTCTATTCCAGACATATGTCCTGCTCATTTTTTTTATCATCTCAAACTCACTAGTGTGTGTATCAGCAAACGTTAATAGGAACATTTCATTAGTGAATTTTGGGGGGAAAGGAGAATTTGCTACATGTCACTTCTGTTTGAGTCAAGATTAGCTTGAGTGGTTGCAAGCGTGCAACAAAAGACGAAAGAAGCCCGAGTTGGAAAAGGCAAGAAGATGAGCTAAAAGGCAGCAAACTTGCTGGCCTGCCTGAAGACATTGAGCTCAGAGCATCTGTATTTTGAAAGGAAAAGGCAAAGTGAATAAGCTTTGGTACGGGTGCAAATTGATGCTTAGGCGTTGGGACACCATCACCCAATTCAATTTGATAGATCATGTAAATAACCTGTGAATCATACTCTGCAGTCTGCACTAGAACATACTCCATTACTGAACTTTTGGGTTGCACTCGAGTTTGCTCCATTAAGCCTTCCACCTTTGACACTTTAATTCAAACTTCTGCAAAGAAAAAATGGAAAGCAAGAAAGAAAGAAAGAAAAGAAAGTCAAAAGTATCATCAGTCCAAGTGCTAGCACTTTCTTGCAACCAGTGCCGTGGTTATCGGCCAGTGGACTTGTGTCTTTCTGTGCGCATATATATTTTCCATGTATGATGCATTGCTTGTATGAAATTAAGGACAAGCTAATGCTCTCCCTTTTTCCTAGCACTACAGACAGATTTGCTGATCAAAATCAACAAGAAAGTCCAAATGCTAGCTTGTTTTCTGGCGTGGACTAATTAAGCTGGTGCAAGTGCAGCTAGCTATTGTTAAAGCAAAATTTAAAGGACATCTCTTTAGGGCCAACGACGCACGAATCTCAAGGCAAGCCAACGGCCCAGATAGTGCACGTAGTTCTTGCACTTGTAGAAAATCCGCACTTGAAGGTGCATAAAATCCAACGCCATGGCATGCTTGAAAAGGAAGTAGGAAATAATTTGACTGTGCTCAATATGGCTTTTTTTGAGTGGCTTATGGCTGAAAAGCACTGTAGTTAGTGAAAAAATATTATAGTGATGAGGCTTATTTAGTATAATTAAATTTAAAAAATTTAAAAATAGAAAAAATATAGTAGCCCATCACGTATAATGCAAACAAATACGGGAAAACAGAACCGGCAAAAAAGCTCAAAAAAGGTTAAAAGTTTAAAAAAAAGACGAAATTTATGAATAGTAAAAAATAAGCTAGAAGCTAGAAACTGAAGCCGAAGCAGCTAATAACATTAATACGTACCATTCAACCGATTCAAGCTCGGTCATTTAATCAATACAGTATTGATATAGTACAATTTATTTAGTATACACCAGTAGTCTTTCTTTCGGATACAATTTGTTGAACTGAAATCATTTCACCGATCTTCCACTTGGCAATGCAGAACGAAGCACGGCAAGAAACATGGTACGCCGCTCATCGGAATGGAAATGCACACACAGATATATGCTTGAATGGGCCATCTTGGATTTTCCCTGAGTTTTCCCTCCTCACATCTTTCCAAAATATATTTAGTCCTTCTACCTCATACCCGTGACGTTCTGTATCTATTACGCAGCGAACATTGAGATGAACTTCCTTATGTTTGGGAGAAATTCTACTCCAGGAAAGCCAATTTCACCTGTTCTGCCACCATCTCTGACCAGCAAGATCTCAGGTCTGGGCGCTGCTCCTTCATAAAACCTCACCGATTTGAGGTTCCATGATCCCAAGATCAAGCAGCTTAAAAGTTTCGCTCGGGAAATGGAGTTCTTCACACTTGAACCATTACAACAAATGTAAAGAGGAAAGCAAGGAAGAGACTCACAGCAGCAAGCAGTGTAGGGGGAGACTGTTAGAAAGATTGTACAGCTGTACATTACAGCATCTTGTACTCTTGTACTGCTGTACGTCATAGCATCGTGAGGTTTGAATTAGTCATTAGCGGAAACTAGCAAGTCGGTTGATACCATGCATGTAGGCATGATTTGTGTAACAGAGATCCTGAGATCCGAGAGATCCGGTGATCCGATTGTGAATTGCAGTATATATAATACAGACCATCCCGAGAGGATGTGTGATTCTTCATAAAATTTGCAGATCGCTTGTCAATTAATCACCAGTTTGATGTTGAATCTGAACGAGTGATAAGCACCAGGGTATACATACTTCATGGTTACTCTTGTAAATTTGATAATGTTCGAAATCATGGAACTATTTTCACAAACTATTGTCTTGCAGTTGCTGATGGAGAAGTTAAAGATACCATCAGATGCTGAGTTAATGAAGATTGCAATTGCTGAATTAAATAATACCTCCATTCCACTGGAGGATCGCCTGCGTGCACTGCAGGAGATTTTAGTTCTTGTTGAACCCCTCGACAACACTAATGGTAAATATGGTGCTTCTTGTTAGCCTAAGCGTAGATTCCAGCTACTTCCAGTGCAAATCAACCAATGCATCAGGCTGTGGAGCACCAGGCTGTGGGTTCGAACCCTTGACCTGCATTTGTTTTTTCATTTTCTCATTTGAACTTCAAAAAATTTCAAATTTTGATTTGAAAATTTCAGCTGAAATTGGAAAGTTTCGGAAAATCGGAAATATCCGGCCCGTTAAAATGTAGCACCCTAAAAAAAAGACTCTATCCCTAACCGCTCTCTCTCTCCTATCTCTAACCCATTCAATTCTCTCTCCCGTATAACACTCCATCTTTTTATCTTCTCTTTCCATCTATCCTTCTTCCTCTCCCAACAAACTCTCTCTTCCTCAACATATCTCTTCTCTCTCCCGTGAAAATCCCTTCTCTCATCTCTAATCCCTCTCTCTCACGTCTTCCTCCCCATGCATCCAGCGGCGACGGCCGGCAGCGGAGGACGGCCGGCGATGCGGCGCGGCGGCGATCGGCCGTGCGCACGTAGCCAACCGCCGCTCGTGCATGTGCGTTCATGCAGATGGCGCGGTGGCGCGTGTAACACGTGGGGCGCAGGCATAACGCAGCTGGGCGGCGGCGCGTGCGGCGGCGCTCATGCATGCGCACATGCCCGCGAAAAGTCCTAAAATTTCAAACCAGAAAATTTCTTAATTTTTGCTGCATTTTTTAGTGATTTTTTGGAAACTTTCCCTTTGGGAAAGTTCCTCGCTTCCCGCTTTCCTCTTTTGGCCAAGTGCCTTCCTCTCGCGGCGCCCTCCTCCTTCTGTCTCCCCTCCTCCCCGCCTTCTCCTCGCTCCCTCCACCCGCTGGCGCCGCACCTCCTCCCCGCCTTCTCCCCGCTCTCTCCTCCCGCTGGCGCCGCACCTCCTCCCGCCTTCTCCCCAGCGCCGCGCGCGCGCGCGCTCGCGCCGCCCAGTTTCTCCCGCGCCGCCGCCCCGCCGCCTCGGTCCCAATCGTGGATGCCCTCGCGCGCGTCGCCACCTCTGCTCCGGCCCCACCTGGCAGTCCCCGCCTTCTCCCTCTCCCACGCGCGGACGCGCCCTCGCCCATGCCCGAGCTCACCTGCTCCCGTCGCGTCGCTATTACTTTGTGCAGAGCCGAGCGTCACCCCTGCGCGGAGGAGACGCCTCAGCAGCCCCCGTCCACTCCTGTTGACCCGGCGCTCCCGCTCGTTTCCTTCTCTCCGAAGGCTCCCTCTCCTCTCCGCTCGGTATAAAAACCGCCCCCTTCGCTCCCTCCTCCCCCTTTCCTTCCCGAGCTTCCCCACCGTTCTCAAACGTTTCCTGCCACCCCAGAGAAGCTCCCGAAGTAGCCAATTGAAATCCAATCGCCCGGAGCGCCGCCGCCATCTTCCTGCGTCGGCGACCCGTGCGGATCTCCGCCCCTCCTCATTCTTCAATTACTCCTCACCAGAGCATCTCCTCAGTGTGCTAATCATGTTGGTGTTTGTCTCTGGCCAGGAGGAACCCCGTGGAGCGCTGTCGTCGAAGCTCCCCGCCGGCCGAATCTCCCTTCCCGTGGCTAGCCCTCTCCGAAGCTCCTCCACCAAAACCACCGCCGCCAATGTGAGCCTCAGACTCCCCAAACCGTGTACTTGCAGCCGATTGGACTCTCTCGCCGCCGGTGACCCCCTCCGCCACCATATAGCCGAAACACTCCCATCTCCCTCCCGCTCTCTCCTTTGGTTTCCTCGAGGTCCAAATCCCCAAAATGGATTCCCCGTGATGAACTCTACTCGGTGGTACCCTCCGCTGCCGCCGGCGAGCCCCCTGGTGCCCAGGCCGCCGTCGCCACCGTAGCTCTGCCCTGGGAGCACTGTAGCGGTTGGAGGAGGAAGAAGACCCCCTCCCCCGCGACGTGGCTCTTTCCCCTCCGTCCGATTTCCCCGTTGCCATCTAACTCAGAGCGTCGGATGGTCACCTGCTCTCCGCCGTCCGATCCTCATAAAAGAACCACCTCGCCTCCGTTGGATCCATCCCCATACCGCTTCGCCGCTTTCTCCCCGTCTCGGCCGTCCGATCCCCGCCCTTTCCATCCGGACCCTCGGTCGCCCATCCGCCGCCACCGCGTCCACGCGTCGGCCATCGCCGCCGAAGCGCGTGCACACTGGCGGGCGAACCAACTTTGCCTCGCGCCGCTCCGCTCCAGCGCGTTTGGATTTCGGCCGCCGCATCAGAGCACACCGGGCGGCCAAAAGCTGTGCAAATCATTTTCCTCCGATTTATCAATTTCCAGAAATCAGAAAAATCCAAATAAATTCTAGAAAATCACAGAAAATCCCAAAAATTTCCAAATTTCACCACTTTGCTCCAAATAATATCCTGGACCCATTTTGGCCTCCACTTCCACAAATTCATCCCAGATAAATTCCTAAAATTCCCCATTTGAGGATTTATGTATTTTACTCCTTTTTAATAGATTATTTTTCCTCACTTGATTAGTCTCAAGCTGGACTTAATTATTTTATGTGTTTGTGTTAGTGTCGGAGATCCCGGAGGTTCAGGTGCAGGCTCAGGATCCAGGTGTTTCTTCGTTCGAGCTAGCTAAGACCATCCGAATTCACGGCAAGTCACAAGTCCTTGACCATGTTGTATCCCATGTCATCTAATTATGTTATTATGCTATTTGCATTAAGCTAGTTCTGAAATGTTAGTTCAAAGTAAAATAAAATGTTTGGAATGACTTGTTATGTAGTTAATCCTACCACCGATAAATGCCATGTTAAACTTGTAGCCATGCCTTTGTAACCCTAGAAATAATTATCTGTTAATCTAGATAACTGTAGGTTATTATTTTCATGCAAAGTCCTATACTAATAAGGTTGTGGCTGCGGGCCAATAGGATTTGCAAACCCGACTCTAGGGTAGGGTGGTATGGGACACCGTGCCCTAGAGCGGAGAGTGCCGGCGTGCACAAGGTAGGGTAAGGGTTGGGGAAGAGCTGGCGAGTTAGTCTTCGCCCATCTCTTACCCTAGGACTGAAGTTAGGGTAAGGGTGTTGTGGGGCGCCGCGAGACGGCTTTCGCCCACCGCTTACCCCAGGTTGGAGGTCGCGGGCCTGGCGAGGTTACGGACCTCGGATAAATATAAGGACTAAAACCCTTACGCTGAGCAAATGTCATGGTGATCGCTCAACCATAGGAGTTGACTTGTCAACACTGGTTTAGTAGCTGCTCAACTCGATTGAAACTCTACAGGTGTTGAGAAAGCTTGGTGTTGAGACAAGCGAGGTTAGGTAGGCCGTGCTGCGGGTGACTAACAACGGTAGAGTTCACTTGAAGCGGACGGGAGTTTTTTGTGCCAGACCCGAGTGAATTCTACCGGGTAGAGCCTATATAAAGAATTGAGCAGTGAAACGACCTGGCTTTCTTAACCCGGACGCGGAAGTTAAGAAATCGTGTGGGTAAAGCTGAGCAAACTCTGCAGAGTCAATTAAATGGTATTCGAATACGCCGTGCTCCCGGTTATTGGGCCGTGTCACTTGGGTGATTCGTGAAGCTTAAGTAGTTTGTAAATGCTTTAACTTGATTAGTTGGTTAATTAACTTTTGTTGAAAAACCCCTGAGATCTTAAGAAGTAGTTTTGGGTCCGTTTTATCAAAATGTTTGCAAATAAAACTGCATCCACTCAAAGTTAATAAACCAAATATACTCCCTTCCTTTGTTGACCCGTGCAAGTAGTAAGTTAGGGTTTCCCTTGAGATTTGCTGAGTACGGGGTTGGAGTACTCAGGCTTGCAAAATTCCACAAATACCAGAAGGAAAAGAAGGCAATTCAAGATTTTGTGTTAAGAAGGTCTCCCCGTCGAGGACATCCCGAAGGATCTCTTCTTCGACGAGGACCCGTGGCTTTAGGTCTTCGCCGCGCTCAAGCGGATCTTGGAGTCTTTTGTAATGTAATTATACTTTGGGCTTGCACGCCCTGCTGTCAAAACTGGATGTTATTCCATATGTGAAATATATGCTGGACTTTTCTTGTAAGCATGCAATGGTATACTCTTATGCGACACTCCATAACTGTTCATGCGTGAATAGTTGTGAAATGCCGTGTCCGTACATGCCCCTGGAAACGGGGGCGTTACACGCACGCTCATGCTGCCATGGTGCGGCAGCGACGGCGGCCGGCCAGTGAATAGCTGTGGCGGCGACGACTCCCGACGACGACGGTGGCACGAACGGAGGCACTCGGCCCGGCGGCGGCTAGTCGTCGAGCGGCGGCGTGAAAAGCCCCAAAAATTCAAAACCAAAAATTTTCATTATTTTTACTGAATTTTTGAGTGATTTTTGGAAACTTTCCCTTTTTGAAAAGTCTTCCTGATTTCCGCTTTCCTTTCTGGGCGCAGCCGCCTTCCTCTGCCGCTAGCGCCCTCCCCTTTCCCGTTTTCTTTTCCCTCGGCGCCTCCCTCCTCCGCCTTCTCCTCGCGCCGCGCTGCTGCCGCGCTCGCGCCAGCGCGCTGCACCGCCTTTGCACCGCGCCGTCCCGACCGCCGGTCTGAAATGGTGGCGCCCAGCGCGCGTCGCGCGCCTCTCTTCTCCCGCGCGCGGACGCGCCCTCGCCCATGCCCGAGCTCACCTGCTCCCGTGCCGTCGCCTCGCCATAACTCCTGTGCAGAGCCGGCGTCACCCCCCACTACGCGGAGGAGACGCTCCACCAGCTCCCGTCGCCTCCGTTTGACTTCGGCGTCCCGCCCGTTGCCTTCTCCCTGAAGGTTCCCCTCCCTCCGCCTGGGTATAAATGCCGCCCCCTCGGCTCCCTCTTTCTCCTTTGCTTCCCGAACTTCCTCACCGTCCTCAATCACTCCCCACCGCTCCCAGCCACCTGCCTGAGCCACCGATTGGAGCTCCGCCGCCCGTAGCTCCGCCATTGCCGTCCTGTGAGCTGGCGACACCCCGGAGCCAATCTCCTTCTCCCTCCCTCCATTTCTCAATTACTTTCGCCCAGAGCTTCTCCTCGGTGTACTAATCACTTTGGTGCATTCCCCTGACCAGGTGATCGCTCGAGGAGCCCCGGCATCGAAGCTCACCGCCGGTTGAACCCCCTCTCCCGTGGCCAGACTGCTCCGGAACTTCCTCGCCGAAACCACCGCCACCAGTGTGAGCCCCAGAGCCCCCTGAACGTGTAGCCGCCGCCGGTTGGACCCTCCCACCGTCGACAACCCCTCTCGCCGCCATAGAGGCCGAACTTCCCCTTCTGCCTCCCATCCTCTCCATTGGTTCCCCCACCTCCCAAAACCCCAAAATGAGTTCCCCAAGTCAAACCCTACCCAGTGGTGTCCTCTGTTGCCGCCAGGAACCCCTTGCCGTCGCCGGAGAGTAGAGGCGCCACCCCTTTGCCCTTCTGCCGTGCACGCGCAGCGGGAGGAAGACGAAGACCGGCGTGGCTCCATCCTGGCCATCCTCTTCCCTCCGTGCCTTCTAACCTTAGCCGTCGGATTGCGCCTCCTCTCGGCCGTCCGATCTTCTTAAACGTACCGCTCCACCGCCATCCGATCCAGCCCCTCCGATCTGCCCGATCACCACCCGTGCGAATCCAGGCCGCTCCCCCTCTCGCCATCTCCGCCGTCCGCCAGCGCAACGCGTCGGCCATCCGAGCGAGGTGGGCTCGCGCCAGCGTGGGCCGAGGCATCGGCTTGCCTCGCCTCTCCGCGCGTACGCGCGTGGGCCGCCGGCTGAGCATTTGAATTCTGACCGGGCCGCACTGTAGCACCAGGCCGGCCCAACACTGTTCACATCGATTTTCCAGTGATTTATTAATTTCCAAAATCCAGAAAAATCCAAATAAATCCTAGAAAATCACAGAAAATCCCAAAAATTTCCAAATTTCACCACTTTGCTCCAAATAATGTCCTGAACCCATTTTTGGCCTCCACTTCCACAAATTCATCCCAGATAAATTTCTAAAATTCCAATTTGAGGATTTATGCATTTTACTCCTTTTTAAAATAGTTTATTTTCCCTCGCTTGATTAGTCTCAAGCTGGATTTAATTATTTTATGTGTTTGCGCTAGTGTTGGAGATTCCAGAGGTTCAAGTGCAGGCTCAGGATCCAGGTGTTTCTTCGTTCGAGCTAGCCGAGATCATCCAAATCAACGGCAAGTCCCAAATCCTTTGATCATATTGTATCCCATGATGTTTAATTATGTTACTATGTTATTTGCATTAAGCTAGTTCTGAAATGTTAGTTCGAAAGCAAAATAAAATGTTTAGAATGACATGCTATGTAGTTAACCCTACCACCGACAAATGCCATGTTAAACTTGTAGCCATGCCTTTGTAACACTAGAAATAATTATCTGTTAATCTAGATAACTGTAGGTTATTATTATCATGCAATGTCTTATACTAATAAGGTTGTGGCTGCGGGCCAATAGGATTTGCAAACCCGACTCTAAGGTAGGGTGGTGTGGGACACCGTATCTTAGAGCGGAGAGTGTCGGCGTGCACAAGGTAGGGGTAAGGGTTGGGGAAGGAGCAGTGAGACAGCCTTCGCCCATCTCTTACCCTAGGATTGAAGTTAGGGTAAGGGTGTTGTGGGCGCCGCAGAGGCGGCTTTAGCCACCGCTACCCTGGTTGGTCGCGGGCTGGCGAGTTGCGAGCCATGTGAAAAATATAAGGACTAAAACCCTTACGCTGAGCAAATGTCATAGTGATCGCTCAACCATAGGAGTTGACTTGTCAACACTGGTCTTGTAGCTGCTCAACTCATTTGAAACTCTACAGGTGTGGAGGAGGAGGAGGTTGAGAAGTGAGGTTAGGTAGGCCGGGCTACGGATGCCTAACAACGGTAGGGTTCACTCGAAGCGGACGGGAGTTTTCATGTGCCAGACCCGAGTGAATTCTACCGGGTAGAGCCTATATAAAGAATTGAGCAGTGAAACGACCTGGCTTTCTTAACTCTTTAGCGGGAGTTAAGGGATCGTGTGGGTAAAGCTGAGCAAACTCTGCAGAGTCAAATAAATGGTATTCGAATACGCCGTGCTCCCGGTTATTGGAGCTGTGTCACTTGGGTGATTCCAGCAGCAAAGCTTAAGTAGTTTTGTACATGTTTTAACTTGGTTAGTTGGTTAATTAACTTTTGTTGAAAAACCCCTGAGATCTTAAGAAGTAGTTTTGGGTCCGTTTTATTAAAATGTTTACAAATAAAACTGCATCCACTCAAAGTAATAAACCAAGTATACTCCCTTCCATTGTAAATCCGTGCATGTAGTAAGATAGAGTCCCTTTGGGGCTTGCTGAGCCGGTTATTTGGCTCACGGCTTGCTTAATCCCCTCTTTAGAGGATCAAGACGAAGGTGAAGGTCTCCCCATCGAGGACGTCCCTGAGGATCTCTTCTTCGACGAGGACCCGTGGCTTTAGGTCTTCACCGCGCTCAAGCGGATTCTGGAAGTCTTTTGTAATGTAATTATACTTTGGGCTTGCACGCCCCGCTGTTGAAAACTGGATGTTAATCCTTATGTGAAATATATGCTGGACTTTTGTTGTAAGCATGCGATGGTATACTCTTGCGCGACATTTCATAACTGTTCATGCGTGAATAGTTGCGGAATGCAGTGTCCGTACGCGCCCATGGAAACGGGGGCGTTACACGGCGGCCTGCACACACGGTGGCGCACGTGCCGCATGCTTGAGTATGCATCTGTCCGCGCAGCTGCAGCGCGCGCCGCCAACGAGCGATTGTGGCGGCGCACGGGCAAGTGCGGCGTGGCGGAGCGCGGCGGTGCGTGGGCGGCGCGCGGCGGTGGCACAGCAGCAGCGAGGCGCGGCGCGCGTCGCGCGCAGCGGCCGTGTGGCGGCGGCATCGCTCTGTCGCATGCGCTGCGCCGGTCTTCCTCGCCGCTAGCTAGTTGCCTTCGCGTCCTCACGGTGCGTGCATGGCAGGGGTAGCTGCATGCATGGAGAATGGCTAAGTCAATCAAAGGTTCACATGTGGGAATAGAAGGGAACTTTGGACGGGTTCATACTTATGATCCTTCGTGCAACCGAACTGCCGAACGCTTGGCAGACAAATACCTCGCGGCCGTAACCCCTGCATTTCACATTTTACATCTCCCATGATTGCTTGTTACCGTTGTCTATTATCATATCATCCAACGCTCATCTATCCACTATCATGTCACTAAAGCGTACCTGTTTATGATCATATCACCAAAACTTACCGGGCTTTTATCATATCACTAATGTTACCTGATTAATACCATACAATGAAAGTTATCTGATTGTTATCATATTACTAACGCTTGTCTGATTGTTGTCACATGTTAATGCCTGCCAGTTATGTCCTTTTAATATTGTATTCATATTATGAGGTTCTAGGTTATCTTATTTTTTATGCTTTATGTTAATTAATACCTTAGACTCTTAGATGTATTAAAGTGCTATGGTTAATGTCTAAGTTGCAAGCTTTAATTATTAATTATAATTGTTGCTTAAATTGTGGTTGGGGTAGTATAGGAGTGACTTCAACTTAAGGTTAATCGCTAGTAATCTTTAGCTTCGGAATGATATATTTAATTACCGGTTTCCTGATTCATTACTTGTATGTTATTGCTTGATTGGTTTCGATGGAATTATGTATGATATTGTTAACCTGACTAATAACAACTTATCACGTAATAAAATCTAGTTGTTTGACAACCCCTTGGTGTGAGTTAAGTTGTAATGTTGGGTGAGAATCATTCATGGATCTCTACCACCGTCGTATTATCCTTCTTCATCTCTCATCTGATTTTATCTCCTGTCCTCAACCTCAGCAATCCTTTTCACTCCTTGTAATCGTGCATGAACTTAACTCCAATTATTTTAATTCCACATTTCACATCTTTCATGATTACTTGTTACCATTGTCATTGAGTACAATTATCATATCAATGAATTACATGGTTCTTATCATATCACTGAATTTACCTGGCTAATATCCTGTCACCAAGTTACCTGGTTATTATCATCTCTCTAGTACTTGCCTGGTTGTTATAATAGTATTCATGCTTGCCTGTTTATTATTATGCTTGCCTAGTTATGATCATATTGTTAATGCTTGTCTAGTTCTTATCAAATTGTTAATGTTTGCCTGATTATTGTTAATGCTTGTTGGTTATATATCCTTAATATTGTATTCCTGCCATGATGTTATAGATTACCTTATTTCACATGCCTTTAGGTTTATCATAATACTCTGTTAATAATGTTATAAGATTCATGCTTTCAAGTAATGTGTAGAGTTCTTGCTTAAATCGTTAATGGGGGTAGTGGGTGATCATGTTGTAGACTTAGGTTAAAATCACTAGCAGTCCTTTAAGTATCACGCTTCTGTGTTTAATCCTCTCGATATCATGATGTATTGCCGGTACAGTTTCTTATGTGAGTCATGATCGTTATACCTTAATAAATGTTAATTTGACTAATAATCACTTATCACATAATAAAACTTGATTGGTTGATAAACTTGTGTGAGCTACATTGTAATATCTCTTTCGGTTGATTACTATAGCACTATCATCTTATCATTATTCCATATCACCTCTTATCAGAAACTATGTCTTTCCATTTTCAACCATAGCATATCTTTTCACTTCTCATAACTTATTATAGCCTTATCATCGCCATCTCTTAGTTACCTTAATTTTGTTTTATATAATCTGTCCATGATATATCAGTTACTTTATCACCTAGTATCACCAATCCTGTCTCTTCGATCTCATTGTATTAAATCATTACCCTCATAACTTTACCTTAATTCAATCACAACTCTCTAATTATATCATGGATAATTCGCTAAATAACAAACTAAGGGTTATCACGCCGGGGCTACCCACATATAGGGGTCATTTCCACCCAACCTGGTAACGTACGGGGGGGCGTACATTCTCGTTACACAGGATATTACACCCCGTCTGCGGTTATACAGTCGAGGACAAGATTGTTCCTGGCTATTCTAGTACAACCGGGTATGTGGGATGAGGTCACCGGCACCCTTGCTATAATTTGCCAAAACTTGTCACATAATAAATATCTTTAATACATGGTTCTCATAATATCCGTCTTCCATTCATGACAGTATTTCCGATATCAGTTGTTTATTGGTTGCCTTTTGTCCATTGCTTACTTATCATGCTTGCCTTTATTTCACGTGGTTGCATTACTTGTCTTTACTCTTGTGTTGCGACCGTTGTTGGGTACTTGCTGAGATTTCCAAATCTCACGCTTGCTCTTTTCAGTTCCAGGTAAAAGGCCAATGGAGTGATAGCATCATGCATGGGTGGGAGCACTCGAGTTTTTAGCACCGTGGTTTGCCACTGTTTTGTTGTTTCATTCGTTCTTTATTTGGTTAGAAGTGGACCGATCCCACATTTTAAATATTTATTCCTGCTTCCGTTGGTTTTCTATTAAAGTGTTAATAAAGTTTTAAACTCTTTGTGATTTTTTTGTTGTTCTTATTTATTTTTCACTTTTGCGATGACGTTCCATAGTTGTATTCTATATGGTTATGTGTGGTGTTACATGAAATTTGAAAATCGATTTTGAAAACCCTAGTTCACATCTCAATAAGAACAAGACGGTATGCAGGGGAAGTGAAAAGCCTTAGGAGAGAAGTACAAATCATACTCCGACAGAAGTTCAATCAGTTAAGCATCTCAACCTTACCTTGAAAGATGTTGCAGCCAATCTCCGTGCTAAAACTTGCATTTCTTTCTCCTATGACGGTGCAGGGGCAGGCATTCCTCTCTCTATCACAGCCTCCCTCCTCTCTCTCTCCCGGCGGCTCGCCTCCTCCTCTCCCTCTTTTCTCTCGGCTCCAGCGAGCCGCACCCGCCTTCCTCCCCCCTGACCCCGAGCCGCACCGCCCGTCTCCCACCTTTGTCGACCCCGTCGCTGAAAACCCAGCGAGGTTTCCGAGGAGGCGCCACAGGTTTCCAGCAAGGCGGGGTTTCCGGAGGAGGTGGCGCGGCTCGGCTCACTGGAGGAGGCGGCGGACGGGCTTGCGGCTCAGCTTAGCTCACTGGAGTGGATAGAGGGGGAGATACGCACGAATCTCGAGGCAAGCCAACGGCCCAGATAGTGCACGTAGTTCTTGCACTCGTAGAAAATCCGCACTCTTAAGTGCGTAAAATCCAATGCCATGGCATGCTTACAAAGGAAGTAGGAAATAATTTACTTGGTGAAGCAACTAAGAACATTAATACGTACCACTAAACCGATCCAATCCCGATCATTTAATCAATACAATAATGATATAATACAATTTATTTAGTATACGCCAGTAGTCTTTCTTCCACTTGGCAGTGCAGAACGAAGCACGGAAAGAAACACGGTACGCCTCTCAGGGCCATGGCGTCATCGGAATGGAAACGCACACAAAGATATATGCTTGAGGTTCCATGTTCCTGCAAGCTCAAGCAGAGCACCATGAGGCTTCCGAAAGTTTCGCTCGGGGGCGTGTTTGGCAACAGCTGTGGCTTATAGTGTTTGGTTGAAAATTTTGAAATTTGATTGTTTACGGTACAGATTACAGAGAAACAGATATTCACTTGTGATTTTGCCTGATACAGATGTTGAGCTTTTAACGTGTACATCGTTTAACTTGTAGACCTCGTCTTAAGAAAATACTCCGTTTAAAAGTTAGGTACTATAACAAAAGCTAAAAGTCACCAGTTTCAGAGGAAAAGAACAAGCCCGGAGTTCTTCACCCTTAAACCATCACAACAGATGCAAAGAGTACAACAGTCAAATAGTTTTTAGAAGCCACAAAAAACAGACCCACTAGTCCAGAAATTAAACAGGCGACTAGTCCAGAAATTTGCTTTCCTTCAGAATGGGTTGCTTTGGATTCTCAGCAAGCTGGGCCCGCACGTGCTCCTTCAATTTGTCTTCCTTGAGCTTTCTTTCCTGTCTTTCCTTCCAGGTTTCCGCATTGCTTTCGAAGCTAACATTGAGCAAGACTTCCTTGATGCTTGGGAGAAATTCTAGCCCAGAAAAGCCAATTTCATTTGTTACCAAGCATTCCCGGAACTGCAGCTGCTCAAGCTTGGGCATTGCTCCTTGGTCAAACTTAACAGATTTGATGTCCCTTAACTCATGAAGCTTGAGCATCACGAGGCTTCTGAACCCCTCGCTCTGGAAATGGAGCTCTCCACCCTGGAACGACTCTCTACACAGGCGCAAGATGGCCAGTTTTGGTAGATTCCCAAGGACTTGCATAGCAGCATCGTGCTCCCACAGCCTGGTGCTCCGTAGCTTCAGCTTCACAAGATTCTTGAGCCCCGCGATCCATTCCGGCAGTTTGACGAGGTTGCCGTACAGCTTTAGGCTCTGGAGGTTTTCCGGAGGCGAGGGCATTCCGTCCACATCCAGACAGCCTTGTAGACCTTGCTCCCCCTCCGACCGCACTGTTAATGATTCCAGGCGTCTGAGACCAGCAATGGCTGAACACAACTCTTTGCCGTTTTTCTTGTTGACACCGGTCACTCCCAACTTGCGCAGCCGGATGAGCCTTTTTATGTCCTGCAGAACAGCCTTCCCCTGCGCGATGTTCACAACACCCAGCGTGTGCAGCGCTTTCAGTTTCCTCATCCCTCTTGGCACTACAACACCGTGTCTGTCTAGGCGCATCGCCACGACAGGGAGTGCCACGCAGCAACCCGCAGTGCATACATCACGGCTGCTCACGCCATGAAAAATTTCAAGATCCAAAACCGGAGCTGCGGAACAATATGCACAAATCCTCATCAACCCGACAGTCAAACGGCACAGCCTGTTCCTAATTAGCTTTGGTACCTTTACAATTTCTTCACTTGAGACGCCCTCGTTCCGCGGTTTGTCGCCAGCACGGAGATAGTATAGCTTCCGAAGATTGATGATGGTCTTCGGCAGCTTTATTATTTTTGTACCTCTGATATCTAGCGTCTGCAGTTGCCTCAGGTTACCCAGAGAATCTGGAAGGTAATGGATATGACGACATCCTCTTAGAGAAAGGTATTTTAGGTGAAGAAGCTTCCCGATGTGCTTTAAGTGACGATCACGTAGACGGTATGTGTCTTCCAAGTCCAGCACTCGTAGTAACCTCATCTTATCGGAAATGAAAAATGACCTCCAATCCCCAAACACTGTTAGTGATCGTACACGGGACAAGTCCACCATGCTCTCGAACTCACTCTTGTCTCCCTCCCAACTGTGAATTGATCCTCTATCTGGCAGAAATGATCTCTTGCTGCTTGTAATAGCAAGGTGACGATTTGTGCCTGGGGAGCTGGAGCTGTAGCCTTCCTCCAGTCTAAAAACAAGGTTTTCCTCTATTGACTTCGAGATGCCGATATCACGCATGAGATCGTGGACTTGACAAGAGTCGATACCTCTTCTACTGTACATTGATTTCAGAGTTGGTAGGATCATGCTCCTGTCTATGAGTTCCAAGAAGTAGTTGTCCGCTATTTCCTCAGCAGATTTATCGCGGACCTCCCTTGAGTAACCCTCTGCAGTCCACCGACGCACCAAACGTTTCCGGCTAACCTTGTGATCTTCCGGAAAGATGGACAAATACAAGAAGCAAGACTTGAGGTGATAGGGTAAACCATCATAGCTTCTATTAAGCACTGTTCTTATGGTCTCAAGCTCTGGATTCATCTCCAACTCAGCACTGATATGTTCATTCAATTTTCTCCACTCCACAGCAGTTTTTGGTTGGTTTGCCAAGAAGCCACCTATGGTGACTATTGCCAGGGGAAGTCCTTTGCACTTCTTTAGAATCAGTTTCGCTTCTTCAGCCAATTCAGGATATTGCTCATCCAAATCGACAGCCTCCTTAAATACCTGGAATTTGTGCAATTTAAGTTATTCAGTACTAAAAAAAATTAAATTGTGCGTAAACAACCCCAGAAGCGGAAATAACTACTAACTAATAACCTAACTCAACCATCATTTATAATCTTGCTACCCTGCCAGCCTCTGCCGTCTACTGTGCCTATAGGTACCTTTTTCGTGAATAGGCCCTTTGCGTCCTTGTCTTCTAGATATTTGAGCTTGTACATGTTGCTTATTTGTTCTCCTGAGCAATGCTTAGCAATACTCTCTTCCCTTGTGGTGACTATGATCCGGCTCGTTGTCTGCATTTTTGGGAAACCGTCAAATATAGCGTCCCATTCTGTGGTGGATGATAGATCATCGAGTACAATCAAGTACTTCTTTCCTTCTAAAAGGTCAGCCAACCATTGTTGATTTTCCGGTTTTGTTTTGCCGCTCATCAAACCCATGGCTTCCTTATTTCCAGGAGATTTTTTATCTAGTTGCCTTGCTAAGCTCCTAAGGATCTCTTCTTTATTGAAAGGGCGCATGACTGTGACACAAGCACGCTTCTCAAACATGTCACCGAGCTCTTTGCATTGGTAGACAAATTTGACTAGAGTGGTTTTTCCAAGACCCCCCATTCCACATACAGAGATCACCTCAAGTTGTTGGCTCTCTTTTGAAATTAGGTTGATAATTTCAGATTTTTCATTAACTCGCCCGACGAACTCAGATTCCTTGAAAGGAGATACCATCGTCTCTATACGAGTGAGGCTCTTTCCTTCCTCAGAGATGTTACTACAGGCAGTGGTTGCGCTTGAGCTAGACCCTGGCTCCGTTGAATCTGTTACATCTTCAAAACCCTGTAAACAATCAAACATTGAATAATTAATTAGGTGCTGTCTTCTTATTTCCTAGGACAATGTTTACATGTGTTTTAAATCTTGTAACTGTTTAAATAACTAGCAGAATTACCCAGCTAGATATTGAAACATACCATATTTGTTATTTACCTCTAATACCTTTGAAAATATAGTTGTATTTGTTGTACCATTGTAACAATTGTAATATTTATATGTGATTAATCTACATCATTATAATCTAGTCCATCGAAATAAGTAGCGTAGATATTCTCTTTTCCCCAAATTGTTGAGAGGAAATGATTTGTATTTTGCTGTAAATGAGCACTTGCAAGTTGCAAGCTCGCACTCGAAACGTAGTAGGTCAATCTAGTGTATAAATTGCACATTGTTTGAATTTTATTCTATTTTCCACTTCTTTTGTGATGTAATAACCCATTAATTGTTGGATTTTGGTATCCTTCTTTTCCTCTGGTACATTCATAACTCAATTATTTTACACATTCAAGGATATGAGTTGGATTTTAACCGAGACAGGGGAGCAAGGGCGCCGGCGGCTCGGGCCATTGGAGTTCGATTCCTTGACGGAGAAGCATCTACGGGCCTTCTTGAACTCACCTAGAGCGCTAGCTGTGGCCGAGGTGGAGCAGGGCGGGCCGGCGGCGAGAGGGGGCTTGGCGGCGAGGGTGAAGACGGCGGCGGCTCGCTGGGGAGAGCAGCGGGGTTCGGCGAGGTTGGGGACGTGCTCGGGGTGCCCTGGTGGTGCTCCGAGTGCGCCTAATTGGATTGAGGTGCGGCGGTTCTCCGGGAGTCCCCAATGCCGGTGTTGGGGAAGAAACAGCCTCGCCGGCGGCTTGCAGAGGAAGAGGGGTCGATTAGCCGGGGAGGAAGGAAGAGGGAGGGAAGGTGAGTGCGACGGTGGGTGGAGGGGTCTGAAGTCCACCGGTGGCGCTGGCGGCGGGATTGCCGACGAGCGCTCACGCAGAGGAGGCGGCGGTGAGTTTCTCGGTGAGCCGGTGGGAATGCGGTGCCGGTGAGCTCCCTTGGCCGCCATGGCGGCGGGCGCGCGGCGGCGGCCAGGCGGCACGCGCGTGCGCGCGAGGAGGAGGCGGTGCGCGGCGGCGGGGGCGGTGAGGCGGCTGGCCGGAGGCGCAGCCGCCGCCAAGGGCGCGCGCGGCGGCGGCGGCGTAGCGGCCGGCCGAGGCGTGCAGCGACGGGAAGAGGACGGGAAAGAAAGAACGAACCGTTTTTTTGTGTAATCAGTGGCATGGTGGGTAATTTTCCCCAACTCCACCAACTTGAGTTTGGTGGAGCACCCCTTGAGATGCTCCACCAATTTGGTGGATCTGGAGCCAGATCCATGGTTTTGGTGGAGCAGATCCACGGTGGAGCTGCTGGAGCTAGAACTGTTTGGCTAGTAAAATTGAATCCGGATCTGTTTTTCGTGGATCTGGAGCTGGTGGAGCTCTCCCAAACAGGCCCATAAGGTGATTGGAAAGTTACGGAGAGATTCACCTGGCTATTTCTATTCCTATTCCTACTATATAATATATGGTAGATATTCGTGTAAGAGGATTCGTGTATTATATGTGCACAACTTCCTCACCGTTATAACTCTACGTGGGCATCTGATAGACGCGTAAGATTTTTCTTTTTCTCTCCATCTGATAGAGAATTTTCTGTACGGATAATCCATTTTTTATTCGAAATTACAGAAATATACCCGTGGGAATTTTTTTACAAAAATAGGCTCGATCGCCTAATAGTTGGCGATCGGAGCCTTCACCAACTGCATCGCGGCGGTGGAGAGTCTACCAACCGTTGGGCGATTCATTGCGATCGCCCAACCGTTGGCGACTTCCATGCAGTCGCCGAACGGTTGGGCGACTTCCATGCAGTCGCCTAACGGGATGGCGACTGAAGGTGGCATATAAGGCCGCGCTCGGCGCCGCGCTCGGCGACGCTCGCTCGCCAGTTCTTCCGTCGGCCAGCGCAGAGACGCAAGAAGAGAGAAGGAGAAGGAGAGGAGGAGAAGAGAAGGGGGAGAGAAGGAGAAGAGGAGAGGGAGTGCGCGTTTTTCAGGTAATTTTTTTGTTAGTGTAGAAAATTAGTTTAGAAAATTTAGTGTAGAAAATTAGTTTAGAAAATGCAGTGTAGAAAATTAGTTTAGAAATATAGTTTAGAAAATTAGTTTAGAAATATAGTTTAGAAAATTAGTTTACAAAATGTAGTGTAGAAAATTAGTTTAGAAATATAGTTTAGAAAATTAGTTTACAAAATGTAGTGTAGAAAAATTAGTTTAGAAAATGTAGTGTAGAAAATTAGTGTAGAAATATAGTTTACAAAATGTAGTGTAGAAAATTAGTTTAGAAAATGTAGTTTAGAAAAATAGTTTACAAAATGTAGTGTAGAAAATTAGTTTAGAAATATAGTTTAGAAAATTAGTTTACAAAATGTAGTGTAGAAAATTAGTTTAGAAATATAGTTTACAAAATTAGTTTACAAAATGTAGTGTAGAAAATTAGTTTAGAAATGTAGTTTAGAAAATGTAGTTTAGAAAATGTAGTGTAGAAAATTAGTGTAGAAAATGTAGTGTAGAAAATTAGTGTAGAAATATAGTTTACAAAATGTAGTGTAGAAATTTAGTTTAGAAAATGTAGTTTAGAAATTTAGTTTAGAAAATGTAGTTTAGAAATTTAGTTTAGAAATATAGTTTAGAAAATGTAGTTTAGAAATTTAGTTTACAAATTTAATTTTCAAATTATGTTTAGTAAATATAGTTTAGAAATTTAGTTTACAAAATTTAGTTGATAAATTTTGTATACCATTTATAATGCATTATTGTACAAAATATAGTATTTAAATGTACATGTAGAAAATTTAATGTTGCAATTATTGTACAAATTTAGATGTAGAAAATTTAGTGTTGAAATTTAGATGTAGAAAATGTAATGTAGAAATTATTGTACAAATTTTGCGGTATGACTCGTCTTTGGGCGTGACTTGGAGTGGCGTCATACGTTGGACGAGCACGTGGACCGCTTTCATCGCGCTTCCGTCTAGTCCCGCCACCGGGAGCACGGACGAGCCGCCTCTGCTGGGAGTGGTCGGACACGCACACCTCGCGTGGCCGGGACTCGACCGTTGGAATGCCGGTTTGCACTACTCCGCGTTTAGTGCGGCCGTAAGTTCGTTCCGTCGACCTTGACTTTGTTTGCAGTGCGAGATGCCGGGCTACTCCCTCTTGCCCGGATGGTGCAGGCCATGGGCGAGATGGAGCGCGGCGACGAGGGGCGGGGCGAGGCGGGCGGGAGCGATCACGACGCTTCGCTCGACCGTTCCTGGCCGCGGCTTTGGTGGACCGTGGCGACCCGAGACGCACACTTTCCACCTCCCATTCGGGAGATGACGCCGACCTTGCGGGATGTGTCCTGCTCCTTGGGCTTCCGATCGCGGAGACGCCGCCTTCCTACCGAGGCCCCGCCCATCGGGCGCGGCGACCGCTCGGCGGTTCGAGGTGTCGTTCCACGGCGCCACCACCACGTGTTCGAGAGGCGCAGACCCATGGGCCGACACCGAGGTGGCTCGAGCGATGCAGTACGTGGTATATAAAATCGATCGTATCTTGGCCGACTCGGCGATAGTTCGAGAGGCTCACCGATGGTGCGCGGTGACCCATGAGGAGGGCCTCGGCTGCGCGTCGGGTGCACGAGGGTGTAGACGATCGTTAGCCTACCGTCCCGCACGAGGCTACCGGCGGTCTCCACGCCCACCGCTCCGATCGCTCATCCACGGTGCCACCCCGACCAGCGTGGCACTACTGCGTGCACCGACGTGACACGCCCTCCACCGCCTCACCCGGAGCAGCCAGGGGGTTCAGCCTAGGTAGGGCCTCCTACACCGGTTCTCTTCACGCCTCCTACGCACACCCCTGTCTTCCCCACGCAGGGGGTGTACGCCTCCTCCATGGCGCCAGCTACAGCTACGGGTACGCAAAGTGTCTTATATCGTGTTTATCCGAAGACGACATGCAACGAACTAACGATATTAATATTGCAGGTACTTACCAGCAGTAGCAGCAGCAGCAGGGCGTCTCCCCTGGCCACGAAGAAGTGAACCAGTTTTTCGCTGAGTGGACCAGGCAGTTCTCCGACGCAACACCGGAGGTTCTCTCTGGCAGTGCCCTCCCCGGTGCACCGGAGAGCACACAGCCAGAGGTGCAGCTGACTCCACCAGCGCAGGGGCGGGATAGACATCCTCCTGCTTGTTTTACTTTTTCAGATCGTCCTAACCCGTTGCACCGGAGGAGGGCCAAGCGAGGCCGTATGGGAGGACGCGGGCGCGGGGCACACCAGGGTGACGAGTGAGGCGTGCTGCAGATGCTATATATGTTATGCATGTAATGAAAAAACATGCGGCATGTTACTCACAGTTATATATATTATGAAGTTTATTTAAATTTACATAACTCTATCATCTCTCTCCGCACATATACTATCTCACTTAACAGTGTATGTATCGATCGTTCTCTACTCAATCTTTCATGAAAAAAAAAATTTAAAACTTTTTACACATCTACAATATACAATGAACATAAACTTTTATTACAACTTCACCGTATTTTTTACCGGTTCAACGTTACAAAATTCACAAAATCTAAAACAATCACGGGGGGCTACCATGCAGTCGCCATCCCGTTAGGCGACTGCATGGAAGTCGCCCAACCGTTCGGCGACTGCATGTAAGTCGCCCAACGGTTGGGTGACTTCAATGAATCGCCCAACGGTTGGTAGACTCTCCAGCTATCGCGGTCTGGTTGGGCGAAAGGCTCTAGTCGCCCAACCATTAGGCGACTGGAGCCTATTTTTGTAAAAAATTTTCCCGCGGGTATATTTCTGTAATTTCGAATAAAAAATGGATTATCCGTACAAAAAATTCTCTGATAGACGCATCCTCACAGTTATAACTATATTAAATATATGTATATAGGAAATATAAAGTCAAGCTAGATATTTATTAGAAGTATAGCGGAAAAACCACTCTTATTTGGGATTGAAATATAACATGTCCCATATATTTGTAGACAAGACTATTTCAAAAATACGTCTTATATTTTTGGACAACAAAAGTAGTTTTCATTCTTCAATGATACCAGAATCTCTAACAATCTATTTAATTTTCATTTAATTTCTTGCTCATATATAAAGAGTTATGATTGAGAGCACCATATTGGCCGATCAACTAGAAGACTTAAATCGGTTAATTTGGTAGGAACGAAATCTATATAAATCAAACAACCAGTGATATTCAAAACGCCTGCTTAGTTTGAGGGCAAGAAAATCACATAATAATTATTATCATAC
This sequence comes from Dendrocalamus sinicus, assembly GCA_036346575.1. Classification (NCBI taxonomy): domain Eukaryota; kingdom Viridiplantae; phylum Streptophyta; class Magnoliopsida; order Poales; family Poaceae; genus Dendrocalamus; species Dendrocalamus sinicus. The sequence continues at coordinate 35,645,775 of CM070662.1, forward strand.
TGCATTGTAAAAAAGACAAGCTAGTGGGCTGTATTGTTCTAAGCTCTAACTCTTTCAATGAATGATACACAGTTCGGAGAACTCTAAATAAAAAAGATACATTAAACTAATTGCTTAGCTCGTGTGCCAGTTGTTGTTGTAAATTAGCTCCTATGTACCGAATGACATAACTCAAATATAACTCTAGATGATTTCAGGATTTCGAATATTACCTTGTCGTAGAAAGCATAAAGAGTATGATCATCAGACAATTGCTTGTGCTCTGGTGCTACATTCTCTGGTCCTATGCATAAGCTTGCAACTTCAACATGTTGGGTGGACACTATGATTCGGCTCCCTTTCCTGTTGGTCGGGAAGCATGTTTTAATCCGATCCCACTCTTCAATGGATGATAGGTCATCAAGCACAATAAGGTAACTCTTGTCATTCACATATCCCCTGAACGCATCAGCCAAATCATCTTCCTTCATCATCGCCATCCTCCTCAGAACTTGCCCCCCAGGAGTTGCTTCCCTGGACTCCTGAAGAAAATTTATATAGAATTGCTTGATAATGCTCTGCAGGAGCTCTGTTGGACTTGGATTGGAAGGAGGCATCAACCCGATCCAGGCGCGACATTCGAACTTGTTACGTATCTTGAGATCATCGTAGGCCCTTCTGATGACGGATATCTCCCCAAGATCACCACTTGTTCCCCACACCGCGATTACTCTAAGGTCTTTGTCCTTGTTGTTGATCAGTCGAACGAGAGCAGCTTTTGCATTGTCCTGTTGCCGCCTTGCTTCATCGATGCCAGACATCGTTGCACCGGCGATGCGAGACTGCCCAGGGGCGGCGGTATCCTGGGAGCCAGGGCCCTTGATGAGGCGGTAGCGCACGTTCCTCTGGCTGACATCCTCAACCTTGGCTCTGAGCTCCTTCATCTGCTTGGCCATTCGGCGCCGGTCTAACAGCGTGCGAGGGATGCGCCACCAAGATGGCTTCTCCAGACGGACGGCGAAATCCTGGAGGCAGTCCTCGACGTCGTAGGCCACATCACGGACTTGCTTCACCCAGGTCTTGACCACCTTGTTCTCGTCTCGCTCGTCGTGCGCGGCCATCAGGAAAGACTGCATCATCTCGAGCTCATCCGTGATGAAGGCCTGGTCACGCTGGACGCCGAGCTGCAAGGCCACCTCCTCCGCCATGGCGGATTTGGCGTAGCTAAGCGCTCCATTCACCACGGACTTGCCAACACTCAGGACGGTCGCCTCCATCGCTCTCCTCTCCTCTGAGTTTGCGTGGAATTGTGGATGGATCTGATACTGCCAATGCTGCGTGCTGATCCAGAAGCCAATGATGGATTAATAAGAGGAGCTCAGCTGCAAGACCGAGTAAGTTGACATTTTTTTTATGAAGACTTGCCAGGAATGTGCTCAAGTCCTAACAAATTAATTTTTGACAGGAGATTTCATCAAATTAAGTTTTCTTGATGATTCAAAAATTGTTCAGTCAGCTGCAAAGCCTGAACTGCAAACAGCACATGCCATAGCACTGAGGGAGAAGAAATTTAATTTATAACTGATATATTGTACGCCTGATTGGAGGTCTGAGGGACCAAATTTAATTTTCAATTTAGAAAACCCATCCACATGTTCCTAGCCGGTGATGCTCCGAAATTTTAGAGCCCACTCCAAAGAAATTAAGTTTTTGGCTTATGTCCTTGGCTAAAATTACACTACAGTGCCTCTTAGATTTTTCTGAGCTATTCAATTAAAAAATAAAAATAAGGAAAAAAAGAAGCCTTTATGCCATCACGGACTATGCAAATAAATAAGAAAAAATGTCAAAAAGCTAAAATAAGTCGAAACTAGAAGCTAACATGTTTTAAGTGGCTTCTGAATTAAATAAGCTGAAAACAAAAAAATCAGAAGCTAAAATTGTTAAGAGTGAGGTCTTAATTGTTCAGTACTCGGTGGCCGTACGTCCAGCCCAAAAGGGAGGGTACTCCTCTGGGGACTAACCCCATTGAAAGGAAATGAGGTCTGTCCCAGATGCCCGACACGTGTCACTACGCACGAATCTCGGCGCGCGCGTGCCTCCTCCTTTTCTCCGTGCCTCGGTGACAGGTGAGGAGCGGGGCCTCGGCGGCGGCGGAGGAGGAGGAAGGAGTGGCGGAGCTCGCGAGACGGGAGACGGGAGAGGTGCTCCCTCCGCCCAAAAGCACGCGGACAGGCACATGGAGTAATAGTTCTGCACATGATTTCGGTGGCCTCGGTCGAGGAATAATTTTTTTTAATCATTTTTGGCGTGTGTAAACTATGAACTACGAGGCCATCTTGTGAACATATGGAGATTGGAGACAAAATACTTCAGATTTTCCTGCAGCCAGTCGCCCCCGACACTAACGTGCGATGCAGCTGCCATATTTGCCTGTCCCAAGATCACATCTGATTTTTCTAAGCTAGCTTGAGCTGCCCTCCTCATACATATGTCTCTTGATCTCAATTCTTACCGACCCCCACAAAGCAAGCACTACTACCACCAGAACTATTATTTAGTTATTGCCTCCATTTTTCTCAAATAAGTATTTCTGATTGTGCTTCTACTTAATTACTACTGTACTGTTTTTAACAACTAGGTTTTTTGAAGGAGAATTTGTTATGGACCGTGCAATATAGACGTACTCACCTTGCCTTTTAGCTACATTGATACTGCAAAAAGAAATAAAAATGGATGCACTATGAGAAGGCTAATTAGTATTCTATATTACCGTCTTGTAGAACACATAAAGCGCGTGATCAGATGATGATTGCTAGAGCTTCCTTGTCTTGCTGAACTGCCCTGAAGTGCACAATCTTGCGACTTTTACTTGATGAATGGACACTACTTTGGAGGAACCCGTCTAAAAGGATGCACCAACTTAACCCATGCTCGGCATTCGAATTTTGTACATGATATATACTCTCGCAGAATTGCTTGATGATGGACATCTTCCTAAGATCACCACCTCGTTGTTTCAGAAATTTACATGCCTTGTACTTGTGGTATTGATCTGCAGCGACATCTTCAATAGCATTGTCAAAAGAATAGCCTTTAAAAACACACAAAAAATACCTCCGGCTGGGGCGCCACACCGCCAGCAGCCACCGGCCACCGCCCACCGCCATGCTGGGTGACAAGGTGAGCCTTAGGTACTTGAGGCAACAAGCCACAGGGGCAACAAGCCAACCCAGATCCAAAAACAAAGTGGGCCAAAAACAACATTGTAGCAAAATGTAAAGGCCAGCCCACCAAGAAATACATACCAGGCCAACGAAGTGACCTAGATCCAATTCGAACATACTACAACAACGGCAAAGAAATAGTTGATTTCATCCATCCCCAGATCCCCTTTCAGCTTCTCCTCCTAAGGCCAAACTTGCAGAGGGCGGCGCTTGTTGTTGGCGGCACGGACGGGGGCACGGGGCGACGGACGGTGTTGGTGGCGACTGCCGACTGGGCCGGCCGCCGGAAGCCGGTGGGGGCATCCGCGCGTGGCCGCATGGGGCACCATCGCACGGAGCCACCTCCAGCCGAGCAGCTGAGCAGGAGCAGCCGATCGGCTCACCGTCAGGTGACAGACCGGTAGCCAGCAACGCCAGATCTGGCTGCCTCCCCGCCAGATCTGGAGCACCGCCGCCGCCACGCCGTCACGCCGAGCAGGACCAGCCGACCGGCAAATCAGGTAGCCAACAGGGAGGAAGAGGGCAAGTCCGCGAGGGAGAGGGAGGCTCGGTTGGGGGTCGCCGGTCGGCCGGAGGGCAGAGTGCGGAGGGAGAGCCACGAGAGGCCGAGCAGCCGAAGCATCTGGATCTGGCAACTTGGCGAGCATTCTGTCGACTGGATCACTAGATTGCATCACGTTGATTAAAGCTTTGCACCTGTGCCCTTACCGACTGCCGTGTGGCTCACCCCTCACCGCTCACAGAGTGACAATGGTGTGCCGTCACCGTGATTTTATATTAATAGGTATAAAACACAATCTACTTTTTAAATTTATGCAATTGTGATTAATTTGGTATTTGAGTTTCATTTATTATTATTTATTGATTTGTAGAGTTGCAAGAAATGGAGAAAAGAACATTGCATAAATATTTTTTATCCAATACAAGTAGTACTCCTCATACTAATGAGAGTCAAGTAAAGAAGGCTCGTGTGGATTTTAGTCCCAATGAAATCATCGCTGATCTAGCAAATCGTATACCTATTAATGAGTATGACAATGAAGATCAAGTGAAAAGGGCGTATTTGTTGAGAGGTCCAACCCAACTAAAAGGCTATGATTTTCCTCACAAAGTGCAGAATGATTGTTCAGGAGCATTTCAACAAACATGGTACAATAGATATGATTGGTTGGAATATAGTGTGGAAAATGATGCGGCCTTTTGTTTTTATTGTTTTCTTTTCAAGAAGCCTGGAAGGCTTAAAAATTTTGGTAGTGGTGTATTTACAACAACAGGGTATTCTAATTGGAAGAAAACTTTAGGGACATTTGATAAATATGTTGGTGGACCTAGTAGTTATCACAACATTGCAAGGGGCGACTATGAGGATTTTAAAAATCAAAGGGCAAGTGTGACACAAAGACTTTCTGATCATGGCCGAGAGTCAGAAATTGCATATAAAATTCGTTTGACTGCTTCTTTAGATTGTGGAAGATTTCTTCTAATGTAAGGTGAAGCTTTCCAAGGACATGATGAATCTTCAACTTCCATCAATAAAGGAAATTTTAGAGAATTGGTTGAGTGGTATAAAGATAAGAATGAGGAAGTGAAGAAAGCGTTCGATAAAGCTCCCTTAAATTGTCAGATGATTTCTCCAAAAATTCAAAAGGATCTTGCGAAAGCTTGTGCACAAGAGGTCACAAAGGTGATTATGGAGGAGATTGGAGATAAGAATTTCTCCGTGCTAATTGATGAGTCACGAGATATATCAATAAAGGAGCAAATGGCCGTGATTTTGAGGTAGTTTATGTTATGTCTTTTCATTGTTCTATGTATTTGTGTAATCATGTGGTTGTGTTTTAACTTAGCATAATCTGTGGCAATTGGCATACAAGTTTGTGAATGATCAAGGGAAGGCTCTTGAAAGGTTTCTTGTTATTAATCATGTATCAAATTGTACATCTGTTGCATTGAAGGAAGCTTTATTTGCTTTACTGGGAGAGCACCAATTACCAATTTCTAGGCTATGAGGGCAGGGTTATGATTGAGCTTCAAATATGAGAGGAGAATTTAATGGCTTGCAAAGGCAGATCCGAGATGAGAATCCGTATGCTTTCTATATAGATTGCTTTGCCCATTAATTGCAGTTAGTGATTGTAATTGTTGCAAGTTGTAGTAGAGCTATTGCTGATTTCTTCAACTATATTCCCTTGATAGTGACCACTATGAGTGCATCTTGTAAAACAATGGATGCATTGCTTGCCAAGCGTCAAAGTGTCTTGTTAAAGAAGTTAGAGAATGATAATGCTATCACTGGCACAGGGTTGCATCAAGAAATAAGCCTAGCTAGACCTTCCGATACTAGATGGGGCTCTCATCTAAAAACCATACTGCATATTTACCAAATGTGGGAGGCAGTATTAGAGGTACTAGAGATTGTGAGTAAAGATTCATGTCAACCATCAAGTCATGGTTGAGTATCCAGATTGATACAGAAAATAGAAAGCTTTGAATTTGTTTTTATCATGCATTTATTAATAGACTTGCTAAGCATTACAAATGAGTTATCACTTGCTTTGCAAAGGAAGGATCAAAATATTGTTGAAGCTATGGATTTGCTTGTAGATGTAAAAATGCGTTTGCGGGACATGAGAGACAACGGATAGAACCATTATTCCAGTGAGTAAAAAGCTTTTGTGAATCAAATGAGATTCATGTGCCAAATATGAAAGAACTCATTCTAGTTAGAGGTATGTCTGCACGTAGAAAACATACAATGAGTTACCATCACTATTACCATGTTGAGATTTTCATTACTTCTATTGATGCCATTACATCAGAGATGAACCATCGGTTTAATGAAGTTTCTTCAGAATTACTGGTATGCATGTCTTGTCTTGATCCAAGAGACTCTTTCTCAAGTTTGATGTAGATAAGCTTGTTCGACTTGCTGAGATTATGCTGATGACTTTGACATAGCTGGTCGTTTGTTGTTAAGAAATCAGCTTCAAACATTTGTTCTCAATGTCAAGAGAAGTGTAGAATTCTATGGAAGTGGTGATATTGCAAAGCTAGCTCAAAAGATAGTTGAAAGAGAAAAAATAGAACATTCCCATTGGTCTATCGTCTCATTGAGCTAACATTGATCCTTTCAGTAGCAACGACATCTGTTGAAAGAGTCTTTTCGGCAATGAATATTATCAAGACAGCTTTGTGCAATAGAGTAACAGATGGGTGGTTCAGTGACTTGATGATATGCTACATTGAGCGAGAGATTTTTAGAAACCATTATGATGATAGAATTAGAAAACGCTTTCAAAGCATGAAATCTCGTAGAATACTATTGCCACGTACTTGCACTACTACTACTCAATTCTAGTTACTGGTATGTTTCATCCTTTTTTTTCAATCTTTATAACTATTCACAAATACAATTTTTGATTTTATCACTAATTTTTGCTAATTTTGGTGTGCAGATAACTGCTTACATATATTTATGGGCAGTGGAAGTCACATTATCTATTACTAAGGTACAACCTTTGTTATATTTTGTATTTTTACTAGGTCCCTATTCTAATTATGTGTGATTTTGGATTGTAAAATATAATTCGCTTTATGTTTAGTGTGTTTATCTTTTGTACATTATGTTCCGCTAGTCCTCCTAAAATTTGGCTCTGGGTTCGGGTCCGCCATTGTGTGTACCTGGAATAAGCCTTGACCAGGCGATTGAGAATCTGTACGCGTCCAACCCATCTCATGCATTAGCTTAACATCCTCCTGCGATTTATCGACCATAAGCACATACATGGAAAGAAAGAAGCATCTTCTATCTGATCTACAAACTAAAGTATATTTAGCATCGGGTCGTTGTTTCAGAAATTAACATGCCTTGTACTTGTGGTGCTGATCTGCAGCGACATCTCCAGTTGCATTGTCAAAAGAATAGCCTTCAAAAACACAAAAAAAAAACTAGTTAGAAATAGAATTAAGTGGTATTGTGTGTTGAGTGTGTGCACATCATAAATAGACCCTGCTGCCGCCGCCGAGACTCTGTAATCTCTCATACAAACAGTCTAAAAGTCACAAGCCGCAGCCAAAAGCCTCAGCAAAAAGAACATGCCCATTATTTGCTGAGTATGTGCACATCATAAGTAGACCCTGGTGCCGCCGCCGCCGAGACAGAGTTCAACCACACGAGCATGAACCGCCACGGCTCTACTCCATCACCTCTGTTGCTTTGATCGCTCTCTGCTTCTGATTTCTGGCCAATAAACAGAGAAACCACACATGACTGCAATGCAGTACAGGCTTTGTAACGGCTGGACGGTAGAGGTGCTACAGAACAACACAAAGCATGTAGCAGCTCCATCTCTCTTGCCGAGTAGGCTAATAAAGCGTTTTAGCATGGTCAACTTGCCGTGATAGGTCCTCACAAAAAAATCACCGGATTTAGCATCTTCTCCAGTATTTCACAAATGCAGTTAAGTGAGTTCAAGGAAACCCAACATCTCTCCTGGTTACCAAGCGGATTAGCTTGGCTCATGATGTTTAGCCGCTATGGTTCAACTAAGGCTTCGGTTTAGACAGTGATGTTTTCTGATTTCTAAAAATTAAAAACTAAAGTATTAGGTTATATAATAAGAAGGATTGTAACCAATTCTATATGAAAAATAGATAAATTCAGAAATTCTCTCAACTTATTTATGATATATAAGTTTTTTCTGAACTAAACCCAACAATTGACATTAGAACCCAAGGGATTATCAAAGTGGCACGCAAGAACCGAGTCGCTGGGAAATTTTAATCGGCCAGACCACTGGCCAAACGTATGGAGTATAGTTCTGCACATGATTTCAGTGGCCTCGGTCGAGTAATCTTTTCTTTTTTGCGTGCGTAATGAACTACGAGGCCATCTTGTGAACGTACGGATAACAGAGACGAAATACTTTAGTTTTTTCTGGCAGCAAGTTGCCCTGACACTTCAACGTGCAGTGCAGCTGCCACGTTTGCCCGTCCCAAGATCACATCTGATTTTCGCAGCAAGCACTACTACCACTAGCACTAGTAACTAATAATTAGTTACTGCCTCCATTTTCTCAAATAATTATTTCTTATTGTGCTTCTACTTACTACTGTACTGTTTTTAACAACTAGACTTTTGAAGGAGAATTTGTTATGGACCGTGCAATATTGACGTACTCACCTTGCCTTTTAGCTACATTGATACTGCAAAAAGAAATAAAAATGGATGCACTATGAGAAGGCTGATTAGTATTCTATATTACCGTCTTGTAGAACACATAAAGCGCGTGATCAGATGATGATTGCTGGAGCTTCCTTGTCTTGTTGAACTGCCCTGAAGTGCACAATCTTGCGACTTTTACTTGATGAATGGACACTACTTTGGAGGAACCCGTCTGGTCTAAAAGGATGCACCAACTTAACCCATGCTCGGCATTCGAATTTTGTACATGATATATACTCTCGTAGAAGAATTCCCTGATGACGGACATCTTCCTAAGATCACCACCTCGTTGTTTCAAAAATTTACATGCCTTGTACTTGTGGTACTGATCTGCAGCGACATCTTCAATAGCATTGTCAAAAGAAAAGCCTTCAAAAACACAAAAATACTAGTTAGAAATAGAATTAAGTGGTATTGTGTGCTGAGTGTGTGCACATCATAAGTAGACCCTGGTGCCGCCGCCGAGACGGAGTTCAACCACACGAGCATGAACCGCCACGGCTCTGCTCCATCACCTGTGTTGCTTTGATCGCTCTCTGCTTCTGCTTTCTGATTTCTGGCCAATAAACAGAGAAACCATATACGACTGCAATGCAGTACAGGCTTTGTAACGGCGGGACGGTAGAGGCGCTACTGATTAGTATTTTGGACAGGAGACTTCATCAAATTCAAATGGTTGGTCCGTGCTCGTATATGTTCTTGCTACTGGTGGACCGATAGCATGATGATTCAAAAATTGTTCAGTCCTCAGCTGCAAAGGCCGAATTGCAAACAGCACATGCCATAGCACAGATGGAGATGAAATTTAATTTATAACTGATATTTGTACGCCTGATTGGAGGTCTTAGGGACCAAATTTAATGTTCAAAATAGAAAACCCATCAATCATGTTTGTAACACCCCCGTTTTTAGGGACGGGAATATCGTTACATTCCGTAATAGCCCAGGAGTTCAGTTACGGACAGAAGAAGTATCATGCTTGCTTACGAACATTTAAAAGAGTTAATTTAATTAAAATAAAGACTTAACAGTCAATTTTAAATATTTTAAGGCATTTAAGCCCAAGACATAACTTATAATCAGAAAAACTCAAGAAAACTCCACAGGAACGCTTGAGTGCGGTCGCAACCCTAACACGTAATCTTGAAATGTCTTGTCCTCTTTTGATCTCTGTGTTGGCGAAAATAAAGCAAGTTTGAGTACAACCAACCGTACTCAGCAAGTCACACAGAGCTTAGCAATAACAACATGCAAGGTATGACAAGTGAAAGGGAAATAAGTTCATTATTTACGTGGATGCAATTTCAGTTGGGAACCAGTTAAAGACTGAAAAAGGTACTTCATTAGTAAAGGGGTTTCAAACTTGATTACCAACTTTCCACATTACCAAACCATTCTCAAATCTACTTATGCCTTGTTATTGGATTCACCCAGTAAACACAACTTCATTTACACGGAAGCACGGCGTATTCGAATACCATTAATCATGACCCTGCAGAGCTGCCCTGCTTTACCCATAAGATTTCTTAACCCTACGTCCGGGTTCAAGAAAACAAGGTTGTTCACTGCTCAATTCTTTATATAGCCTCCACCCAGTAGGTCCTAGATCTCCATAAGCTCGGATGACCCCACGGATCTCATCCGACTTATAGCAGTCCTACTGTTGTATGCTTAACCACCTCCCATACGAACTCACCCTCGGTCTTCCCCCGCCAGTTGCAGAGGTTCAATTGAACTTGAGCAGTTATTAAACCAGGTTTGACAAAATCAACGCTTGTGGTTGGGCGGGTACTATGTTCTTTACTCAGCATAAGGGTCTAGTCCTTATATTTTTATCTGAGGCATCATCCATGCACAAATCCATATTCAATGCCCGCGGCACTGCCACCAATCCACAACCAAGCCTCCACCCTAGGATAAGGTCTTCGGATCCGCCTCTGTGATCCTCGCTTACCCTAGATCCAACTTTTCCAAAACTCTAAACAAATACCAAAAGTCTTAACAGTAGAAATATTTGATGAATTCCTAACTACCATGTTTATATTAATATCGTATTTAATATTACTGTGTCTTGTCAAGGTGAATGTGACCATCAAGTTAAACTGGGCTTTTCGGGTGGTAGGACATAACTAATATCATGTCATTCTAATCAGTTATTGTACAGAAAATAACAGTGTGCAAATACATAATGAAAATATAAGTAAATAAATAAATAGCAGAAATGTAGGTTCAACATGATCAAAACATGTGTGACTTGCCTCTTTATCCATAGCCTCTGATTCTCCATGTAATCTTCGGTTTGGACACCGACTTCTTTAATTGCTCTTGTAGTCCTTCTGTCGACCAGCTCGTATGGTCCGCGTACTAGCGTGGAAGACGAACACACAAGTCCCTGCTTTGCGGAACGCAAGCTGGGAACAAAATGCAAATAAATAATCAAAAGAACATAAAGAAAGTAGGTGGGATGGTCAGGGTTTAGGTGGGTTCGGGATGGCCGAGGTTATATATGTGGCGGATGGATTTTTGGTGAATGGCTAAAGGTGTGGATGGCATCGATTTGTAGGGTTAGGATATTTGTCTGGGTTGTTTAGGGCTTCACTAGAGTTTAGAGCGATAGTGCGAGGTTGGGAAGTATAGATGGGCTCCGGATGACAAATTGGGTACACGAGTTGGTAGGGTTTCGGCGAATGAAAGGAGTTTGGACTGAAATAGGATTTAGGGTTTGAACATGTGTTTGAGGTTTTTAGGATTACTGGTATCCGATATGAGGAAATGGAGCTGAGAAATGGGTTGGCGGGCTGGAGACGATCAAAACAGGTATATATAGGCATTTTTAGGCATGGATGAACAGTAACGGGTATGCACTGTTCATTGCGGGTCTGCACTATTCACTAACGAGTTTTTGGACTACTACACATTTCGGATCTATTTGCTACAGTACCGGATCAGGTTACTATTCATTAACGAGTCGGATGAATAGTACCAAGCTGGTACTATTCATCGCCTTCCTCCGACTATGCTACAAGAATCAAAACAGGGGGGTTTTGGCGACGGCAATTTCGGTGCTATGCTCAACTCCGGCGAAAACCGAGGGTATGGTTGGAATCCTGGGACTAAGGAGAACCCATTTTTGGCCTTGGGCGTGGTCAGGGATGGCCGGAACTTCGCCGGCGGTGAGGGAGCTTCGTGGCGGTTTTCCATGGCACGGGAGCTACCAGAGGGTTATTCCTTCCAGCTAGCTGCTTTTTAACCATCTAGGGGTGGTCACGGTGGCTTGGGTGGTGGTGGTTTGGGTCATGGAGGCCTGTGGTGAGCTGTCCACGGTGGGGCATCAAGGCCGGGCGGCGAGCTTCAGTAGCGAAGAAAGGGAGGGCTCGGCGAGCTTGGGCAACGATTTGGGAGGGTTTTGGGAGGCTTGAGGAAGCTACAGAAGAAAGCAATTGGAATGAAATTGACTGAGGAAGGGTAATCATAATTCGGGCTTACTTGCGGTTTTCCGGCGATTGGCGGCGATGGGGGTGGTGAGGGGCCGATTGGGTGTGTCTGGAGTTTCACGGGGATGTGAGGAGAAGGTTGGAGTGGTCGTGAGCTTAAAAAGATGCCCGAAGGCGGTTCGGGGCCGAAAGGGGATCAGGACGGCGGCGACAGCTCAAGGGGGCGAGAAAGATCGGGGAGAGCTGGCAGAGGGGATAGCTGGCATCTCGGCAAGGTGATGTGGTGATCCAACATGGCGGCCTGTCGGTTGAGGGGCAAAACAGGGAGCGGCAGCGGAATATCCCAGGCGGCGGCTGATATTTTGGCTGCAGCAATGCAAGGTAGAGGGAGAGGGCTAGGGCTGTTGCCAGGTTAGGGCGTACGACGCTTGACAGTGGTGTGGAGGCGTGGCAATGAGGGTAACACGAGAATACCGGAGAAGACTTAGCGGCAAAGAAAGAACGAAGGCGGTGACAAAAGAATTGACCGTGAACAGTGAATGCAGAGAAATGAATTGGCCGGGTGATTTGGCAAAGAATTAGGGCACAATTGGCTTGGTTTTGGGCTGGGATTTGTTTGGTTTAGGCTAAAGATCAAGGGACTCAACTTCAAAACGAAAATTAAATTTCTTTGCAAAATTTTGATTTGTTTCATTGTTCCTGACCGGTGATGCCGGAAAATTTTAATTGGCCAGTAGTCAGTGGCCTTACGTCAAGCCCAAAAAAACGCGGCCAGGCACATGGAGTATAGTTCTGCACATGATTTCAGTGGCCTCGGTCGAGGAATCTTTTTTTTTTCATTTTTGGCGTGTGTAAACTATGAAGTACGAGGCCATCTTGTCAACGTATGGAGATTGGAGACGAAATACTTTATTTAATTTATAACTGATATTTGTACGCACGGACTTTTTTTTTTTTTGAGAAGATGTACGCACGGACTTGCCAACACCCAGCACGGTCGCCTCCATCTTTCTCCTCTCCTGAGTTTGTGTGGAATCGTGCATGGATCTAATACTGCCAATGCTGCGTGCTGATCCAGAAGCCAATGATGGATTAATAAGAGGAGCTCAGCTGCAAGACCGAGTAACTTGACATTTTTTTAGGTGGTTTGCAGCGAGCACTGTTTTTTGTCTATAAACAAACAGATTTTTTTTATCATGTATGTAAAATTTTTTATCTACATTTACAACTTAGTGTTATTTAGCAATTTCCTTTTCTATGAAGACTTGCCAGGAACGTGCTCAGGTCCTAACAAATTGATTTTTGACAGAAGACTTCATCAATTAAGTTTTCCTCAAATTCAAGTGGTTGGTCAGTGCTCGTATCTGTTGTTGCCACTGGTGGACTGATAGCATGATGATCCAAAAATTGTTTAGCCCTCAGCTGCCGAGTTTAAACTGAAAACAGCACATGCCACAGCACCGATCAAGATGCAATTTAATTTACAACTGCTATTTGTACTTGGGAGCTTGAGTGGAGGTCTTAGGGGCATGTTCCTGGCCGGTGATGCCGGGAAATTTTTAATTGGCCGATTGTCAGTGGCAGTACGTCCAGCGGCACATGGTCAGCCGGCACAGTGTTAACTATGAACTACGAGGCCATCTTGTGAACGTATTGAGATTGGAGACGAAATACTTTAGATTTTCTTGCAGCAAGTCGCCCCTGACACTAACGTGATGCAGCTGCCATATTTGCCCGTCCCAAGATCACATCTGATTTTCTAAGCTAGCTTAAGCTGCCCTCATGCATATGTCTCTCGATCTCAATTCTTACCGAACCCCACGCAGCAAGCGCTATTACCACCAGCACTAGTAACTAATAATTAGTTATTGACTCCATTTTCCTCAAATAATTATTTCTGATTATGCTTCTACTTAATTACTACTGTACTGTTTTTAACAACTAGGTTTTTTGAAGGGGAATTTGTTATGGACCGTGCAACATAGACGTACTCACCTTGCCTTTTAGCTACATTGATACTACAAAAAGAAATAAAAATGAATGCACTATGAGAAGGCTGAATAGTAGAACACACAAAGCGTGTGATCAGATGATGATTGCTGGAGCTTCCTTGTCATGCTGAACTGCCCTGAAGTGCACAATCTTGCGACTTCATGTTGAGTGGACACTACTATCCGGCTTCTGTTCTTCTTGTCAAGAAAAGTATGTTTGAATCCAATCCCACTCTTCAATGGTGGACAGGTCATTAAGCACAACCAGATAACTCTTGCTATTCACATGCTCTTCGAAATTATTAACCAGTTGAGCATGCCCATGTTCTTCATCTTCCTCAGGATGTCAACCCCTACAAGGGAATCCCCATAGAACTGCCTCACCAAACTTTGGAGGAACTTGTCTGGTCTAAAAGGATGCACCAACTTAACCCATGCTCGGCATTCGAATTTTTTAAATGATATACTCTCGTAGAATTCCCTGATAACGGACATGTAACACCTCGACCCTCCACAGGGTCCAAGATGCTACCACCACACCCTTACCAATTCAGAAGTGTTGCTAATTCAACTTTTAGCAGCACCTTCTCTGTTCTTTTTATATCATTACCCACAGGGTGCAAACCATAAATAACTGTAAGATGATTACAAAGTCAACTAGTTTCATATTTTACAAGCTATGACATAAACAGAACTGTCGGCTCCACGACCATGGAGACCTACCATTATGGATCACAAGCAAAGTACACTAAACGGCGAATGACAAGAACCTTAACACTATATTAAACATAGGCGTTCTGGAGGGGCGAGAGAGTGGGGGTGGGGGACGCCGGACGCCACGCACAAATCTGGAGGCAAGCCAACGGCCCAGATAGTGCACTTGTAGAAAATTCACACTCAAAGGTGCATAAATTCCAATGCCATGGCATGCTCGCAAAGGAAGAGGAATAATGGTAGTGTCTGGGTGTTTTTCGTGGTTCAGAATATTTATATCTTTTTGAGGAAGTGTATATATGAAAGAAAATTTTAGGTACTTCGAGTAAGAAAACACGATTTTTTTGGAGTTGTCTCAGGAGATTTGAGTGTTTTTTGTGGTTCGGCGCACTCACAACTTTTTTTAGAGAAGGTGCATATATGAAAAAAAAAATCTAAGTGCTCTAAGTTAAAAAAAAATATTTGATTGTTGTTTAGCAATTCCCGGAAAGAATTTACTTGGTGAAGCAGCTGAGAACATTAATACGTACACTCAATCGATTCAAGCTCGAGCATTTAATCAATACAATAATGATATAGTACAATTTATTTAGTATACACCGGTAGTCTTTCTTGATTGAATTGAAACCGTTTCGCTGATCTTCCACTTGGCAGTGCTGAACGAAACACGGCAAGAAACATGGTACGCCGCTCAGGGCCATGGCATCATCGGAATGGAAATGCACAAGCAGAGCACCATGAGTAGAGGTGAAAATAGATCGAATAGTTTTCGACTAGTTTTCAGTCGATTCGGATGAAAACAAATACGAATTATGTCGGATCAGATTTTCTTCAGATAATTCTTGGATCGGAAATGAATATGGATTTTTTTTTGTCAGAAACGAATACGAATACAGTAGACCTGATATCCGGTGAATACAGATACGAATACAGATTATCCGGATAATACGGATCCGGATATCCAAGATTTCAGCCCAATATTGCCCAACCCAAGCCAACCTCTCTCATCTCCCCTATCACCAGCCCACTAGCAAATATTTGTGTTTATTAAAAATAAATTTAGTATATCGGTAGATTAAAATTTGTACCCATTAAATTGGTGTACTGCCGTTTAAATCATTCTGATGCAAATTTAAATTATTAATTAATTTATTAGTCACATGTAAATGGTAGAAATCCATTAAAAATTATTTAGGACTTAAAAAAAATTAACTGTCATTTAAAGATTTAAAATCTGTACAATGGTATGACTATTGTGGATAAAATACTAATGCTTGTTTAGATTTCATTAATGTTTTGACAAGATAAACTATTTATGTGTTTTCATTGATTTTGGATGTATAGTTTAAGGGATTATCATGTTCCAATAAATATTCGTGACCGTATTCGTTTCGATTCGTATTCGTTCTGTATTTGTATTCGATATTTTTCGTATTTGTATTCATATCCGCGGTATCCGTATTCGTATCCACATCCGAGAAAAAATATAAAAATAAATATGATAAAGATATTATCCGTCCGTATTCGATCTATTTGCATCTCTATATGTACTACTTGGGCGCTTGAGTGGAGGTCTTAGGGGCATGTACCTGGCCGGTGATGCCGGGAAATTTTTAATTGGCCGACTGTCAATGGCAGTACGTCCAGCGGCACGTGGTCAGACGGCTAAGTTTTTTTTTTCATTTGTATGTTGTGATTTATGACTTTTATAATATTAACTAGTTCTTAAACTGTGTATTTTTTAGATGAGGTCAATAAGAAGATTATGGTAAAAAGAGTACTGAATTCAGCTATATCGGCTAAAATCGTATGTGACTATTTTTTTATATACTATCTCCCGTAAATAATCAAAGTTTAAAATTTTAAACCATAAATTATAAGACATAATCTAAAGAACAATGAGTGGCCTCGGTGAGGAATCGTTCTCTTTTTTTGGCGTGTGTTAACTATGAACTACGAGGCCATCTTGTGAACGTATGGAGATTGAAGACCAAATACTTTAGATTTTCTTGCAGCAAGTCGCCCCCGACACTAACGTGCGATGCAGCTGCCATATTTGCCCGTCCCAAGATCACATCTGATTTTTAAAGCTAGCTTAAGCTGCCCTCATGCATATGGCTCTCGATCTCAATTCTTACCAAACCCCAGGCGGCAAGCACTACTACCACCAGCACTAGTAACTGATAATTAGTTATTGCCTCCATTTTTCTCAAATAATTATTTCTGATTGTGCTTCTACTTAATTACTACTGTACTGTTTTTAACAACTAGGTTTTTTGAAGGAGAATTTATTATGGACCGTGCAACATAGCGTACTCACCTTGCCTTTGAGCTACATTGATACTGCAAAAAGAAATAAAAATGGATGCACTATGAGAAGGTTGAATAGTAGAACACACAAAGCGCGTGATCAGATGATGATTGCTGGAGCTTCCTTGTCATGCTGAACTGCCCTGAAGTGCACAATCTTGCGACTTCATGTTGAGTGGACACTACTATCCGGCTTCTGTTCTTCTTGTCAAGAAAAGTATGTTTGAATCCAATCCCACTCTTCAATGGTGGACAGGTCATTAAGCACAACCAGATAACTCTTGCTATTCACATGCTCTTCGAAATTATTAACCAGTTGAGCATGCCCATGTTCTTCATCTTCCTCAGGATGTCAACCCCTACAAGGGAATCCCCATAGAACTGCCTCACCAAACTTTGGAGGAACTTGTCTGGTCTAAAAGGATGCACCAACTTAACCCATGCTCGGCATTCGAATTTTTTAAATGATATACTCTCGTAGAATTCCCTGATGACGGACATGTAACACCTCGACCCTCCACAGGGTCCAAGATGCTACCACCACACCCTTACCAATTCAGAAGTGTTGCTAATTCAACTTTTAGCAGCACCTTCTCTGTTCTTTTTATATCATTACCCACAGGGTGCAAACCATAAATAACTGTAAGATGATTGCAAAGTCAACTAGTTTCATATTTTACAAGCTATGACATAAACAGAACTGTCGGCTCCACGACCATGGAGACCTACCATTATGGATCACAAGCAAAGTACACTAAACGGCGAATGACAAGAACCTTAACACTATATTAAACATAGGCGTTCAGTGTAAGGCTAAACTATTATTTTACATGTTCAGTGCCAAAATGACTATCCCCATTCCATTCATGTTGTCCTCATTCACCTAAAAACAACGACAATGCAAGGATGAGTCCGGAGACTCAGCAAGCACACGATAAAATAGTAACATCACTTTAGCAATTCAGTCAATTTCAGGAACTGTAAGCTGTAAATCCACTCTATGACTGTAAACTGTAAGTTAAGTCTATTATTGTATACTGTAAATCCATTCTATGTCTGTAACTGTAATTCAATTCTATATCTGTAAACTGTAATTCAACTCTATATCTGTAAACTGTAAATCAATGCCGTATTCATAAAATCGTAAACCAATGTCAGAATCTTTAATCGTAAATTAAATCAGAATCAGAAAGCTGTAAATCAACTCAGAATCGTAAACTATAAATCACAACTATCTGTAACTGTATCACTCTCTGTTACTTTCATGCAATGCAATAACATGCAATGCATCTGTATGCTCTGTAACTATAGCTTATACCGGTATAGTGGAGTGTCCACCCGTCGATGGACCACTCATTCGCCTCATCCTCTTTCATACGAGGTCAACCTCCACTCCCGTGGAGTGCCTACTTCTGTAGGTCTTATTCAAGAGCACTCCGGACTAGTCATATGGCTTTCTCACCGACCTGCCTCTTATGCACTTTGCATGATGCAATATGCTTCGAATGTGAATGTCTAATCATAAATGTTACTCATCAAGGTATGATTAGCACTTAATCACATGCATCTTCTCATAAATATTGTAAATCATAGCATGGAAGCACGAATAACAAACATTCGTCATATTTTACTGTTCTACCATGCACTTGCCTGTTAACCTAGCGGATGGTGCGTGGATGGCACCAGACTTGAACCGCCACCTAAACAAGCATTAACTATTTCAATTCATCACTCAAGCAATACATTCAAGTACGAGCAAATGACATCACTCTAATGCCCAATTCGACATAATCCAATCCTGTCCCACCGGGCAACCTCTCATTGACCTGATGTTAACCAATCTATAAACTTAGCGATCTCATTATAATCAATTACCCTATTTAACCTCAATTTATTCTCCCCTCCCTCTTCTGCCACGGACCGACCAGGCATTCATATTAATAAAAGATACCTAAATGCCCACATGAATCAATTCTAATTATCGACATATCAACTTATGCCCGACTCGGCAAATAAACAGGGAGAAGGTTTCTCGAAGCGTTACCCTGGCATCGAGCGACTGGATCGAGGCACTGCTTTCTTTTCCTTGGCCTGATCGGGCAGATCTAGCCGCAGATCAGCCTCCCCTCTTCTCCCTGCTCTCTTTCTATTTTTTTCTCTTCTTCCTCTTTTATTTTTCTTTCTTTCTTTTCCTCTCTTCCTTCTCTCTCCTTTCCTTTTCTTTCTTTCCTCTTCTTTCTCCAGTCGGCCGGCGCTCCCTCTTTTTTCATAGCCGACGGCTTTTCTTCTTCTCCTCTCTCCACGCCAATGCCTCCCTCCTCTCTTCCTCACTCGACGGCCGGCTCCTCCCGTCTCCCCTCAACAGGCGGCCCCTCCCTGCTCACCTCTCAGCTGGGCCAGCCCTCCTCCACTCTCGTGGAGCAGCGGCGGCGGCGAGAGCGAGGAGGCTAGGCGAGAACGGGAGGCGGCAGCGTACGAGCTAGGGTAGCGCGGCGGCGTGAGGGCAGGGGAGGTAAGGGCGGCGACGGTGCACCCGAGCGGCGGCAACACGAGGCGAAGCGATGGCGACGGCGCTGGGGCTGGCGAGCGGCAATAAGAGCGGCAGCACCGGCGGCTAATCCACGACGGCACACGCGGGGGAGGATGGCGGCAGCTGCCAGAGGCGACGAGCAACGGCGCCGGGCTGGCGAGCAGTGGCGCCAACAGCTGGTCGACGGCGGCGCGTGCGTGGGTAAGGCAGCAACACCCATGTGAGCACAGGGGAAGGGGAAATAGCAGCAACAGCCAAGAGTGCACGGGGGAGAAGAAGAGCAAATTGACTTTGGCTTCTCCCCTGGCTCTCTCTCGATCTCTTATATGTGGCATACATGGGTCGGGCTGGGCTTTCTTGGCTAGGTATTACAGGACATCTTTCTAAGATCACCACCTGTTCCCCAAACAAAGACCACTCTAAGAGCACTGCCGCCGTTGGTGATCAGTTGGGCCAGATCCACTTTTGGTTTGTCCCACGTCGCATTGTGCAGCAATTGATGACGATGATGGTGAAGTATGTCTTGATCAATCATCAATGAGTGTTGTTGTTGCACTGTTTATTCTATGCGGCTCAGCAACGGTTACTGCAGGTTTGGATCCAGCAGAGTCCATGATGGGGTGGTACCGCAAGTATCTTTGGCTCACATCCTCAACCCTCGCTTTCAGCTCCCTTATCTCGGGGGCAATATGGTGCCGTGCTTGCATTCTGCCAAAGATAAGCCACCGAGATGGTTTCAGCTCAGAACGAACAACAAATTCTTGGAGGCAGTCCTCCACGTCGTACGCCAGTGCACCGACCTGCTTCACCCAAACACGCACCAATGGATGACGGCCTCGATCATTCCCCGCTTCAGTCAAGAAAGTCTGCATCCTTTCCATCTCATCTCTATTAGATTGTTGTAGTACTCCGACCCCTTTGGGTTCACCGCAGCTCGCCCATCTTAACACAACCAAATACATGTAAGGTGATAACGGTA
This sequence comes from Dendrocalamus sinicus, assembly GCA_036346575.1. Taxonomy (NCBI): domain Eukaryota; kingdom Viridiplantae; phylum Streptophyta; class Magnoliopsida; order Poales; family Poaceae; genus Dendrocalamus; species Dendrocalamus sinicus. The sequence continues at coordinate 35,666,163 of CM070662.1, forward strand.
CTACTGCAAAAGAAAAAGAAAAGGAGATTCCATTCCTATATATGTGTACCTGGAATAAGCCTTTTTTTAGATAAAGGAATAACAATATTCCGGCCTTGATCATTCCATGAGAATGACTACAGCCACACAGTACCAAACAAAAGACAGTCCCCACCTCACCAAACAGTGATACAACAATTCCTACGCAAAGTACTCACACCAAAATGACTTAATCCTCTAATCTAAAACAAGTGTTCCATCCAAACTTGCTGAAGATCTCCAACACCACTCTCTCTAGCCTTGTGCATCCTGCTAATAGCGCCCTTCTCGCTTTCTCTTTATAGTTGTGACCAACACCTGATCCAGTAAGTCCCCTTGAAAATGACCTGCACAATAGAGTGAGTAGTGATCCTTTTGAAAACGGCGTCATTTCTATTCAACCATAAGGCCCAGCAAAACGCTGCTATACCAACTAGAATCTGATTTCTAAGCTTTAAAGAAAAATTTCTAAGCCAAGAACCAAACAACATCCCAACACTAGCAGGTGGTTGAATTCCAAAGCTAATGACTACCACATTCCAAAAAGCCCGAGCCACATGGCAATCGAAAAAGAGGTGTTGAATGCTTTCATTAGAGAGACAAAAGCAACACCTGATACTTCCTTGCCACTGCCTTTTTGCAAGATTATCCTTTGTTAAAATAACTCCTTTTTTCAAGAACCAAAGAAACACTTTGATTTTAAGTGGTATCTTGTTTTCCAGAATAAATTCTTTTCTGAAATGCCTTCTCTTTCCATGAGATCTCTGTACAAGGAACGGATAGTAAAAGAGCCACTCTTATTCAAATTCCAAACTAAAACATCTTCTTTTTCATTCAGAGAAACTCGAACTATCATACTCACCACTTTAAGCCACGAATTCCGCTTTTCACCTACTAAAGCTCTCCTAAAAGAAACCTTTAGCGGTGTAGAACTCAGAACTTGAGCAACCGTCATATTCTTCTTTCTAACAATTCTATACAGATCAGGGAATTTCGTCATTAGCGCTTCCTTCCCAATCCAAATGTCTTCCCAAAACCTCGATTGTTGCCCATTGTTAACCCTAAATCTGCTTCTTATTAGAAAGAGATTTTTGACCTCCATAAGCCCACTCCAAAAGTGAGAATCCCCTGGTTGTTTAACCATTTGTGACAGAGTCTTACCTTTCAAATATTTTCTCTTAATCATGCTCTGCCAGAGGCCATCCTCATTCAACAATTTAAACAACCACTTACTTAACAGACAACAGTTCTGCATTTCTAGGTTTAAAATACCCAAACCCCCTATGCACTTTGGTTGACTAAGAATATATACCCATCTGGCCAATCTATATTTCTTTTTATTCCCATCATTTTGCCAAAAAAATCTGGATTGATAATAATCCAGTTTCTTCAGGATGCCTTTAGGAATCTTGAAGAAAGACATCATAAACATCGGGAGACTCGATAAAACCGAATTGATTAAAACAAGTCTACCACCTACCGATAACAACTTGCTTTTCCAACTACTAAGCTTTTTCTGAAACCTTTCCTCAATTTCTCGCCAATCCTTGTTCAAAACTTTTCGATAGTGCATAGGGAGACCCAGGTACCTAAATGGTAGAGATCCCTCCTTGCAACCAAAAAACTCAACATAATCAGCGCTTTTAACCTTAGCGTCCCCAAAACAAAAAACCTCACTTTTATGGAAGTTTATTTTGAGGCCCGACAACTGCTCAAAAGTACTTAGTACTAACTTTAGATTTTTTGCCTCCTCGAAATCATTTTCCATAAAAAGAATAGTATCATCTGCATACTGGAGAATCGACAAACCGTCATTTACCAAATGAGGAACTAAGCCCCTAAAATGTCCATTAACTTTGGCCCTATCTAAAAGAATTGCCAACATATCAGCTACTAGATTATATAAAACTGGCGAAAGAGGATCCCCTGGTCTCAAACCTTTTTTAGTCTGAAAGTACTGGCCTATGTTATCATTCACCTTAACCCCTACACTGCCACCACTTACTATCGATTCGATCCATTTACACCAAGTCGCTGAAAAACCTTTTATTCTCAGAACCTGCTGCAAAAACAACCAACTCACCTTATCGTAGGCTTTCTCAAAATCTAGTTTGAGAATTACCCCACCCAACCTTTTCTTGGTTAGCTCATGCAACGTTTCATGCAGAACAACTGCCCTTTCAAAATATTTCTTCCCAGAATAAAAGCTGTTTGAGAGGGTCTAATCACCTTGCTCGCCACCCCCATGATCCTATTAGCCATTACTTTTGTGAAAATCTTAAAGCTGACATTAAGCATACAAATTGGTCTATATTGTTGTATTTGCCTAACCTCTTTTTGTTTAGGAAGGAGAGTTATTATCCCAAAATTTAAACTGAAAAGAGAAAGCTTATCCATGTGGAAATCTTTAAACATGGCCATTAGGTCATCTTTAATTAGACTCCAAAACACTTGATAAAACTCAACCGGAAATCCATCAGGACCCGGTGCTTTATGATGTTTCATTTGAAAAATGGCCTCTCTTACTTCCTTTTCAGAGAAAGCCTCCGTAAGAATCCTATTCTCTGTTTCAGATACCTGTGGGATATCATCCTTGGATGCTTCGTCAAGAATCAAGTTACTTCTTTCCGTCGACCCAAAGAGATTTTTATAATATTTTGTAATATATTTCTCCAGATTAACATCTCCTTCAATCACCCCATCTTCTTGGTCATGCCGACAAATTCTAGTTTTTCTTCTTTTACCGTTTGCAACTAAATGGAAATACTTTGTATTATTGTCTCCCTGCAAGAGCTCCGTGGTCTTAGCCCTTTGGAACCATTTAATCTCCTCCTCCCGATGTAATTGGGCTAGCCTTTCTTTCACCCCTTGCATCAGGTCCACTTCATGCTGACCCAGAAGTTGCGTTTCCGCTTTTTTATCAAGCCTATCCGCCATTCTGACCAACTCCTGTTTTTCTTTCTTAAAAGCCCCATTCTCGTTTTTTGCACCTCTTAAGAATTGTCTCAAACTTCTGATTTTATTCTGCCACCTTTGTAGCGCCGAAGTACCCCTATTTTCTTCCTTCCAAACCTTAGATACTAAGTCAAAGAAACCCTCACGTAAGAACCAACTGAGTTCAAATTTGAACATGGGTTGACCCTTACACTGGGATCTCTCACCCGTGTTAAGCAGGAGAGGAGTATGGTCCGATAACTCTCTCCCCAAAGCCGTTACTGTTGAGAGAGGGAACTTTTGTTCCCATTCCATGCTTACCAAGATCCTGTCCAGCTTTTCATAGGTTGGAACTTTTCGGGAATTAGCCCAAGTGAAATGTCTACCAGACATAACAATTTCCCTTAGATTTAGACTGTCTATGATTGCATTAAAAAGAAACGGCCATTTTCCATCAAACTTATCATTATTTTTTTTCACTCGGATTTCGAATAATGTTGAAATCCCCACCAATCATTAATGGCAACGTTTCCTTATTACAAGCTTGGACCAAATCGGTAAGAAAAATTTCCTTGAATTTTGGTTGGGCTGCCCCATAAACAGCCACCAAAATCCACTTAAAGCCATCAATTTTGTTTCTGAGAAGGAATTTCACATAGAACTCCCCCTCCGCAATTTCACATAGAACTCCCCCTCCGCAATACTGCCTATATTAAAAAAAATTCAGATTAAGATCCAACAGAATACCTCCTGATCTCCCATGCGGCATCGTCCAGTGCCATAGGAAATTTCTTCCTCCACATAATTTATTGAGCTTCGCTTGCGAGAACTCTTTCTTCCCGGTTTCCAAAAGCGCAATAAAATCTAACCTCTTGTCAGGACCCAGATTTTACAATCCGGATTCCTCTGTGATTCCACCGCACTATTCCCTGGATCAATAGATAGTGCTCACAGTTTACAGTTCTGAATATCAAAATACATATCATGCGGAAGCGTAAATATAATAGTAGACTTACTCACAGGCCGATTAGGCCGAAATCCTTAAATTGCAGCAACGGAAGAACGAGCACGCAAGTGGGACCTTCAGGACATGCCCACAGGTAGCCAACTGGAGGTTCGTGACTTAACCCTTGACGACTTCATCTTCTCTGCCATCTTATCCAGTCGTGTTGCTGAAGCGCAATGATCTGATTCCTGCTTCTGGATTTGTTATGAGAGCGAGTGTGAGCACACTAACCACCGTGCTCCGCAAGCCAATACACAGGATGCAAATAAATAGTATGCATGGCTTATCAAAGGAGAGGCTCGGGTTATTTTATTTGCCAAAAATCGCTTTTAGTAACATTATTATTAATAAATCATAGTGTTATTAATTCTACCTAAACTCCACACGGCGATTGCCATAATTGACTTAATCCACCAAAGACGCACTGTCCTTACTGATTGCTGTCTAAGACTCCAAACAGCGAGTATCATTATTTATACAATCCACCAATATCTTTTGTATTCCAAATTCCTAACAACCCATTCCTTTTGCTATTGATCCACAACCACAATTTGCTCTTCTAATAATCAACCTTATTTTCCATTATCCATCTCTAACTAACTCACTATTATACCTCCACCAAAATATCATTGATCAAGTCTACGATTCGCTAGTATTCATCCACCAAGAATATCATTGATCAAATTTATACTCCAATAATTAATATCATACCTCCAAATTCCCAAAAATTCAATTCATCCATCCAATAATTGATCAAATCCTATTTATCCCATTATCGCCAACATCTCCCAAGAATTTATATTAGTTATCTTTGTTATAATCCAGCAAATACATTTGCACTCCCTAATTCTCCAAAATCATTTAAATCATCTACCTAACCTACGTATTCATTTAAGATCCACCAATATATTTATCCCAGGATCCACTCTATCGTGTCCTTTTTATGATCGACATGAATCCTCCAATGTATTCATCACAAACATCTATCTCCTTTACTCACGACTCTATTTATTCCCCCTGGTATTTTATTTTGCAAGGATAGAAGTGCCATTATTTGAAATATAATATATAGAAATTTCCTGAGACCTAGCAGTTTTGACTGAAGACATAATGTGTAAGAATGCAATACTAATAGTGATCCAGATTCCATCCACCGTTACATGGTCTCTGCACTATATGCTAGACCTTCAGCGTTATAGCCGCTTACATTACCACTGGGACAACACCCAGGACAACTCAAATCAGGGTTTTCCACTGCCCACCACTTTTCCATTCCCACCCACAAAGTTTTTGAAATAGAACTATATCTAGTTAAGTTCCCGTGTCCGCCCTTGATCGTGGGCACGGCTATTCGAATAGTTTTGACTCTGCAGAGTTTGTACACTTTCACCACAAGAGACAATCAACTCGTTGCCCCACACGATTCCTTAGTCATGTGGTTAAGCAGACCATCATAGTGACTTTTCAAAATATCTCGCCCCTTCCATCATTTCACCCTATGGGTCGCTCCCACTTGCGGTGGGTCCCATACGTTGTGCGGGATGTTCTCCTTCTGAACGTCTAGCAGCTGGCTACCCCCTGCTAGCCCACCACAGCAGAACTTCACCCTCTACGAGTGTCCCATTCAAGCCGTCACACAGACAGTCGCTTGCACTATCTCACCACCCTCTCCTGTGAGGATGACTTTCAGGGTCCGGTAAATCTACTAAGCCAAGTTGTACTTTACAGACTTGTGGTTGTACTGTTTTACACAGGAGGTCATGATAAGATTCAGTCCTTAGTGGTATCTGAGCGGTTCTACCACTATCCACTTTGTGCTTCCACTGCACCACCACATACACACCCTCGAACCATCCGCCCAGATATTTAAGCAAGTTGAGGATTTTGGAAACACAAAATAATCATAGCCAACATATACCAGTCATTACCACCATGACTACCCAACCAAATTTTCTCATGATTAAAGTGATACTTGGGCGTTCTCACGCCCATGAATACCTAAGCGATACTAAGCATAGCATATAAATTACGGACTTATTTTCGAAAGATTACTTTTATAATTTTGCTAGGGCGACAAGGTTCACACATTCAGATATTCCAAAGGAGGTGTAATATTATTCAAGGCAAATAATGGGCATATATCTAGAATCTTAAATTAATATGCATTTGCATATAAAGTAACAGCATGCAATTTGATAATTCAAACAAAAATAGTTTGCAGAAAATGTAGGTTCAACATGATCAAAGTATTGACTCGCCTGGCGCGGTTTACCGCAGTCTTGAGTTCAGACAATGCTCTCTCTTGAGCTTCTAGTCTTTATCTTCACTTTGCCCTTGACCTTGCTCGATGCATTGATTCTTCGGGACACCAGTTTCTAACTACGCGATAAGCGACTGAATGCAAATAAAAACAAATAACTCAAGAGATCCAAATAAATCCAAATAAACTTAATTGAACTTGGTTAATTTTTATTATGATTAAATAGGTGATTTGAGACAAGGTTGATTGGACGCGGAGTATTGTCGGTGTCTTAGTGGTTGGAGTGAAGTGGGGAACGACAGGGAAACTTGTCAAAATAGAGGTCAAGGATGGGTCATGATAAAGGTATATTCATGAGAGTATTTCTTATTTAGTACTCGGAATTAGCTAGGTATAGCTGGTGGTGGAATACGATGACTCGATCTTTGTATTAATAATCTCTTTTATTACTTTTATATTTATCAAGGAAGTTCCATGAGTTAGGCTAAACTTATGAATTGGTGTACAAGGTTAGTGAAGCATTATTTTGTTGAGCGCTAATATTCAGGGCATATGCTATATACGCGTCGTATACAAATTTTAGCTCACCGAATCAATTTTAGAGTCTGGGTTTATAGCATGTTATGGTCTAATATTCTATGTATCCTCAATTACTACTAGGCTTAGTTAAATTTTGCATTAAGATTCATTTGCTTGTTATGTACGATTATGCTCAACTAATTCTAAAGTTAAGATTTAATTAATGGCACATTATTATTTTGTCTATACTTCAACTATTGTTAGGCTTGGCCTTATTTTTAGTTTAAATTTATTCATCTAGCAAGGCTTGTTACATAGGGTTATATATGTATGTGTGTGTGTGTGTAGGGAACGTATCTAGTGCTAACAGGCTATTCGGTGCTAACATGTGAACTCCGGATTTGGACCGTCGGATGTACCTCAAACGGCCTGGATCTTTGAAGGTGGAAGCACCCAATCCACTTAAACGTTTTTGCCAAAACCCCCCCTACCGGTTCGGTTTCTTTTTTTCCGGCCCCCGCCTCTGATCCCCACCCCTGCGCCGTTCCGCCTGCCTCTCCTTCTCGCCTCCCTCCCAACCTCCCTCCCCGACGGCGCCGCTCCCTCTCCCTCTCGCCTCCCTCCCCGGCGGCGCCGCTCCATCTCCCTCTCGCCTCCCTCCCCTCTCCTGCTGCTTAGAAACACCTCTACTCTCTGGGCGAGGCTCCATCCTCTTCTTCTCCGCAACCATCGCCTGCTGATTCGCCTTCCTAGCCTCATTCTGCCGGAGAGGGAGGCGAGAGGGAGAGGGAGCGGCGCCGTCGGGGAGGGAGGTTGGGAGGGAGGCGAGAAGGAGAGGCAGGCGGAACGGCGCGGGGGTGGGGATCAGAGGCGGGCTAGGGTGAAAACGGAACGGAAATATCCCGTACCGAACCGCATCGTTTTCTACATTTGACCCGATCGAATTCGTATTTTCGGACAAATTCGAATTCGGTTCGAAATACGGAATACCAAATTAAACGGAGCGGAAACGGTTTAGGCATTTTCCGACCGCTTTCTACTTTTCTACATTTTATTCGGAATATACCGTATTGTAAATTCGGTTCGAAATACGGAATACCAAATTTTTTTTTCAGATTCTAAAATGGTTGGATCAATTGTGAGTGATCTTGAGGTTGAGGCTTTGGCTAATGTTGTGGCTAAACTGAAAATTGAGGTATGTGTATGTTTATTGACTGCTTGCTCTGAAATATGCTATTGCTACATCTAATTTTAATTCACTTTGCAAACTTGTAGGAAAAGGACAAGGAGGGGGATGAGGACTCTGAGGAGGACAATGGGGAAACAAAAGATATGGAAAGCGATCCTGACCTCATGGATGATGCTGATGAACTGTAGATGTTCTGCTAGCTGTTAATTGCTTGTTCTAGACTTGTATTGTATTTGTATTTGTATTTGTGTCGGCTATTGTGTTAATACTTAAGACCAAGGGTCATGCACTTGTTAATTATTATATGCACTTGAACTTGATCATGCACTTGGTAATTGTTATGTACTTGGTCACTTGTTAATTGTTATGCACTTGGTCCTATAGGTCGGTATTCCATATTGAATTTTCGTATACCGACCGTGTTCGACATAATTCCGCTCGAATTGGTTCGTTTTCGAAATTCTCGATATTCCGTAAGTTCGCGTTCGTTTTAGTGTCCGGCTTTACCGCTTTCGCTTTCGTTTTGTATTCAAATGTAGAAGTAGAAAACAGTTGAGGAGTTTTCCGACCGTTTCCGACCGTTTTCATCCCTAGAGGCGGGGGCCGGAAAAAAAAGAAACCGAACCGGTAGGGGGGGTTTTGGCAAAAACGTTTAAGTGGATTGGGTGCTTCCACCTTCAAAGATCCAGGCCGTTTGAGGTACATCCGACGGTCCAAATTCGGAGTTCACATGTTAGCACCGAATAGCCTGTTAGCACTAGATACGTTCCCTATATACACACACACACATACATATATAACCCTATGTAACAAGCCTTGCTAGATGAATAAATTTAAACTAAAAATAAGGCCAAGCCTAACAATAGTTATAGACAAAATAATAATGTGCCATTAATTAAATCTTAACTTTAGAATTAGTTGAGCATAATCGTACATAACAAGCAAATGAATCTTAATGCAAAATTTAACTAAGCCTAGTAGTAATTGAGGATACATAGAATATCAGACCATAACATGCTATAAACCCAGACTCTAAAATTGATTCGGTGAGCTAAAATTTGTATACGACGCGTATATAGCATATGCCCTGAATATTAGCGCTCAACAAAATAATGCTTCACTAACCTTGTACACCAATTCATAAGTTTAGCCTAACTCATGGAACTTCCTTGATAAATATAAAAGTAATAAAAGAGATTATTAATACAAAGATCGAGTCATCGATTCCACCACCAGCTATACTCTAGCTAATTCCAGTACTAAATAAGAAATACTCTCATGAATATACCTTTATCATGACCCATCCTTGACCTCTATTTTGACAAGTTTCCCTGTCGTTCCCCACTTCACTCCAACCACTAAGACACCGACAATACTCCGCGTCCAATCAACCTTGTCTCAAATCACCTATTTAATCATAATAAAAATTAACCAAGTTCAATTAAGTTTATTTGGATTTATTTGGATCTCTTGAGTTATTTGTTTTTATTTGCATTCAGTCGCTTATCGCGTAGTTAGAAACTGGCGTCCCGAAGAATCAATGCATCGAGCAAGGTCAAGGGCAAAGTGAAGATAAAGACTAGAAGCTCAAGAGAGAGCATTGTGTGAACTCAAGACTGCGGTAAACCGCGCCAGGCGAGTCAATACTTTGATCATGTTGAACCTACATTTTCTGCAAACTATTTTTGTTTAAATTATCAAATTGCATGCTGTTACGTGTCCCTCAGCTTGGTGGCCATGCGCACTCTGGGTTCGCGGCGATGACCTCGCCAACGTCATGAACGAGGCCGCCATCTCGCCGACCACCGCGGTAAGGACCGCATCACCGTCAAGGAGATCGACGACTCCATCGACCGCGATCGCCTTCGCCAAGAGCCGTCTTCCCGTCCCAGTGGGCCAACCAAAGAAGACTCTTGCGGATCGACGCGGCGTGTGGAGTTCGGGACGTCGGGAGTCGAGGCGGTGAGAAGAAAAAAAGATTGAGAGGCGACGGGGTTTTCGTAAAATTGCATAAGTGGATTGGGTGCTTCCACCTTCAAGGATCCAAAGTCAGTGAGAAATGATCTAACGATCCAGAGCGGCATTAGCATGTTAGCACCCAAATACCCATTAGCACTAGATACGTTCCTATATATATATATATATATAAATATATATATATATATATATATATATATATATATATATATATATATATATATATATAATAGTTGTTGTTTAAGTAAAATCTACCTCTAAGGTTTATTGAATAACAATATGATAATTATTGGACATATGTTTTACTTATAGTTAGGGATATCTTTACTAAGTTTGGATATTCAACCAAATCCACCTCTTCCTTATTAATGCCTTTAGTTAATAACTAGGTGTTTGAATAATTATTCAACCCCTTTAATCATTTCTCATGTTATAACTACTCTCCTATTAAATATTCAACATTCATTTTTTTTATATTAATCAGATTTACTGGCTTCCCTTAATTTATTTGGCAACATATTCTTAATTGAATTTTCTATTTGTGTTTTAGCTCCACTATTGGTATTTTGAGGAATTCGAGTATTTTAGAAAATATTCCATTTAATTATTTCGTGAGAGCTCAGTCTTAACAAGATTTTTGTGCAAGTTCTCATTATGCCTTTAATAGGTAAATCCTAAGTAATTGTATCAATTGCATGAGTTACTCCTATAGGACATTTACTCCGGTTTTAAACCTTAAATAATCTCGGTTATTTCCTAATTAAGTTTTTACTGTTTTCCACGAATAAATTTCTAACTTGACTAAATTTTTCATAATGGGCATGGACTAAAAATGGTAAAAACAAAGGACGAGAAAAATGATGCGGCAACAGTGCTCGAACCCGTAACCTCAGGCATGGATCCCACGGGGAGAGGAGGAGAAATTGAAGCTCGTGAGGGCATAGTGGAGTACCGGAGAAGCTTACCGTGGGGTTGTCCGTGTGAATGAGTGGCCGAGGTGGGCTGGCGGCGGTGGCCCGCGGGGGTGCGGGGGAAGCTCGTGTCGCCGGCGGACTTGGGGAAAGGAGGGCCCCCGGTGGCGGTTGGAGGAGGTCCGTGGCGGCGGGGAGATGCTCCAACGACGGGGAAACGGCGGGAGAGGGGCCGGGGAGGCGGCGGGGGAGATTGGCGGCGGCGGCCTGCGCACGGTGGAAGAAAGAGGGGAAAGGGGAAGAAGAAAATGGCGCACGCGGGGAAGGGATGGGGGAGCCAGCGACCTCTTGTAGCTACAGAGGAGCGGGGAAGGCGCGGTGGCAGGCGGAGATGCGCTGCTGCCGCGAATCCGGGCGCACGGCTCCATGATGCTCGCGCTGTGGCTTTTGCGCCGCGCGCCGCGTGATGCGACGGACGAGCAGGAGGATGGGACGGCGATGGGGCCCTGTTGAGGCGCGTGGAGGGGCGCCAGTGACCGGTGGTCCGAAGGCGACGGTGCCCTTTGGTCCGAAGCGCGGGCGTGGGGTGGGCCAAGCTGCTGCGGTGAGACGAGCGAGCACGGGGAGAAGAAAGGAGCACAGTGCGAGTGGGGGGTAGCTGGGCCGGCTGGCAGTGGGTGGGAAAATAGGGGTTGGGCCGGGCCATTTGGCCGGCCTGGCCTCCTTTTTTATTAATTAATTATGTATCTACTCTTTTATGTATATTCTTGTTCATACATTTTTTATATTTTGCTAATCACGCTTACGTAATTTTTCATATTTGTATTTCCTATATTGCTAAACCCTCCTTTGCATATGTTCAATTTGTATACATATATGTACATGTGTGTGTGTATTTGTGTTTTACTTATTTACTTTTGCTGCCATTATTTCCAAAATGAAATTTTATGTTTTAGTTCAAGTTACTCCCTTCCTTTTATGGATCATCTTTTCAGATTCGTATTTTAAATTTTTGTTCTTCTAATAATTGCATATTTTTTTATGACATCACTAGTGTTTGTTTCATTTTTTTTGAACTTCTTAAGTTAGTGGAACCTCATCCAAATTTTAGGAAAAATATAAAATCTAAATCCAAATAAGATATATGGCAAATATAATTCAAAAAGCTTCACATTTTTTTAAACTTCAAATTTTTGGGATGTTACACCTCTGCTCTTTAGAGGTTTCATCTAGAAATCTTAATTTAGCCAAGTCCTTAAGACCTCTGCTATTCCAGAAAATTCCTTTCATGATGAACTCCGCTTCGAAACTTTAACTTTTCTTTTTGCACAAGTCATTTTACCAAACGACTTAGCGTTTGACTTGTGTCTTTTGATAACAGCCCTTACATCACAACTTAGGTGATAGCTATCATCCTCCAAAATATCATCAACCAGATTTCCACACAATTGACTTACCGCCTCTAAACCCAAATCTTCTATACTCTCCGAATTGCTAACACTACTCAGAGAGCTATCATGGCACTTTTCTAACCTGTCCAACACTTTAGACTGCTCTAAACCCATCAAATGATTAACCGCGGAGAACAAATTCTCATTACCACTACTCGAAACTACTCCCAACTCACTAATCATCCTTACAGTAGAAGCAATAGTGATAGAACAAAAAGAATTAACAACATTGTTACCTTCCATCTGCTCTAGGTTGTGCACCACCACCCGCCTTTCAGCCTGCCTCAAAATATGCTCCTCAGACGCACCAGTCAAATGAGGGCTTGCCCTTGACAGAGAGACCACCATTTCACAAATTGCCGCAGCCGCCTCCACAACTCCATCCGCTCTGGGAATGCTCGCAACCAGACCCGACCCTTCCACCCCTTCCGGCCTCTCTTGCTCTTCCCGCCCACCCCCCGAAACCACAAACTGTCCCAACAGCTTTGCGCCCATAGAAGGCGCCACCTCTTCCTCCGGGACTAACTCCTCCCCACTGCTGCCCCGGGAAGTGACCAGATCCCGCCCCTGCTCCCGAGCATTCACCGGAGAAAAGAAGGCCACACTCATCCCTTCCAATCCCTCCCCCGCCACAGCTTCTGAGGCAACAAAATCGCCAAGATCACCCTCTGCCACCACAGGAGCCCCACTCGGCCCCCCACTGCTACTATTTGCTCATTCAACCGCCCAGACTGCTCCTTGCCTCCTTCAAACTCCTCACCCAAACCTCCGATACTGCCCCCAAAGCTCCTCCTTTTCAGCTAGCACTTTGTTAGCCACTTCGTCTAACACTTTATTAACCGATGAATTTAGAAACTCTTCAGCTTTTTCTTTAAGAAAAACTTTGAACTCATCCTCACTCATTCTCAAAACCTTTTCTTTTAGAGATTCACCGCCCGACGTTCCTTCCTTAGCTGGCGCCCCATTACTCTCTCCACCAATCCCCTTCAAACGCTTATGCTCTCTAGCACCCTTCATCTCTTCTCCCAGCAGATCATCTTCCTCCATACCCTCTTCGTCGTTACCAAAACCATCATTGCCCCCTCCACTTCACTCCATCTCTACTTCTTCCCCATTTTCATTAAAACCTCTCTTTTCCACCTCGAACTCCAACTCAAAGTAATGATCCCAAATGACCACATCTAAGTGCATTGGAATCAACTTCGGATTGAGAACAGCCACAAAAATCCTACCATACTCATTCTTCCTAGTCGCCTCCATATCCACCGTCTACGTTGAACCAAGCATTGACCCAACCGCCCAAAGATTCAGAAACTCTCTCAAGGCTTTTCTTATCCCAAAGACCCTGACCCACACTTTAGGAAGTAGGAAACCTTCTTCCTTCTCATGCCACTCCTCAAAGAGCAACCTAATGCCAGTTGAAACAACATCCTCCTTAACATCTGCCCCCCAAAGCAATTGACCGCTGCAACTCTGATTTTGAAGGAAACTGAGTGATAACAGCATTATCCCCACGCTTCTCCAACGCCCACTTCCACTTTCCTGACACGATCCTCTGCAATTGAGCACTAACTTGATCCTCTGAAAGTTCACCTCCTGAGACAGTAATCAGCGCCGCCTTGGATTCTTTTTTCCCCCTTGGCAAAGGTGGATGCGGGATATGGAAGAATCCCAATTCATGCACTGCATACCCAACAGCATAAGCGACTGGCCTTGGCAACTTGAGAATCGGGCACCTATGATTCACATGATCATGACTGTCACAAATAACGCAGTAAACGTCCGCCGAGCAACCTGCCGCCAAATGCCCCTTCTTGGTACACCTCGAGCATCTTGCTCCTACCAACACAGCCTCCCCTTCCTCCTCTGCGCCTCCCTGACCCTCCTCCTCCTGCACGACACCCGCATTAAACTGCACACTCCCAACACTGGCCTTGGCGATGATGGGTTCTGCCGCTTTTCTTGAAGCTGCCAATCCTTCCGCCGGACCCCAACCATTAAGGCTTATCTCCAACCCATCTCATGCATTAGCTTAACATCCTCCTGCGATTTATCGACCATAAGCACATGCATGGAAAGAGAGAAGCATCTTCTATCTGATCAACAAATTAAAGTATATTTAGCATCGGGTCGTCGTTTCAGAAATTAACATGCCTTGTGGTGCTGATCTGCAGCGACATTTCCAGTCGCATTGTCAAAAGAATAGCCTTCAAAAACACAAAAAAAACTAGTTAGAAATATAATTAAGTGGTACTTGAGTGTGTGGAAATTTGGACACTGTTGGACCCTAAAATACCCAAAATTCCGTTTTTGGCCCCCTGTACAAAAAAATTCCACTTTTGGACCCCTTCCCACCGCGGGATCACCCCAGGCCGCCACGTGGCCCGGTCGTGCGGTCGGGGACCGCACGACCGCCTGCGCCGCTCCTCACCGCGCGAGTCGCCTCCCGACCGCGCGACCCGCTTCGCCACCGCGTCCTCGCCTCCTAAGCGCGCGAACGCCGTGCCGATCGCACAAGGCGTCGCTTGCCCATCGCGAAACCCCCCCGAGCGCGTTCACACCGTAGACGGGAGCGTTAGGGTTTGAGCTGCGGTTAGGGTTTGCATTTCTCGTGGTTTTGCAAGATTCGATAATTTTGTAGTTATAATGGGAATGAATCGATGAAGTCGTAATAAAAGTTTATGTTCATTGCAGTTGTACATGCAAAAGAAATTATGCTAAATTTTTTGCCAAGGATTAAGCGTAGAAATATCGATGCATACAGAGTAAGTGAATTTTAGGGTTTGGGCTTTTTTCAATCTCCGTGATTGTTTTAAGTTTTGACAATTTTGTAGTTATAAATAGGGTAAAAATCTGATGAAGTTGTAATAAAAGTTTATGTTCATTGCAGTTGGACATGCAAAAAAATTATGCTAAATTTTTTTGCCGAAGGATTGAGCGAGAAATATCGATGCATATAGTGGTAAGTGATATTTCAAGGTTAGTGAGAATTGTACGGTGAGGACCGCTATGTTAATATAGTTAAATGAAGTGCTACGTGAATCATGGAATGCGAAAATACGAGATATTAAACTTCATAATACAGCTTGGGAGTAACATGTCGCGTAGATTTTGATTCCCCGAGCGCGCTTACACCGAGCGTTAGGGTTTGGCCGGAGTTAGGGTTTGAAATCTCCGTGATTGTTTTAAGTTTTGGCAATTTTGTAGTTATAAACTGGATAATAATCGGATAAAGTTGTAATAAAATATTATGTTCATTGTAAGTTGTAGATGCATAAAAATTTTGGTAAATTTTTTTAGGAAAGATTGATCAGAACGGTTGATACATAAAGTGGTAAGTGATATTTCAAGGTTAGAATCATGGAATGCGAAAATACGAGATATTAAACTTCATAATACAGTTGGGAGTAACATGTCGCGTAGATTTTTATTACATGCATAACATATAGCATGATTGCGACTAACCCACCCAACTGCTCGACGACCTCATCGTGGACCGGGCCACTTTCCTTCCTTGCCCGCTCGCGTTAAACTCCTCCGCGGCCTCTTTTGCCTTAGCCGCAATTTCCCTCTTTCTCTCGCTCCATCTCGCGAGCCTCCCGCCCCTACGCGCACGCTTCAAGATGAGCTTGCGTTTGCGCAGATACGCAGGTGTGCTCGTGCTTGCGCGCTCCTCCTCCAAAGCAACTCCTTCTCCTTTGTGACATTCCACTCCTTGAAGTCGAGGGTCCATTGGTCCGAGGGTGGATCTCAAGATCGATCCATTTGCGGTAGGCACATAGGGGCTCCGAGACTGTAAATAAAGAGAGATATTGTTAGTGCGTGTTGTGAAGGAGAAAGGGTAGGGAAAATGGTGCATGTGGTCGCACGCCGCCGATAGGTTGCGGTGTCAAAGCGGCGGTTGGGGTAGTCATCGAGTAGTTTGCGCAACCCCAGCATCGCATACCTAGACCGATGCGGTGCTTAGACTTGAAGAACTTGCACACGTCCCGCACCAACAAAGGGAGGTGTCTCCCCTCGTGGTAGTTGTGGCGAACGCCGGTGGGGACGTCCGGGATGGGGTTGTTGCTACGCTGGCGCCTGGGGGACCTTTCATCGTAGCACGATGGGCTTGTTCTACCGGGCCTGTATCGCCTTTATTTTCTCATCGCGGCGCATCGCGGGCTGCAGCTGACCGTGCTATGTCACGGGTCTCCTCCCAATCCATCACCATCTTGTCCCATTGCTTCTTCTTGCCTTTGTCCATCCCGGTTGGGTGAGGGAAGCGCGATGTAGTATGGGGTTTGGATGTGCAATGTTCGCTGGGAAATGGAATGCATACCAATTTATAGGGGCCGTTTTGTCTCTACTCGTACGTGTAAAGATGGTCCGCGTGGTCGTAGCAGTGAGTAAAGATGGGAGGGCTGCGATATCACTGAAAAAAGGCCCCCGTTTTGTCATGTCACTGCCCAAAGCTGGCATCTTTTGTCATCCCACTGAGCAAAGCTGACCTCTTTTGTCATATCACTGAGCAAAGCTGCCCCGTTTTATCATGTCACTGCGCAAAGCTGGCATCTGTTGTCATCTCACTGAGCAAAGCTGCCTCGTTTTGTCATGTCTCTGAGCAAAGCTGCCTCGTTTTATCATGTCACTGCGCAAAGCTGGCATGTGTTGTCATCTCACTGAGCAAAGCTGCCCCGTTTGGTCTTGTCTCTGAGCACAGCTGCCATGTTTTGTCATCTCACTGAGCAAAGCTGGCCTCTTTTTGTCATTTGACTAAGGACAACTGCTCTCTTTAGTAATGTCACTGCCCAAAGCTGGGGCTTGTTGCAGCTGCAAGATGCTTCATCACCAATCGTGCATACCGCTGCGCCCCTCTAATTTGACCCATGACATACTTCGCTCGAGGCGGACCTCAAACTTCCTCCTTAAGCCATCAATGGCCGAGCAATGTGGGTTCGAGCCTTCTCCATCTTCCCGTCCATGAAGGCCTGCATGACCTCGAGTATTGCTTGTTTTCCTCAACGTGCTTCGCGCCATCCTCGCTCTATTCACAAAGTACCCGGCGGTGCGGTTCCTGTGTCTCGCCACAATTGCCGTGATCGGCAGGATCGACGCCTTCAATACACCATTGTAAACCTCGGACATGTTGGTTGTCATGATCCCATACCTCGCCCCACCGTGTCGTGCAACAAAGACCACATTTCCAAGTCGTGCATTGACCGCACATGCTTCGTAGCCTCCTCGATCGAGCCGCCTCCGCAAGGCGCCGAACTTCCGCTCGGTTCGCATGCATAGCTTCTTGAACATCTTCATGAGGTCCTTGCTACGGAACCTTCGTGGAAGTTCGCTGCAATATGCCCTCATGCACCAGCCGTTCTTCACATCGATCCACGGACGGGGCTGCGTCCCATCCTGCAACGTCCGCAACGCAGACATCAAGCCTGCATTGCGGTCGGAGATAAGGCACACTTCGGGCCTGTCTTGCACTACGGCATTCTTCAAATTGCAAAGAAACCAAAGCCAGCTATCTGTATTCTCGCTCTCCACAATTTGCATCGGCTGCAACTGCGGTAAGGATAGTGCCCTTGTACTTGCCGGATAGGAACGTCCCATCTACGGTTAGCACTGGACGGCACCACCTGAACCCTTGTATCGCCTGATGGAAGGCCCAGAACACTCTGTCAAGAATGAAACAGCCGGGCCTCCGTAGGATGGACCCTCTCGCCTCGCTTATGTAAGTGCAGGGTTTGATTGTGCAATTTGATCCAGCATTCTTGGGACCAGTCGTCGCCTCGCGTCGCCCCATACATACCGTGCAGCACCTTTCGCCGCCCGCCACACCTTCTTGTAGCTCACTGTAGCCCGCCTCGTTCGCTCTCGCCGCCATCGAACCTTCGGTAATTGACACATCCGCTCGGCGAGGTGCGTGACCACCTCCGCAACATAACGTGATGTCATGTTGCGGTGTCTATGTACCGGCCTCGCAAGCTCGCAATCGTGATCTTGCAGCACCGTTATCCGAACTCCGTGCAACGCCCTTGTACAGCTTCACAACGACGTGTCCGGCTTTGACTTGTGGACCCGATACGTCCGACTTATGTTGACGACATGTCTAGCAATAGCTCGCTGGGCGACTCTTATTACTAAGCATCGCCCGAGAAAGAGTGTGCCTCGCTGAACCCCATTCTCCCTCCTCCGCCTGGTAGAACTAGGGCTGCCGCTGCGATGTCGTCCAGTCTGGACGACACGTACGCACCATCCGTGGTCACAACACGACCTACCACCCCTCCAGTTGCACCTTCGCCATCCTCGTCCTCTCCAAAGCTACCTGTCTCAACCTCCTCATCCTCCTCGCTGTCCTCTTCTTCCACCCGGTCCCCAAGATACTCATGACAGTCAATACGGGCGGCCCACCACCTGTCGTGCACACCTTCGTTGGGCTGGAAATTCTGCGCACGCCTCCTGTCGTCTTCATCACCCACTTCCTCGCCCACATGTTCTCCCGCAGAAGGGTCTTCATGACCGCCGGCCACTTCATCTCCACCAGCGGCATCTGAACCAACCATGCCTGATGATTCTGCCCTCTCCACGAACTCGACATACACCATTGGCCTCCCATATATCGCAGCATCAGGGTTGCGCACGACCTCCATGTAGTTCGCCCATGACGCGTCATTGGTCACCTTCAGAAGTTGCCATATGCTCCCCCTTCCGTCATCCACCATTGAGGCATAGACTGCCTCGATCCGTAACTTCTTCCTTGCGGTCTCTCGATCGAACGCTGAACGGACACACCTCCGTAGCTCAGACAAGCTCATGGCGCTCAGACCGGGTGCCCGGATCACGGTCCACTCGCAATTTGACAGGTCCGCCCCATACGGCCCATCACGTACGAGACCACTCCCATAAAACACCATCAATTGTTCAATGCCAGCCATTGCGTACCTAACATAAGTGCATAATCAACCATTTTAGTACACGTATGTAACAATCGTATCATGTAATTAACAGCTTCGATTATTATATGTTTTGTATTTCTAAATCTACGATTTATTTGTAACTATTTTACTTTCTAATTGTACCATACATCAAATTAAATATACATATCATTTTATTTCCATCAAATGACCTTCATACTACGGTCATTCACTAAGCATACTAATTATACAAATTGTCTCTAATCTAACACCTACAAATGCTCCAACATAAATATTTACTTTTTCAACACATGGGCTCATTATTTAAACTATAATCTTTTCTAACTCGGACATAAACAGTCTATGTAGCAAACGACATTTGGACGCAGACAAATATTTCGAAAAGTAAATGTCTATGTAAATTTCTAGTGGTATATAGATAGAAAACGACATAAACACTACAAATAACTACGGTCAACATTTTTCGAGACGCAACGAAACGACATAAACAGCGTATATAGATTTGAAGTCTGTAAACCATTCGAAATATTCACTTCAAAAGGTATCCGTTTATTTTGATTTTGGGAAAAGTTCAAAGCTAAAAGATGATGGGCTAGAGTAGAGTAGACGTGGTGGCGGGTGCCATGCCATTTCTGATGCTCACGAGAAATTATAGTTGCATGGGCACAAAACTTACCTCTTGTTGATGCTCACGAGACGATCTACAACTTTTCTACTTGCCAAGTCCACTGATTCCAAACGAAAACAATTCAACTCTTCCGGCTTTCGCTCTCTCTTTCTTCAAGAAAAACTAACTACATTACAATACGTAACTTCAACATAAAATTCAACATTATCTACACTACAATAAAGCATGCATCATATGTTGATTTTTACCTACACATACACACCGTATGACACAATGACTTATAATACATATATTCACATAAAGATTACCTACAAATACATAACGTACCAAATATTGACATCGCGTATCACACATTCACATAAAATAACATTACCAAACGATGGTTTGTGCTAATCGACTAATTATGGACTAATCACATACATGAAATACGACATTATTTACACTACAATAAATCATGCACCATACACATACACACCGTATGAAAGATTGGCTTATAACAACGTTACCGATACACGGTTTGGCTAATTACGGGCTAATGACATTCGCAGAAAAATTACTTGCATGGGGCAAAATTACCTCTTCTTGAAGCTCGCGAGACGATCTACAACTTTTGTATTTGCAAAATCCGTTGATTCGAAACAAAACCAACTCGAAATCCTGAGTTTGCACTCTCTTTTTTCCTCCCTTCACTCGCTCTGTCTTCACTTCAACTGCACCGCGAACTGCAAATGAGTTGCTTCGCTTGCTATGTGAGCATATGCGCTGCTGTTCAACCTCTTTAAGCCTGCTGCATGTATTCACGGAGAGGGGCCATGCAAACCTCTTGCAGACGCGTGTGCAAACCGGCGTGAAAAAATACGCCTCGGGTGCTTTCGGCGGATGGATTTGACACCACTTCCCGTGCGGTCGGGCGCAGCATGCAACGCGAATCTCGCTGGACTGAAGTCGCGCGGTCCGCGGGCATGACGCGCGCTCGGCGGGCAAGACGCGCGGTCGGGGGCGGCACACGCGCGGTGGGGACCGGGGGCCTTGTTGGCTGATCGGTCGCGCTGGGCGAGGCGATCGCGCGGTCGGCGTGGAGTCGCGCGCCCGGGCGCGCCGCCAGCTCGGTCGCGCGGCCAGCTTCCGCACGACCCGCCCACGTGTCGCCTTCCCGTTATTTCGCGCTCAACAGGGGTCCAGAAGTGGAATAAATTTCCATAGGGGGCCAAAACCGGAATTTGTAGTGTCCAGGGGTCCAAATAGGTCCAAATTTCGAGTGTGTGCACATCATAAATAGATCTTATCGTCTTAGTGCGTGGGCGAACTGGTGAAGCCAACCCTGGTGCGTGTATGTGTCCCAGATGCTAGGCTTCTTCCCATCCTCTGCCCACGCGCCTTCAACCTGCGCAAGATTAATTTCAGCAACACCATCATTTGATCAGTATTCAGTAAGACATCACTAACATCATCAGATGCTAACACTAGAGGCTACAAGCGATGCACGAACAAAGAGCGCTAGCTAGTTCAGAATAATTTCTGCGTTCTAGTAGTATCATGCATTCGTCCTACACTACAGAGGCTAGCACTATTATTGCAACAGAACGGAAGTTGACTAGTTTTTACTGGTACCTGATAAGCAGATGAGCCGGCGCCGAAGACGAAGCCCTCCGGGAAATCGTCCTGGGTGATCGCTGCCGCCGCCGCCGCCGCCGAGACGGACTTCAACCACACGACCGCAAGAAGCAGAGACCCTGAGCACACGCAAGCATGAACCGCCACGGCTCTGCTTCATCACCTCTGTTGCTTTGATCGCTCTCTGCTTCCGCTTTCTGATTTCTGGCCAATAAACAGAAGAAATCACACACGACTGCAGTGCAGTGCAGGCTTTGTAACGGCTGGACGGCAGCGGCAGCGCACGGCCAAGATGCGAAGAGAGGAGACGCGACGCGTGTGCGAGAGGGAAAGCTCCTGAGACGCGACCGGCCCACACGTCTCGCCCTCACGTTGCCGTGTCACCTTCTTTTGGCTACTGTAAACAAGAAGAAAAAAAAGCCTAGCGAGGAAACTATTTTCCTTTGGCGAGGAAACTAGAGGGAAATCATTTCTGATTTCTCCATGTTTTTCTCTTCCTGATCATTGTGATTTTTCTCTCTTCTAGAACTACCCTTAGGAAACTATTTTCCATTCTTGCAAATGTCTCATTCTATGGGCTATCTATATTTACACCAACTTTTTCGTACTTGGCTAGATCCTTGGCTATGGAGCTTTGGCAAGATTAGTGAAGATGGGCTATTCCAGTTCTGCAGAAGAAGCTGCAAAGGCACTTTTTGCTATATCTGCTTTAGTCCGGAACAATGAAAATGGTCAGGAGTTATTCCTTTTGGAAAATGGGAATGCAATGTTGCTCCTATAATGAAAACATAGGGGAATATGGCTTAGGAGTACCAATGTTTTCTTCTTTCACAGCATATATTGTCCAGCTGTTCAGAACAAGGTTGTACTTCTAGTAACAGATCGCGTAAAGTCGGTAGTTGATCTGTTACCAAGGTCGGACCTTCAGGAGAAGATATGGCTCCAAGCTGCTTCAGTGCTTCCAGTTTCGTTATTGATGCATTCTTTTAACAGCATGGGAAACCAAATATTAGCCCAGCAGCGAAGCTATAAAATGTTCATTGATTTGCATACTGCGTGTACCACACCTCCTTGGATGCACCCCAACCGCCATGCTGACACACTTACAATCGTCGACTTGCCATACCACCCACACAAATTTTTAACTGACATCCTGTAATCTATATTATCATATTTTCTAAAGTTCAACTGCTAATATATTTAAAACTAGCTAGATTTATCACTAAAAATACTTTCATAATATTATAATTTTATAACTATATACTAAAACAAAGTTACAAATACTAATGGTCAAAGTCACATCTTGTAGACCATAAAAAATAAAAAAATACATCACTTAAAAAAGAGTGGGGGAATAATAAAATGTTAGTATTGGTAAACCATGCATTGCGAATATTATATTCACATGGTATTTTGATGTTGCTATATAATTAGTTGGGTTTTCATCCTAATTAATTGATCATTTTACATATTTAGTTGCGAAAATAATTTAATTTTATAAATTATAACAATACTAAATAACAAATAAATTCCATATATTTCGAGAACTCTGGACTGGATAACGCCCTGGACAAGTTTAGGGTGCAATTGGACATCTCAAGAAAACAGAGAGTATGCAGGGGAAGTGGAAAGCCATAGGAGAGAAGTCCAAATCATACTCCGACAGAAGTTCAATCAGTTAAGCATCTTAACCTTACCTTGAATGATGTTGTTGCAGCCAATCACCATGCTAGAACTTGCATTTCCTTCTCCCATGACAACGCAGGGGGCAGGCGCTCCTCCTCCTCCTCCTCTCCACCTGATGGCTCGCCTCCTCCTTCCCTCTCTCACCCGGCGGCTCGCCTCCTCCTCTCCCTCTTTCTCTCGGTTCCAGCGAGCCGCGCCCGCCTCCCTCCTCCGAGCCCGATGTCGTAGATCACCGGCAATCTTTCGCCGCCGGCGAACTCTCGAATGCGCACTCAAGAACACGATGAACACAGGTGTTTGGTGCTGCAAAACGGAGCTGCGTTTTCTGATATATTGCATGTCTATTTAAAGGAAAAACAAACTAAATATTACAGATAGCATTCCACAATGCGCAGCATGAATGCATGGCGATCGTGCTGCAATTAAGCAATCAGTGCTCCACTACTAATATGAAACGGACATAGTAAAAAAACTACTAACTGGACCACTACTAACATGTAACGGAAAAAGTAAAAGATGGCAGTTCATGCATGGCGATTGAGATCATGCCTTCACGAACGCACAGTTTAATGCATGGCGTTGGTTCTAACTAATGCAGTTTAATGCAAAACGAAACGGTCAAGATAAATGAAGAAACGGTGAGCTGCTTAAAGTAACTTCAACACCCGAGCCACACCGCCGCCGAAAACCCACCGAGGTTCCCGGCGAGGCGCCGCGGGGTTTCCAGCAAGGCGAAGGTTCGGCGAGGGGGATTTCCGGCGGCGGTGGCGCGGCTCGGCTCACCGGAGGAGGCAGCGGACGGGCTTCGCGGCTCAGCTCGGCTCACTGGAGGAGAGAGAGTGAAGGGGGGAGCGCCACGAACAACTCTCGAGGCAAGCCAAATCCGCACTGGAAGGTGCAGAAAATCCAGTGCCATGGCATGCTTGCAAAGGAAGTAGGAAATAATTTACTTGGTGAAGCAGCTAATAACATTAATACGTACCACTCAACCGATCCAAGCTCGGTCATTTAATCAATACAGTATTGATACAGTATTAGCCTAAATAAGCATTACTTAATCAATACAATAATGATATAGTACAATTTATTTAGTATACACCAGTAGTCTTTCTTTCGAATGCAAATCATACAATTATTGAATTGAAACCGTTTCGCTGATCTTCCACTTGGCAGTGCAGAACGAAGCACGGCAAGAAACATGGTACGCAACATCGGAATGGAAATGCACACAAAGATATATGCTTGAGGTTCCATGATCCTGCAAGCTCAAGCAGAGCACCATCAGGCTTCCAAAAGTTTCGCTCGGGAAATGGAGTTCTTCACACTTAAACCAGTCACAACAAATGCAAAGAGGAAAGCAAGGATAGGAAGAGACTACAGTCAAGCAGCGTAGGGTAGAACACTAGTCCCGACCGACTAGTACACCTTCAGAATAGGGCCGGCCCTGAGGGGGGGCAAGAGGGGCGACCGCCCCGGGCCCCCAAAATCCAAGGGCCCCCCATATATTATGTAGAGTATATACATGTAACAAATAGAAGGCATGGTTAAATACTTTAATACTTATATATAGAATGAAGGGTTTGCTTTGAGTATGATCATTGCCAAAGATATTGCAGCTCAAATGAATGCAGAGCCATCATTTCCAGTTAAGCGGCGTGTTCTTAGGAAGAAACAGTTTGATGAAATTGATTGTGATGAAGCAATTTTGCAAGCTGAGAAGGAATTTGAAGTTAATTATTTTTTTGTTATGGTTGATATGGCAATCAATTCATTGAAAAGTAGATTTCAAGAACTCTAAACATTCGGAAGTATATTTGGATTTTTAATGAGTTCAACAACATTGAAGTCATTGGATCGAACTAAATTAAAATAATGTTGTACAAAATTTGCAGAAACTTTCTCTCTAGATGGTTCATCTGATGTTGAGTTAAATGATCTAATTTCTGAATTAAGTGTTATGCAATTGACTTTATCAGATAAACCAATGTCTGCTATGGAGATCTTTGAGTTTGTCAGAGAAGCGGATTGTTATCCTAATATTTCTATTGCTTATCGGATTTTATTTACTATGCTCGTGGATCGTGGCATCACTGAAAGAAGCTTTTCAAGTTGAAATTGTTGAAGAATCATTTAAGGTCAACAATGTCTCAAGAGTGGTTAAACGGTTTGGCAACTTTATGTATTGAGAAGAAATTATTGGATGAGATTGATATCAATACCATCATCAATGACTTCGCATCTAGAAATGTTAGAAGAAATTTTTAAAGTAATATCTATGAACTCTTTGATATGAATTTTTATTTAATACATAACGCATTTTAAGTATTTGTGGGTAAAATTAGATATATATATGTGTGTGTGTATATTTATATTTAGATGTTTATATTAGGGCCTCTATTTCTAGTTTCGCCCCGGGTCCTTAAAATCTCAGGACCGGCCCTGCTTCAGAATGGGTTGCTTTGGATTCTCAGCAAGCTGGGCCCGCAACTGCTCCTTCAATTTGTCTTCCTTGAGCTTTGCTTCCTTCTCCATTTCCTCCCATCCTTCCTTGGTCGTCTTTGTTTCCCAATTCCTTTCAAATCTAACGTCGAGCAAGACTTCCTTGATGCTAGAGAGAAATTCTAGCCCAGAAAAGCCGAATTCATTTCTTATCCGGGAATCCGTGACCTGCAGCAGCTCAAGCTTGGGCATTGCACCTTGGTCAAACTTAACAGATTTAATGACCTCTAACCAATGAAGCTCGAGCATCACGAGGCTTCCGAAACCCTCATGGAAATGGAGCTCTTCACCCTGGAACGACTCGCTCCACAGACGCAGGATGGCCAGGTTTGGTAGATTCCCAAGGACTTGCATAGCGGCATCGTGCTCCGACAGCCTGGTGCTCCGTAGCTTCAGCTTCACAAGATTTTTGAGCCCCGCGATCCATTCCGGCAGTTTGACGAGGTTGCCGTACAGCTTGAGGCTCTGCAGGTTTTCCGGAGGCGAGGGCGTTACGTACACGTCCAGACAGCCACGTAGGCCTGGCTCCCCCTCTTTGCCGTTCTTCTTGTTGACGCCGGTCACTCCCAACTTGCGCAGCCGGGTGAGCCCTTTTATGTCCTGTAGAACAGACTTCCCCCGTGCGATGTTCACGACACCCAGCGTGTGCAGCGCTTTCAGTTTCCTCATCCCTCTTGGCACTACAACACCGTGTGTGTCTAGGCGCATCGCAACGGCAGGGAGTTCTAAGAAGTAGGATCATGCTCCTATCTTTGAGTTCTAAGAAGTAGTCATCAGCTATTTCCTCAGCAGATTTGTCATGGAGCTCCCTTGAGTAACCCTCTGCAGTCCACCGGCGTGCCAAACGTTTCCGGCTAACCTTGTGATCTTCCGGAAAGATGGATAAATATAAGAAGCAAGATTTGAGGTGATAGGGTAAACCATCATAGCTTTTATCGATGACTGTTTTTATTTCCCCAAGCTTTGGATTCACCTGCAACTCAGCACTAATATGTTCGTTCAATTTTCTCCACTCCCAAACGGTTTTTGGTTGGTTTGCCAAGAAGCCACCTATGGTGACTATTGCTAGGGGAAGTCCTTTGCACTTCTTGAGAATCGGTTTCGCTTCTTCAGCCAAATCAGGATATTGCTCATCCAAATCGACAGCCTCCTTAAATACCTGGAATTGGTACAATTTAAGTTATTTAGTACTCAAAAAAATTAAATTGGTCGTATGTACTCGTACGTAAACAACCCCATAAGCGGAAATAACTACCAACTAATAACCTAACTCGACCATCGTTTATATTCTTGCTACCCTTCCTGCCTCTGCCGTCTACCGTGCCTATAATGTAATTCCAAATCGAACAAATGGAACATGATACGCTTTATATATAGGTACCTTTTTCGTGAAGAGGCCCTTTGCTTCCTTGTCTTCTAGATATTTGAGCTTGTATATGTTTTCTTGTCCCCCTGAGCAATGCTTAGCAATACTCTCTTCCCTTGTGGTGACTACGATCCGGCTTGCTGTCTGTGTTTTTGGGAAATCATCAAATATCGCGTCCCATTCTTTGGTGGATGATAGATCATGAGTACAATCAAGTACTTCTTTCCTTCTAAAAGGTCAGCCAACCATTGTTGATCTTCCGGTTTTGTTTTGCCACTCATCAAACCTGTGGCTTCCTTATTTCCAGGAGATTTTTGATCTAGTTGCTTAGTTAAGCTTTTAAAGAGCTCCTCTTTATTGAAAGGACGCATGACTGTGACACAAGCACACTTCTCAAACTTTCCACTGAGCTCTTGGCTTCCGTAGACATCTTTGACTAGAGTGGTTTTCCCAAGACCACCCATACCACATACAGAGATCACCTCAAGTTGTTGGCTCTCTTTTGAAATTAGTTTGATAATTTCATATTTTTCATTCACTCGCCCAAAGAGCTCAGATTCCTTGAAAGGGGACACCATCGTCTCTGTACGAGTGAGGCTCTTTCCTTCCTCAGAGATGTTACTGTAGGTAGTGATTGGGTTTGAGCTAGACCCTGGCTCGGTTGAATCTGTTACATCTTCAGAACCCTGGAAACAAGCAAACAATGATTAATTAATTAGGTGCTGTCTTATTTCCTAGGACAATGTTTACACGTGTTTTAAATCTTGTAACTATTTAAATAACTATCGGAATTACCCGCACAATTCCGCGGCTAGATATTGAAACATACCGTATTTATTATATAACTCTAATACCTTTGAAAATACAGTTGTATTTGTTATACCATCATAACAGTTGTAATATTTACATGTAATTAATTTATATCGTTATAATCTGGTCCATCGAAATAAGTCATGTAGATCTTCTCTTTTTCCCAAATTGTTGAGAGGGAATGATTTGTATTTATCTGTAAATGAGCACACATGCAAGTTCAAGCTCGCACTCTAAACAGAGTAGTTCAATCTAGTGTATAAATTGGGCATTGTTTGAATTTTATTATATTTTCCTCTTCTTTCGTGAGGTAATAACCCATTAATTGTTGGATTTTGGGTCCAAAAGTTGAGGTAATAACACATTAATTAATCAAAGGAGATACCATCGTCTCTATACGAGTGAGGCTCTTTCCTTCTTCAGAGATGTTACTACAGGCAGTGGTTGCGCTTGAGCTAGACCCTGGCTCCGTTAAATCTGTTACATCTTCAGAACCCTATAAACAAGCAAACAATGATTAATTATGCAGGTGCTGTCTTCTTATTTCCTAGGACAATGTTTACACATGTTTTAAATCTTGTAATTGCTTCAATAACTAGCGGAATTACCTGCACAATTGCACGGCTAGATATTGAAATATATCGTATTTGTTATATAACTCTAATACCTTTGAAAATATAGATGTATCTATTGTACCATCGTAACAGTTGTAATATATATATATGTGTGTGTGTGTGTGTGTGTGTGTGTGTGTGTGTGTGTGTGTGTGTGTGTGTGTGTGTGATTAATCTGTGCCGTTATAACTTGGTCCATCAAAATAAGTAATGTAGATCTTCTCTTTTTCCCAAATTGTTGAGAGGAAATCATTTGTATTTAGTTGTAAATGAGCACTTGCAAGTTGCAAAAATGTAGTAATTCAATCTAGCGTATAAATTGCGCATTGTTTGAATTTTATTCTATTTTCCTCTTCTTTTTTGAGGTAATAACACATTAATTGTTGAATTTTGCGTCCAAGAGTTGAGGTCCATTCATAAATTATAAAGCATTTTATTGTTTAATCTCATATTGCTTGGGCAAGTGGGGAAAGAGCAATTTATAAACGTGGAGTTTGCCATCCCTTGAAACATGAGAGGCATGGCATGGGAAGAACTATAGCTAAACAGATGTTAGAAGTTTTGTTGTGGGTCATTGTGGATTTAAAAATTGGTGTGGCTGTTGGATGCTTATGGGATAACCTAAGCGGAAGATTAGAAGGACGCTTAAGCACATTCAGTATAGATTAGGTATCATACCTTGTGCTTGACATTACGACTCCATATTGTCAGCCGAGACAGAGTTGTTGCAAACAGCTTGTTTCTTTCAGCAGAAGTTTGATTTGGTGCAATGCACTTGCTCAGTTTGTGCTTATATAAGGACAATGATGTTTGTGTAAGTAGGAATTAGCAAACCAAACACGTGAGTTCATGTGTTCCTGGGATTTTGAATATCATTACTATTATAAAAGAACGAGTTGATGGTTATTCATGTGTTCATTTTCCTCCAACCGCTCTATTCTTTCAACTTCTCACTATTCTTTATTTTCCAACCGATCAAAATAACTCTCTTCTATATCACGATTCTCTATATATTTAATGAGTTCCGTTGTAACACACGAGTACGTAACTAGTAACAATATAAGCAGGAGTAACTAATATCATGGTATTAATATTGCGTGGGCCAGGGGCCATGGTAGTTTTAGTAGGACTCAGTTTGTTGACCACAGGGGCTGGACGATTTGTTCACTAGGGAGAGTTGCAACCGGATTAAAGGTTTTTTTTTATTTCCTTCGGACTAACCAATATAAGGTGATTGGAAAGTTACGGAGAGACTCACCTGGCTATTTCTATTCCTATTCCTACTATATAATATATGGTAGATATTCGTGTAAGAGGATTCGTGTATATGTACACAACACCCTCACCATTATAGGCTATCCGATAGACGCCTAAGATCTTTCTTTTTCTCTCCATCAATGTGGGAATTTATAGATTTTTCATTTTTGATGGTTTAAGGATTATTGTGAGAATTTTTAGCCCTCGAAGTGAAGGTTCCGCCTTTAATCTCATCTATTGTTTGTAGATATATAGATACTCCCTGTATCCAAAAATACATGACGTATTTTATCTTGCACATAAACAAGGAAACATTGAAAATGACTAAATTATCTCTAAATTATCTCTCAGTACTATATTCAATGCATGTATATAGGGAATACAAAGTAAAACCGGATATTTATTAGGGGTATAGCAGGAAAACCACTCTTATATTTTGCATTGAAATATAAAATGTCTAAAACTATTAAAAAATACGCCTTATATTTTTGGACAAAGGAAGTAGTTTTCATTCTTCAATGACACCAAAATATCTAACAAATTATTTAATTTTCATTTAATTTGTGGCTCATGTATAAAGAGTTATGATTCAAAACACCATATTGGCCAATCAACTAGAAGACTTAAATTGGTTAATTTGGTAGGAACAAAATCTATATAAACCAAACAACTGGTGATATTTAAATCACCTGCTTAGTATAAGGGCAAGAAAATCACACAATAATCTTAAGAAAGGAAAATCCTATAAGTTTTCTCATTAATCGAGAGAAACAAATAAAGATCTGCACCACTTATTTTGATGAGGTTGGATTATAGTGAAACAAATTAATTACATATGGATATTAGAGTTGTACAATAGACATTAGAGTTGTACTAACTGAATTTCCATGATTTGCTATGGATAAATAACATTTTACTCTAGCAAAGCGAGTCGATGTCATTATGATCGGCCAATTGCACGCTCTCTACTCTGCCTTCATGCTCATTTGAGCTTCGACAAGTTGGCGCCACACGCTCCGCCGACATGCTCGGCGTACACCATGCCCTCGGCTTTGTTGTAACTCACATTGCAATTTGCATTGAAGTTAATTTATTTGTTGGAGATTTTTAGGAGACAGAATTTGTTTGTTTTTTTGTTGGAGATTTTTTAGGAAGGTGAAAAGGAAGATGGGAGGGGGTGGCATACCATCATCAGCACTCACCAAATCTGTTTTAAGTAGTAAAAAGATAATGAAGGCATACCTACGTAATTGCGCGTGTAATTCCGCTAGTTATAATACATATGTGCAAGTACATGGGGAAATAGCAGATATATAGGTGTATATGCGCTTATTTACACATTTGTGCATTTCAAAAAATCCTCCAAAAATTCGTGGATGTATGATAGGTTAGAGCATGTAATAATGCAATATTTTGTTCATAATTATTATCGTACTGCATTGTAAAAAGACAACCTAGTGTGCTGTATTGTTCTAAGCTCTAACTCCTATCAATGGATGATACACAGTTCAGAGAACTCTAAATAAAAAAGATACATTAAACTAATTGCTTGGCTCGTGTGCCAGTTGTTGTAAATTAGCTCCCATGTACCTAATGACATAACTCAAACATAGCTCTAGATGATTTCAGGATTTCGAATATTACCTTGTCGTAGAAAGCGTAAAGAGTATGATCATCAGACAATTGCTTGTGTTCTGGTGCTACATTCTCTGGTCCTATGCATAAGCTTGCAACTTCAACATGCTGGGTGGACAGGACACTATGATTCGGCTCCCTTTCCTGTTGGTCGGGAAGCATGTTTTAATCCGATCCCACTCTTCAGTGGATGACAGGTCATTAAGCACAATCAGGTAACTCCTGTCATTCACATATCCCTTGAACGTATCAGCCAAATCATCTTCTTTCATCATCGCCATCCTCCTCAGAACTTGGCCCCCAGGAGTTGCTTCGCTGGCCTCTTGAAGAAAATTTATATAGAATTGCCTGATAATGTTGTGCAGGAGCTCTGTTGGACTTGGATTGAAAGGGTGCATCAACCTGATCCAGGCGCGACATTCGAACTTCTTACGTATCTTGAGATCATCGTAGGCCCTTCTGATGATGGATGTCTCCCCAAGATCATCACTTGTTCCCCACACTGCGATTACTCTAAGGCTTTCGTCCTTGTTGTTGATCAGTCGAACGAGACCAGCTTTTGCATTGTGCTGCCGCCGCCTTGCTTCATCGATGCCAGACATCGTTGCACCGGCGATGCTAGACAGCTCAGAGCCGAAGGTAGGCTTGGAGCCAGAGCCCTTGATGAGGTGGTAGCGCACGTTCCTCTGGCTGACATCCTCAACCTTGGCTCTAGAGGTGGGAATTGGGCCGTGCCGTGCCGGCACGGCCCAGGCCCACCGTGCTTCGGGCCACTTTGTGCCGTGCCGGCTCGGCCCAGTCATCCCGTCGTGCCGTGCCGTGCCGGCCCGCCTCATCTTTGGCCAGGCCCAAGCACGGCCCAAAGCCCACCGTGCCGGCGTTCGTGCCGTGCCAGCCCAAGCCCAGCCCAAAGTAACTATACACGACAAAAGCTATAGCGACAATGGTAGCGGTGGCCGCTATCTTCCTTTCTCTTGTATCCGCCTTATTAAAAACCTACTTAAAATTCGGTTCTATTGTCTCATGTCATTTCACCTTCGAACTTGGTCATCTAGTCTAATGGAATGCATATCTTGGTGCAAATTAGACTATGGCGTACGTGGACATCGCCCGACAATCTAGCATAGGCCTACCCAACTAGTCAAATAGAAAAGCTCAAAGAGAGTCATGAGTACAATTTACTATAGTTAAGAAATCAATTTTAAATAGTTTACGCCAACTGCGTGCTCTTCGTGCGTGCTGCCGAGCACGGCCGATCTGCCGTGCCGTGCGTGCCGCCCACCGTGCGGATTTTGAAGCCCAGCCCGCCCACCGTTCGTGCCGTGCGGCACGGCCATGCGTGTCGGGCGGACCGTGCTGGGCGGGCCGTGCCGGCCGTGCCGGGCTGACCCAAAGAAGCCCGGCCCAAGTCCCACCTCTACTTGGCTCTGAGCTCCTTCATCTGCTTGGCCACTCGGCGCCGGTCTAACAGCCACCAAGATGGCTTCTCCAGACGGACGGCGAAATCCTGGAGACAGTCCTCGACGTCGTAGGCCACGTCGCGGACTTGTTTCACCCAGGTATTGACTACCTTATTGTTGCTTCGCTCGTCGTGCGCAACCATCAGGAAGGACTGCATCATCTCGAGCTTATCCCTGATGAAGGTCTGATCACGCTGGACACCGAGCTGCAAAGCAACCTCCTCCGCAACAGCGGATTTGACGTAGCCAAGCGCTCCATTCAGGCATTCAGCACGGACTTGCCAACACTCAGTACCGTCGCCTCCATCAGTTGGTCTCCTGGCTGTTGTGTGGATGGAATACTGCTAATGCCGCACGCGGATCCTGAAGCCAATAATGGATTAAAAAGAGGACGTCGTGGGTCCCACCCGTACCAGTCGCTAGACATGCATAGTTGATGCCACCAGCAGCCGAGGGTGGTTAAATGCATGTGGGATTATTTGCTATGTGTACGCAAGCAACGCACGCAACCACATGAACAAAGGTATCTCCAATGGTTATAGCTAGCAACTAACTATAAGACTTCCACATCATCTATATAGTACACACTAAAGTTAGCATTCTAAAGAACTATCTATAAGGATAGCTATTTGATGCTTATATGCACACACAGAATTTATGGAGGTTTTGCCTCGTTTGGCGCTATAGACTATCTCTAGAGTGTAGAGAGCTGCGTTCTCTTTCTTCATTTAATATCTTCCACGTAGGACAGTTGATGACATGGACTCTCTTGTAGATAGCTGCTATAGACCCATTGGAGATCAGAAGTTTCATGGTTTTTCGGAATTGAAATAGAGTTGTTTTTCATTATTCATCTGGTGAAATCACAATAGCTCCGAGAATTTTTGAATTTTTGGTTTCTTGATCTTCATAACTTCTCGTAGCTATTAAAGTAAATATTAAGGAAATACTTGGGGGAAAATTTTGAAGGCACTATTTATCTCTCTCTGTTGTTATACCGGTCCTATAGATATTTACCATAGAAATGTTGTTATACTGGTCCTATAGATATTTACCTAGAAAAGCAGCGTTTAAAAGTTAATATAAACATAGCCTTAAAATGTAGACTTTTCATCCATATGGTTATTTTAACCAGGAAACATCCATCAAATTAAAGAAGAACATTGTGATAAAAAATCAAGATGAACGAGGTTCATGGGGAAATATCCATTCAGTTTCAAGGGGGGAAAACCAAGATAAAAAGAAAATCCACAGCACGTCAGCAACGTAGGGAAAATATGCGTTCCGGGGTACAGAAATTTCCTGCGGTTGGTTGGGTTGGGGGGTGCGGCTCAGGTGCTGGGGGCACAGCACATAGCGCTTGCGGGGGTGCCTCCAGCACCCGCCACGTGTCCCACAAATTCAAAAAAATTCTAAAAAATTCAAAAAAAAACTTGCAAAATCCAAAAATTTGTAAAAAATTACTTTTTGTAAAAATACTTTTATTAAAAAGTATTTTTAAGTACTTAAAAAAATACTTTTTAATGAAAAGTATGAATAAAAAAAATTTAAGTACTTACAAAAAATACTTTTTACAAATTTTCGGATTTTGTAAGTATTTTTTTTTAATGTTTTGGAATTTTTTTGGAATTTGCGGGACACGTGGCGGGTGCTGGGAGCACCCCGCACGCGCTATGTGCTGTGCCCCCAGCACCTGAGCCGCACCCTGGGTTGGGTGTGAGCTGGAGAGAGATTGTTGTTTCTATTGTCGCAAGCACGCCGCCGCCAACGCCACCTCCGTCGTCGCGCGTCACCGCCGCCGCCAGCCACTGATTGAATGTGGAGAGAGGACGAAGCATGCCATTTTTTTTACCACGGTGCACATTCGGTCAGCATAAGGCTTACGTAAATAAGGCCATCTTTACCTCATTCCAGCCCGTTGCCAAAGGCCCAGCCGCGACCAGTAAAACCTGTCCCAAGCCAGTATGCGACCAGAGTAACCGGTGAAGCTGGTCGGGTGGTTCATATAGGAAACCATGTGTGTGAATATTCTGTCACGTGAGACGTGAGGTGATTATCAACGTAAATAATAAATTAGAAGTTAAAAACTTAACCCGAAATAAAGAACCTATATCAACTACCACCGTTCAGATTAGTATAAATGCGAGGCCTGCGAGCCTCAGAAACACAGACAAGCCATTGTAATCATTTCGTTTGTATTATATAGAAAAGCGATATCATCTCTTTTTGACCACATTATCCTTCTATTTATTTCGTAAGTTCGATAGATTAGATGCTAAGGTCTTGTTCATCGACAGCTTATGCCGTCTACGAGAAGACATTAGGGGCGTTCAGTGTAGTTGAAATAAGTCAGTTTATAACTTTTTTTACTATAGTTAATTTATTTTATACTGTAGTTGTTAGTGATTTTTTGTTATAATTAAATTTAAAAAACAGAACAAATATGTGAGCCTATCTCGGATAACATAAATGAAAATAGAAAAAAGACAAAAAAAAGTTTTTAAAAATTAAAAAATTAGAAAAAATAAAATTAAGAAATGATGAACTAGAAATTAGAAGTAAAAAAAAATTAAAACCGAAATAAGCGGGCCACTTGTACAGTGTTGTATTTCTGCACAACACTATCCGGTGTGGCAGTGTTCAATTTCCATGTGCATGGTGGGTGAGGTTGCATTTTAATGAAGACCATAGTGCGCCGACAGTGGCGTCGTTGTCTGCATCGTGGTGAGGAAGGGCATGTACAACCCACAGACAGGGTGCTGTCTATATGTTCTTGGGAATTTACATAGAGACAGCTAAACAGACAGTTTATACAATGGGTCATCTATTCGATTGTCTGCAAATTGATTAATGCATGTATAAAACCTTGATCACGTATAAATAAGATCTTTCTATATCGTTTTGTTGCTTCTTGATATAAAAGAGATCATTTATAAATATGATAAACATGAATATAATATTTTTAATACAAAATAGATGAAAATGTTAGCCGTATACATGCATGAAACCGCATATGTATGCGTACACGTGCATGGCACGGTAGCTACATACGGTTACGTGCATGAGATATACACGGCAACGGAATCAATCCAGGCAAACGCAAGGCAATGGACTCACCTCTTCCACGTATCTGTCTCTCTACTGCTTCTCTCTACTGCTTCCAGGCAAAAGAGATGTACTCGCTCTCTCGCTCTCTCTACTGCTTCTTTCAGCTCGGCGCGGTGCACAGGATCTGTCCGAGCGTTGCTATAGCGATGTGATGCATACTGTTAGAAAACCTGGACTCTATCCAGAGTCCTGATCTGATTGGGCACCCCACCGTAGACTATAAATAGGGACCTAGACCCCCCTCATTATGTACCCCCGATGCAATCTAAAGCAATAAAGAAAGACCAGGAGTTCTCTCTACCTCTCTGTGTTTAATCTATTATTCGTGATTACGTGATTGATTCGTTCTTGTTCTAAGCGAGAGGAATCGCTCGGATGGTCTCCGTGTCGGTTCCTCAACACGTTATCGGCGCGACTTCGCTCCGGTGAACGAGGTAATCATCGAAGCCGCATTGAATTTTCTAGATCGCTTTTGAATCTGTATTTTCTTTTCGCGTTCTAGATTGAATTTCTACGGTGCAAATCCGCCCTAATCTACCGCGAGCAGACTTGAAGTCGCCGGCACAATGCCGATCGGTAGATTTTGAAACGGGGTAGATGTTGATTGCACCGTAAAACGATGCAAATCCGCCCTAAATCTACCGCGAGCAGATCTGAAATCGCCGGCACAATGTCGATCGGTGGATTGCGAAACAGGGTAGATATTAATTGCATCGTAGATTGGAAACGGAAATTTTGAATGAATTTCTTTGATTCTGCATGATCATTGCGCAAGAAGATATCTATTCTCTGTTCAATCCATTGCATGAAAAACGAAAATTATGCATTAGTTTCCTGTACGGTTACTGTATAAAATTGCATCGTTTTCTCGTTGCTCAATCTATGCACAAAGATCGGGCACGATGGCCGCACCCGCATGTGTGCCGCCAGGTCGCCGGCCAGCAGCCGGCCGAGATGCCGGAAACACCGCTGGGCGTGCACAGCGCCCGCATGCGATTTGTCGAAAGCCGGCTAGAAGACCGATCGCCGCCTGCATGCGGCCCGCCGCCGTCCACCCAAAGCCGACCGGCTGCTCCGGCCTCCGCTTGCCCCGCACGCGCGCAACCTCCGGCCGCTGCCCGCAGCTGCGCGCCACTCTGAGCCGGCTCGACACGCACCGAAGTCAGCGCCGCACCTCACATAGACGGTGGCCTCCGCCGCTTGGGGTCCCGCGCCTCCACCTTGCACGCCGCGTCGGCTTCTCCTCACCGAGCGGCGCATCCGCCGACGACTTCGTGCCCGCACGCGCGAGCGCCGGCCGCCGCCGAAGTCCTCCGCCTCCGCCGGGCTGGGCCTCCTCCGTCGCCGCCGCGCCCGCATGCGCCACGCCGCCGGCCCCGTCCGCGCGTCGCATGCGTGGCCGCCGCGCCTCTCGCCTTCCGCGCCGCATGCGCGCCGGGCGCCTCTACGCTGCTTTCGCGCGCCAGTCTGCGCGCTAATCGCCGGCCGGTGGACTCGCCAACACGACGCGCGCATCGCGCCGGTCGCCGCGCCGGCAGCCTCTCCGCATGCGCCTCCGGCGCCGCGCAGACGGCCCCGGCCCCGCCGCCCACAGCTTCCGGCCCCTCCGCTGTGCCCGAGCAGCGCCTCAACCGCCGCTGGCCTCGGCCTCGCGCGCCCGCTCCGGCTGACCGGCGCCCGCGCCTCCTCGCCGCCCGAGACCGGCCGGTTTTCCGCCGCCACCACAAGAGAGAGACGAGAAACCCTAGTGGGAGGGCTTAACCTTGCCGCATGGGCGGTTGAACCGGGGAAGGGGGAGAGGCCAAACGGGCCGGGGAAGGGGGGAAGGGAAATGGGCCGGAAAACCAAGCAGGCCGGGGAAGGAAAACGGGCCAAGAAAAAAAAACGGGGGGGCCCGAATCGGGTGAGGGGCGGGATTTTTGCAGAAAAGCCCCCCGGTTCTCTGTAAATTACTGAAGAGCCCTTAATCCTTTAATTTAAGTCCCGAAATTTTGCATAAGGGCATTGGTAGTTCCGAAAATTACCAGTAGGTCCTCAAATTTACGAGTGGGTCCAGAATTTTGCAGAAAACCCCTCTGTATATCAGGAAATTGCGCGAATTTTTCTCTGAACTGAAATTTTTGCGCAGAAACCCTCTGGAATTGCAGAATTTGCTGAAATTTTATATTTTAGCATAAAAGGGCCTCGGAAATTCGAATTTTGCATTATTTTTAGCATTTGAAGCTTATTTATTTATGCCATTATTATTCTCTGTATTTTCTGTATTTATTTACTGTTTTTGGTTAATTGTAATTGTTTTAATTGCTTTTAATCACTGAAATTAGCAGTAAAATTATAGAAAATACATAGAAAATTCTGAAACATTGCGAGAACCTTTTGTACCATTTATTTACCCGCAGTGAATTATTCGTGCATGTCTACCAGTGATGACTTATACACATTTAGATGACTAGCATCACGAACTCGGAGTTCGAGGAGCTGGCCCAGCATGGCAAGAACTATCTGACGTAGGTATCTGATGTCGAGATTGTGCTTGGAGCCAGGAAGCTCCGCGTGGCTATTGGGATTGGTGGACTGAATGCCGCCCAACCCACACCTGAGGAGAATGATCAGATACTTCATTTCCTCAGGCACCACCTCTGCCTAACTCTCAAGAATGAGTATATGGTGGAGAAAAGCGCGCTAGCACTCTGGATCGCACTCAAGAAGCGGTTTAAGAGGCTAAAGTGCATCATTCTTCCTCAAGCAAAGTATGAGTGGATCAGACTGAGATTTGCCGACTTTAAGACGGTCAGGGAAAACAATTCTGCCTTGCACAGGATTTGTACCTGAAAACAAAAAAAATTGAGAAAATCCTTCCACCCCAATGCAGCACAATCCGCACGCAACTATCGTCAAGATGGCTATGAGGAATACGCCGAATTGATTGATAAGATGCAGTTGCGGAGGCTCAGGATGAAGTTCTCCGCAAAGAACTAAGTCACATAGCCACCTGGGAGCTCCGCTGGCCATAAAGCCAACGCCGAGAGCTACAAGGTGCGAAACCCTTATGAAGAAAACGGAAGGAAGGGTATGGCGCAGACCTAGAAAGGCAAAATTAGATGCTCCACGTGAGAATAAGGCTAGCAAGCCAAAACGGGATGGTAAAGGGCACATGAAGTCCACTCTGCATCGGTTGAGGGGGAGCATTCTGAGCAGCTGCCTGCGTTGATGGTGTTTGAGACCATTACGACAGCAGCACCCCTCTCGACCTAGAAGCAGCCAATGCCATGATTTCTCTTGAAGAGAATGTTAACCCGAAAAAAATAGCGAGAAAAAAGTCTAGTGCACTGAATGCATTTCGACTTTAATTGTCATTTATTTTGTGTGGAAGAATATGTTAGAATTTGCATGGATGGTACTTAAGAATTGTTATCTTCTCGTGATGGTTGGATGATATTTGAAGAATTCATTCATTTATTCAGTTTATGATGGCATGATATGTTACGATATTGGAGTATTTTATTTATATGTTGATTGCCTTCTCATACATGTTAATAAATACCTATATTAGAACACATGTAGCGCCTATGAAGGAAGTGTGCTTAGCTAGCGGCACAAGGAATATCATCTTAAGAGAGATTAAGAATTTTCATCGATTCGTAAGAGCATCGGCGACCTTACGACAATCGCGGAAGCGATGCATGTATGATCGGTTCCGAAGAGCCACAATGGGCACAACTTTGGTCATTGAAGAAGCCTTATTGTACCAGAATCGACTTGAACTCTCCTAAGTTTTAAGAATATCCGCAAATAGTTTCCACGTTGAGACTAAAGAAGAGTACGATGCGGAATACCGCTCATTCTGACGCGCGAGAATGGAATCAGAAAAACTCCCTTCACTAGAAATTGGGCTATATTATACCAACATTAAGGCGCCTGTAGCGTACATTGTCCTGAAGACAGTACTTAGAAGCTCTGAACTCTTCTGTCTCTGGAATGACAGATTAGGCCACCCAGGTCTTAGGATGATGAGAAACATAATAAATAACTCGCATGGGCATAATATTAATGTGAAGAATTTCCTGAATCATGAAGATTTTGTGTGCCCTGCAGGTGCCACCGGGAAACTAATAATTAGACCCTCCATTCTGAAAGTGAAGGATGAAGTACCTGCATTCCTGGAACGCATCCAGGAAGACATTTGCGGTCCCATTCAGCCCATCTCAGGGCCATTTAAGTATTTCATGGTGCTCATTGACGCTTCCTCAAAGTAGTCATATGTGGGTTTGTTGTCCACACGAAACCACGCTTTTGCAAAATTGATCTCGCGATCATTCGCATCGAAATGTGTTTCGGATCATCATATCAAGTCCATCGAAATAGACAACGCCAAGAATTTACTTTGAAGGCATTTGATGATTATTGCATGGCGATGGGTATTGCGATTGAGCATTCGATCGCATGTCCATACCTGAGAATGGTTTGGCGAGGCTTTAATTAAGAGAATTAAATTTATTGCCCAACCCTCTTGCATAATTGTAATTTGCTAACTACATGTTGGGGACCCGCAATCCTACATGCAAGAAATCTCATCAATCTTAGACCTTCGGCTTAAAACATCCATTCACCTATGCAACAGCGCAAGGGCCACCACCGAAAATTTCCCAACATTAGGGGGAGGAAATCAACCCCTTGATGAAGAATGTCGGGAAATTACGTGACAAGCCTGGGGAATCCATGCAGATGACCCGCGCACTAGAGAAGTCCAGAAGACATTAGTAAAGCAAATAGAGAAGTCTAGAAGACAAGAGAAGTCCAGAAGACAAGAGAAGTCCAGAAGACAATTGATTTGCAAGAATTAGCAAATCAGCTGCCTAATCACTTTAGTAATTTGAAGAGCGTGACTAAGTCGTATGTGCCTGCACGCACTGCACCGGAGAGGGTTGAAATACCTAAGAAAACAGAAGGTATCCCTAATCTCGTCCAGAGGCCTCAGAAAAAAAAAGAGGACGAGAACTCCGGTTCCTCGAATCCTTAGTAACCGGGGACGCCTGGTGAAAAAGGATAAGAGGGATTTATCACAGCCGATCATTGAAGTCCCCTAGAATGAGAAGAGGAGCCAGTTGAGACCTGGCACAAGTATGACACCTTCCGAAAAGGACATACCGGATCTGAATATCCCCATCGGTATGGATGTGTGCGCACTCATCGGAGCCAAAAAAACTAAAGGGACTTGCCACCGCAATTGAAAGAAGCGATGCGCAAGGTGAAGCTCCAGAAGAAGCAACTCATGAAGAAATAGCTATAAATTATGTGCACACGGGAGAGTCCCTGATTAGGACAACAGCTAATATCGATATCTACTTCGCAAAGAAAATTGCCACCATCATCGATCTTGATCCCGAGCACGCATCGCTCATTGAATGTAAGAAAAGATCAGATTGGGAAGATTGGAAGAAGGCAATAGCAACTGAATTGCTATCTCTGAATAAAGAGAGGTATTTGGGCCCGTATGCACACACCTCCCCACATACACCCGTTGGGCACAAGTGAGTATTTGTTCGAAGAGAAATGAAAGAAATGAAGTAGTGAGATACAAAGCAAGGCTGGTAGCCCAAGGTTTCACTCAACGTCCTGGAGTTGATTATGAAGAAACCTACTCCCTAGTCATGAGTGGAATTACCTTTAGATACTTGATCTCAATGGCAGTGAACTTGAATTTGGAAATGAAATTGATGGATGTTGTGATTGCATACCTTTACGGTAACTTGGATTGAGATTTACATGAAAGTCCTCAGAAGGAATTCCTCTCCCGAACCAAGACAGAGCAAATAGAAATCATGCAGTGTGAAACTCAGAAAGTCACTGTATGGACTGAAACAATCTGGAAGAATGTGGTATAATCGCTTAAGCGACTTTCTCTGCAAGAAAGGCTACACGAACAATGAAGACTGTCCTTGTGTATTTATACGGCGATCCCAGAATGGATTCTGTATAATCTCTGTGTATGTAGATGATCGAATATCATCGGGACAGTGAAGACATAAAAGAAGCAAGCTCCTACTTGGAGTCGAATTTGAAATGAAAGATTTGGGTAAGACCAAGTTTTGCTTAGGCTTGCAGCTTGAGCATGTCCTCAAGGAGTCTTGGTACATCGGTCGACCTACACCGAGAAGGTGCTCGAAAGGTTTGGCTTTGAGAAGGCATTTCCTCGAAAGTACCGATGATCGGTGGGTTTTACAGCAAGAAAAAGATCCTTTCCGACCAAGGGAAGAGGGGAGGAAGTCTGGGACCGAATTCCCATACTTGAGTGCGGTGGGAGCACTCATGTATTTAGCAAACTGCACTAGACCGGACATTGCATTTGCCGTGAACACGTTAGCAAGGCATCTGAGCCCACCAAAAGGTATTGGTAGGGCATAAAGGACATTTTCCGATACCTCCAAGGTAGCAAGGACCTCGGATTGTTTTACAGAAAGAATCAAGATCTGAACTTGATTGGCTATGGAGATGCTGGGTATCTGTCAGACCCGCATACCGCTAAGTCACAAACAAGCTATGTATTCTTGTGTGGTGGAACTGCGAGTTTCATGGAAATCGTCTAAGCAAAGCACGGTAGCTACTTGACGAACCACTCGAAATTATAGCATCGTATGAAGCCGCACGAGAGTGCGCTAGCTCCGCCGAATGGTTCACCACATCCAGCGATCATGTGGGATGAACATTGTGCAAACCCCACAATTATCTATGAAGATAATGCCGCTTGCGTTGCACAAGTGCAAACGGGCTATGTGAAGAGTCATCTCACAAAGCATATTAACCCCAAGTTCTTCTATGCACATGAATTGCAAAAGATGGACGAGATTAAAGTCGCATACTAAGTCATGTGAAAATCTCGCATTTATTCACTAAGTCACTCCCGCATCTAGATTTGAAAGGTGCGTGCGTGGAATTGGAATGATGAGACTTAGAGAAGTGCAGAATCAGGGAGAATTCTCACAAGCCCGCTAATAAATCTTGATCATAAAGATTAAGTACCCAAAAATAAAGTCCTGCAGACCAAATGAATTTGGGTGAATTGTACTATTTTTCCCTTGACGAGT
The DNA here is from genome assembly GCA_036346575.1 of Dendrocalamus sinicus. NCBI lineage: Eukaryota > Viridiplantae > Streptophyta > Magnoliopsida > Poales > Poaceae > Dendrocalamus > Dendrocalamus sinicus. Next base: position 35,709,110 of record CM070662.1, read on the forward strand.
TTTCCATGAAGTTTCTCGACCAAGGTTTTTAATGAGGCAATTCGTGCATCGCAACATCACATGTATCATGTACTCTTTCTCTAAATTTTTCCCACTGGGTTTTTATGGAGTTTTGACGAGGCATGAGCATGTTGGGTGAGTGCCCAAGGGGAGTGTTAGGAAACTGGACTCTATCCGAGTCCCGATCCGATTGGGCACCCCAGTAGACTATAAATAGGGACCTAGACCCCCTCATTATGTACCCCGATGCAATCTAAAGCAATAAAGAAAGACCAGGAGTTCTCTCTACCTCTCTGTGTTTAATCTATTATTCTGTGATTCTGTGATTGATTCGTTCTTGTTCTAAGCAGAGGAATCGCTCGGACTGGTCTCCAGCGTCGGTTCCTCAACACATACAACGGGTGCCAGGGCGTCGATTTGGCATGGGAGCATGAGCCTGTACCGTCGTCTCGTGAGACGACGGCCTCTCCCTCTCTCTCCTCAATTAATTGTGTCCATGTCGATTAACTTAGCTGAGGTGGCATCAAATAGACGGCCTCTTAATGACCGTTGTACATGCCTAGGCTGCAGGGTAGTAGTACATCATGACTACATGGGTCCCATTGGCTAGCAGGAATCGGGCTTTCGCTTCCTTGTTCACACCACGACAAGGACACCTATTCCGTCTCCATTCACGGGCTAATAGCAATCATTGAACACGCGCTGACCAACGGGCCAAATAGTATTCAAACAGTGTTTTACTCTTTCAGTAAAAAAAAAACCCCTGTCTTTTTAACTTGCAAATGTAATTGGGACTGATTTCGAAATCTTGTGGAGATGTCAAACATATCTTTTTACTATATACGGTAGTTATTTAAGAATTTTTAAAATTTCGAAGTATGATAGAAATCAAAATTTTATCATATACGTATTTTCACCACATATGTCACCTTCCTAATAAATCAATTTACTACATCAATTCTTCTTTATTTTTCATTTTTAAACATTGATAATGTCTTTGATGGTACCTTTGATCATTATTTTTCTAAGAGCTAATTATATGTTAGTAAAATTATAAAAGTGACATGGAATATCTTTTGTTAATGAATTTACCGATGTCATTCTCATGTGGTACGTGTATATAGGTAGTCAAAGTTTTAAAAATAAAAAACAAACAATATCTATTTTGGAACTTAGGCTCCGCTCTAACCGACTGCACGTAGGATCAAGGTTAACCGACTAAAGAGGTGAATACAAAGTTCTAAACTTTTTCACTCTAAATTCAACAATTATAACAACAAGGAGCAATTAATGATCCTAGCACAAATCAAGAGCGAGTTTTCTAAATTTTTCTAAGGCATCACTAGCTATGTCTATACTAAGTATACTAAGTACAGTTCTAGCTACATAAGATATATCAATATAATACATAAAATGTCAATGCAGAAGAACAAAGACAAGAGATAATCACAATAGAGACACGCGATATTTTCCCCGTGGTATCGAAGACTTATTAGTCTTCACTAGTCCACGTTGAGGTAAGTCCAAATGAATTAGATCAGCTCCACAAATTAATCCTAAAGACCTCCAATCTATTAGGATTGCTCTTTCCTCACTTCGGAGATGATGAGCACCAACCACTCATAATCAGCGTCGGGTCTCTTCACAACCTTCTTAAAGAGATCAACATACAATCTTTTCTCAAGCCATCTAGGTGTCGACAAACAGTAAGAGTAATAAACCACAATGCTTGCTTGATGATCAACGAATGATGCAAATGCACTTCAATGCACTCAACTACTCCAAATAGTGAAAATGAGCAAAGTGAGTAGTATAGAATGCACCAATGACTCTAATATATTTAATGAGGTAAAGAGTTACTAGCATGGTGCTGGTCAGAGGGTATTTATAACCCCTAACCAGAAATTTGACCATTTGGGCCAAAATCAACAAATATTTAGTAGTCGTGGTAATACCACCGTGCAAGGCTAATATTATCGCATTTACTATTTAATGGCTATTTTGGGTGCATTAAATGCTTTTGAACTAGCCGTTGAGCTCTGAGTGCGGTATTACCGCCAACTAGAATCACTACTACCGCACAGCAGTGATACCACACTACTAGAAAACAGATCATTCCTCACGGTTCAAAACCGTCAGGAAAATACAAAAAACCGTCAGGTTAAATATCCTGACGGGTTCCGTCGAGCAAAACCCTCGAAATGGTGGTCGGAAATTTTATTTGGCTGACGGGAACCCGTCAGGGATATTTAACCTGACGGTTTTACCCGTGAGGGAAATCATTTAACCTGACGGTGCAATTCCCGTGAGAAAAATAAATTTTACTCACGGGCAAAATGTTACCCGTGAGGAAAATTATTTAACCTGACGGTACAATTCCCATGAGAAAAATATTTAACCTGACGGTGCTATTCCCGTGAGAAAAATATTTAACCTGACGGTGCTATACCCGTGAGGGAAAAATTATTTAACCTGACGGTGCTATACCCGTGAGGGAAAAATTAATTTTCCTCACGGGCCAAACTGTCAGCAAAATTTATTTCATTGACTGTTTATGTTACCGTCAAGAAAATATAGGCTGACGGTTTGAACCGTGAGCAAAATTGATTTCCTATGGCAGAAAATTTTGCATTCAAAACATATTTTTTTTCAGCCACAATGAATTAGCAAATAACATTGATATCTAAATCTTACACATCCGTGCATCATATAATCAAATTAATCACAACACCATCCCTTCATCGATCAAGAAACATGTAATTAAACAAATATATAAAAAGTTCAGTTTTCATAAACAATCCCTACATTGATTCATGTTCACACAAGCATACCCATTCATAAACATCACCTCCAGATTGGTTCATCCATCCAAAAGACATCTAAAATGAAGTACCACATCCAAAAGACATCTATTTGCATTACATTCAAGTTCAGCTAGTCAAAAGAACTACAAGAGATCACTGAAAATCACATGGCAGCATGGTTGTTGTCGCCATCAATGTCGCCACTGTAGTTGTCCCTGTCGTTTCCATCAACGTTACCATCGACAGCACCATCATCCGGTTGTGAGCCCACATGAGAGGATCCAGTCCCAAGCCCAGTCCCAGTCCCTTGCTGCAAAGTGAAAACATTATGTCAAGATCATAGCAACAAAAAAAAGGAGAGTTGGATAGAGAAATCCACATGACTATACGTAATCATCCCATAAATACATGTGAAGATCTAAGTGTTCTTGTTAATTCAACAAAAATTGTGCAAAGAAGGTAAGTATATATGTTACTGCTTTTGCTAGCTGCAGGTTGGCATGTACTCAAGATTAGTTTAGCTTCGTAAACAACTGACAAGTATGGGTGTACTAATTAGTAGAGAAGTCATTTGCCACCTTACCATCAACTATAAGTAAATGAGATTCGAGGTTATGGCCATGTTTAGAACATTCAACATGAATCCACTCGCTCACTTCTTTGCTTCGCTTGTTGACAAATCGACATACCAAAAATGATTAGTTGTATAGTACACATGGTCGTTCGTATGACAAAGGTGATAGGTGGAAAGTACCACTTGAAGTTGAACTCTAGAACAAGACAAAATAATAGTTCGTAGGAATTTTGTTTGTACACAAAGCAATAATCAGTAGGTATTAAACGATATTACACCGTGCTTGTGTAGGTGTTCCACGGCGTAGCATCTCTGGTGGTGGTTGTTCACCCATCTTCTCAAAAAGCATCTACGATTGGAAACTGATCGGTATTAAAGACGAGCACTAGTGAGGTGACTCTGATTGACGATATATATAAATGACGAAGCATGGAAGAGCAAGAAACACAAAATAAGAGTGCAAGACAACGATGCAATAGCTGCGGTAGTAACACTGGGGCTACGGTAGTAACACATAAAATAATCTCCACTATCTATAGTAAACTTTCTTTGAACCTTGACTCGGTATATCTCTAGATAGTCTATATATTAGCTTTGTTGTTAATAATATGAACTAAATTCAGGGCCTTGACTTCAAGTCCTCTTCCATTATATGATACATTAATTCTTAGAAGAAAACTAAAGACAAGAAATATCGCCTAAAACAAAATTAAACTAGTCCTTAGTGATATTTCAATTTCCACACCACGATACATTATTTTCTGCTAGTAAATAATGAACGATTGCAGACAGAGACAACAGATTGCAAGCGGCGAATGCGGCGAGCGGAGATAATGAATAATGTTGCATGCGGCAAGCCGAATCACGCAGAGCAGGCCGAATCGGGCATTTTGATCTGAGATTAATTTTAAGAATAAATATTTTTTTTGAAATTCTGGATGAATTGCACTTGTTATTACCTTTTGAGTAGTAATGTATGTAGTAGTAATACTTTCAGAAAACACTACAGCTGCATGCATGTATAGAAAACAGAATGTCAAATGTGTGTGAATGAACGTTATTACCAAGATCATCTGGCGGTGAACTTCTTGTGTGCAGGTAGTTCTTGATTATGTCGAATCACATTTCGATAAGACATGGAATTGGATGGCCTGATGTATCTTGATTTGGCAGCTGCTAGAACAACATCCTTCTTGATAGCACCATTCCCTATTGGTACACGGCCATGGGGCATGCCACCATTGATGTTGTACAATATGCTTCCATCGAGTGGTCGCTGCTCCCAATCATCTTCGTGTTGAGCCATAGCAGAGCAGAGTAATCATCCTAGAACAAAAGCAACATTTAAGCATCTTTCCTGAAAGCTAAGTTCACTTGTAATAATACAAACAAGGGAGCACTTACAATATATTTCTGTGCTTTCTGGCTGCTGATTGGACCACTACTACCACTACTATCCACATTCTTCATGCCTGATTTCATTACAGCATATGTGTTTAGCCAAGTAGCCTTTTCTGGTCCATATTTGTGTTCCTACAACATGGTGAAACTCTAGGTTATAGCCTTGAAATAAGGACAGTGTTAACACAAAATAAAAACTTTTACTACCACATCCACCTCTTGCATCTTGCATCATCCATCCAAAATCCAACCAAAAAACTGTTAAGACAACTGTTGTCTCTCTATCACATTGGACAGTAAAGTAGTTAATTGTCTCTCTATCTTCATTTTCGATTGATACAATAGGTAAGAAAACTGTTGTTCAATTAAATTTCACATACTCACTAGGATCGCATTCATTTTTGTACTTAATAATCAATAAAAGGATAACTGTATCTACAATGGCCCAAAATATAATGCTGAGATCATTCAACATATTGCAAATGATTCCGGGTGGGCTCTAGCCTACCCAAAATAGATATATGATTACTATATTGTAGTTCCACATAGAAGCTTGGTTGTATATATATACACATTACTCAACAAAATTTCTGAAACAAATATGAGAGTCAAAACGGCAATATGAGATTATTATCTAGGTTCCATCTCGCCAGTTCGCAGTTTATTTGCCAAAATAAATATGAGATAGATCCATGTCAATAATATCTGCACTATATTCTACCTGAAAAAAGATAATGTAAAATCATCTATTTCATATCTGCATGCATGCTGTTGTGGCCGCCGAAAGTATATGTTTAATTATGCTATATATATGAGCAAGGTACACAGGAATTTGTAAAATGTATATGCTGTAAAGATCTAGATTAGGGCTCCCATGTACTGACTCAAATAGCCAAACTGTTATAACTCAGCATACAGCATACTGTTATAACTCAGTGGTACCTAGTACCAGCAACCCCTTCAACAGCAATAGCAGAACTCCTGCACTTTTCAGATCAGCCGAACAGCAACAGCAGTAGCAGTGGATTCGATAGATTCTCATCTCCACGCCCAAAACAGCAGGTAGCAGTAGAAGAATAGAGATAAATAGCAGTAGTAGTCACCCTTCAATCAAACAGGAAGCAAACACCAAAAGGCTAGCCGAATAGCACAACTCCTGATAGAGCCTAGATGGGAATTCATGAGATCAATTCCACACAGCTTCTATGAGACCCTAGATGGGAATTCATAAGCAACGTAGAACATGATCATATGATGCCAAACTCAGATTTGACCATGCATGCAGACACGTCTAACACCACACACGTACAACTACAAAATAAAATACCTACAAAATCACGTAGGAAAATAAAATACCAACTTCTTTTTAGGAAAACAAGTGGAACTAGGTGATTCATACCAGGTATTGTTGGGTCTCCACGTATGGTCGCGAACCTCCTCGATTTTGAGCAACATCATCAGATTTCAACCGTGCTTCCTGGCCTCTCTTTCGTTTAGTCTTGAATTGCTCGGTGCACCAATGACGACAAAGATGTGGCCATACTATGTCATTGCACCACCAAATCTTACCATCCAAGTATTGCTCATATTGGAGTTCCCTTGGACGTGCCAATGTGCCAAATATCTTCCTTTGTAGAAGGTTAACGCCTCGCCTAATATTGGATGCATATCCATCAGGAAACTTCAATGTTTGAAACCACTTAAGGATGGTTGTCTTGTCATTATTATTGATGCAAAAAGGTGCCCTAGGCTTGTGCCACTTCCCATTGCTCTTCAGCTCCAAGTGCAGTGAAGGACGGTGACAAATCTCAGCTAAATCTTGTCTGGCCTTCACATTATCCTTGGTCTTATCGGGTATGTCAAAGCATGTGTTCCATATTGTTTCAGCTACATTTTTCTCATTGTGCATCACATCAATGTTGTGTCGAAGCTTTAATTTATTGAAGTATGGAAGTTGCCAAGCGACTTTTGTGGGTCCAATGGTGAAGTTTACCAAAGTTTTTCGTATCACTTACAAACTTGTCTATTTGGGCTTCGACTTCCTCTCCCCTTAAATGCCTTGGTGCCTCCTCAAGTACTACTGTGTTCTTTCGAAATGCATTACCTTGGGTTCTGAATTCATGGTCTCTATGTAGGAAGCGTCTATGACAATCAAACCAGCAAGCCTTGCGACCATTACGGAGTTGAAATGCTTTATTGTCACCCAAGCACTCTGGACACGCAAACGAACCATGTGTGCTCCAACCAGCAAACATACCATATGCAGGAAAATCATGAACTGACCATAGAGCATTGTAAAGTTTTGCTTAAGTGAAGCATCCCATGTTTGTACCCCCTCCCACAACTTGATAAGTTCGTCAACTAAAGGTTGCATTAGAATATTTATTTTTTTCCCAGGATGTTCAGGGCCGGGGATAACAAGGCCAAGGAATATGTACTCCGGCTTCAATAGAATGCCCGGCGAAATATTTAATGGAGCCACAAACACTGGCCAACATGAGTAAGGAGCAGCACCCAAACTAAATGGTGTGAAACCATCTGTTGCTATAGCAAGGCGTACATTTCTAGGATCACTTGCAAAGTTTGGGAAGTCCTCGTCAAATTGTTGCCAAGCTTCCCCATCACATGGGTGCACCATCTTACCAGACGTTGACTGACTATGTGACCGCATTAGCTTTGCTGTCTCCTCGTGTGCATACAACCTTTGTAGTCTATCTATAATGGGTAGGTACCGTAATACTTTACGTGGGACTTTATTATGGCCTACCTCGTAGCGAGAGGTATCACATAAGTCACACTTGTCTTTATGCTCATTATCTTTCCAGTAAAGCATGCAGTTATTATAACACACATCAATTTTCACATATGGCATTCCGAGACCCTCTAACAACTTTTTTGAACGGTAGAAGTCCTCAGACAACTTAGACTCCGGAGGCAAAAGTTCATGAATTATTTGTAATACATCGTCATAGTGTGCAATTGACATATTGTATTGTGACTTCATAGCTAGCAAACGAGCGACAGCAGACAGACTTGAGTGTGTTGTGTTCTCATGGACTAGTTAAATCGGCGCTAGCGACCATTCTATAGAAAGCCTGGGCAGAGGCCGTTGGCTCCTCATCAATTCCCGGTGGATGGTCACCGCCCACGTCAATCAACAGATTGTCCATCCGATTACATTCATTGATTTCCTCGTGATCTATTGAAGGGTCATGTTCATCATGTGTCGTCCATGTTTGATAGTTTGACCTAAACCCATATTTACTTAAGTGCAACTCTACAATATGCTGTTGTGCCTAAAATACTTCTGCACATTGCACATGGACACTTAATGGTGTCACCTTCAACTATCCTAGGATTTGAGAATGCGTGATCTAAGAACTTTGTAGTTTGTTCAATCCATTCATTTGAGGAGCTTTACCACGCCAACCACTATACATCCATTCATAGTCGCCATGAAATAGTTCTGTGCATAACATGAATATATCGGGCATAAAATTATATTTATTAAAACTAGGTATGTTGCATTTGTATACAATTGTATATCGTACACTATATTTGCATTTGTATATTAGCCACTATACAATTGTTTCAATGTATCAATTATCAATGGTCGATGGACGATATGTGTATATGAATATACCAAGGACGAGATCTCACCGCGGCTCCTCGTGGTGGGGTGCCCTTGGAGAGGGTGTACACGCCAAGAGGCTGCACGTCACGATCCCAACGTCGGTGATCTTCTCCCACTTGGCCGTCTCATCTGCGAGAGAAGATCAAAGGCAAAATCCAAATCAAATACTACTCACAATAGCCCTCTCATTGAAAGCTACTCATGATCTGCTTTTCGGACATAGCTTACAAATTAATTATGTGGCCATAGAAATTGAAGTTGAGGAAAATTAATTAGCTCGGCTAGACAAGAATTCAGCTTTGCTTCCATGTGTTGTGTACGCATTAAGGCCGGTAGATGATTAGCTACTACACTAGCTACATCAATGATGTGTTAGTGCTCTCCTTTCTCACTAATGAATTTCGATCCACTGGTCTTTTTAGTAGTATATGTAGGAGTATTTGGAGTCATCTATACACATGGGTGCAATGAAATTTGTCTTTCAGCTTAGGTTGCGAGTTTTGCTATATGCTCATGCATTCTGAAATGCAATGATGTTTTGTTCTCCCCTGCTCCCATACAAAAGGCCTAAGACTCATCAACAACGTACTCTATATCTGCCAAGTGTGTGCTACTATTAAACTCTCTTCTTTTGGTTTTACACTCTTTGCGCTACAACTCACTCCGTAAGAAACAAGCCACAATGCTTTCTGAGGCGCACTGTTACAATTTTCTTCACGATGCAGCGGACTGTTATAATTTTCTTCAAATCCTTTGTTTGGGGGCGGCGAGCGGCGGCGTCGGGTGGGAGCTCGGGAGGCGATCGCAGCCGGAGCTGGGCGGCGCGCCGCGTGGGGCGAGCCGGGCCGTCGGGGTAGACCTGGGAGGCGGGGCGTCGGGGCGGACTCGGGCGTCGGGGAGGCGGCGGCGAGGGATGGGGAGGAGGCGGGGCGCGCGAGGGTCTCGCGGGAGCGCGGCGGCCGAGGGATGGGGAGGAGGCGGCGGGCGCGCGAGGTCTAGGCGGAGGAGGCGGCGAGGGGATGGAGAGGAGGCGGCGGGCCCGCGAGGATCCGGGGCGGAGGAGGCGACCGAGGGATGGGGAGGAGGCGGCGGCCCGCGAGGATCTGGGGCGAGGAGGCGGCCGAGGGATGGGGAGGAGGCGGCGGGCTCGCGAGATCCGGGGCGGAGGAGGCGCCGAGGGGATGGGGAGGAGGCGGCGAGCGCGCGAGGGGATGGGGCGGAGGAGGCGGCCGAGGGGATGGGGAGGAGGCGGCGGGCGCGCTTGGGGCGGAGGAGGCGGGCGAGCGCGCGGCGGCTGCCAATTTTTGGGGGAAAAATTTGGGTTTAGGTTTCAGACGCGCGCTGCACCACATTACCGGCCGCGCTGGATCAGAAAGCCTCACGGGCTGGAAAATCCTCACAGGCTTATGTCCTATTATCCTCACGGTTCATGCAATACCGTCACAAAAAGAGTGTATTTCCTTGACGGTTAAAAGAGCCCGACAGGAAAATGTATTTTTGTGACGGTCATACGTGGGCCCGTCAGAAAAATTGATATCCCTCACGTTCTATGCGGGCCTGTCAGGAAAATTAAAGCCCGTGAGGGATGATACACTTTCTAGTAGTGCCATGTGGTGAAAACGGCATTACCGATTTCCAGGGCTTCAAGAAATGTCCAAAAATATGCTATGAAAAAACGTATCGCTGGAAAATCCAGTGCTACTGTTGGCCGATAGGCTGTGCGATGCTACTGATTTAGAGAGAATATTCAAACAGCAATTCGTACCTTGAAACAACAGTTCATACCGGAGATTTAGAGAGAATTTTCGTTGTTTGATACATGCTACCAAGTACCAACTAATCAATCTGTTACTTATGCCTGTAGAGGGATACGGCCGAGGCGTTCACGAGCAGGAGGCGGTGAGCAACGACGTATGGCTCCGTCGTGGTTGCCTTCGGAGCAGGTGCGGCCATTGAATCCAAACGGGGAGGAAGCTCCTGAAGCACCCGACGAGCGGCTCGTTGACGGTGGTCCAGTGCTTCACCCTGTCGCCGAAGCTCCTGAAGCACACCTCCGCGTACGCCGTGAAATCCTCGCTGCATGCACAACATGGTCACTCGCAAGTCATGCATAATCCAGGAGTTCTACTTCACCTCACTGCTAAGGACGCCGAAGTACTATTCAGTTCACCAGTTCATTAGCAAGAGAATCAGTAGGACCTTGTGTTCATCTTGAAGAGCCTGAGGAAGGTCGAAGTGATAGATTGTTGCGTGAGGCTGTATCCCTGCCATTGACAACTCGAACGATGCAGATAACAGTTTTAGGGTCAGCAAATTAGCAGTACTAGTGTACTGTACACAGGCATTCTAGATTGCTAAAATGGACCGAATTTCCATTCACCATAGCTCAGGAGTTCATCTATTAGAACGCTGCAAAATTACGCTACTGCACGGAAAAGAGAGGACTGCAGCGACTCCAAGGTTGCAGCGAGGACTGCAGCTGCACAACACAAGCGAGTCACGAACTGCCGACGGAGTGGTAGGCTTATTCGATCAGCTGCTCATAACTTCCATGCCCTTGCCACATATTTTCATATCGGAACCCCCACCCCCTCCTCTCAGAAACAGAGCATTTGAGAGAGAAATCAAAAGAGGACAAAGGCCCTGTGGCTTGTTATTGGCGACTTCAATGAAGCAACGTGGCAATTTAAGCATTTTTCTCCTGCTCGCCGTGTCGAGAGATAGACGGAGGCTTTCTAGGATGTGTTGCAAGAATAACAGAAGGATATTGGTTTTCCTTTGTCTTCCGTGGACATATGAAAGTAGGTAATAGGTCTGTTTGATGTGGCTATGGTTTATGAGTTTTAGCTAAATTTTTTTGAATTTTAACTATTTGCGACAGAGATTACGGAGAGATATTCGCTTGCGATTTTAAATAGTACAGATGTTAGGCTTTTAACGTGTAGATCCTATCTTAAAAAATATTTTGTTTAAAAATTAAATACTGTAGCAAAAGCTAAAGTCAAAATCAACAAGAAGAGTGGAGGAATGTTAGGGTCGGTCTCGACCGTGCGGTAGCCACGACGAACTGGGCAGAATTATTTGACGGAGCCTCATTGCAGCACTTGGTTTCACCAAGAAAAGGGTGGGGAGTAATTGGTTTCACCAAGAAGGTGGTGACCGACGGCGTATCGCTCCGTCGTGGAGTTGCCGTCGCCGCAGGTAACGCCGTTGAAGCCGAACGGGGAGGAGCACCGGCGCGGCGGGACGTAGCCTTATTCGTACCCGCCGATCAGCCGGCTCGATGTTGGGCTCGTTGAAGGTGGTCCAGTGCTTCACCCTGTCCAGCCTTGGTCCAGCGCACCACCGCGTACGCCGTGAAATCCTCACTGCATTGCATCACACGGTCGCGAGTCATGCATAATTCAGGAGCAACTAACTGCTAACTGTGTAAGGCCAAATGCTATCCAGTGTTAGCAGTGTTAAGATGTCATGCATGCCGTGTTTGATAAGGATTAGAGATAGAACAAGTTGTTAGAGTCCGAATCAATTGTAACCAGAAGTTAGAATCCAATCCTTTCCTTATCAAACACGGCAACCGATTGTAACTCGATCTGGCGCTTCGTCCAGCAGTATATATAAACATACGCGGCCTCGAGAGAGGTAATACGCTTCTGCCAAAACCTTTTGATATGGTATCAGAGCAATCGATCTAAAATCCAGCAAAGCTCTACTCTATCTATCAAAACCCGGTGAAGATCTGTTTCTGCGTTCGGCCTGAGACGACGCAGATCAGCAACGGAGGCCATGACGACTTCATCTTCAACCTTGCCGACGATCTCGCCAGGACTTGCTCTAGGTCCGCAGATCGCGGAGAAGCTTACCAGGAGTAACTTTGTGCTCTGGAAGGCACAGGTGCTCCCGGCTTTGCGAGGAGCGCAACTGCTGGGGTATCTCGACGGAACCACACCGCAACCACCAAGAAAGATCATCGTCAAGAGCGATGACAAATCTGTCGAAGAGATTAATCCCGAATACGTCAAGTGGTTATCTCTCGATCAACAGGTCTTAAGTTATCTTCTCGGCTCTTTGTCCCGCGAGATCCTTGCTCACGTCGCGTCAAAAACAACAGCGCATCAAGTCTGGGCGACCCTGGAAGGGATGTTCAGATCTGCAACGAATGCAAGAGTGATCAACACTAGTATGGCTCTTGCGACGACAAAAAAGGGCACGATGACTACGTCCGAGTACTTCGGCAAGATGCAAAGCTTTGCCGACGAGATGGCTGCAGCAGGAAAGCCTCTTGCAGAAGATGAATTCATCTCATATATTCTGAACGGTCTTGACTTCGAGTATAACTCGTTAGTCTCCAGCGTGCTCGGGCGATCGGAAATCATCACGGTCAGTGAGTTATTCTCACAACTTCTGAACTATGAGAATCGTCTAGACATGTGGCAGGGAGGCGCAAATCTTCAGGCGGCGAACTTGGCGTCACGCGGGCGCGACTTCAGTCGCAGCAATAGCTCGCGCGGCGGACGGGGCAACAGTCGTGGAAATCGTGGCCGTGGAGGACGTGGATTCTCCAGTGGTCGCGGAGGAGGTTCCGACAATAGAATCAAATGTCAAATCTGCAACAAGCCAAATCATACTGCGGCTGAGTGTTGGCACCGGTATGATGAAAGCTATGAAGTCGAGCGTAGCAAGACAGCAGCAAGTGCAGTAAACTCATATGGTGCAGATTCAAATTGGTATACAGACACTGGAGCTACTGATCATATCACAAGTGAGCTTGACAAGTTGTCGATTAGAGAAAAGTACAATGGTACAGAACAGATCTTTGCTGCAAATGGCACAGGTATGGACATTAAACATGTTGGCCACACTGTTATTCACACTCCCCATAGTAATCTCCATCTCAAGAATATCTTACATGTTCCTAAAGCCAAGAAGAATCTTCTTTCTGTCCACAAACTTGCTAGAGACAATCAAGCCTTTCTTGAATTTCACTCTAATTTCTTTTTTATTAAGGATCGGGCAACGAAGAAAGTTCTTCTGCAAGGAAGATGTGAGAATGGTCTTTATCCTATTTCGCCTACCCCAGTACGGTCCAAGAAAGAAGTCTTCAGCGCCATTAAACCATCTTTGTCCAAGTGGCATAGTCGTTTAGGACATCCTGCTTTGCCTATTGTTGAAAAAGTAGTTAGTCAAAATAATCTCCCATGTGCATCAGGATATAATAAAGAGTCAGTTTGTAATGCCTGTCAACAGGCAAAGAGTCATCAATTGCCTTATGATAAATCCAATAGTGTGTCGAGTTCTCCGTTGGAATTAGTTTTTTTCTGATGTTTGGGGTCCTGCCCCTGAATCTGTTGGGAGAAATAAATATTATGTTAGTTTTATTGATGACTACAGCAAGTTCACATGGATTTACCTCTTAAAACAAAAGTCTGAGGTGTTTCAAAAATTTCATGAATTTCAACAACTGGTGGAAAGGCTGTTTAGCAAGAAAATTATTTCTATGCAAACCGACTGGGGTGGCGAATATGAAAGACTAAACTCACTTTTTCGCAAAATAGGCATAACTCATCGAGTTTCTTGCCCCCACACTCATCAACAAAATGGGTCAGCTGAAAGAAAGCATAGACATATTGTAGAAGTTGGTCTAGCTCTTCTTGCACATGCATCTATGCCTCTCAAGTATTGGGATGAAGCCTTCCTTGCTGCCACTTATCTCATTAATAGAACCCCAAGCAAAGTTATTCATCTTCAAACCCCATTGCAGCGCTTATTTCATGTTGATCCTCATTATATGTCTCTCCGCATTTTTGGTTGTGCCTGTTGGCCAAACCTTCGCCCTTATAACACTCATAAGCTCCAATTTCGCTCCAAGCAATGCACCTTCCTTGGCTATAGTAACTTGCACAAGGGGTTCAAGTGTTTAGATATTCAAACTGGCCGAATATACATATCCCGCGATGTTATCTTTGACGAAAATATTTTTCCATTTGCCAATCTTCATCCTAATGCCGGTGCTCGACTCAAATCTGAAATTCTACTTCTTCCAGCCACTTTGTTAAATCCTGTTAATCAAGGGGGTGAATATGTGGCTCAACAAGTTAATGATTCCATTGATCCTGCTATTAATCAAAATTTGGAGCACTCTGTTTCAGAAGAAACTGCACAGGGATATGAAAATCTGGAAGATGAGCATGCAATTCCAGCAGGCGCCGCGGCAGACGAAGGATTTAATATTATTCCCGAGGATGTTTTGCCTGCACCGACGTCATCAGGGTCAAGTCAACAGTCACCGGGATCAGCAGCGTCAGACGCCAGGTCTCCCGTGTCCTCCGGAATGAATCAACGGTTGCCTGCCGCGTCGCATCAGCATGCAGCAACAGTGCCCGGGTCGGAGTCAATGCAGCGACAGGAATTAATGCAGGGACAGACGACGACTTCAGCAGCCCCAGGGATGACACACGCTGCAACACCGGCACCAGTAATGGCGACAGCTCCCGGATCTTCTGCTGACACCTCTGGTGTACAGCGACTTGTTACAAGACTTCAACGGGGAATCGTCAAACCCAAGGTAATTACTGATGGTACAATTCGGTATGGATTTTTTACATCTACAGGAGAACCACAAACTGTAGATGAAGCTCTAGGATCAGATCATTGGAAAAATGCTATGGATATAGAATATGAGGCACTCATAAAAAATAAAACCTGGCACCTGATACCCCCAAAGAGAGAAATGAACATAATTGACTGTAAATGGGTTTACAAAATTAAGAGAAAGGCTGATGGAACAATAGAAAGGTACAAGGCTAGATTGGTGGCTAAAGGGTTTAAACAACGTTATGGGATTGATTATGAAGACACGTTTAGTCCAGTTGTTAAAGCAGCAACTATTAGATTAGTGTTATCCATTGCACTATCAAAAGGGTGGTTCCTTCGACAGTTAGACGTTCAAAATGCTTTCTTGCATGGTGTTTTAGAAGAAGATGTATTTATGAGACAACCACCAGGGTATGAGGATATATCTAAGAAGGGTTATGTATGCAAATTGGATAAAAGTCTATATGGATTGAAGCAAGCTCCCAGAGCCTGGTATGCAAGACTGAGTGAAAAACTACTAAATCTTGGGTTTAAGTCTTCTAAGGCTGATACATCTCTATTTTATTATGATAAGGGAAGTGTTACAATCTTTATGCTCATATATGTTGATGATATAATTGTGGCGAGTTCTTCTACATGTGCTACTACAGCTCTTCTTGATGACCTTAGAACAAAATTTGCTCTGAAGGATCTTGGTGATCTTCACTATTTCTTGGGAATTGAGGTCAGAAAAACGAAAGAAGGCATTCTTCTTTCACAAGAAAAATATTCTAGTGATCTTCTAAAAAGGACAAATATGATGAGTTGCAAACCTGTTAGTACACCCATGTCAACAACAGAGAAATTGGTTGCACAAGGAGAACTATTAGAGGCGCAGGATGCTACCAGGTATCGTAGTATTGTTGGTGCACTTCAATACTTGACTCTAACCAGGCCTGATATATCTTTCCCAGTAAATAAAGTTTGTCAATACCTTCATGCACCTACAACGACACACTGGGCAGCAGTCAAGCGGATCCTAAGATATTTGAAATATACTTCAGGAGTTGGGTTACATTTGAGTAAATCTGATGATATGCTGGTTAGTGCTTTCTCTGATGCAGATTGGGCTAGCTGTGCTGATGATAGAAGGTCAACTGGAGGGTTTGCTATTTTCTTAGGACCAAACCTTGTATCTTGGAGTGCAAGGAAACAGCCTACAGTCTCAAGGTCAAGTACCGAATCAGAATATAAAGCAGTAGCCAATGCAACAGCTGAGATCATGTGGATACAGACTCTGCTAAAAGAACTTAACATTCAAAGTCCTGCTATGGCTAGATTGTGGTGTGATAATATAGGAGCTACCTACCTTTCAGCTAATCCAGTGTTTCATGCTAGAAGCAAACATATTGAGGTTGACTATCATTTTGTAAGAGAAAGAGTAACTCAGAAGCTACTAGAAATCAAGTTCATTCCAACTGGTGATCAAGTTGCTGATGGATTCACAAAAGCTCTCTCAGTGCGAAGTCTTATAGAATTTAGAAACAATCTCAATCTTAGAAGAATGTGATTGAGGGGGGATGTTAAGATGTCATGCATGCCGTGTTTGATAAGGATTAGAGATAGAACAAGTTGTTAGAGTCCGAATCAATTGTAACCAGAAGTTAGAATCCAATCCTTTCCTTATCAAACACGGCAACCGATTGTAACTCGATCTGGCGCTTCGTCCAGCAGTATATATAAACATACGCGGCCTCGAGAGAGGTAATACGCTTCTGCCAAAACCTTTTGATAAGCAGTTCAGTAGGAAAAGAACCAGTACATGAATCTGGACTGAGCAACCCATTGTATTCATCTTGAAAAGCTTGAGGAAGATCAAAGTGATAGATTGTTGCGTGAGGCTGTATTCCTGCGATCACGGACTCAAACAAATCCAATTTAACATTTCAGAATCACGAAGGCGGCACTAGCTAGTAGGAAACACAGACATTGTACATAAGCAGTCCAGACTGACAAAACAAACCAAATTACCATATCTTAGGATTTCATCTATTAGATTGTTGTAGTACTCCGACCCCTTTGGGTCCACCGCACCTCGCCCATCTTAACACAACCAAATACAAGTAAGGTGATAACGGTTCTACCGCAAAAGAAATAGAAAACGAGATGCCAGTCCTATATATGTGTACCTGGAACAAGCCTTGACCAGGCGATTGAGAATCTGTACGCGTCCAAGCCCATCTCATTGCATTAGCTTCACATCCTCCTACGATTTATCGACCATAAGTAACATGGAAAGAAAGAAGCATCTTCCATCTGATCTACAAATTAAAGTATATTTAGCATCGGGTCGTTGTTTCAGATATTAACATGCCTTGTACTCGTGGTACTGATCTGCAGCGACATCTCCAGCCGCATTGTCAAAAGAATAGCCTTCAAAAACACAAAAAAATACTAGTTAGAAATAGAGTTAAGTGGTACTTGAGAGTGTGCACATCATAAGAGACCCTGGTGCGTGTGATGTGTCCCAGATGCTAGGCTTCTTTCCGTCCTCTGCCCACGCGCCTTCAACCTGCGCAAGATTAGTTTCAGCAACGCCATCGCTTGATCAGTATTCAGTAAGACGGCACTAACATCATCAGATGCTAACACTGGATGGAGGCTACAAGCAATGCACGAACGAAGAGCGCTAGCTAGTTCAGAATCATTTCTGCGTTCTAGTTAGTATCATGCATTCGTCCTACACTACAGAGGCTAGCACTATTATTGCAACAGAACAGAAGTTGACTAGTTTTTACTAGTACCTGATAAGCCGATGAGCCGGCGCCGAAGACGAAGCCATCCAGGAAATCGTCCCGGGTGATCGCCGTCGCCGCCGAGACGGACTTCAACCACACGACCGCAAGAAGCAGAGAAACCCCTAGCAAACGCAAGCATGAACCGCCGCGGCTCTGCTCCATCACCTCTGTTGCTTTGATCGCGCTCTGCCTCAGCTTTCTGATTTATGGCCAATAAACAGAAGAAATCACACACGACTGCAATGCAGTGCAGGCTTTGTAACGGCGGGACGGTAGCGGCGGCGCGCGGCCAAGAAGCGAAGAGAAGGGACGCCATGTGGCCCATGTGCGAGAGGGAAAGCTCCTGAGACGCGACCGGCCAACACGTCTCGCCCTCACGTTGCCGTGTACCTTTTTTGGTCCTGTATTTTTAGCATGGTCAATTCACCGTGATGGGTCCTCGCAAAAAGAATATCGCCGGATTTCGCAAAAAGAATATCGCCGGATTTCGCCACGGGGAAGGGCGAGGGGGGAGATTCTCGCTGATGTGGAAGCGCGCGGCGGCGGAGAAGGGGGTCGATCGTGGGGGACGAGGGCGGCGAGTTCGCCGGCGGCTTCGTCTCCCTCGACAGCATGCTGCAGTGGGCAATCGGTACGGGGAGTTCATAAATTCTCCATTTGGTTCATCAATCTAACGATCCTACGTAGAAAGGATTGCAAATTTGGACGATTTGAGCTGGGCGAAATGTGGCTGTTTTGTGCTTAGTTCTAATCGGTCATTGCTGATGTAGGGAACTCTGATCCAGACAAGTTGAGAGAAAAAGCCGCGGAAGTGCAGAAGCTATCGGCAGATGAGTTGCTCAAGCGGCAGATGGAGATTAAGGTGAGGAATAATGGTGACTAAGTTGAGAGAAAAAGTTCTTATTTCTTGCGCATTGCAGTTACCTTGACAACAATGCTTGAAAGATGCAAAAATCAATCCCTTGAAATGCCCACTAATGTTAAGCGCTCTACAAACATCTTTGCATTTTTGGGAAATTTGTGAAAGAATATCATTGTAATTGAGCACCGTTGTTATTGGTGACCTAATTATAGTAGGCTAAGGGGTGCTTTTGGAGGCATAAAATTTGCAGATCTCTTGTCAATTAATCGCCAGTTTGATGTTGAATCTGAACGAGTGATAAGCATCAGGTTATACATACTTCATGGTTACTCTTGTAAATTTGATAACATTCGAAATCATGGAACTATTTTCACAAACTATTGTCTTGCAGTTGCTGATGGAGAAGTTAAAAGATGCCATCAGATGCTGAGTTAATGAAGATTGCAATTGCTGACTTAAATAATACCTCCATTCCACTGGAGGATCGCCTGCGTGCACTGCAGGAGCTTTTAGTTCTTGTTGAACCCCTCGACAACACTAGTGGTAAATATGGTTCTTCTTGTTAGCCTAAGCGTAGATTCCAGCTACTTCCAGTGCAAATCAACCAACGCATGTACTGTAGCTACTGAAAACCGAAGTCCCCTTTTGTGATTTTACAGCTATTACTTTTGCAGTTGATCCATGCTTAGATACCCCATGTACCAATTGCATGCTTATTTATTCCAAAATTTTAAAGCACACTTCAAAGTTGCCACTCACCATTCATGGAAAATCAGCAGTGTATTTCAGTATGTATTATGTGAAACGAGGATTAAAATGTATTTTAAGTTTAATTCAAATGAAAGTTATCTTATTTGTGGCCACATGATTTTCTTGCATTTATGTTCAGACCTTGACAAACTCGGGGTGTCTTCTAGTGATTCAAGAACTCAACAGTGCAGACGAAGGAATAAGGACCATTTCAGCATGGGTGTTGGGTAAAGCCAGTCAGAATAATGGCCTTGTCCAAGACCAGGTAATGCCAACTTCACAAGATTTTTCCATGTTTCTCTCTCCCTGATCATTGTGATTTTTTCCCTCTTTTGGAACTACCCTTAGGAAACTATTTTCCATTCTTGCAATGTCTCATTCTATAGGCTATCAATATTTACACCAACTTTTTCGTACTTTGCTGGATCCTTGGCTATGGAGCTTTGGCAAGATAAGTGAAGATGGACTATTCCAGTTCTGCAGAAGAAGCTCCAAAGGCAATTTATGCTATATCTGCTTTAGTCCGAAACAATGAAAATGGTCAGGAGTTATTCCTTTTGGAAAATGGGAATGCAATGTCGCAGGTAAAGAAAATCCTATAGTGAAAACATAGGGAAAAAATATGGCTTAGGAGTACCAATGTTTTCTTCTTTCACAGCATATATTGTCCAGCTGTAACGCTGATGTCCGGCTTCAGAAGAAGGTGGTACTTTTAGTAACAGATCTAGCAGACTTTGAGCTAAATTCAGGAAATTCGTGGGTTCCTTTCTTAGGCAACCATGTTCTCGTAAAGTCGGTAGTTGACATGGTACCAAGGTCTGACATTGACCTTCAGGAGAAGGTATGGCTCCAAGCTGCTTCAGTGCTTCCAATTTCACATGATGCATTCTTTTAGCAGCATGGGATAGCAAATATTAGCCTGTATGACGAGTGACGGCATGTACAATTCATCATTACGCAGGCTTTGTTGGCTATTAGGAGCCTACTGCAGCTCACTTCAACTGACGCTATGGATTTCGAGAACTCTGGACTGGATAACGCCCTCGACAAGTTGAGGGTGCAATTGGAGGAGTTGAAATCAGGGTTTCCAAAATCGGCCGATTTTCCCAAAAATCAGAAATATTGGCACCCTCCAGTAAAATTTGGTTTCGGTCAAAAGTTTTTGGTTTTGCATTTTTTTTTGTTGAGTATAAAGGAAATTCATGGTGAGGTCTGTGTGCCTTGGAGCAGCAGGCTGTGGGTTCGAACCCTTGACCTGCATTTTTTTTCATTTTCTCGTTTGATCTTCAAAAAATTTCAAATTTTGATTTGAAAATTTCGGCTGAAATTGGAAAGTTTCAGAAAATCGGAAATACCTGGTTCACATCTCAAGAAGAACAAGACAGTATGCAGGGGAAGTGGAAAGCCTTAGAAGTCCAAATCATACTCCGACAGAAGTTCAGTCAGTTAAGCATCTCAACCTTACCTTGAAAGATGTTGCAGCCAATCTCCAGGTTAAAACTTGCATTTCTTTCTCCCATGACAATGCAGGGGGCAGGCACTCCTCTCTCTATCACAGCCTCCTCTCTCTCTCACACACCCGGTGGCTCGCCTCCTCCTCTCTTTTTCTCTCGGCTCCGGCGAGCCGCACCCACCTTCCTCCTCAGACCCCAAGTCACACTGCCCTGTTGAGATTTTTATGTGGCTTTCAATATTTATTTTGGTTATTGTCTATTTTACTCAATGTGCAATTATTCATATTATCGATGCAAGTGATTGGGAATATTTTGATGCGGAATTTTAACTCGAGGAATTAATACTCGAGGTGCCGAGGACGGCTGTGCTGGAATATGGTAGACATATTTATTGAGATCAAGTCTACTGGAATTTGATATGCATGCATTTGTTTAACCTGGGCACAGCACAGAGCGGAATAGATGTGTTTGTTTTGCATGATCGGCTCTACAGGCTGTTGACCCACATGATCATATTGGAATTGATCTCATAAACAATCTGATCATGGCACGTGACTTACACATATGTGCTTGGGACTAATATATTTTAGACTCATAAAACTGGCATGTCTGATCATGGTTGGTGACATGGTTCAGGAGTCTCACGGGATACTGAAAACAGGTGAGTCAATTTGGAACATCTGGAAGTAGAGTCTATAAATAGATCCCTACCCTCTAGCCTCATGATGCATTGTGAGCAGCACCACGGATAAGGTAGAGGAATATAGGGTAGACCGAAAGCCTCTACGGAATTAATCTAGGGTTTGAGAAAACCTAACACGCCTGCCTCCCACCCTCTCTCAACCCCGCCGCTGAAAACCCAGCGAGGTTTCCGGGGAGACGCCACAGGTTTCAAGCAAGGCGGGGTTTCCGGCGGCGGTGGCGCGGCTCGGCTCACCGGAGGAGGCGGCGGCGGACGGGCTTCGTGGCTCAGCTTGGCTCACTGGAGGCGGGAGAGGGGGGATACGCATGAATCTCGAGGCAAGCCAACGGCCCAGATAGTACATGTAGTTCTTGCACTCGTAGAAAATCCGCACTCTTAGGTGCATAAAATCCAATGCCATGGCATGCTTGCAAAGGAAGTAGGAAATAATTTACTTGGTGAAGCAACTAAGAACATTAATACGTACCACTCAACCGATCCAATCTCGGTCATTTAATCAATACAATAATGATATAATACAATTTATTTAGTATACGCTAGTAGTCTTTCTTTCGATACAATTTATTGAATTGAAACCGTTTCCTATCTTCCACTTGGCAGTGCAGAACGAAGCACGGAAAGAAACATGGTACGCCTCTCAGGGCCATGGCGTCATCGGAATGGAAATGCACACAAAGATATATGCGTAAGGTTCCATGATCCTGCAAGCTCAAGCAGAGCCACCATGAGGCTTCCAAAAGTTTCGCTCGGGAAATGGAGTTCTTCACCCTTAAACCAGTCACAACAAATGCAGAGAGGAAAGCAAGGAGAGTATAGGAAGAGACCGACTTCCGAGCTCAGTACTCCTTCAGAATGGGTTGCTGTGGATTCTCAGCAAGCTGAGCCCGCACGTCCTCCTTCAGTTTGTCTTGCTTGAGCTTTATTTCCTCCCATGTTTCCGCATTCCTTGGGAAGCTAACGTTGAGCAAGACTTCCTTGATGCTAGGGAGAAATTCTAGCCCAGAGAAGCCAATTTCATTTGTTACCAAGCAACTCCTTAACTGCAGCCGCTCAAGCTTGGGCATTGCTCCTTGGTCAAACTTAACAGATTCGATGTCCTTTAACTTATTAAGCTCGAGCATCACGAGGCTTCTGAACCCCTCGCTCTGGAAATGGAAAAGGAGCTCTCCACCCTGGAACGACTCGCGCAACAGGCGCAGGATGGCCAGGTTTGGTAGATTCCCAAGGACTTGCATAGCAGCAGCGGGCTCCGACAGCCTGGTGCTCCGTAGCTTCAGCTTCACGAGATTCTTGAGCCCCGCGATCCATTCCGGCAGTTTGACGAGGTTGCCGTACAGCTTTAGGCTCTGCAGGTTTTCCGGAGGCGAGGGCGTTTTGCCGTACAGATTCACATCCAGACAGCCATGTAGGCCGGGCTCCCCCTCCGACCGCACTGACAATGATTCCAGGCGTCTGAGATCGGCAATGGCTGAACACAACTCTTTGCCGTTTTTCTTGTTGACGCCGGTCACTTCCAACTTGCGCAGCCGGGTGAGCCCTTTTATGTCCTGTAGAACAGCCTTCCCCCGCGCGATGTTCACGACACCCAGCGTGTGCAGTGCTTTCAGTTTCCTCATCCCACTTGGCACTACAACACCGTGCATGTCTAGGCGCATCGCAACGGCAGGGAGTGTCCTGCAGCAAACGGCGGTGCATACATCATGGCTGTTCCAGCCATCAAGATCCAAAACAGCAGCTGCGGAACATGCTGCACAAAGCATCATCGGCACGAGGGTCAGAAGGCATAGCCTGTTCCTAATTAGCTTTGGTACCTCCTCTAGCCTTTCTTCAAATGAGACGCGCTCGCCCCTCGGGCTCTCACCAGCTCGGAGATAGTTTAGCTTCCGAAGATTGATGATGGTTTTCGGCAGCTTTATTATATTTGTATCTCTGATATCTAGCGTCTGCATTTGCCTCAGGTTACCCAGAGAATCTGGAAGGTAAAAGATATCATGACATCCTCTCAGGGAAAGGTATTTTAGGTGAAGAAGCTTCCCGATGCGCTCTAGGTGATGATCCAATAGATCGTCTGTGTCTTCCAAGTCTAGCACTCGCAGCAACCTCATCTTGTCAGAAATGAAAAATGGCCTCCAATCCCCAAACACTGTTAGTGATCGCACACGGGACAGGTCCACCATGCTCTCGAACTCACTCTTGTCTCCCTCCCAACTGCTGCTTGTAATAGCAAGGTGACGAATTGTGTCTGGGGAGCTTGAGCTGTTGCCTTTCTCCAGTCTAAAAACAAGGTTTTCCTCCATTGACTTTGAGATGCTGATTTCACGCATGACATCATGAACTTGGCACCAGTCGATTGATCCCTGAGTTGGTAGGATCATGCTCCTGTCTATGAGTTCCAAGTAGTAGTCATACGCTATTTCCTCAGCAGATTTGTCGCGTACCCCCCTTGAGTAACCCTCTGCTGTCCATCGACGCACCAAACGTTTCCGGCTAACCTTCTGATCTTCCGGAAAGATAGACAAATATAAGAAGCAAGACTTGAGGTGATAGGGTAAACCATCATAACTTTTATCAAGGACTGTTCTTATTTCCCCAAGCTCTGGATTCATCTCCAACTCTACACTAATATGTTCATTCAATTTTCTCCACTCCAAAACGGTTTTTGGTTGTTTTGCCAAGAAGCCACCTATGGTGACTATTGCTAGGGGGAGTCCATTGCACTTCTTTAGAATCGGTTTCGCTTCTTCAGCCAACTCAGGATACTGCTCATCCAAATCGACAGCCTCCTTAAATACCTAGAATTTGTACAATTTAACTTGTTAATTACTGTAAAAATTAAAGTAGGTACAAAGAAGTCTTTCTAATTTACTTCATCAAGTGACGATGGTAAAATTTTGTCTTAATTAAATATGCACTTTACCAACACATTTTCTACCTTCCACTACTGTACAGATGGGCGTTACAAGTGGAAAGAAGTGAAAGTGAACGAAATATTGTTCAAACCTTTTCAATATTAAGTATTTCGATCTTATCCATTCTTTTACTTAACTAGCCGATTAGTTCGCAATTACATGCTGTAGTTTGGTATAGTATACTTTATAAATTTTCTTTGTGAATTCTAAATGTTGAAATTCCTATCACGCAAACAAAATACATTTGACATATTTGAATTCATATTTAAATAGCACAATTTGATTTGAGATCTCTCCCCCTATGATTTCCAAATTAATATGTCTCTAAGCCAACTATTAAACCTAAGCCTTTAAAATTAGAATATACCAAATTAAATTTTACATGTTTTTTGTTTTTTTGAGAATTATTTCAAATTCTTGTATCTCTAAGCCAACTATCAGTTATAAGCCTTTGAAATTAAGGGTTGTATGTTTACTCTTTTTTTTTTTTGGAAATTTCTAGCATATTTATTTTTTTCTTAGTGAAAACAACTAGACCCCTAAAAATATTTGGTAATTAATGACAATATTTGCAAAAAGGGGTTGACGTGTTCTATCAAGTGGTTTGAAAGGTTTAGTCCCAGAGTGTGCTCAACGGCTTGAAGATGCATGCTAAAGATGACAAGAGGAATGACATGGCTCGAGACAAAGGTATTAATAGCCTAGGATTTTTTTTATTTTACTGGTCTCTGGAGTTTTGGATGAAAAGACCAGATTTTATGTTAGATATAGTACTATTAAGAGGGATTATGGCTAGTTACTTGAAAGAACTTTCTTGTACCATTTGGATTAATTAAAGATTATACATGCACTTAGAATAAAATTTGAAAGCCATCTACGCATTCTTAGAAAAAATGGTAGTATAAGATGGTATTTGGCAGTACTACCTTACTATGATATGACCGGGAGAAGTGCGGTACTACCGCACCCCAGTATGATCAAAAGATAGTTGGTGGTACGTAATTTCTAGAGAGATACTTTTTAGAGCATTTTTGCTCCTCGAAAAAAGGTAGTGCCGCACTCTGGAAATAGTACTACCGCACCTCAATAGGACCGATATTTAGTTGGCGGAACATTATTTCCAGAAAGGCTCATTTTGAAGTATTTTGTGCTCTCCAGAAAATGGTAGTACCGCTCCTTGGAAACGGTACTACTGCAGGTCGGTAGTACAAGATCCTGTGAGAGCGGTAGTACTGCACCAACATTTAACAGCTAGTTTAGAAGCATTTATTACGCCCAATTTAGCCATTGCAGAGTAGGTGCGTCAGTATCGGCTGTTACATGGCGGTACTACCGTATTTGTTGATTTTTGTAGGGTAAACATTAGAATGGTCAAATTTAAATGTGAGGGGTATAAATACTCTCTCACCAGCTCTAGGATAGGAAGAAAACACTTCATTGATTATTCTTGAGCTTGTAGCATATTCTTCACACCTCATTTACTCCAACTACATACGTTTGAGGTAGTTGAGGCTCATTCAAGTGCATTCATTCATTAGTTGTTCCTTGGCACTTGGATTCTTCCAAGTGATCATCATGGCTTGTTACTCTTGTTGTTTACTAGCAACTAGATGTCTTGGTGGAGGCTTACGTAGTGATCTCTTCAAGAATGTTGTGAAAAAGGCCTAGCGTCGTTTGTGAATGGCTCGGTGTTCACCATCTTCGGAGCGAAGGAAGAATGGCCACTAGTGGAATTGAGGCATTAAGACTTAATTCGTGGAGTTGGTCCAATCCGTTTAGATTTTCCTCAACGTGGATTAGTGAAGACCAGCAAGTTTTCAATACCATGATAAAAACATCGTGTGTCTCTATATTGGTTATCTCTTTATCTCTACCTTCCGCATTTATATTTTTAACTATTAAATTGCCATACCTTGTTAAGCTAGAAACATATTTGTAGAGACTTTGCTAATGGTGCCTTAGTATTAGTAGAATTGTTTGGGTTTGATTTGTGCTAGAATTCTTGTTTAGTTATCAATTTTCAAAATTATCTATTAGAAAGCAAGAATTTTTAGAACCTTCTATTCACCACCTCTGGTCAATTATCCTTGATCCTACGCTTAATTAGCACCTGTAAATCACTTGTCATTAGCTTTTATTATATAATAGATATACCAAATTAAATGCTAAATGTTTTTCCTTTTTTTAGAATTATTTCAAATTCTTATATCTCTAAGCCAACTATCAGTTATAAGCCTTTGAAATGAAGGGTCGAATGTTTACTTTTTTTGAAAATTACTAGCATATTTATTTTTTTCTTAGCAGCTCTAAATCACTTGTCATTAGCTTTTATTATATAATAGATATATCTATAAACAACTAGTAACATTATAAACATTGTAACACACCGACTCAAAATCCGTTTTAGGCCTAGCCCACAGTAGGGCCGGTGCACACATAGCACAACACTTATACCTCGGCCTAGTCCCAAAGGTTTTATATTTAGAATACATGGGTTTATATGGTGGTCAAAAACTCTTTATGTGGGACTATTTCTACCACACTCCAACACAGGGCCACATGGGCCACCACACTCCAACACAGGGTCACATGGGCCACCGCACTAACAGTTTTTTTATATAATAAAGATTAAGGAGGAAGCAGGCCCAACTTTTGATTAGAACCACCGGATGTGGACTGGATGAGAAAATCGAATAAGTACAATTAGACGTGATTGATAGGATGGTTAGAGACTAGTTAGGTATGCAAAATGGGACGGCACAAAAGGCCTCACTTCCAAATTTTCTTTTAAGAACCCAACTTTCTATAGCGGTACAAATTAGCCTAATTTCCGAGGCAATTGTGCATCTAGATTTTACAATACACATACTTATGTTTGGAAATAGAGTTGTATTTATTACATCTAATTTGTGTGATCACTACAACACAGACTGAGATACTAGGACATTTAATCAAACCAGGTGTTTAGCCAAGTGCCAACGAATAGCAAATCCATATATAGCGTTTATTTTGATTCGGGGCGCCTAATAGGAAGGATGTAACGTGCCAACGTTTGTTGAAAATGCAATTGTATTCCTTATACAATTGTAATAACCCTAATATATTTGATTGATCTCCGCTATTATAATTTGGACATACCATAATTGACGGTGTAGATATTTTTTTCGATTAATGTGGTAATTTTTAGCCCTTAAGAGTGAATGTAATATTTTTTTATCATTTTAATAATAATATATCGGAAATGGTATTGTACTCACGGGAGTACATACTTCCACATTGGATATACCACTTAAGCGAATGTGTTATATGTTTTATCACTTATAATATACTTCAGTACTAATTCTAAGATACTCTAATGTGAATTGCATGACAAAATTTTATTAAAGCTCTTAATTTTTAATATATATATATATATATATATATATATATATATATATATATATATATATATATATATATATATATATATATATATATATATATATATTATAAGTAGTACATATATAAAATATGCTAACTTTATAGGAGCATTGATTTCCTTTCCATTCAAACAGTAATCGGACCAACCAAATGGCAGGCGTTGACGGTTACATAATCAGTAGGCCTTGATTTACATGATCAGGTATGAATTACTTTTGAGTATGAACCATGGCGACAGAGCATCAACGGCCCAAATTTGGAGAGAGAGGATAGATCAAGGTATGCCGAATAAAATTAATTTGCTAAGTTGAGTTGCAAGAAGATTCTCAAATAAAATATTCCGCTGCCAACCAATGGACACCGCTATGTGATACCTTGGTTTTTTTATTGATGGTAGAGCTCCATGCATACTAACTATTATTGCGTTTTTTCGGTTGCGATTTATGAATTATAGCTGTAGTTGATGACTTTTAGTTTTAACATAAATGTTTATATAAATGAACTGATTGATGATAAGATATTTTAAAAAGATTGTCCTAATAAGCCGTTTTGAAACGGCAGCAGAAAAGTTGTCCAATTTATTTATTTAAAGGAAACTATAAGTTATAATTTATAAGCTAAAAAGAACTAGGCCTACAACGTGAAGACCATGGGCATTTGAACGAACACACTAATCTATGTTTTAGGCAACTACACCAGAAAGCTCTTACTGTTTATAAAAATTAAAGATTACACGTATTGTGCCTATATTGTAATCCGAAATAAAACAATTAATGGAGCATGATAGTGCTCTATCAGTACCTTTTTGGTGAAGAGATCACGTGCATGATCAGCTTCCAGAGTGTTGAGCTTGCGTATGTTTCTTCTTTCCCCATTTGAACAGTGCTTAGCAATTTTCTCTTCCCTTGTGGTGACTATGATGCAACTTGCCGCCGTTTTAGGCAAATGCTGTATTATTTCGTTCCATTCTGTGGTGGACCATAGATCATCGAGAACAATCAGGTATCTCTTTCCTTCTAAAAATCTGGTCAAATCTGTCTGCTTCTTGTTGCCAAACTGCATTGCTAAGCTCGTGAGGAGGTCGCTACAGCTGAAAGGACGCATGACTGTGACCCAAGCGCGCTTCTCAAACATGCCAGTAACCTCTTGGCTTCGGTAGACATCTTAAACTAGAGTGGTTTTCCCAATACCACCCATTCCCCACACAGAGATTACCTCGCACTGTTGCCTATCTTTATTTGAAACTAGTTTGACGATATTAGCTTTTTCGTTCACTCGCCCGATGAGCGGGAATCCTCCAAAGCAGCTACCATGGTCTCGATGCGATTGAGCCTCTTTCCGTCTGCAGAGTTGTTTGAGCTAGGCCCTGCCTCTGTTGAATCTGTCACATCTTGAGAACCCTAAACACAAGCAACCAATGCTTAAATTAGGTGCTGCCTTCTTTTCCCAGGACAATGTTTAGTTGTGTTTTAAATCTTGTAAATAATCAAAATAATATTTTTTTCATTCTTGAATGATTTGACAATGTCTGTCAAAATATGTAATCTTCATATAATCTGCAGTTCAAATGAGATGACCTATAATTCAGACTACGATATTGGTCAACAACTTAGGTAGGAACGAAATTATAATAAATAGAAGCAAGTATATACGGAAATACAAATCTGCACAGAGGTGCATATGCACCAATTCATCAAGTTCTTCGCACTTATGCATTTAAAAATATTTCCAAATACCGTTCAACATATAGATGTGCAAATTCCATCCAAAAATATTATGATCTATCGGGGCTGTTTGGTTTGCTTGGTTTTCAATGTTTGCCTTACAAAAATTTGGTAGTGGTGATCGAATTTGACAAGCATTTAATTTGCTATCAAACTTTGGCGATATCCCCTTCTCCATTAGCCCTCTAGTTCATTTTGTTGCCAATCTTTGGCCAAAACATTGGTAGCCAATTTGGTGACCAAATTTTTGCCATGCTAAATTTTAGTAAAGCTTGGCGGGACAAATTTGTCAACAAACCAAACATGTGCACTGTAGCAGTGTAATTTAATCTATACAAGTACACAGTGTAATTTAGCAGTGTAGTTTGTAATTTAATCTATACAAGTACACAGTGTAATCTTCCGGAAAGATGGACAAATATAAGAAGCAAGACTTAAGGTGATAGGGTAAACCATCATAGCTTTTATCAAGGACCGTTCTTATTTCCCCAAGCTTTGGATTCATCTGCAACTCAGCACTGATATGTTCATTCAATTTTCTCCACTCCACAGCAGTTTTTGGTTGATTTGCCAAGAAGCCACCTATGGTGACTATTGCTAAGGGAAGCCCGTTGCATTTCTTTAGAATCGGTTTTGCCTCTTCAGCCAAATCAGGATATTGCTCATCCAAATCGACAACCTCCTTAAATACCTGGAATTGGTACAATTTAAGTTGTAATGTAATGTAAAAATTAAAGTAGGTACAAAGCAGTCTTTCTAATCTACTTCATCGAGCAACTATGGTACACTTTTGTCTTAATTAAATATGCACTTTACAAACACATTTTCTACCTTCCACTACTGTACAGATGGGAGTTACAAGTGGAAAGAAGTGAAAGTGCAAGAAAGACTGTCCAAACTTTTTCAATATTAAGTATTTCGATCTTATCCATTCTTCTACTTAACTAGCCGATTAATCTATACAAGTACACAGTGTAATTTAGCAGTGTAGTTTATAATTTTCTTTGCAAATTTCAAATGTTGAATTCCTATTATGTAAAAAAATACATTTGTCACCATGAAGCACATGACAGGAAGGTGCAGTGATGACCAATGGCTATGGATTAAATATATTCGGAATTGATCTTTTCCGTGAATTTCATTTGATTTGAAAAGTTTTGGTGAAACTTTGTTAAAGCCCTATGAAACATTTTTGAAATTTAGTGAAACTTTTTTGAAACTTCTTGAAACGTGTCGAAACTTGCTTAAAACTATTTTATGAAACTTCTTGAAACATGTTAAAACTTGTATGAACCTTTCATGAAACGCACTGAAACTTTTATGAAATTTGATGTTTCCTTTCAAAACTTTGAAGTTTGTCTGTTTGAAACTCAGTTAAAATTCTTCTAAAACTTGTTTTTAATCAGTTTTAGATTTGAAAGTGCATAAAACTTATAGTTCAGATCTAGAACTAATTAAATTTTGTTGAATATGCACTAAAACCTTATGAAACTAGTTTTAAACTCCTTTTGAAACTTGATGAAACTTACGAAACGTGCTCTAAAACCTGATGAAATTTCATGCTTCAACTTGACATTGATGTTTTAGGTTGGAAACTCGATGAAACATTAAGTTTCATATTTGAAACATGTTGTAACTTGATGTGTCAAATTTGAAACTTGCTTGAAAAAGTTTTAAGTTTTGAAAACAAAAGCTCACCTTTGAAACTTGAAGTTTCAATTTTTGAATCCGTGAAACCCTATAAATCTTGATGTTTTCAGTTTTTGAAATTTCTGAAACATGTTGAAGCCTACTTGAAACTTCGTACTCGAAACCTAAAACCTTTATTAAACTTTTGTGCAGCTGAAACTCAATGAAACTTCATGAAACTGCTATACCATTGGAAGTGCATTCCAACGGTATAGCTTCGGCTATGTATGTATGTATGTATGTATGTATGTATGTATGTATGTATGTATGTATGTATGTATGTATGTATGTATGTATGTATGTATGTATGTATGTATGTATGTATGTATGTATGTATGTATGTATGTATGTATGTATGTATGTATGTATGTATGTATGTATGTATGTATGTATGTATGTATGTATGTATGTATGTATGTATATGTTTTTGTGTGTGTGTAGAAAATCTCTTTTCTACTCTTGAGAGTAATTACTCCCTATGTTGTATCTCACAACGTAGAGAATATATCACGTAAAGTAGGGTATGTACGTATAGTATACGAGTATATATATAAGATCATCTAAGTAGTGTGTACATTTTTTAGAGGTGGTATGTGTATTCTTTTAGATATACTCTTTTTTATGTGCGTATATGAAGATGTTTGCAAAATATGTTAAAAACCGTAGACTCCTTTGCAATTTTTATGTGGTTCACACTGGAGTATCCTATAATTAGTATATAAGTATATCCAAAATGATAAAGGAGTATGTCAAGTTCGTGTAGGTGGTATATCATATGTGAAAGTAAATACATCCGAGAGTAGTACATACTCCCACAACTTATATATTGCTTAAATGTTGTTACTATATCTCTTAACCTATTAGATCATGCCCTAATAATGATTATAGCATGCTTCAAAGTGAATTCTATGAAAAATTTCATCAAATTTCACTTTTTATACCATAATTTTTGTATATACTCCTTTTATATATGGAAAAAATTATATAGCAAAATAAAATGTTCCAATAAATTTTTTTTAACCAAGTTGCATTGAAACATTTTAGAATTAGTATTTAAGTATACCACAAGTGATAAAGAGGTATAACATATTCGTTTAAGTGGTATATTGAAAGTGAGAGTACGTACTCTGGAAGTATATCTCTCTCTATATATAAGTATGTATGTGTGTGTATATATGTATATGTATGGTGTTGTACTCTCAGGAGTACACTCTCATATCAGATATGCCACTGAAATAAATGTATTATACTTTTTTATCACTTACAATATACTTAATACTAATTCTAAAATACTTCAATATGAATTGAAGCCCTTGGTTTTTAATATATACCTCTTATTCTATGTATAAAAGAAGCATATATAAACTTTATAGGAGCATTGATTTCCTTTCCATTCAAACAGTAATCGGGCCAATCAAATGGCAGGCGTTGATGTTACATAATCAGTAGGCCTTGATTTACATAATCAGGCATGAATTACTTTCAGTATGAACCATGGCTACATAGCATCAACGGCCCAAATTTGGAGAGAGGTACCGTAGATCAAGGTATGCCTAATAAAATTAATGTGGTAAGTCGAGCGGCTAGAAGATTCTCAAATAAACTATTCCTCTGCCAACGTTTGGACACCACTAGTGTGACACCTTGGTTTTTTTATTGATGGTATGGTTCCATGCTAACTAGCTACGGGTATGTTCTTTTTGGTTGCGACTTATGACTTTTGAAATGTTTGTATGAGAGATTACCGAGTAACAGAAATTTACGTGCGATTTTTGCCGATATAAATAAAGTCAGTAAAGTATATACTATAATTAACTAGTAGACTCTATCTTGAAAAAATACTTCGTTTAAAAATTAGTTACTGTAGAAAAGCTGAAAAACAGCTTTTAAAAGTTGAAAAGAACAGGACCGTACATCTCGTGATCGTGGGCATGTAGAACGAAAACACTAGCCTATTTTTTAGGCAACTACACTAGCCAGTTCTTGGTACTATTTATAAAAAGGAAGGAGAACATGTAGTGTGCCTATATTGTAATCCGGAATAAAACAATTAATGGAACATGATAGTACTCTACCAGTACCTTTTTCGTGAAGAGATCACGTGCAGGATCAGCTTCCAGAGTGTTGAGCTTGCGTATGTTTCTTCTTTCCCCATTTGAACAGTGCACAGCGATGTTCTCTTGCCTTGTGGTGACTATGATGCAGCTTGCCGCCGTTTTAGGCAAATGCTGTATTATTTCGTCCCATTCTATGGTGGATGATAGATCATCGAGAACAATGAGGTATCTCTTTTCTTCTAAAAGTCCGGCCAAACCTGTCACATTCTTGTTCCCAAACTGCATAGCTAAGCTCGTGCGGAGGTCTTCCCAACTGAAAGGACGCATGACTGTGACCCAAGCACGCTTCTCAAACATGCCATTAACCTCGTGGCTTCGGTAGACATCTCGAATTAGAGTGGTTTTCCCAATACCACCCATTCCCCATACAGAGATTACCTCGCGTTGTTGGCTATCTTTATTTGAAATTAGTTTGACGATATCAGCTTTTTCGTTCACTCGCCCAATGAGCTGAGAATCCTCCAAAGAAGCTGCCATGGTCTCGATGCGAGTGAGCTTTCTGTCTGTGGAGTTGTTTGAGCCAGGCCTTGCCTCCGTTGAATCTGTCACATCTTGAGAAACCTAAACACAAGCAACCAATGCTTAGGTGCTGCCTTCTTTTCCTAGGACAATGTTTAGTCGTGTTTTAAATCTTGTAAATAATTAAAATTATATTTTTTTCATTCTTAAATGATTTGACAATGTCTGTCAAAATACGTAATCTTCATATAATCTGCAGTTCAAATGATGACCTATAATTCAGACGACCATATTGGTCAACAACTTAGTTAGGTAGGAACGAAATTATAATGAATATAAGCAAGTATATACGGAAATACAAATCTGCACAGAGGTGCATATGCACCAATTCATCAAGTTCTTCGCACTTATGCATTTAAAAATATCTCCAAATACCGTACAACATATAGATGTGCAAAATTCCATCCAAAAGTATTATGATCTATCGGGGCTGTTTGGTTTGCTTGGTTTTCAATGTTTGCCTTACAAAATTTTGGTAGCGGTGATCGAATTTGATAAGCATTTAATTTGCTACCAAACTTTGGCAAGATCCCCTCTTCATTAGCCCTCTAGTTCATTTTATTGCCAATCTTTGGCCAAAACATTGGTAGCCAATTTGGTGACCAAATTTTTGCAATGCTAAATTTTAGTAAAGCTTGGTGGGACAAATTTGTCAACAAACCAAATATGTGCACTGTAAAAAAAAGATAAGTTTGTACACATACATTTTCCAATATAAATTGGTTCCATTTCTCTCTTTTTTTGATGCATGCATGATCATTTTACACAATATTCTGCCATTGCGCATGTACTATGTATGTCCTACATTCATAACTTTTTGGAAATGGGGCTTTCTACCCTGCAACCTGAGTTTGAGTCTATACTCTGTAGTATATGCACATGCAAATGCGAGCCAATGCGAAAGTGTGCGCTACGCTAGCCTCCACAACTTTAAACGTGCAAGTGGGCACACTTGAATTTGTGCATTGTGGTGGTGCATGTGCTCGTGAACGGGTGTATGTCGTACATGCACGCTTACTTGTATATAGTTTGAATCTGGGCCATTGGATTGGAAGGATTAATGGCTAAAATTGAATGTGTGCGTAGCAGAATATGGAATGAATATTAACCATTAAATCAAGTCGATCAGAAGGCTAGTAATGATTCGAGTATGGGTGAATTTAGCGAAGAATGTAACTCTTCATTTTCTATATATTAGTGCAGACTACAGATCTACCTGTGAGGCTTTGAGCCTTTGACACCACGTCATGCAGTTTCATGCAGTTGGATATTTCTATCATAACTCGACTTCAATATGCAGCTTTCTACGAGCAAAGAGGCAAAGATTGAATTTAAAGGTGTGAAACGCATCTGCTCATAGAAGCAATGATGCACGTATACGAGTGCGAATGTTTCAATATATCCCTATCTCATCTAAATTAAGCGAAGGACCATATGAGAAGATCATGTTTAATATTGTGATGAACTATTGCAATATTTATGAAGTGGACAATTGATTTTGCAAAGAGTGCATTTGGTTTGGGCTGAATTATGAAAGTGTCAGAAAAATAGAAAGTACCATAGGTATAAGCGGAAGTACTATTGAGCGGTAGTGTAGCGTAAAAAAACTAACCACACATCTCTCCCCGCATATCTCTCTCTCCCCGTTATCTCTCTTTATCCTTCCTTATCTCTCTTCATTTATCTCTCTCTCTCCCATATTTTCCTCTCTCCTCTCCCGTCTATCTCTCTCATTTTCAATTTCTTGCTCCAATCGATCCCTCTCTCCTCAGGCCTTGTGCGTGCCAGCGGCAAAGGCGGCCGTCTTTGGTGGCGAGCCAGGCGGCGGCGATGGCGATGGCTGAAGCGCGGCGAGTCTAGCAACAACGTGCAGCGGCATGCGCGACAGCTGTAATACCTGGGCTGGAGAAAGCCCAGTCCGGCCCATTTCATAGCCCTATAAGAGAGGAGGGCCAGGTGGAGGGAGAGGCAAAAGCAATTTTTGCTTCTCCCCGTGCTCACCTGCTGTTGCTGCTGTCTCCCCTTACGCTGCTGTCACCGCTCACGTTGTTGTCTGCGCCGTCGCTCGCCAGCCTAGCGCCATCGCTCGTCGCCCTCGGCAGCCGTCGTCGCCTTCCCGGCGCATGCCGTCATCGACCAGCCGCCGCTCCTGCGCCACTCGCTACGCGCCCGTGTGCGCCGTTGCTGCGCGCGTCGTTGCCCGCTCGTGCAAGCGCTGTCCCACTGCCGCTCGCGCGCCGCCGCTTAGCTCGCCGCGCCGAGCACGCGCCCTCTGGCAGCTATTGCCGCTTCCCGGGCTCGGCGACGCTGCCGTCGCCGCCTCGGCGCCGCAAGGGAGCAAGGGAGGGCACCATGATGAGTACCGTTTGTGATTAGACATTCATATTTGAAGCATATTGCATCATGCAAAATGCATAAGAGCTAGGTCATATGACTAGTCCGAAGTGCTCTTGAATAAGACCTACAGAGGTAGGCACTCCACGAGAGTGGAGATTGACCTCGTATGAAAGAGGACGAGGCGAATAAGTGGTCCATCGACGGGTGGTCACTCCGCTATACCGGTATAAGCAACAGTTACAGAGCATACAAATGCATTGCATGAAAGTGACAGAAAGTGATCTGATTACAAGCGATTGTGAGTTCTGATTTACATTTACTGATTTGATTTATAGTTTACGATTCTGATTTGATTTGATTCTGATTATAGATTTGATTTACAATTTACAGCTACAGAATTGACTTACAGTTTACAATTACAGACATAGAATTGGTTTACAGTTTACAGACCATAGAATTGAATTACAGTTTATAGATATAAAATTGAATTACAGTTTACAGACATAGAATTGATTTATAGTATACAGTTACAAACTTAGCTTACAGTTTACAGTTATAGAGTAGATTTACAGCTTACAGTTCATGAAATTGATTGAATTGCTAAAGTGATGTTACTGTTTTATCGTGTGCTTGCTGAGTCTCCGGACTCACCCTTGCTTTGTCGTTGTTTTTAGGTGAATGATAACGACATGCATAGAATGGGGATAGTCCTTTTGGCACTGCACATGTAAAATAACAGCTTAGCCTTACATTGAACGTTTATGTTTAATCTAGTATTAAGTGTTTTGTGGCTCGCCGTTTGGTTTAGTTGCTAACAAGCCGTGATGGTGGGTTTCCATGGTTGTGGAGCCCAAAGTCTGTTTATATTATGGTTTGTGAAACATGAAATTAGTTGTCTTTGCAATTATCCTACAGTTATTTGTGGTTTGCTCCCTATGGGAAATGATATAAAAAGAATAGGGAAGGTGCTGCTAAAAGTTGAATTAGCAACACTTTAGAATTAGTAAGGGTGTGTGGTAGCATCTTGGGCCCTGTGGAGGGCCGGGATGTTACAACAGTGCGGGTGGCACAGTGCGCAGGCGTGGCGACGGCCACGGCACGCAAGGTGGTGGCGTAGCCAAAAGGCGTTGAGGCCAACAACGGTGTGGCTAGTGGCAGCATGCGAGGCCAGGAGGCGGCTGGCACGGTAGCAGCGTCGCGACGGCATGCGCGGTAGTGCGGCGGCGCGCGGCCATGGCGCGCAGACAGACGGCGCCGCGACACGGCTAGCACGAGCGAGGCGGTGCGGCGATGCAAGCCGAGAGGCGCAAGCGGCGAGCAAGGGCTGGAGGTGGCGATGAGCCATCTTTGGCGGTGGCGGGCCATGGTGGTGGTGGTGGCGGCGATGGGCCATGGCGGCGATGCGTGGCGGCGCCGGCCGGTGATGGCGGTGGTGGGCGATGGCGGTGATTGTTTTACGATCACATGGTTCGGTTGGCTAAGTCGTGCAGCGAAGTGTGTTTCGCCGGCCGATCGGCGTTCGCGCGGCGAACGTCGTTTCGTTCGGCTGAACGGCCGTTTGCGCGGCCGATCGTCGTTTCGCGTGGCTGAACAGCGTTCCGCTTGGCCGAGCGGTGTCCCACTTGGGTCAAACAACCACTCGCACTGCTAAACAGCGTTTCGCTTGGCCGTGGGGCTAACGAACCTGTTTCTTCTCTAATCAAGTTTAACTCATGTTGTTCCTCTATCAAACTCATCGGTGCCTGATCGGTTGCTTCCATTCCATCATGCAGGGTCTCTAGTAGCTGTTGAGGGAGCGTTCATGAAGTGGTGCACTCCAGATCCTTCGTGCAGTGTGTCCGCTGAGCGTGCTCAAGGCAAGCACCTCACGGCCGTGACCTTTCTATTTCGCATATCATGTGTTACCAGCTTACTTGTCACCTTGTCATTGAGTATAGTTATCATATCACTAATGCTTGCTTGGCTAATATCATATCCTTAAAGTTACCTGTCTGATATCATACCCTTAAAGCTACCTAGCTGATATCATATCACTAAAGTTACATGACTAGTATCATATCACTAAAGCTTAGCTGGTCATTATCAAATCACTAATGCTTGTCGGGTTATTATCATGTCGCTCATGTTTGCCTAGTTATAGACTATTACTATTGTATTCATACCATGATGTGTTAGGTTATCTTGTTTCACATGCGTTATGTTTATTAGGATGTTCAGTTAACGATGTTCTAGAATTTTTGCTTTTAATTAGTGTTTAGAATTCATGCTTAAATCGTTAATGGGGGTAGAACAGGAGCATGTTTTAATTGAGATTTAAATTATTAACACTCTTTTCATATTAGGGCTGCTATGTTTTAGTTTCCTAATATTACGCTTCAATAATTGTATGGTGTTGTATTTGAGCCATGAAGGATGTATGTATTAAACCTGTTAATCTGGCTAATAATCACTTATCACATAATAAAACTTGATTGGTTGATAACCTTGCGTGAGCTATGTTATAATACCTCTTTAGGATAATTTCTATATCACTATCATCTTATCATTATTTCACATCGCCCTCATGTCAGGAACTATGTCTCTCCACTTTCAACCCTAGCACCTCTTTTCACTTCTCATAACTTTATCATAGTCGTATCCTCGTCATCTCTTAGTTCCCTTAAATTCATACTATATAATCTGTCCATGATATATCAGTTACCTTATCACCATATTATCATCCTCTATCATCCTTATATCGGGAATTATGTGCCTTCATTTTCAATCTTAGCAAATCCTCTCGCTTTACCTAATTTTATCTTATCTTTCTCTTAGTCCTTAAATTCACACTGTATAACATATTTATAATATAATGGTTACCTGGCCTGGGATTATCCACATACAGGGGAGATTTCCACCCACCTAGTAACGTACGGGGGGCCGTACGCTTTTGTTACACAAGATATTACACCCCGTCGGCGGTTATATAGTCAGGGCGATGGCATGCACAGCTATTCTCGTATAACCGGGTATGTGGGGAGTAATTGCCAGTGCTTTTGCCATAACTTGCTAAATAACAATTATCTTGATTGATCAGATGACAGTTTCAAGGCCCCCGGGTCATCCACATATAGGGGAGATTACCACCCACATGGTAACGTACGGGGGTCGTACATTTTCATTACTTAGGATATTACACTCCGTCAGCAATTATACAGTCGAGGACGATGGCGTTCTTGACTATTCTCGTATAACCAGGTATGTGGGAAGTGATCGATGGTGCCACTGTCATAACCCGTTAAATAACATTTATGTTGGATGCCACTGTTCCTGTGATCTCTATCTCCAGTCTGTATCAGTGTTTTCGATAACCTAGCTTCATTGCACTTAACCTGTATCAATTGCTTGCTTGCTTTACTTGTCCTTTACATGTCTTACTTGCATTACCTGTCCTTTGCTCACTGTGTTGCGACCGTTGTTGGGTACTTGCTGAGATGTTCAAATCTCACGCTTGCTCTTTTCAGTCTCAGGTAAAAGGTTAGTGGAGTGATAGCATCATGCATGGGTGGGAGCACTCGAGTTTTCAGCACCGTGGTTTGCCACTATTTTGTTGTTTCATTCGTTATTTATTTGGTTAGAAGTGGACCGGTCCCATGTTTTAAACATTTATTCTAGCTTCCGTTGGTTCTCTATTAAAGTGTTAATAAAGTTTTAAACTCTTTGTGATTTCTTTTGTTGTTCTTATTTATTCTTCATTTTGGTGATGACGTTCCATAGTAGTATCCCATTTGATTATGTGGGGTGCTACAGGTAGTTCCGATCTGAGTATAGGTACATTTTTTCTAGAGAGGTCCAGCTTAGGTTTACAAGGTGTGGAAGTACTGCTTTGGGGAGCGGTAGTTCCGCAGAGCGGAAGTATCAGTATTATAAGTGCGGTACTTCAGATCTTCCTAGAAACATAAGGTTTTGGAAATTGAGTCATAGATTGAGTTGGGATGACCTGTGTCATTGGATTAAGGTTGCATGATACTTGTCTTCGCTAATGTAGGTCAAGTTGTGAAGAACTTATACCTGAAAACAATTTCTTTGTCTTTGGTTGTGCAAGGTCGCAAAGTCAACCGTTGTCAATAGCGAGGATCGAGGCTAGACTTATTGAGGAGTTGAGGCCCGAGCGATTAAGAATGCCAGTGAGATGGTGAGCTCAAGCATGGCACGAGAAATACGAGAAATATTGAAGGCGAGTTCGAATGACAGGATGACGCCATGTGGCTTGCACGGGCTAAGTGAGCCGTGGTTCGATAGAACCAGGATGAGAGAGACTTGGCGACACATGGCAAATGAGTCGTGCACTTACATGTGGTAAGCATGGCGATTGCTTGCGGTGATTGGTGATGACCGGTCAAGAAATGGTATTTTGGTAATTTGACCAAAATATCAGAAACCATCTTGGATCAAAACCACGGCACATGAGTGATGCATAGGAGAGCGGTTTAGATCAAGGTGGAGCTTATTTGATCAAGACGGATCAAAGCTAAGGAATTAACGGATGCACACTTATGTGCTTTGAAGCGTGCGTAAGTGAATTTGTGTGAGTAGAACTCGTATGTGTGTGGGGTTAACAGGTTCCCCCAATATATTAGCGGATAGGATCCGCTAAGAGTGATTGGTGGCTGGTTGCCCACCTATAAAAGGGTTTGGGATGGAGATATGCGGTGTTAACCATCCAATCCATTGCTTGTGCTCTCTTCTTTAGGGTTAGGGTTTGAGAGTGAGTACCTTGGGTGCAATCTATCCTCCAAGGTAGAGTGGTTGTAAAACATTCCTTCTAAAGTAAGCAATATATCAATCTTTGTGTATCTCATGAGTTTCTCTTGTTTTGATTGATGAGCTTGATTTTGGTTGGTTTTGATCTCTTTTCTTCCCTTCTTGCGATTTTGCTGTGCCAAGGATGTGTAAGAGATAGATATAATCCTTAGGAATACATCTCCATCCATCTAGCCACTTGGATAGCAAGATTCATGAGAAAACTTGATTTTGCACTTTCTTGACATCATCGAGTGATTTTTGTTTCAAGGGGTTTTGGATCATGTTCATCGGTGTTTTTAGCTTGCCGTGATATGTGGGAATATATCTAGACCCATCTTGGTCATCATCCACCCACGATCAAGTCGTATTCACCGATTGGAGTTTTCGATCAGTTTTGGCGCACTTTTCATTTTTTTTGCAAAAAGGACAGAACTTTGACAATGATGTTCATGATTGTTGAATGGAATAGGCTCTTGTGACCTTAGGCAACACATGTGTAAAGTTTCACAGCCTCTGATTTAGTTGATCAAAAGTTCTGTGGATTTGGGTCTTGCGGTCAGGCTGAAAGTCCTATTCTTTGACTGGAAAAGGAATTATTGCAAGTTGTGTTGTGGTAGTTTGACAGACGTTGGCTTCAACCACGTTTGTTTTGACCACGTTGATTTTGACCGTGTTGATTTTGACTACATTCGTTTTCGAGATCTCTCTGATTGTCGATTACTCAAGTCGAAATTTGACCGCATAGGCTTTTGACCATAGTGCTTTCGACCACATTCGTTTTTGACCGTCCACTGGTCATCGACCACTCAAGTTGAAATTTGACCGCATTAGCTTCCGACTATAGTGCTTTCGACTATGTTGGTTTTCAACCACTCTATGGTCGTCGACCAGTCAAGTCGAAATTCGCCTGCATCGTTTTCGACCACTCTGACTTTCGACCAATTGCGCTAGTATTGCAGAAACAACAGCAGTAGTACCGCACCAGCAGTTTTTGCACAGTAGCTCAGCGCTATGATTTGTTTGAAGTTTTAATAGAGTTTCTATTTGAATCTTTATAGCTTTGTAGCTATTAAAGCAAAGGATTAGTGAATACTTGGGGAAAAATTTGAAGGCACCATTCACCCCTTTCTGTTGCCTATCTGGTCTTACAAGTGGTATCAAAGTTCGGTTAGCTCTTCTCATAGATCTTAAATGATCTTAGGAGCCATGGCAATAGACAAGTATTGCACCAAGCCTCCTATCTTTGATGGGATCGATTATCCCTTTTGTAAGAGTAGGATGGAGTCTTACATTCAGACTCAAGGCTATGCTATTTGGAAGAACGTTAAGACCCGATTTGTTGTTCCTACCAATAAGGACATCACGATTTTGAATACACCAGATGTTGAGGCAAACGTTAAGGCAAGGAACATCATAATTCATTGTCTTAGTAGAAATGAGTTTGATCGCATCTCTCATCTCTTGTCGGCATATGCATACCATGAGGGTGCCACCCAAATCAAGACTATCCGACAGGACCAGTACAAGCGAGAATATAACAAGTTTGAGATGCTTGCTAGTGAATGAAAGCATCTAGGCCCCTAAAAATAGTTTTGGTAAATAATGACTTTATGGGAATATAGGATTAATATGTTTACTAGATGATTGAAAGGTTTAGTCCCGATGATGAACGTAAGATGCATGATAAGGGTTAACATGAAGATCAATGTGCCTCAAGAAAAAGTTATAAGTAGTCTAGGTACTTATACCTTTGTCTTGAGGCACATTGATCTTCATGTTAACTCTTAACATGTATCTCATGTTCATAATTGGGACTAAACCTTTCAATCACCCAAGATAACATGTTAGCCCCATATTCCCATAAAGTTATTAATTACCAAACTATTTTAGAGGCCTAGATGCTTTCAATCTTCTGTTTTTGGTAATTGATGACAACACAAATATTATATGAGAGAATAAAGTTTTTAATATACCACTGTTTGAAAGCGAGGTGTATATTCTTGTGACTTTGAAAAACAATTAATTCTTGCAATGAGCTCAATTTAGTTTGGAGAATTTGTTGCTTCTAAAGTCAATACAAGGAAACACTCCTCTAAACATATGCATATAGATGACAAGATGCATTGCAAGCATATGTTAAGATTTTTAGAAAAAATTGATAGAGTTTTCTTTGTTTGTTGAACTTGAGGGAATAGACAATTGCAATGATACAATTTATATAACAAAAGAGCATAAGATGCAATTTTATGATATGGCCACAATTTTAAGTTCAACAAAACATAAGCATAACATAAGGCATGTCCACATCTACAATTACATAACATTTGAGTTCACATAAGATTCATGATCACATAAAGCATAGTAACTTAAACATCACATGGTTCATTACACCATAGCATAAAAAATAAGCTAGCTAGATCTTGATATTTAGCCTTTTTCTTCTTCTCCTTGGCTTCTCTCCTTTTTTAATCTTCTTCTCCCACAAATTCTCCCCTTTGGCATCAAAATACCAAAAGGCTATTCCCGAGGTGCTTGCGGAGAAGGGCCACGGCGGCGATGACGACTATAACGAACTAGAGAAGGAGAGTGTGTAACTGTGCGCTCAAGGGAGGACACTCAGTCCCCGAGAGTGCAAACTGTGGCAGTCAGTGTATGTTTACATTCCTTTGAAATTTTACCTAGCTATAATTTGTGGAAATTC
Organism: Dendrocalamus sinicus; assembly: GCA_036346575.1. NCBI lineage: Eukaryota > Viridiplantae > Streptophyta > Magnoliopsida > Poales > Poaceae > Dendrocalamus > Dendrocalamus sinicus. The sequence goes on from CM070662.1 coordinate 35,752,864, forward strand.
CTTGTAGAAAGCAAAAATATTTAGAACCTCCTATTCACCCCCTTTAGTCGGTTATCCTTGATCCTACAGTGAGTCCTTAGATGAGTGCTTGGGAGATTTCACAAGATACTGAGTAGCCTCCGAGCTGTTGGTCTTACATACTCAGACTCAGTTAACGCTCAACAGATGTTGTCTGCACTAGATCTAAGAGTTTGGGAGATGAAGGTGACCTCCATTAAGGGCACGACTAATTTGTCGATCTTGACTCTTGACGCATTGTACTCACGCTGCAAGACTTATGAGATTGACATCATCACTTGCAAGGCGAAATCACAGTTGATGGCCTTAGTCACCGATCCCACTTCTCCTTCTATAGCATTGTCTGATAGTGCTTCTAGATTCTCTTTGGCTATTTTGTGTGAGATGAGTGATGACCAGTTTGAGTGGTTTCCAAAGAGTGATCTAGCCCTCGTAGCCGAAAGTTCTCACACGCATACAAGAGGGTTAGAGAGAGGAAAGGCAAGAACGACTACGATGGCATGAGCAAGAATGACCGCATTTGCAAGAACCACAATAAGAAGCCCCACTCATGATCAAGGCAAGGACAAGAAGTACCACAACCTCGCCAAGGCCAAGAAGCTCTTCCACCGTGTCCTCACCACCTTTGACAACCGACTTGGTGACATGGAGGGCTAAGCGGCGATGTCGGCAAGGATTATCCACAGGATACCAAGGGCGGTGGCGACTTCACTAGCATGTGCTTCATGGTGACAAGAATGGCATCAATGATGATGATCTCTATAGCGACTCCGATGAGGTATCGGTATGTCCCTCCTACGACCAGCTCAATGATGCTATTCTGAAGTTAGAAAAGTTTTATGCTAAGTCTAGGACTAGGTGTGGTGAGTTAGAGAAGGAGGTAGAGAGCTTGTCACGGAGTTTACTTCACTTAGATCTGCTTCCTCCCATGACGATTGCGATGTATGTGCTTCTTTGCTTGGAAACATGGAGTAATTAAGGACCTCGCATGATAGTGTGATTTCTAAGTCATATTTGCTTAAAGTGGAGAATGTTAGTTTGCTAAGCGAGTTAGAGTTGTCTAGGTTGCTCCTTTATATTCGATTATGTTGAGACTATATTCTGCACCTTATGTGAGGGTAAGGACAACACTTTTAAAGGTTTATATGCCATGCTCCTTGATCTACCTAAAACATATGATAGCTATAATGACTTGAAAATTAATTTAAATAAAATGGCAGATCATAAAATCACTAAAATGCAAGTTGCTTTGATGGAGCTTATTGCTTGTGCAAACTGTCCTAAATTGATTGTTGAACTTAAATATGTTTCTAAGCAAATTGGGATATGTGTGATCATAATAAGAAAATAACTCAATATACTTCTAAGACACATGTTAGCTTACCATATAATAATTGTAAAAATTAAAATCTGAATTGATTGCATTGAATGTAAAATGTGTGAAGCTAAATATGGATCTACTAGAGAAGCCATAATTTGATTGCTTGTTCAGGTTGAAGTTGGGGAGAAAATTGAGGAAATGCGAAGACTTTTAGGAAGAGTTACGAGGCGCAAATGGCTAGGGTTAGGTCTACCCCATGTGTGTCTTACAAAGCCCTCAAAGTTGAGATGGCCGTGTATAAAGAAGGATGGACACTCGGTTAAGTTACGCTTGAGGCGTGCCAAGATCGAGTGTCAAGACCATGTTCATGCTCTTAGGGGTATTCGAGGTCACCTCAGATTCGGAATGCTCCTAAGATCAACATAAGGTCTAGAGTCACATGCAGCTCTTCTAAGTTGTTTGGTGTTTGGCAGCATCGAAGACTTGGTTTTTAGGCTTCTTCTGGTTTTGGTCCTCAGTTGCTTCTGGTCAGGGTTTCCACCATCCTAAGGATAGACCTTGTTTTCCCCATCGAGGTGGCTATCCGCTGTGTAATCAACATACTGCTGTTGGTCAGACTTGCTACTCTATAGCAGTCAGACCTATCTAAGGCTTGAGGTCTGTTTCTGGACCATCTGGTTCAAGTAGCTAGAGGTCAGTCTTCTATTTCTATGACTGGATCTACTGCTCATCGTGTTGACTCTGGTTGTTCTCGTCACATGACTGGAGGCTCCCGTTGGTTCTCTTCCCTAGTCCGAACTCTAGGTGATGAGACGATCACTTTTAGAGATGCTTCGTCAGGTTGAGTCATCGTTAAAGGTACTATACGTATTAATGATTGTTTCATTCTTAAGGATGTTGCCTTAGTGAGTAAGCTGCATTATTATTTTCTATCTGTTTCTCAAGTTACTGATGATGATTTCGAGGTAAGTTTCAAGAAAAATGCTTACAAAATTCTTGATTCTTCGGGAAGTCTATTTTGTGGATTTCTTTCTTTTGCATTTTGAGTTTTGCCAAAGGGTTCATCAAGGGAGATTGAAGGACCATGTGAGAAGATCATGTTTAATGTTGTGATGAACCATTGCCTTTGTTGGTGGAGTGATCAATTAGTTTTGCAAAGAGCGCATTTGGTTTGGACTGAATTGGAAGTGTCGGAAAATCGGAAGAACCGCAGATTATAAGAGCGAGTACAATTGAATGGTAGTTCGATCCGAGCGGTGGTACATTTTATCCAGAGAGGTCCAGCTCGGGTTTTCAAGGTGTGGAAGTATCGCTTTGGGAGCGGTAGTTCCAGAGTGGAAGTATCGGCATTGTAAGTGTGGTACTTTCGATCTTCCCGAAAAACATGATTTTGGGAATTGAGTCATGGATTGAGTTAGGATGATCGAGTCATTGGATTAAGGTTGCATGATGAATGTCTTCGCTAATGTAGGTCAACTTGTGAAGAACTTGTGTGCGAAAATGATTTCTTTGTCTTTAAATGTGTAGGGTCGCTTAGAGTCAACCATGGTCAATGGCGAGGATCGAGGCTAGACTCATGGAGGAGTTGATGCCCAAAATGATCAAGAATGCCGAGTGAGACGGTGACCTCAAGCATAGCACGAGAAAAGCGAAAAATGTTGAAGCGAGTTCGAACAACAGGATGACGCCATGTGGCTTGCACGGCCAAGTAAGCCATGGTTCGATAGAATTGGGATGTGAGAGACTTGGCGACGCATGGCAAGCTAGTGCTGCACCTACACGTGTCAAGCATGGCGATTGCTTGCAGTGGTTGATGATGACCAGGTCAAGGAAGGGTATTTTGATAGCTTGACCAAATACCGGAAACCATGTTGGATCAAAATCGCGGCGCATGGGTGATGCATTGCAAAGCAGTTTAAGTCAAGGTGGAGCTTATTTGATAAAGGCTAAGAAATTAAACTTATGCGTTTTGGAAAGCATGCATAAGTAAATTTATGTGAGTAAAATCCATATATGTGGGGTTAACGAGTTTTCCCCATTGTATTAGTGGATAGGATCCACTAAAGGTGATAGGTGGCTGGTTGTCCACCTATAAAAGAGGATTGGGATGGAGATATATGGTGTTAACCATCCAACTCATTGCTTGTAGTCTATTCTCTAGGGTTAGGGTTTGAGAATGAATACATTGAGTGCTCTCTATCCTCCAAGGTGGAATGGTCAAAAATCTTCCTTCTAAAGTAAGCAATACATCAATCTTTGTGTATGTCTTAACTCTCTCTTGTTTTGATTGATGAGCTTAACTTTTGATTGGATTTGATCTCTCTTCTTCCCTTCTTGTGATCTTGCTGTGCTAAGGACATGTAAGAGATGGAAATAATCTTTGTGAATACATTTCCATCCATCTAGGCATTTTGATAGTAAGATTCACGAGGAAAACTGGTTTTGCTCTCTCTTGACCTCATCGAGTGATTTCTATTTCAAGGGTTTTAGATCGTGTTCATCGGTGTTTTTAGCTTAATGTGACATGTGGGGGTACATCTAGACCCATCTTGGTTATCATCCACCCACGAGCAAGTCGTATTCACTGATTGGGGTTTTCGATCGGTTTTGGTGCACTTTCCATTCATTTGCAAAAAGGTCAGAACTTTAACAACAATGTTCATGATCGTTGGATGGAATAGGTTTCTATGACCTTAGGCAATGTATGTGTAAAGTTTCATGGCCTTTGATTTAGTTGATCAAAAGTTCTGTGGATTTGGGTCTTGCGGTCGAGCTAAAAGCCCTGTTCTTCGACTGGAAATGGAAGTACCATAAGTTGTATTGTGGTAGTTCCACAGCCATTAGTTTTGACCACGTTGGTTTTAACCACGTTTGTTTCGATCGCATCGATTTCGACTATGTTGATTTTCGACCTCTCTCTGGTCGTCGACCACTCAAGTCGAAATTCGACCGCATTGGCTTTCGACCACAGTGCTTTTGGCTACGTTGGTTTTTGACCACTCACTGGTCATCGACCGCTCAAGTCGAAATTCGACCGCATCGGCTTTTGACCACAGTGCTTTCGACTATGTTGGTTTTCGACCACTCTATGGTCGTCGACCATTCAAGTCGAAATTCGACTGCCTCGTTTTCGATCACTCTAACTTCTGACCGGTTGCGATAGTACCGTAGAAACAACAGCGGTAGTACCGCACCAGCTGTTTTTGCACAGTGGCTCAACGCTGTGATTTCTCTGAAGTTTGAATAGAATTTATATCTGAATCTTCATAGCTTTGTAGCTATTGAAGCAAAAAATTACTGAATACTCGGAGAAAAATTTTAATGCACCATTCATCCTCCCTGTATTTTCTATCCGGTCCTACATTAAGTTGAATGCAAAATGAGCTCAATATTGTGCCAAATTCTCAACTCAACTGCAAGTAATATGTACCACCTCTTTCAGCTCAAAGATAAAAATTACAAACCACCTCTAACATTTCTCAAGTTGGGATGAGTCTGGGCTTTCTAAAATTTATATAATTTTGGAAGGAACATTATGAAAATTAAAAATAATGTGAAAGTTTGATTTAGGCAGTCTAAAAAAGGGACGGTCCTTAAGCGGTCTATCCTAATGCGCTTAGAATCAATAGAAGTTAGCATCAAGAAAACATCTTAAAATATGTAGCCCGCGTGGATGGATGTAGGGATTAGTGACTTATTAATCTAGCTATTGGTAAATGCAACGCAAAGACTACTATGATTCGACAAGCTAATGCTTCCTTCGTGTTTCTAATGTTGTTAATTACATTAGTTCCTCTTTACCTAAAGAGCAAGTCCAAGTGGAATTTAATTAGGCGAGACGTTGAACTAGAAGAACAATAAGAGGTAACATTACTTAGATGATTTTCAGGACTTTGAACATTACCTTCTGGTAGAAAACATGAAGAGTCTGATCAGCACACAATTGTACATGCTCCGGAACTGCACTCTCTGGCCCAACGCATAAGCTTGCCACTTTAACTTGCTCCGTACACACTATGATGCGGCTCCCTTTCTTGTTGTTTGGGAAGTATGTTTTAATCCGATCCCACTCTTCAATGTTGGATAGGTCATAAAGCACAATCAGGTAACTCTTCTCATTCACATATCCCTTGAACGCATCAGCCAAATCATCTTCCTTCATCATCGCCATCCTCCTCAGAACTTGGGTCCCCAGAGTTGCCTTTTCTCTTTCTCCGTCCTCTTGAAGGGAATTTACATAGAATTGCTCGACAACGCTTTGCAGGAACTCTGTTGGATTGAAGGGATGCATCAACCTGATCCAGGCGCGGCATTCGAACTTCTTGTGTACCTTCAGAGCTTCATAGGCCCTTTTGATGATGGACGCATCCCCGAGATCACCACTTGTTCCCCCCACCGCGATCACTCTAAGGTCGTCGTCTTTCTTGTTGATGAGCCGAACGAGATCAGCTTTTGCATTGTCCTGCAGCCGCCTTGCTTCGTCGATAGCAGACATTGTTGCACCGGCGACTCTGGACTGCCCAGCGGCAGTGGTATCCTTGGAGCCAGAGCCCTTGATGAGGCGGTAGCGCACGTTCCTCTGGCTGACATCCTCAACCTTGGCTCTGAGATCCTTCATCTGCTTGGCCACATGGCGCCGCTCAAGCAGCATGCGAGGGCTGCACCAGCAGGATGGCTTCTCCATACGAACGGCGAAATCCTGGAGGCAATCCTCGACGTCATAGGCCACGTCGCGGACTTGCTTCACCCAGGTCTTGATCACCTTGTCGTCATCTCGCTCGTCATGCGCGGCCATCAGGAAAGCCTGCATCATCTCGAGCTCATCCTTGATGAACGCATGATCACGCTGGATGCCGAGCTGCAAAGCGACCTCCTCCGCAACGGCGGATTGGGCGTAGCCAAGCGCGCCATTCAGCACGGACTTGCCAACACTCAGCACCGTTGATTCCATCACCACCCTCTCTCTCTCTCTCTCTCACACACACACACACGCACACTGTGGTTTGTGAACAGTATATGTGGATCAAGTGGTTGAGGAAGTTGTGGCAGTGCAATGTGCGACGAACAGAATGATCATTTGTATAAATTGAAATGTTTTGGGCAAATTAAAGGTCTTTAGAAGATACCCAACTTGCTGTTTTGGTGTATATCAAGGCAAGCAAGAGAAGATACTTTGGCTTGCAGGTGAGGGCTGAATCCATTCTTATCGCTGCTTATAGGTGACCATAAGAACAAAGATACGTTGTCCCCTTAGCTTGCTAGCACACTCAAAGGACAGATGCTAAAGGCTACTTTAACTTGTTTTACTGCTGGACGGTGATCACTGGGCTAAAAACTTCATGTTATTATCTATGTACCAACGAAGAATATGCGCGCATTCTGCATTTTGATGAGTTCAGGACGCCCTTCTCTGCACGTAACCATGAATCTTGTTTTCTTTCTTTCCGTTTCTATACGGCAGACAGAATTGTTGGCTATCTCCCAGAAATCAACACACGCAAGCGATTAACAGAGAGTTCTGTATTTTCTGAAGAAAATACAGTTTTACGGTGGAGGAAGAACACAGCGAGATCAAGCACTCGAATTGGGGCAATTTTCTCAATCTTACTGAATGAATGTAATGAGAATACAATAATCAATCCATTTTACAACTGACTCAACAGAAAAACTAAACGCACTCGCCACGATCCGGTTTTGTCGGACGTCACGACTCAGTCCTGCGCTAACTGCGCTATTTGGTTATCTGACAAAAACGACAACAGACGCACCGAAAAACACTCGGTTCAGCTGAGAAACTAAAACCTGACCAAGTCAGGATTATTAACTACATTCTCCCCTTTAATCCTGACTTTTAACTTGTGGTCTCCTTCACTCCCAGCAGCTCTCTCATCTCAGCAAACTTCAATCTCGGCAATGCTTTGGTTAGAATGTCTGCACATTGTCTTTCACTGCTTACATGTTCAACTGAAATCAGCCCTTCTTCAACACATTCCCGTATGAAGTGAAATCGGGTATCTATGTGTTTACTCCTTCCATGAAAAACAGGGTTCTTCATTAGTGCTATTGCAGATTTATTGTCCACTCTTAGCACTATCTTCTTTGGCTTTTGTCCTGTCAGTTCACTGACCAGGTTCCTCAGCCAAACTGCTTGACAGGCAGCTGCCGTGGCAGCCATAAACTCTGATTCACATGAGGATAGCGCTACTGTTTTTTGCTTCTGAGAACTCCAGGCTACTGGGCCTCCTCCAAAGTAAAAAACCAAACCTGTAGTGCTCTTCCTCTCATCCGGATCACCGGCAAGATCACTGTCACTGTAGCCTACAATATCTCCTTCTCCTCCTCTGCAGTATGCAATGCCAAAGTTGAGTGTCCCTTTGACATACCTGAGTATTTGCTTCACAGCTTGAAGATGACATTGCCTCGGTGATTCCATATACCTGCTGACCATACCCACTGCAAAGCTTAAGTCTGGTCTTGTGTGAGTTAAGTACCGAAGGCTCCCAATTAAGCTCCTGTACTCAGTTGCATCTACTGGAACCCCTTCCTCATCTCTTGACAATTTAAGCTTTGGCTCCATAGGGTATTTTGTAGGATTACACTCCCACATTCCGGCCTTCTGCAGCAACTTCTTGGCATATCCTTCCTGCTTCAGAACAATTCCGTTGCCATCCTGCAGTACTTGGATACCAAGATAGTATGAGAGGACTCCAAGATCACTCATTTCAAATTCCATCTCCATTTGCTTCTTGAACAGCATTATGTCCTCTTCACGTGCTCCTGTGACCAGCAAATCATCGACATATACTCCTACTATGAGAGGATTACCTCCTGTATGTCGTTTATATACTGCTTGCTCCTGAGGACATCTTTGGAAACCGAAGTTTTTCAGAGTTTTGTCAAGCCGAATGTTCCAAGCCCTCGGCGCCTGCTTTAAACCATATAAAGCTCTTGAAAGCTTGTAGACCATGTGCTCCTTGCCTGCTATAGCATACCCTTCTGGCTGCGTCACATAAACATCTTCAGTTAGCTCTCCATTGAGGAAAGCAGTTTTAACATCAAGGTGATGGACCTTCCATCCTTCTCGGGCTGACAAGGCAAGCAGTGTCCTCACTGTTTCCATTCTTGCAACTGGGGCGAAGACTTCATCATAATCAATTCCTTTTTTCTGCACAAATCCTCTGGCAACCAACCTGGCTTTATGCTTCACCACCACTCCTGCTGCATCTACCTTTTGCTTGAATACCCATTTAAGGCCAATGGGTTTGTGCCCTGCTGGCAACTCAGTCAAGAACCAGGTCTTGTTCCTCTCTATTGAGTCCAATTCGCTCTGCATTGCCTCCTCCCATTCTTTCTTTCCTGCTGCCTCTCTGAAGCTTGTCGGTTCATCAGCATTGTGCAACAGCTGCTCGGGCACAATCTGCAGTAGATGTTCAGGCTCCAGATCTTGTCCTTGCGTCACTTCATAGATGTCAGCCAATGATCTGAACCCTCTAACTGGAGTTACATCATATGTAGAGGAATTGGGCTCTGCACTGCTCGGTGATGCATTCATGGTTGGCGACTGACTGTCAGATGACTGAAACATCTGTTGGTTCAATGGTGACAGATCTGACTGATCTGGCTCATCCTGATGCAATGCCTCTGCACCTTCTGCATTTTCTCCCACATTTTCGCCTTCACTTATGCCACCGCCTGGAGGATTCTGAGCTTGATTATCCGTAGCCGCGGCCTGAACTTCTTCGGTTGCCGGTTCTGCTACAGTGATCTCACTCCAGTCTACTGTCTCACCATTGACAGCCATGTGCATTTCTTCCCAGTTCCACCTCTTCTTCTCTCAAATACTACATCTCTACTGACATGTAGTTTGCTGGTTTGTGGGTCAAACAACCTGTGTGCTTTGCTTCCAGGTTCAGTTCCTAAATATACAAACTTCCTGCTCCTGTCCGACAGCTTGCTCAACTGGCCTGTCGGCACTTTTGCATAAGCAGTGCACCCGAATATTCTGAGATGTCCAAGTGCTGGCTTCCTTCCCTTCAGAGCCTCATAAGGTGTAGCTTGCTTCACTGCTTTTGTGGGCACTCTGTTGAGTATATATACTGAATGTCGCACGGCTTCTCCCCACAACCTCCCGGGTACTGCCATAGACTTGAGCAGACTTCTAGTAGTTGCAAGTACTGTTCTATTGCGACGTTCCACAACTCCATTTTGTTGTGGGGTGTATGGAGCAGTGAGGTGTCTCTGGATTCCTTTCAATTCACAATACTCCATGAAGTTTTGTGACACGAACTCTCCTCCTCTATCAGTTCTCAGACACCTCACCCTGTGAGTCAATTCACCTTCTGCTTGTGCCTGAAATTTTTGGAATGCCCTGAAAGCCTCATCTTTGCTCTTAAGAATATATACCCACATAAATCTGCTGTAGTCATCCACCAGCAAGAAGAAGTACCTATTTCCTCCAATGGTTTGTGGGGTTATTGGTCCACAAAGATCTGCATGGATCAATTCCAGTGGACTACTAGCTCTGTATTCAACTTGCAAAGGAAATGGCAACCTACATTGCTTAGCAACAAGACAGCCTTCACACACCTGTGTTGGATGCTCTATTTTGGGTACTCCTCGGACCAAGTCCAGTGACACCATTTGTTTCATGGCTTGAAAGTTAAGGTGCCCTAATCTAGTATGCCAAAGCCAGCCTTCATCATCCAACACAGTTGCCAAACATATGGGTGCCACAGTGTGTAGACTTTTCTTATACAGTCTATTTGCTGATCTCTGAACCTTCATGAGTAACCTACTCATTCTGTCATATACCCACAACTGATCACTGGACATCACAATTTTGCAGCCATCTTCTGTCATCTGTCCCAGGCTCAGTATACTTGTATGCAGACTGGGGATGAAGTACACATTTGTGATCAGCTTCTGCTCACCATTTTTGCACTCTAGCAGGACTACTCCTCTGCCCTTGATTGGCACTGATGAGCCATCTCCAAACCGAACTCTCCCGACAACACCTTCATCCAGTTCGGCAAAATGTGATTTGTTGCCTGTCATATGGTTTGTAGCTCCATTATCCAGAAACCACACATCTTCCTCTATCTGCACTTTTCTTGCATACTTTTCAGGTAATAACTCCCCTTCATTCAACATCACGGTTTCATCCTTCTGCTGAGTACAAACCGACAATAGTAATGCTGGTTGATCTTCCTGAGTGCAAGTGAGATTCACCTCTTCTTCCTTGCGCTTTCCACTCCGGCATTCAGATGCATAATGCCCATAGTTTTCACAGGAGTAGCATTTTATATGACTTTTATCCTTTTTGGCAGATGTGTTACCTGAACCTTCCCGGCGAAAAGAGTTTGAGTCACCTCGGTCAGACCTGCCTCGGCCTCTCCCTTGGCTTCTTCCTCTTCCACGGCCTCGCCACTCCGGCTTGCCGCTACCTCGTCCTCGGTTACTCGATGAAGAATCACCACTTCTTCCTTTGTGCCTTTCTTCCCACTCTGCCTGAGTTAGAAGGAGGTGGCTGTCTCCTTTGGCCCGGAGACGTAAGCGTTCCTCGTATGCCTTCAACCTCCCAATTGCCTCTTCAAACATCATTGTCTCAAGATCTGAGTATTGTTCTATGGAGGCAACTAGTTGAAGATACCTATCTGGCACTGAATCAAGGATTTTCTTGACTAAAGTGGATTCTTTCAGAGGTTCACCGAGAGTACTGAACTTACTGCTCATTGCACTGAGCTTGCCGGCGAAATCATCAACCGTATCTCCTTCCTTCATTTGCAAAGCTTGAAACTCATTTTGCAAAGTTTGGATCCGTGCCTTCTGGACCCTATCCGCGCCCAGATATCTTGTCTTCAATGCATCCCAAATCTCCTTCGCGGATTTCTTCTTTGCGACTTGCAGCAAGACATCTTCTGGCAGCGCCTGGAAGATGAATGCTCTTGCGGTCTTGTCCTTCTTCTGATCCGCCGCCTCACCGGCCTGCGGTTCCACCGCCTCCCAGATACCCTGGGCGTCCATCAGCGCTTCCATCCGGATTGCCCAGGAGGTATAGTTCACCCCCGTCAACGTTGGGCACTGGAACGGCACACTGCCGCCCTCCCGATTCGCCTGCTGCGCCATGGACTTGATCTGCAGTCGCTTGAATGTGATAGGCTCTGATACCACTTGTTGGCTATCTCCCAGAAATCAACACACGCAAGCGATTAACAGAGAGTTCTGTATTTTCTGAAGAAAATACAGTTTTACGGTGGAGGAAGAACACAGCGAGATCAAGCACTCGAATTGGGGCAATTTTCTCAATCTTACTGAATGAATGTAATGAGAATACAATAATCAATCCATTTTACAACTGACTCAACAGAAAAACTAAACGCACTCGCCACGATCCGGTTTTGTCGGACGTCACGACTCAGTCCTGCGCTAACTGCGCTATTTGGTTATCTGACAAAAACGACAACAGACGCACCGAAAAACACTCGGTTCAGCTGAGAAACTAAAACCTGACCAAGTCAGGATTATTAACTACAAGAATTGCAGGTCAAGCTGCTTTCTCGTCTTTCAGCAAAGTTTAACTGACTAAAAAGCAAAGTAGCTGGTCCGATCGGAGGACGAATAAATATCAACACAAGATATTACTTTACCCTTTGCTTGTGGCCATCGAGAGCTTGTCCCAGCTACCAAGAGAACAAGAAAATTCCCAAACATTTCGCCCTACCACGCTTAATCTGTACCAAGAATAAAAGAAAACGCACAGAGAAGGGTAAAATTTCTTCCTCTGCGTCATAAAAAAAAACAACGGATATTTTCATGAAACGAAATGAGATTCCTATCAATGGAGGTGTTGCTGGAGCGAGTGGGAAAGATTACCTTCGCGGGAAGCCTTCAAAGTGGCCCTTCTCGCAGCTTCGGAACAGCAAGCGGGACTGACACGGAACCGGAAGTGCCTTGGTGGCGGCGGCTGCGACTCCGCAGCGTGCACCGGCGGCCAGCGGGGCGAGGCGGGCGGCTCGCGCCAGCCGTAGCTAGGCCCTGAGAGCTGCGGTGGCGCGCCGCGGACGAGGAGAGCGCCATTGGAGACCGGGAGGAGGTGAGAGAGGCAGTCGTGGTGCGAGGCGAGCGAAGAGGCGACCGACGGGCCCGATCGGACGCCAACCGACGCGTGAAACCAAACGCAACAAAAACGTTGCGAATAGCGCGTAGCACGTGTTTTCTTGTCTGCAAGACTGCAACCTTAGACCGTCTCAGTAATCAGCACAAGTGTTGATAAAATCCAACAGGAATTTGCCTAAAAAATCCAACATGAATTCAGCAGACAAGCTCACAATCAACTTTGATACATCTTTTTTTCACCTTCGGTGACCATTTCATCTCAGCATTTTTCGAAAGTACTACCATCGATCACCATTGATCACCATTGATGGTAAACTAGATATGGTCGATAACTGCTGTAGTCAAAAGCTTGACGTGGTTGTAAGCCAGATGTGATCGATAGCTGCTGTGGTCGAAAGCTACTGTAGTTGAAAACTAAACGTAGTCGTAGCTAGCCATAGTCGTAGCCGTGTTCAATGTGATGTGGTTGTAAACTGATGCAGGAGCTCGAAGCTAAGCACAACCACTTGAGAGCAAAGATTTCGACTTGGTTGTCTTTTACAAACGCAAAATCCAAAACAACTCAAATGTTAATTATTCATTATCTCTTTATTTTGTCAATTATTCATCGTCTCTTAATTTACGACCATCCACATGGTCTAATAGATTTCGAATTCGTAAGTATCTGAAATTTTGAACATAACAAATACCTGATATCCCTGTTGGATTAATTTGAAATTATTTCCTTCTTAATTGATACTTTAGAATATACTAACTTGATCCATCAATATGTACGTTCAACACGCACATGCATGCATGAATTCCGTAACTTGATCAGGTATGAATGCTAATAAGTTCACTTCTATATAGACATTGATTCTTTCCATATGATTACTCCTAATTGATGTGAAGTTACGGCGTGCAAAGACCATTAGCCTTCAGAAGGTCATTAGTGACCTATTACCCCTTGCATGGTAAGAGATAGCTCCATTTAATCCTAGCCATTAGATCAAAGGAAACTGACGGCCCTGATTAATGTGGCGCACCGTAAAAAACTCCTCCAATGGAATCCATCTTGTACCTTTTGCGCTCAGCGTCAAAACAGTCGATCATCTTCTTGTTGTTCACTGTCCATGGTTAAAGCAAGCATGGGGGAAATTCAATGGAGTGGTGGATGTCCGGGAGTGGAACGAAACGCCCGAGTCTTCGACAATGTACAGCTGCTGGACATCGACGCTGTCCTGCGCAAGCTTCTCGATGAATTGTCATGTTGGAGTTGCTCTGGCGTTGAGTCGCTTCCAGTTCTTCGAGATTTGACCTCTTAGTTCTGCTCTCGGCGGCTTCGCCGCGTAGGGCTTTCTGTCCTCTCCTGTTTCTTTTTCTTTTTTCACTCATCCAGCAATACACTGTTTTCCTCTTAATACAAAGACGTGCAAAGCTTTTGCATGTTCCCTAAAAAAACTCCTTAGAGAAACAATCATCCAATGCCATCACGATGCTTACGAAGGAAATAAACAGATTCCATTTCTTCCATAACTATGCACAATACATACTAAGTTACTAACGGAAAGATAAAGATACACGAGACGGAAACTGAGACAGCAATAGCCTCGACTGACTCTCGAGCTCAGGCCGCCTTCAGAACGGGCCGGATTGGATTCTGAGCAAGCTGGGCACGCAAGTCTTCCATGAATTTGTTGTCGTAGTCACCCTTGAGCATAACTTCCTTCAGGCTTGGGAGAAATGATAGCCCAGAAAACCCACTGTTGTCTACGCGGATACAATCCGCAACCTGCAGCAGCTCAAGCTTAGGCACCGCTCCTTGCTCAAACCTTACTGATTTGAGGCCATCTAGGCTAGCCAGCTCCAGCACCGCCAGCTCCAGCACCGCCAGACTGGGGAAAGTCTCCCGCTGGAAATGGAAAACGAGTTCTTCACCTTGAAATGACTCCTTCCACAGACGCAGGACGGCCAAATGTGGTAGCTTCCCAAGGACTTGCATAGCGAGACCCTGCTCCAACTGGGTGCTCCGTAGCTTCAACTTGCCCAGATTCTGGAGCCGACTAGCCGAGTGATCCATGTTGGCACTTGGCAATGTGACTAGATTGCCGTACAGCTTGAGGCTCTGAAGGTGTTTAGGAGGCAAGAACTTGTGATCCAGACAGCCACATAAACCAGGCTTCCCCTCTGACCGCATTGACAAGGAATGCAACAGGGCAAGGTTGGCAATGGCGGAAAGGACAAGCTGGCTGTTTTTCTTGTTGATGCCAGTCACCCCTAACTTATGCATTCAAATTCCCAATCCCATCAGGAACTTCAACACCATGCATATCTAGCCCCAACGCAATGCCAGGTAAGACGACTCTGCAGCATCTGTTGAGTATGTCACGCTTCTTTACATTTTCATCATGATTATTCTGTTTGCAGTAAGCAGTTGCCAAGTCCAATGCAGCCGTACCCAACCGAACTGTTTTGGACAGTGCTTCTGGCAATTCCAAATCATCAATCGCTTCTTGAACCTTTTTTTAAAGATCACTTGATTCTTTCAATTCTGAAGAAGAGGTGACCTCATCATTTGGTGCATTGCCAGCACGAAGGTACTGAAGCATCTTCAGCTTGGTGATAGTCTTTGGAAGCTTGATGATATTTTTACCACTGACATCCAATGTCTGGAGGTAAATATCAACACATCCCCGTAGAGAAAAGAATCTCAGGTGAAGAAAATTTCCAATTTGCTTCAGGTCATGATCTTTTAAACCAGATGTGCCTTCCAAATCCAGCACCCGAAGCAGCCTCATCTTGCTAGAAATGAAAAATGATCTCCACTCTCCGAACACTGTCAATGATTGCACATGGGACATGTAACGCCTTAGGGTCCAAACCGGCTCAGACCTAACTGCATTTTGGATAGGTCACGCACACGTAGCAATCCGCTTGTACTTTCGTCCTCGCTCCGCGCAAAACGGTTAATTGGGGGTACTACCATTGGAACTCCTAGGCTTATATGTAAGTGCTTCTCAATGTAAGCTAGTAAGGTGGGACTAACCCAGAAATTTATGTGCACACACATATGGGCCAACATGGGCCGGGGTGTCACAGGACAGGTCTGTGCTCTCTAGCATGTTTCTGCCTGTCTCATCAGTGCTGATAATAGAGAGATGTCGTATTGTATCTTGGTTGTTAGAGCTGTAGCCAAGTACAAAACCGTGCTTTTCCTCCATTGACTTTGAGACAATGATCTTTTGGAGAAGATTATGGACTTGGCAATGATCAATACTGCCTACATTATGAGTCACTATTTTTGATGGCCGGATGATGCTTCTATTGATAAGCTCAGCAAAGTAGCTCTCCCCATTCTCCTCTGCACTCATGGTATGTGTCTTACTTGAGTAACCTTCTACAATCCACCGTCTTATCAGGCGTCTCCGCCTAATGTTGTGGCCTTTAGGAAAAATGGATAAATACAAAAGGCATAACTTGAGATGATAGGGCAAACCATCGTAGGTTGGGGCAAGGGCTGTCCTTATCATCTCAAGACTTGGGTTGCTCCCCAACCCTGCACCCAAGTGACCATTCAGCTTCTTCCATTCCATAGCAGTGGTAGGCTTGCTGGCCAAGTAGCCACCAATAGTTGCTATTGCAAGGGGATGTCCATCGCACTCCTTTAGGATATGTTTTGCTTGAGTAGTCATGTCAGGATGAAAATCAGAGTTTGAAGTCCCCATAAATACCTACAGTTGTTACGAGAAGATTGTTAGCATGCTCAAACATTAAGATGGATAATAGCTAGCTAGACTGTTAATGTGACAAAATAGTTCAGGAATTGTGTGAATGGAAGGTTAACTGAATAAGAATTATTTCTAACAAAAGCAAATAATGACAAAAGAGATTTGGTGCACTAAAGTCATCATGGTTATATTTCTAACAAAAGCAATTAATAACAAAAGAGATTTGGTGCAGTAAAGTCATCATGGTTATATTTCTAACAAAAGCAATTAATGACAAAAGAGATTTGGTGCAGTAAAGACATCATGGTTATATTTCTAACAAAATTAAAGAGGAAATATTTCTAATAAAAATACATGGCCTAGTTTAGTGATTTCAAACTTTGGGTAGATTTTATCTTGAGCTTGGTTTTGGGTCCTGGCAGGCTGGCAAATGTTGCGAAGTGTCCCAGATCAAAAGACTAAGGGCCATACTTATAGGCCGGATCATGTATTCCTCTGGCTTAAACAAAAGTCATTTTGTTGACTTGTTGCAGTCTCCAGCATTCAACTTTGACCTTTTTTTGCTGTTATATATATAGATTTTTTTACAATATATTATACTGATAGTAGAAAGATGGTAATAAAAATAAAATCAGACCGTTGATTTGTAAAGGTGTTATAAACTTTTGTTTTTCAATCTAGTTTTGGTTTTTTCAGAAGGGTATTTTAGACTATCTTATGTGAACATCTATGTATAAATCACAGTTACATTGTCATTACCTACGTCCCTGCGTACGCACAGAGTAAGATCATCAGCTTAAGCAGTCTAACTCGCATACTACATGTAGGGGAGGACGACCCAAACTCATGCGTAGATACACGTATATGCACGCCAAACTATGTGGGTGCTTGTTGCGTGCATGGCGCACGTACGTCCGAACGCATGGATGCACGGTGAATCGGTGATGGATTGTCAGGCTGGGAGTTGGAGCGGCGAAGGTGGAAGTGCGGTTCGTTTACAATTTTCTCTCTTTGAAGATTTTACTATAAGTAGTATGAGTGGTAGTATAATTAAATCTTAACTAATCTGAACCATTATGTCGTAAAGATTGGACGGCTTATAATTATTTTAAGGTACCGTAAAAAAACTCTATATATAAGCAAAAAATATAAGTTACAGTATTATGAAAGTATTTTCATCAACAAATATGTCTATGTCATTTTTGCTGGTCAATCTTAATACTTAAAAATATAACAACGGTTATTGTTGGACCGAAATAGCGACAGAGGGGGGGGTGTACGCTTGACACTCTCGAAAAACTCAACCCCCGACAAGCACAAATCAGACCGTTCCTTGGGCAAACAATCCAGAAACCTGATTTTTCAGAAGATAAGGCTTGAAGCTTCACAAAACCAAAGGAATTGAGACTTCCATTTGTTCTCTTCGTCCAGTATAACAAGGAAATGATTATACCAGCCCAAGGAACCTAAGAGACCACAAAAATCCAACTCAACAAGAGGAATTTCAGATTTGCACAAGAAACTGAAAGTTACTGGCAGCAGCTACAAAAACTTAAATTCCCACTCAATCCTTGAATCTTTGGCCACGAAACTTTGCGGATAGCTACTCAATAGCCATAGGAATCTTCATGCCAAGTTTCGTCAATTTTCGACAAGGGAATTAAGAACAGCCCCAAAAAGAAGAAAGGACTGAAATCTGAAAATATTCAGAGAGGAACACTCAAAAGCCCAAATTTCTTCATGGTCTCAAATCCTTTGCTAATGAGACTTTCCAGATATCTCATAGATAGTCTTAAGACTCTGGATACCAAGTTTCAAGTCATCTTGCAAAGGGAATCAAGAAATAACTCAAAACCCTAGAAAAGACACAATTCTGAAATTTTGCACGAGCTGAACCAAAAAGGCCAAAATTCTCCTAAACCCTTGATCCTTTGCTAATGAAATTTTGCAGACAAGGAAGCAATAGCCATGGGACAATCCAGATTAAATTTAATGCCATTTCTCCAAGGGAATCAAGAATGGCATCAAGAAGCCCAAAAATCATGAACAGAGGAAGCCAAAACTGAAATCTAAGGATTAAACTCAGTTTGCTCTTGGGATTAAGTAGCCAAATGGCTTTTGAGCATCACCAATGTCATAGCAATCCATTTTGGCACTCTCCAGCAAGCAAGAAACCAAAACAACGAAAAACAAGAAATTGCTCAAAAGGGAAGAACGAAGAACAGAGGCTACGAACTGAACAGAAACTTCAGATTTCTCATTTCTTGATCAAAAGGAAAACAGACGAGTCCCGATACCCCGACTTGATACAAAGGAAAGATTACAAATTCTCCACTCAATCCATTTCCTCACTCTCCCAACTCAAGAACACACCCATGCTTGCTTGGAGGGAGGAAGAACTCACTACCTAGAAACCATCGTAGGTGGTACAGAGGGAACACAACTCTGCCTACTCCACCCACTAAAGCCTAAAGCCAAAACAAACTCTCAAAGTCTCTTTTGACTCTAGCAAACCCTAATTCTCCCCAAAAATGCTCAAGTGGGCATGCAGCCCCTCAAACCTATTTATAGCCTTGGCTAACGGGTCTCCGCCTCGTTACGCCTGCTAACTCCAACGGCGCCGCTCCGTTTGTGCAGCCTCGCGAATTTATCGATTCGCCTCCCGCACCTTCCGGAAGCTTCGCGCCCTTGCCTCGCACGCCGCAACCACCTCGAGTCTCGCCGTCTTCGACACATCCCGACCGTTCGACCTCGGCGCCACTGCGCTTAGTCCGGTCCACGTGTCTCGCCACGACTCCACCCGATGTCCTGCATCACACGCACAAGAAAACACGCCAAATAGCACCGCCGACACATGAAAGCGTAAATACCATCACACTTACCACGACGAAGTCCAAACTCGTCAAACATTAGAATATACATCCTAAGCCCAAATGACCAAGATTGACCAAAGTCCGACCGAGCCCGATTGCGCCACACAACGGCTCGACTTCGAACCACTCAAACCAAACTCGACTATCCTAAACCTTTGTCAATTGCTCATCATTCACATGGAGTCACGACCACCTGGTCTCTCAGTTATAGTTCAAGAAGTTTGATTGGTACGAATACAAATGCGACATTCTTTTTAGACCAGAGGGAGTACCTTGTTTTTGAAGAGTTGAAGGGCCGCATCATATTGAAGAGCTTCTAGCTTATATATGTTCTTGTATGCCGTCGAGCAATGTTCAGCAACACTTGCTTCACTTGTGGTGACTATGATCCGACTTGCGTTTGACTCCTTAGGCAAATGTGGCTTTATCAACTTCCATTCCTCAGTGGACAATACGTCATCAAGGACAATGAGGCACCTCCTACCACTCAGAGGCTTGATTGACTCTTCACTCTTCAGACCTCTAGTTCCCAATGCTTCGAAGTTTGTTTGTGTGCCATGTCCTAGCACACTGTCTGCATCCAGTTGCTGAGCAAAGCTCGTAAGGAAATTGTCGAGGTTGAAAGGATGCAAGACAGTGACCCAAGCACGTTGCTCAAACATGCTGCTAAGCTCTTGGCTTTCGTAGACACTTTTAGTGAGAGTGGTTTTCCCAATACCAACCATTCCCCATATCGAGATAACTTGAGGCTGCTCGCCTTCCTGAGAAATTAGCTGGATGAGGTGAGATCTTTCCATTTCTCGCCCGATGAGCAGAGTATTTCCAGAAGCAGCTTCCTTGGGCACTTGAGCTCCTGAGTTTAACTGAACAAAGAGAAAAGAAAACGTGACTATATCAAACTTGGCATAAGCATACATGGTTGTCTATTTATAAGGTTGCTGAAATTTTCGTAAGCATAAGTCACATTTTTGTCCATTTGATAAACATCCAATCGTATCACCATATTATTTTTCGCGAACCCGCATGCGAAGTGCACATCTTCCAAGTAAGAAAGGAAGAAGGGGAGGGGGGGGGGGTGCAGTTTCTACAGAGAAGTTCCACCGTACACACGGCGCTCAGCCACAGAGGAAATTTAACCGAAGTTTACATGCATAATTGGACCATATATACATAAAATAAAGAAAGTAAGTAGATTGTTTACCGGTGGCAAGGTGCTGATGCTAGGCTGCACAGCGGCAGTGTTGAGACCACAACCAGCATTTCGGTATCGCTCACCGCAGTTGTGGACACGCTGGATTTTGCCCTTCAGATCATTCATCTGTGTGCCGATCTTGTCCCGCTGCAACAGCAGCTTGGAGCTGGCACGATGCGGTTTCTCCAAATGGAGGAAGTACTCCTGGAGGCAGTCCTCGCCATCGTAAGCCAAGTCCCGGACCTGCCGGACCCAGGTTTTCACCACCTGGCTCTGGCAATGATCCCCGGCTACGTCCATCAGGAAAGACTGCATCATTTCGAACTCTTCCTTGATAAATGACACGTCCTTCTGCAGCGTGTCGGCCGCCTGCTTGGCCTTGTTCATCTCACGTTGCACCAGCGAGGCCATGCTCACCACTGCATCCATCGTGCCCTTAGGATTAAGCATTAAGGCGATGATATTTGTGTGCGGTTTGCAAATAGAGCTGATAGATAGTGCTTGTGCTCAGTCCAGAGAAGCTTAGGATGGCTTATATAGGCGTTTCTTTGGCTAGGAGCGGGAAGATGATCTCCTTTGAATCATTGGGGTCCAGCTCAGACAACTAGTAAGTCCATTAACTTGATGATTGTAGAAGTACTTGATTCCAAGTAATTAATTTGACACTAGGGGCAAGTCAACTGCAGAGCCAGACAAGTTGGCACTTTGAAATACTCCTTCAGTAGACTCAGCTACATGACCGGGTAAGTCTCCGTTGTTAACCAATTAAATTGCCATCGAGGAACCGCGGCTACCTCTTGATTGTTTCGACGAAACTAGGGCTCACACCCCTCTTGCTTAGAGAAGAAACATATCTAATTTCGGGAAGTAGACAATTCAATTGAAAAGCTCTGCTCTATCCAATGGCCAGCAAGGCAATTGCAGAGTGAACTGGAGATGCTTTCCAATTGTGGGGAGTTGGCATTTTAATTAAAAGCATCCACTGAATCCAATTGCCATCGAGAAAAGTGCGAAATAAACCATAGATGCCTTAAGTTGAATTGTTCAAAATGCTCAAAGTAATTTACCTCGACTCCTGTGATGCTTACCATTTTCTAGCGCATGTTGTGAAGTCTAAATTGCGTAATGTAGGTGTCTGAGACATGTAATGTAAATGTGGGATGGTGTAACTCAGGGCTGTTAAAATATGCTGACTTATTCTCTATTTTGTTTCTGTTAAGCGTTGGGTTAGCGCGTCAGTGAATAGAGTTTGTTAGCATGTTGTTAGTGGCTCCGGGTATGCAGGCCCATATTCTCCATGTTTTCAGTGTGTAGTTTGTTTTTTTTAGATCAAGGGAAAATTTCATTAAGTGAATGAAAAAGGTCCCAGCCTCTACAATCCGAAGATCGTACACAGCTTAAAAGTTACAACCAAGAGCAATCAAGCACAAGAACTAACACAAAGCAAAAGACACAAGATACAGGAAAAAACAGACACTACGCCTCAATCCTATTCCGGAACTTCCATCCAAATTTTGCAAAGACCTCCATGATGACCGTCTCCAAAATCTGGCATCCATTCTTGAAGATTGGTCTTTCTTCTTCTTTACTTAACAAGGACCAATGCCGGATCCAATACGTTGCCCTGAAAATGACTTGCAGAAAGGTGTTGGTTTTAGCATTATTGAACACCACGTCATTTCTATTCAACCACATTGCCCAACAGAGAGCGCAGCACCTAGTAAAATCTGATTTTTGAGTTTTGCCCGATGCCATGAAGCCAAGAGCCAAACATATCCGATATACTAGATGGTGGATGAATTCCAAAGGTGATGTGCACTGTGTTCCATATAAATCTAGCAAAGTGACAATCAATGAAAAGATGTTGTATCGTCTCCAAAGAGTTACAAAAACAACACTTGACACTCCCTTGCCAATTCCTTTTTGCTAAATTATCTTTTGTAAGAGTGACCCCTTTTTGGAGATACCAAAGGAAAATTTTAATTTTCAAAGGCACTCTTATTTTCCATAGTGGATTTTTCGTAGGTAAGACTCCCTCTTGAATCAGATTCAAATACATAGAGCGAACCGTGAAAGACCCACTCCTATGAAGGTTCCAAACAAACACATCCTTCTCATTTGTAAGGTTAACTGTCACAACTTTAGAGACTAAGTCGTACCACGCTGTCAAATTACCTTCCACCAAACCTCTTCTAAACGACACATCCAGTGGCGTAGAAGCTAAAACCTTAGCCACAGTATCATTCTTTTTCCTCACAATCCTATAGAGCGATGGATAGACATCCCTTAAGGGTTTATTTCCTAACCAAATGTCCTCCCAAAATCTAACTTGTGTTCCCTTTTGAATTCGAAAATAACCATGAGCCAAGAAATCATCCTTGACCTTCATTAGCCCCGACCAGTTAGTTGGTGTATCTATTCTTTTCTCTGTAAGATGACCGTACCAATATATAAATGGAAGAACTCTGAGAGAGTTAGTTAGTTCGGCATACAAGTCTTCCTATAAACCTTTTAAGGGCCAAATCCCTTTCTCAAAAAAAAAAGTGTCGCCTAGCCTAGTTGAATCTCACCTACAGATGGACTCATGGACAGTTTGGGGTCGATTTGGATCAAAGGATTTCCATTATTCGGAGTAAAAATGTAAGATTTTCATCCGCATGTGTCTTACTTGAGTAACCTTCTACAATCCACCGTCTTATCAGGCGTCTCCGCCTAATGTTGTGGCCTTTAGGAAAAATGGATAAATGCAACCATCGTTGGTTGGGGCAAGGGCTGTCCTTATCATCTCAAGACTTGGGTTGCTACCCAACCCAGCACTGAAATGATCATTCAGCTTCTTCCACTCCATAGCAGTGGTAGGCTTGCTGGCCAGGAAGCCTCCAATACTGGCTATCGCAAGGGGATGTCCATTGCACTCCTTTAGGATGAGTTTTGCTTGAGTAGTCATGTCAGGATGCAAATTAAATCAATGTTTGAAGTCCCCATAAATACCTACAGTTGTTACGAGAAGATTGCTAACATGCTGAAACATTAAGATGGATGATAGCTAGCTACATTGTTAATGTGACAAAATATTTTACACGCCATACGTTTTATGAATTATGCGAATGGAAGGTCCAACCGAAGGAGAACTAATTCTAACAAAAGCAACTAATGACAAAAGAGAGTTGCTGCAGAGAAGACCATCATGGAATATTTCTAACAAAATTAAGAAGGAAATATTTCTAACAAAAAATCATGGCCTAGTATTAATGATTTCAGACTTTTGAGTACATTTAATCATGAGCCTGGTTTTGGGTCCTGGCACATGTTGTATAGGGTCCCAAATCAAAAGACAAGGGCCATGATAATAGGTCGGAGCATGTATTCCTCTAGTTTTAAAAAATGTCATTTTGTTGAATTGGTGTGGTCTCCACATACAACTTTGATCATTAATTTTGTTCTTTATTAGCAAAAATTATAAAATTAAAATATTATGGAAGTATTTAATGATGTCATTTCTCATGGTCAATCTTAAGACTTAAAAATATAACAACGGTTATAGTTCAAGAAGTTTGGTATGCATACAAACGCGACATTCTTTTTGGACCAGAGGGAGTACCTTGTTTTTGAAGAATTCAAGAGCCGCATCATCTTGAAGAGCTTCTAGCTTATATATATTTCAGCAACACATGCTTTACTTGTGGTGACTATGATGTGACTTGCGTTTGTCTCCTCAGGCAAATATCGCTTTATCAACTTCCATTCTGCTGTGGACAATACATCATAAAGGACAATGAGGCACCTCCTTCCACTCAGAGATTTGATTGACTTCACTTTTCAGACCTCCAATTCCCAATGCCTCTGAGTTTGTTTGTGCCATGTCCTAGCACACTGAATTTGTCTGCATCCAGTTGCTGAGCTAAGCTCGTAAGGAAATCGTCCAGGTTAAAGGGATGCAAGACAGTGACCAAAGCACGCTGCTCAAACATGCTGCTGAGTTCTTGGCTTTCATAGACACTTTTAGTGAGAGTAGTTTTCCCAATACCAACCATTCCCCGTATCGAGATAAATTGACGCTGCTCGCCTTCCTGAGAAATTAGTTGGATAAGGTGAGATCCTTCCATTTCTCGCTCGATGAGCGGATCATTCCCGGAAGCAGCTACCTTTGGCACTCGAACTCCTGGGTTTAACAGAACAAACAGAAGAAAAGAAAAAGTGCATGAGGTGAGACTCCTCTTTGAATTGATTGTTTCCTCTTTTCTTAGAAGCACATGCCAAACTTGGCATAAGCTTAAGGGGTTATCTATTTATAAGGTGACTGAAATCTTCTTAAGCATAAGTCACATTTTTTATCCATTGGATAAACATCCAGTCATATCACTATACTGTTTTCACGAAAAATTTCGCATTATGAAAGGAGGGGGGAATGATTTACAGAAGGGTTCCGCTCGACGCTCAGCCACAGAGGAAATTTAACTGAAGTCTACACATATAATTGGATCCCATATACATAATGAAAGTGAGTAAGTAGATTGTTTACCTGAAACAGCCTCAAAATTTCAATTTTTTGAATTTATCTGAATTTTGTTTGAATTTGAGAATTTTACCAAATCCAGATACTCCAAGAAAATTTTAGCTTTTCCTTTCGGGAAACCCACTTTCCACTCACCAAAACACCTCCCCAGCTGCTACAACTTTGCCCTGCTTCAACCACTGTGCACCACAGTGCCATTTGCACTCTTGCCCGTTGCCAGCGCTAGCGCCAAAAGTCACATAGCATCCGCGCCACCTTGCCGACCGGCCGTACTCCACCTTAACGCCGCTGCTGACCACGTGCTGTGCCGCTCCACCGTTGATCCGCACTGCTGCCACCTGCTCGACCCACACAGCACACCGCTACTCACCGTGCCAACGCACGCGCTCACGCTAATAAGACACATAGTCTCTCTTGCCACCAACGCAATCGCTAGCTCCGTGGCTACAGTGCCGAAGTTACCCATCTGTCCACACACCAAGCACACCATCACTCTACTCCTGGTGCCACCGCCTTCACTGGCTATAAAGTTGAGCTCACCACCTTTCACACTGCCTCACAACAACCACAATCTTCCTTCCTCCTCTCCGACCAAGCTGTGCTATCAACACCCAATTTCTCACTAGTGAGCCCAAACTCAATTCCTCACCGCTGCATCCTTTCTAACCAAATTAGCTGCACCCTTAGCATCACCTCAACAACATGAAGCTATCTCCAACTTCTCGCCAAGCCTCACCACCCCTAGCTCGTCGTTGCCATGCATCACCGCTTGGCTACCCACGGCCGCCGTCGCTAGAACTCCTCGAGCCACTCTGAGCTAACCCATCACTGCCACTAGACTCCTCTCACCACCTAGATGCTTGAGCCACCCTCCATTCGACCGAAGCTTCATCATAGCTCCGCCGTGTCGTGCTCTTGTTCCAGCTAGACCTTACCGTCACTAGCCATCTCTAAGCCACCATCGCATGTGCATGTGCCCAATATGGGTTGCCCAGCCGGTTAGACTGCTGGCACTAGCCGGTCAGACCGCTGTCACCAGCCGATCAGACCGCCAACATCCGGCCGATCAGACCGCTCCACCCAATTGGTCTAACCACTGAGACCAACCGGTTAGACCGGTGGCACAATGCCGGTCTGACCGACCTTCCCCTGATCGATCAGCAACACTACCACTCAAAATTTCAAATCTCCTAAATTGCAATGGTTCATCACACCATAAACTAGGACATTCTCACATGGTCCTTCAATAATTGTAGAAGTACTTGATCCCAATTAATCAATTTGACACTGGGGCAAGTCAACTGCAGAGCCAAGCAAGTTGGCACCTTCAAGTATTCCTTCAGTAGACTCAGCTACAAGACGGGATAAGTCTCCATTGTTAATCAATCAAATTTCCATTGAGGAATGGTAACTACCTCTTGATTGTTTGGATGAAACCAGGCCTCAGACCCCCTCGTGCTTAAAGAAGAAACTTTTTCTAATTGCGAGAAGTTGACATTCTAATTAAAAAGCTCCGCTCTATCCAAGGACCACCAGGCCAATTGCAGAGGGAACTGGATATGCTTTCCAATTGTGGAGAGGGAGTTGGCATTTTAATTAAAAGGATCCACTGTATCCAATTGCCATCGAGGCAAGTGCGAAGTAAACCATAGATGCCTTAAGTTGAATTGTTCAGATTGC
This sequence comes from Dendrocalamus sinicus, assembly GCA_036346575.1. Lineage (NCBI taxonomy): Eukaryota > Viridiplantae > Streptophyta > Magnoliopsida > Poales > Poaceae > Dendrocalamus > Dendrocalamus sinicus. The sequence continues at coordinate 35,779,286 of CM070662.1, forward strand.
TCAAAGTAATTCACCTCGACTCCTGCGATGCTTACGATTTTGTAGTGTTTGTTGTGAAATGCGTAATGCAGTTGTCTGAGACGTGTAAATGTGGGATGGTGTAACTCAGGGCCAAATCCCTTTCTCTAACAAATAAAAAGAGTCGCCTAGCCTAGTTGATTCTCACCTACAGATGGACAGTTTGGGGTCGATTTGGATCAAAGGATTTCCATTATTCGGAGTAAAATGTAAGATTTTCATCCGCATGGTTTTTGAACGGAGGAAACATCCATCAAATTCAAGAGAAACATTATGGTCTAAAAAGAATCAAGATGACCATCACATTAGCGCATGAGTTTCTAGGGAAAACATAGGGAAAATATGAGATACGGGTGGACAGAAACTCCCTGAGGTTTGGTTGGCAGTGAGGAGGAGAAAGATTCTTGTCGCCTTTGTCGCAAGCGCGCCGTCGCGGCCTCCTTCTTCGCGCATCGCCGCCGCCGCTAGCCACCTAGGAAACGAGACTAAAAATAAGGAGTACGAGGAATAAGGTTAGTAGTTACTGGTTAACCGCCGCTAGCATCGAGGAGTACGAGGAGAGAGGTTGATCGTTGATGTGGGGGGAGAGTAAAGCCGAACAGATCCCTAAAAATAAGAAAAGAAATATCGAGTAGCTGCCTTCTCACCGATCACCTGATCACTTTCGGCAATATATGGAAGTGTACGGATGTGTTATTTTGGCTTTATAGTTTATAGCTTAAATATTAAAATTATAACTATTCGTAAGAGGTAATTCATATAAAAAATAGTCACATGCTATTTTGATCAGTACAGCTTAACTTAATATTTTTTTTACTATAATCTTTCTGTTGATCCGGTCTTAAAAAACGCACTGTTTAAAAGTTAGTAATTGTAGTCCGTACAAATATAAGCCAACTAAAAGTGGAAAAGAACCTAGCCGTTTTGCTTTTACATTTGTTCTTATCTCTCACCGTTGCCAAAATAATAATGATCTTAGTTTTTTTTATATTGTGACGGATGGTTTTTTACTATGGCTAATAGCTTTTGCTTATGTTTTTTAAGACAACGGTAGACTATAGAGATATTGATGTAGACGACACACACGGTTCTAAATTCGAAAAGCCATTAGAAAAAGTCATCCTACTTATTTCAACTTCTGAAGATGTTGAAGTCAAAAGCCACGGAAAAAAAACAGGGGCAATTGTCAGTGCCATCAACCACAAAAAGTGGTGTCACTGGTGACAAGGCATCATCCAGTATGATGGCGAATGAGAGTTCCGCTGTCTCACCGCATTATCCGATACTCACGACGAGCAATTATGCAGCATGGACAATCAAGATGAAGGTGTACATGAAAACTCAAAGAGTGTGGGACGCGATCGAGAACGGCAACGTCGATGTGCACAAAGATCAGATGGCATTGACGGCCATCTATCAGGGCATCCCAAAGGAGACGCTCTTCCTACTGGCCGAAAAGGAGACGGCCAAAGCCTCGTGGGAAGAGTTAAAAACGATGCATCTTGGCGCCCGATCGTGTGAAGGAAGCAAAGGTACAAACTCTCAAGACCGAGTTCGAGGTGCTGCGTATGAAGGAAATAAAGTCGATCAATGAGTTCGCCGTCCGGTTGATGGTCATCATCAACAAGATTCGGGCCCTTAGCGAGAAGGTGGAAGAGTTGTACGTAGTGAAGAAATTCCTTCCTGTTGTTCCCTCGCAGTTTCTCCCAATTGTTTCGGTCATAGAGCAATTTGGAGACCTAAAGGCAATGACCATGTAGGAGGTCATCGGTTGTCTTAAGGCGTATGAGGAACGCATCCATGACAATAGTAACAAGGGCAATGGACAGCTCTTGTTGACTCGTGCTGAGTGAGAGATCCGATCATCGAAGCATGAAGGCAAGAACACTTCCAGGGGTAGTGGCCAAGGCCGTCAAAATCGGAAGTTTGATAAGGCAAAGTGAGGTGTTACAATTGTAACGATTATGGACACTTTGCTTCAGAATGCCCCAAGCCGAAGATAAAGAAAGCATTTGTTGCTGAAGAGCTCAGTGATGATAAACTAACAATGCTCTGATGATAAGCTGAGTCAGGGACGTTGAGAAAATGTATCGCTGTCCAAATTCAAGTAAGGTGGAAAGAAATCGAAACGTCGAGGAGATGTGTTACCGTTCTGTGTCAAATATAAGTTTAGTAAGTCGTAGTTAAGTCCGACTGCCCCAATGTTTTAGAATCTCTGTATTCGGATGAACCTGTGCCAGTTAAGTTGAGTTTCTACATGAAGGTTGCATGTAGAACGCTTTATGTGGAGGCGTGGCTGGTAGTTTATAATGCATTGAGACTAAAACTAGAGTATATCAAGTCAAGATTAAGGGGGGATTGTTAGAGATAATCTTGACTTAGAGTTCAAGACACAGTAGAGTCTGTTTTTGTGTGTAACTCAAGTTGAAATTATGTCCAACTTGAAGTCCGAATACATATACTAGTAGGAGATTATTAGCCTATATATTGAGAAGGTTTGTAACCAGTTTTGTGAGAAAAACAAGAAAAAGGGGGATCAAGTAAGAGAATAGAGAAATTCAGAAATTCTCCTGTGTTCTCTCAGTTTATTTACGATGTATGCGTTTTCTCCAAGAATAAAGTTTTAACACCTCCTTATCTGTCTGCAGCGCCTTACACCTCAAAGATTGATCATAAGTCACTGCTTAACACATAAAACAATAAGATCTTGACTTTACACCTCAAAAGATGAAGAACTAAAACCCGTACTCGAAGGGCACATCTCCAACAAGCATCAAGTCGCCATCCTTGTCCTGGTAGGTTATCGCCCTGCAAGAAGTACGGTGGTGATCATTTGGACTTTTTTTTTGGCTTATGGCTGAAAAACAATGTAGCTAGCTGAAAAAATATGTAAGCTGATAGAGGCTTATTTAGCATAATTAAATTTAAAAAATATAAAAAATATGTTAGCCCATTACATATAATACAAACAAATACGGGAAAAAAAGAACCGGCGAAAAAGCTCAACAAAAAGCCAAAAGTTTAGAAAAAAGACGAAATTTATGAATAGTAAAAAATAAGCCGGAAGCTAAAAGCTAAAGCCAAAACGATCACAGACAAGCATGTAAGAACCTTAGCAAGCTAAGATTAATCATATATTTTTGAAGAAAAGATCATACGGTCTGAAGGTTGAGGAATAGGAGTGCTCACTTGGCTACCGGCGCTTCTTGCCCCTCGGCATGTACTATCATCATTAGGTAGGCTTTGTTTGTTGAGGGTGCAATTGGAGGAGTTGACATCTCAGGAAGAACAAAGAGACTATGCAAGGGAAGTGGAAAACCTTAGGAGAGAAGTCCAAATCGTACTCCGACAGAAGTTCAATCAGGTAAGAATCTCAACCTTACCTTGAATGATGTTGTTGCAGCCAATCTCCGTGGTAAAACTTGCATTTCTTTCTCCAATGACAATGCAAGGGGCACCCCCCCTCCCACGGTACGGCTCGCCTCCTCTCCCTCTCTCACCCGGCGGCTCGCCTCCCCTCCCTCTTTCTCTTAGCTCCAGCGAGCCACACGCCCAAGCAGCGCCGCTGCCCGCCTCCGTCGAACCCATCGCCGAAAACCAAGTGAGGTTTCCGACAAGGTGCCACGGGGTTTCCAGCAAGGTGGGGTTCCCGGCTGGGGGATTTCTTGCGGCAGTGGCGCGGCTCGACTCACTGGAGGAGGCGATGGACGGGCTTCGCGGCTAAAGCTCGACCCACTGGAGGAGAGTGTTGGGGTGGCAAACCAACGCCCAGATGGCGCATGTAGTTCTTTCACTCGCAGAAAATCCACACTCGAGGGTGCATAAAGGCCGGCTTCGGCTTAGAAAAATTAAAAGTCAATACGAGCATCCAATTTCTTAAAGCAGTTTTAGTACAATTTATTTAGTATACACCAGTAGTCTTTCTTTCGGGTACAATTTATTGAAGTGAAACCGTTTCCCTGATCTTCCGCTAGGCAATGCAGAATGAAGCACAGCAAGAAACATGGTACACGCCGCTCAGGGCCATGGCATCATCGGAATGGAAATGGACACAAAGATATATATGCTTGAATGGCTCGTCTCGAGCTCACGCCACCTTCAAAATGGGCCGTCTTGGATTTTCCTTGTTTTCCCTCCTCACTCTTTCCTAAATATTTAATTCTTCTACATCCTTGATGCTTGGGGGAAATTCTACTCCAGAAAAGCCAATTTCACCTGTTCTGCCCCCATCTCTGACCAGCAAGATTTCAAGTCTGGGCACTGCTCTTTCATCAAACTTCACCGATTTGAGGTTCCATGATCCTGCAAGCTTAAGCAGAGCACCATGAGCCTTCCAAAAGTGTCGCTCGGGAAATGCAAAGAGGAAAGCAAGGAGAGAATAGGAAAAGACTCACAACAGTGAAGCAGTGTAGGGGAGACAACACTAGTCCCGACCAACTTCCGAGCTCAGTCCACCTTCAGAATGGGTTGCTTTGGATTCTTAGCAAGCTGGGCCCGCACGTGCTCCTTCAATTTGTCTTCCTTGAGCTTTGCTTTCTTTGCGCTTTTCGTCCATGCAAAGCTAACATTGAGCAAGACTTCCTTGATGCTAGGGAGAGATTCTAGCCCAGAAAAGCCAATTTCATTTGTTCTCCAGACATCCCTGAACTGCAGCAGCTCAAGTTTGGGCATTGCTCCTTGGTCAAACTTAACAGATTCGATGTTCTCTAACTCATCGAGCTCGAGCATCACGAGGCTTCCGAAACCCTCACGCTGGAAATGGAGCTCTTCATCCTTGATCGACTTGCTCCACAGGCGTAGGATGGCCAGTTTTGGTAGATTCCCAAGGACTTGCATAGCAGCATCGTGCTCCGACAGCCTGGTGCTCCGTAGCTTCAGCTTCACAAGATTTTTGAGCCCCGCGATCCATTCCGGCAGTTTGACGAGGTTGCCGTACAGCTTTAGGCTCTGCAGGTTTTCCGGAGGTGAGGGCGTTCCGTCCAGACAGCCATGTAGACCTGGCTTCCCCTCCGACCGCACTGATAATGATTCCAGGCGTGTGAGACCGGCAATGGCTAAACACAACTCTTGGCTGTTTTTCTTGTTGACGCCGGTCATTCCCAACTTGCGCAGCCCGGTGAGCCCTTTTATGTCCTGTAGAACAGCCTTCCCCTGTGCGATGTTCACGATACCCAGTGTGTGCAGCGCTTTCAGTTTCCTCATCCCTCTTGGCACTACAACACCGTGTGTGTCTAGGCGCATCGCAACGGCAGGGAGTGCCATGCAGCAACACATAGTGCACACGTCACGGCTGTTCATGCCATTAGGATGCAAAACCGGAGCTGCGGAACAGAGCGCACAAAGCACCATCGACCCGAGGGTCAAAAGACATAGCCTGTTCCTAATTAGCTGTGGTACCTCCTCTGCAATTTCTTCATATGAGACGGCCTCGACCCACGGTTTCTTGCCAGTTCTGAGAGAGTTTAGCTTCCGAAGATTGATGATTGTCTTTGGCAGCCTGACTATTCTCGTATCTGTTACATCTAGTGTCTCCAGTAGCCTTAGGTTACCCAAAGAATCTGGAAGGTAGAAGATCTCACCACATCCTCTTAGAGAAAGGTATTTTAGGTGAAAAAGCTTCCCGATATGCTCTAGGTGATGATCACGTAGACCGTCTGTGTCCTCCAAGTCCAGCACTCGCAGCAACCTCGTCTTGTCGGAGATGAAAAATGGCCTCCAATGCCCAAACACTGTTAATGATCGTACACGGGACAAGTCCACCATGCTCTCGAACTCACTCTTATCAACCTCCCACTCCCAACTCCTGCTTGTAATAGCAAGGTGACGAATTGTGCCTGGGGAGCTTGAGCTGCAGCCTTCCTCCAGTCTAAAAACAAGGTTTTCCTCCATTGACTTCGAGATGCCGATATCACGCATGAGATCGTGGACTTGGCAGGAGTCGATTACTTTTCTACTGTACATCGATTTCTGAGTTGGTAGGATCATGCTCCTTTCTTTGAGCTCCAAGAAGTAGTTGTCCGCTACTTCCTCAGCAGACCTGTCGAGGACCTCCGTTGAGTAACCCTCTGCAGTCCACCGACGTGCCAAACGTTTCCGGCTAACCTTGTGATCTTCTGGAAAGATGGACAAATATAAGAAGCAAGACTTGAGGTGATAAGGTAAACCATCATAGCTTCTATTAAGGACTGTTCTTATGTTCCCAAGCTCTGGATTCATCTTCAACTCAGCACTAATATGTTCATTCAATTTTCTCCACTCCACAGCAGTTTTTGGTTGGTTTGCCAAGAAGCCACCTATGGTGACTATTGCTAGGGGAAGTCCTTTGCACTTCTTTAGAATCGGTTTCGCTTCTTCAGCCAAATCAGGATATTGCTCATCCAAATCGACAGCCTCCTTAAATACCTGGGATTGATACAATTTAAGTTATTTAGTACTAAAAAAATTAAATTGGTCGTAAACAACCTCAGAAGCGGAAATAACTACCAACTAATAACCTAACTCGACCATCCTTTATATTCTTGTTACCCTGCCAGCCTCTGCCGTCTACTGCGCCTATAATGTAATTCCAAATCGAACAAATGGAGCATGATATGCTATGTATAGGTACCTTTTTCATGAAGAGGCCCTTTGCGTCCTTGTATTCTAGACCTTCGAGCTTGTATATATATTCTTGTTTCTTTGAACAATGCTTAGCAATACTCTCTTCCCTTGTGGTGACTATGATCCGACTTGCTGTTTGTGTTTTTGGGAAATCATCAAATATAGCATCCCATTCCGTTGTGCATGATAGATCATCGAGTACAATCAAGTACTTCTTTCCTCCTAAAAGGTCAGCCAACGATTGTTGAACTTCCGGTTTTGTTTTGCCGCTCATCAAACCCGTGGCTTCCTTATTTCCTGGAGATTTTTGAAATAGTTGCACAACTAAGCTCTTAAGTAGCTCCTCTTTATTGAAAGGACGCATGACCGTGACACAAGCACGCTTCTCAAACTTGCCACTGAGCTCTTGGCTTTGGTAGACATCATTGACTAGAGTGGTTTTTCCAAGACCACCCATTCCACATACAGAGATCACTTCAAGTTGTTGGCTCTCTTTTGAAATTAATTTGATAATTTCATTTTTTTCATTCACTCGGCCGACGAGCTCAGATTCCTTGAAAGGAGATACCATCTCTTTTAAATTCATTTGATAATTTGTTACTTCTTCAGAACCCTGGAAACAAGCAAACAATGATTAATTAATTAGGTGTTGTCTTCTTATTTCCTGGGACAATGTTTACACATGTTGTTTAAATAACTTGCAGAATTAGCCGCACAATTGCGTGGATATATATTGAAACGTAGTACTTGTTATATAACTCTAATACCTTTGAAAAATATAGTTGTATTTATTATACAATTATAACAGTTGTAATATTTATATGTGATTAATCTGTACATTATAATCTGGCCTATCGAAATAAGTGGTTTAGATCTTATCTTTTTTTTCCCAAATTGTTGAGAGGAAATTATCTGTATTTAGCTGTAAATGAGCACTTGCAAGTTGCAAGCCCGCACTCTAAACATAGTAGTTCAATCTAGCGTATAAATTGCGCATTGTTTGAATTATATTCTATTTTCATCTTCTTTTGTGAGGTAATAACCCATTAATTGTTGGATTTTTGGTCCAAGAGTTGAGGCCATTCATAAATTCTAAAGTATGGTATGATTTAATCTCATATTGTTTGGGCAAGTGGGAAAAAGGCAATCTATAAAGGTGGAGTTTGTCGTCCCTTGAAACATGAGAAGCATGGCATGGGATGAACTATAGCTAAACTCTTACGTTTGTGCATATTTTTGCTTGACTTGTGATGCACGATTGAACCGTGACGTGGCACGGCACATGGCGAAACAAATCTACCTTTCTTTTTGTTGATTCATGCTTATCTCTCTCTTTTGTTTGAATTGCCATTTCAAACGTTTGAATGGTTTTAATTCGGTTTGATTGCAGCAGTTAATGGTGAGTAATTGTTGTGTCCTTAAAAGAACCTAGAGACGCTAGATTTATTTTCTCACTCTTCTTCCTCCTCTCTGCTGGTCTATGCTGGTGACCTGGTGTGTTGAGCCATCGAATCTCATCGTCCCTTCTCCTTGGTGTGCACCAGTAATCTAGGGTCCAATTATTTTCAACTTATGTCTTATAGATTCCCTCGGATAAACAAGTGAGACGGCTTCTTCACGGCCGTTTCGAAGCAGTTTATTGGGATAGCCTTTTTGAAGTGGCTTATCGGCATTTGGTTCGTTTATACAAGCACTCGCATTAGGACAAAAAACCATAAGTCGCAGCTATAAGTTATAAGCCGTAGCCGAAAAGAATAGGAACTAAGCCTAGATTTCAAGTGTCTTCTTCTAAATGAAAAAAGTGACCTAGTTTCTTCTAGATATTCTTGTTTACATGTTCTCAAAAACCTATAAAAATCACTTTACTAAATTAATAATGTCTAGAATTTTTACGACCGATTCTTAGGTGATTGTCGTATATACAGATGTTAGAAGTTTTGTTGTGGGTCATTGTGGATTTAAAAATTGGTGGGGCTGTTGGATGCTTATGGGATGGCCTAAGCAGAAGATTAGAAGGAGGCTTTAGCACATTCAGCATAGATTAGAAATCATACCTTGCGCTTGACATACTGTCAGCCGAGACAGAGTTGTTGCAAACAGCTTGTTTCTTTAAGCTGAAGTTTGATTTGATGCAATATATTTACTTAGTTTATGCTTATATAATGACAATGATGTTTGTGTAAGTAGGAATCAGCAAATCAAATATGTGAGTTCATGTGTTCCTTGGATTTCGATACAGCAATATAAACAGGACTAACAAATATCATGGTATTCACATTGCGTGGACCAGAGCCCATAGTATATCAGCAGGAGTAACTTGTATCATGTTATTCATATTGCGTGGGCCAGGGCCCATAGTAGAGCAACCGGGTTAAAGTCTTTTTTATTTCCTTCAGACTATAAGGTGATTGGAAAGTTACGGAAAGACTCACCTGGCTATTTCTATTCTTATTCCTACTATATAATATATGGTCGATATTCGTGTAAAGAGGATTCGTGTATTATATGTACACAACACCCGCATTGTTATAACTGTATGTGGGCCATCTGATAAGCGTGTAAGATCTTTTCTTTTTCTCTCCATTAATGTGAGAATTTGTAATTTTTTTCTTTCTTTCATGGTTAAAGGATTATTGTGGAAATTTTTAGCCCTCAAAGTGAAGGTTCCGTCTTTAATCTCACCTATTGTTTGTAAATATATAGATACTCCCTATATCCAAAAATATAGGACATATTTATCTTATACATAAACCAAGTAAACATTTGAAATGACTAAATTGCTCCTAATTATTATCTCTAAGTATTATATTTAATACATGCATGTAGAAAATACAAAGTAAAGCTGGATATTTATTAGGGTACAGCAGGAACAACACTCTTATTTTGCATTGAAATATAAAATGCACCATATATTTGTGGACAATACTATTCAAAAAATGCTTCTTATATTTTTGGATGGAGGGAGTAGTTTTCATTCTTTAATGATACCAGAATCTCTAACAAACTATTTAATCTTCATTTAATTTGTGGCTCATACATAAAGAGTTATGATTCAGAACACCATATTGGCCAATCAACTAGAAAACTTAAATTAGTTAGGGTCTGTTTGGATCCCCTGCTCTAAACTTTAGAGCTCTAAATTTTAGAGCTAAAGTCTCCAAACAGGTTGTCTAAAGTTAGCTCTAAACTTTAGCCCACCTCACATTAGAGTTTTAGATCTCAAAACTGAACTAAAGTGCTCTAAAGTTTTTAGAGCTCTAAAGTTTAGAGCAGGGGATCCAAACAGGCCCTTAATTTGGTAGGAACGAAATCTATATAAATCAAACAACTGGTGGTATTCAAATCACTTGCTTAGTTTGAGGGCAAGAAAATCACCCAATAATCCTAAAAAAAGAATAATCCTATTAATTCTCTCATTAATTGAGAGAAACAAATAAGGATCTACACAGTTTATTTTAGTGAGGTCAGATTATAACGATGCTAATTAATTATATATAGCTATTAGAGTTGTACAATAGACATTAGAGTTGCGCTAGCAAAATTTTCATGCTTTGCTACAGGTAAAAAATGGCATCGTCATGATCAGCCAGCTTCACGTACTTGGCTCTGCCTCCATGCTTATTTGAGCTTCGACTAAGTTGGCACCACGCGCTCTGCTAACGTGCTCAGCCTACACCGTGCCCTCGGCTTTGTCGTAACTCATATTGCAATTTGCATTGAAGTTAATTTAATTATTGGAGATTTTTAGGAGACGGAATTTGTTTTTTTTTGTTGGAGATTTTTTTAGGAAGGTAAAATGGGAGATGGGAGGGGATGACATACCATCATCAGCACTCACCAACTCATTTTTTAAGTAGTAAAAAGATTACAAAGATATAGTGTCAGGACTCGGAATATACAAATCTGGACTCTCTGTGTATACTACACTAGTTCAGCATCACGCCAAAACATTTTCCACTCCTATTTCTGTGCACTTTACACTACTCTATGTATTATAATTTAACTAAGAATACACTCAAGATATGTGCAGGTACCGTGCATGCAAGGAAAAATGACTTCCTAGTGCATTTATATGCATATCCACTCACTTGGAGATTTACCACCTACCAATCAGACATGAGATGAGAATCAAAGGAATATTACATGGAACTTTTGCAAATTTAGACCACTTCAAATGTCAAATTGTTTTTTAATTAAACAACAACCTGAACAACTAAGACGTAGTACAAGACTCAAAGGCAATAATGTTGTCAAGATTGTTGACAAGACAGCTCTGAGAGCCAAGAAAAGGGATTTGGAAGGTACAAATCTTTCCTCCTCGAATTCTTTTGCCATCCTTGATAATGTTGACATTATTGATAGAACTAGTAGATGTGCCTTAATATGTGTAAGGATGATCTTGATAAAAAATTGAAATGCTTAAAGATTTAGAAATTGCTAAACATTCTTTACAAGACAAAGAGAACAATGTCCAGTCTAAGATTTCTCCATTAGAGAATGTAGAGGCTGAGGATGAAGATCAAATTAAGTTTTTAGATTGGTACTCTGATTTATCTAATAAAGATGGTTTTACTATTGTATCTTCTAGAAGGAAGAAGAAGAATAAGAAAGTGAAAATTCACTCTATTAATAACAATAAGAAATTAGATATTCAGTTTGGTACTGATTTATCTGTTTCTCGTGGGGACAGGACACGGATTGGCTCTATTGTTCTCCGTAGAAAAAAAAGAGTAATAATAAATCAATGTTTCAAAGAAAAGTCTCATTTGAAATTGCAGAGGTGTAAGTAAAAAAGGTTTGAGCCCTTATTTACAAGAACTGTTAAAATATCAAAATTTAGATTTCGTGGGATTTGAGAAACTAAGAAAACATATGAAACATCCCCAGTTTTCAAAATTTTGAAAAACAATTCAATTTCCAAAAGCAATTGCAAAATCTCAAACTAGAGCCTAATTCTCACCAATCTACACCTAAATCACGCACGAATCTTGAAGCAATCGCGCCCCTCCACCGCTGTCGCCGGATTCACTGTGCATCGTCCAAATTTTTCGCCGCCGCCCGATCTTTCTCCACCACCGAGCCTCTCTCACGTCTTCCCTCTCCTGCCACCTTGCCCTTCGGAAGCCTTCTTCGCCAGCTAGAGCCGCCAGCTGCCCCTCTCGGCCCTTCTCTCCCGTGAGTCACCGTCGCCATGACATCTCCTGGCGCTGAACCGCCTCCGGGCACTTGTGAAGGCCAAGGACCCCTCTGAGCTTCTCCACACGCATGCTGAAGCTCCCACCCACCGACTCGCCTCTTGCCCCTCCATTGCGGTAATGGCCGAATTCCCAATCCGTGCCCTAACTCAATTCCGATTCTCCGATCGACTGCTCCCAATTACTTTCACCGGTAGCTTCTCTAAGCCCCTAGAAACCTCCCCCGCCCGCCGCCTTAGCTTCTCGATCACCCATCCTCCCCGGCGCCGTGAGCCGCTTCACCGCCGCCAACCCCCGCCGTGGCTAGCTCAAAGACGAGCTTCCCGGCCTCGGCCGACCCTTCCCGAGCTCCCACCGCCCAAGGATGCTCTAGCACCCACCCAATTGCCTAGACCACCTCCCGTTAGCGCACAAGCTCAAAAACGGCCGCGGGGAAGATGACCTCGCCGCCGGCGATTGCCGCCACCACCGGACCCACGAGCACGAAAAATGGAACCCCCGTGTCATGCTGAGTCCGCCCATGCACTCAACCGCCGTCGCCGTCCACCCTACCGCCGCCGGCAACCACCGCCCGCCTCCCCTGCTCCTCTGCGCGCGTGCGGTCTGAGGGAAGAAGACGACCGAGCCAGGCCGACTCGGTTGAACTGAGCCAGCTCCGCCCGCGCCTGGTGCGCCTGACCGGGCCGGATTGAGCTGGTCGCGCCGAACCGCGTAGACCGGACCCGATGAACAGTACACCGAGCCCAATGAATAGTGACCGACCCAAAGTCCAAAAATTGATGTTTATACTCCCCAGATCCGTTTCGAGCCCGCCAACCCAAATATCAAGTCCAATTCCCCATATAGCCCTCCTATAAACATAAAAACCCAATTTAGTGAAGTTTCCAGAATGTCTTTATTCTTTTGAATTTTATTATTTTATTATTCCTAGCTCATTTTTCGTCGAGCGTGGAATTAAATTGGTTTTCTTTATTTTGCGCTAGCACGTGACGTCAAGGATCAGCTGATTCAAGAATACGAAGCTTCAGATCAAGATCAAGGCCCAGAAATCGAAGAATATGAAATTGTCGAAATCATAAGTCCGCAAGGCAAGTCACATGTTTTTGATCATATTGAATCCCATTAAATTACATTATTTATTTAATATATTTTCATTATTGATAATTGCGAACTGATAATTGCTTAAAACAAAGATTTAGAATGGCATGCTATCTAGATAATCCTACCACTGATAATTAGCCCTGTTTATCTTGATGGCCATATTCACCTTGACAACCTTAGTAAGAATTAACATATGATATAAATGTATACAAGATCATTTCATTCAGTATGATACACTACTAAGTGACTCTGGCCGTTGGCCGGTAGAATTGAAAAACCCGGAGAGGGTAGGGTGGTATGGGACACCGTACCCTAGGCCGGTGATGCTGGTATGCATTCTAAGGTGTTGGCTGTGGGCCAGTAGGATTTGAAAACTGGTACTAAGGTAAAGGGTGTGCTGTGGGGAATCACGTGGTGATCTACGCCCACGACTTTTACCTTAGGGGAAATGTAGGGTAAGGGTGTTGTGGGGGACCGTGCGGCGATTTTCGCCCACTGTGGGGGACCGTGCGGCGGTTTTCGCCCACCGCCTTATCCTAGAGTGGAGGTTGCAGACCTCGAAAAACTATGAGGACAAGAACCTTGTGCCAAGTAAAAGACACAGTAATCGCTCAACCACAAGCGTTGACTTGTCAAACCTGGTTTAGTAGCTGCTCAAATCGATTGAATCTCTAACGGAGTACAAACAGTTGATATGGAAACGGTAAAACCATATTGAACAACGTTAGATCCTTCCAGGACGGGTAGTCTGGCCTGCGTGGCGGATATCCGGGTTTGAGTTGAGATCTAACGGGTACGAGAAAGTCGGTATGAAAACGGTAAAAGCATACCGACAACGGTAGATTCCTCTCAGACGGAACAATATCCGCCGTGTCGGCAGATAAAGTGTCCGGTTGTGATAGCGGACCCCGGTCCGCTTTGGAGGTCTATCGGGTAGAGTCTTCATGAAGAAATGAGCGATGAACAACCTTGTGTTCTTAACTCATCGCGGAGTTGAGAAACCTTGGGGGTAAAGATGAGCACTCTGCAGAGTGAGATAAATGGTATTCGAATACGCCGTGCTTCCGGTTAATGAAGTTGTTAATTGGGTGATTCCAACAATGAGGCATAAGTAGGATTTGAGATGATTTAATGTGATAAGTGATGAACTGAATTTGTTAATGAAAACCCCGATCTTAAGGAGCAAATGTTTTAAGTTTTACTTGATTGCAAATAAAGCGCATCCACCCAATATAATAAACCCAATATACTCTCATCCTTGAATAACCTTGCAAATAGTAAATCAGGATTTACCCATGTGACTTGTTGAGTATGGGGTCGGAGTACTCAAGGCTTGCTAAAATCATTAACAGAAAGTGCTTGTCAAGAGGAGGAAGGAGTCTCGGAAGACGACGTCGAGCTCTCACGATGTAGACGACGCGAGTGTTAGGGCTTATTCTACACTCAGGCCTGCCTGTGGAAGTTCTTTTGGTAATGTATCTTTGGGTTGTACGCCCCTTTATGTAAAACTGGTTGATAAACCTTACATTTGTAATAAAGTCTGATTTTTATGCTTAAGCATGCATTGGCAATGGTGCACATTCTCTCTGATGACTCGCAATGAACAATCTGGGCATGCATGCGAGGGTAAACCGTACGCTCCCAGAAATGGGGGCGTTACAACATATTTAAAAGATATTCTTTTTAGAAAAGTGGACATGGGTGACAAGTTCTAGTGGAATTGGTTGTTGTCTGGGGCTTATCGGGGGAATTTTTGTGTGGGGTAAATAAAGATAAATTTGATGTTATCAGTTTATCTTATTCAAAATTTGTTGCTAAAATTTTGGTGTTTGATAAATACATTAGAAAAGAATGGGTTTTAGCCACCGGAGGCAAAGGCCCAGACGGTCGTCGAAGGGACTAGAGAGGCCACCTGTGCCCGCCGTGCCACCAGTGCCTACCGTGCTTCCCATGTTGGGCCAGCCTGAGCCCGGCCCACCGTTCGTGACATGCCAACACGGCCTGCCATGTGGCATGCCCATGCTATGCTTGGGCCGTACCGGGCCGGCCGAGCCTTTGACTGACCCAGAAAAACACGGCCATTTCCCACCTCTAATGATGAGCATGCCATTTTAAGTGCGGTCACCCCCACAATGTCAGCGTTCCAGTCTCACGTGGTATGTTTGACATCTAAGTAAGCCACGTAAACAAGTTTGGAGACTTAGATATGCAATTCAAGAGTTTACTAACTTAATTCATTGATTGGGACAAGTTTAGTAACCTACCGTTCATTTTACTCTATAAATATATATATCAAGGCCGAAAGTTCAAAAAGCTTAACTGATGCAGACGTAAACAAATTCTTTCCAACCGGAGAGAGTAACACGTTGTACCTCAATGTTGTTCACTAATAAGAATGGGTTCTTATAGGTTGTGGCTTATAACTTTTAGCTTATGTCTTTTGAATTCTGGTTGTTCATAAGAGAGAATATAAAGAGAGAGACAATTGCATGTGATTTTAGCCGACACAGCTGATAAATATACTAGCACTCATGCACATGCAAGGTACCTCCATGTTGAGTACCTCCATGCTGATAAATATGTGATTTTGACTGATATAACTGATAACTATATTATGATTTTTGGCTTATGGCTTTTGAACATGTTGTACCTCCATGTTGTATGCTAATAAATATACTAGTACTCATGCACATGCAAGGTGCAACACACAGATAAAAGCATTATAAATTAAAAATTGCGAGGCACTTAATTTTGAGCAAACATCACTCAAAACCATTTTCTGGTATAGCACAACCATAACATTTTGACAAATTACTAGTTTGCAATACCAGTGTTGTTCTCGATCGTTTTCTTACATTTTGTTCACCCTATTCGCAGTCGGTTTACGTTTGCTTAACTAGTTAACTGTACCATTTGGTAGTTAACCCAAATAGTTTTTAGATGATGTTTTGTTATTTAATAGCGTGCAGAGTAATAAGCTAAAAAGCGATAGAAAGAAGGAATTTTAGAAAATGCCTGTTAGTAATTCTAGACCTTACTTTCATGTGGATTTTATATCCCCAAAATACTCTGAGGTGAAAAGCTATAGTTGACCCAAGCGATTGCGGTAATCTTCTATTGCATGTAATTAGGGTCAACAACTAGATATAAAGAAATTTGACCAAATGTTTCTTCCAAAAACAAATATGCTAATCAATTCAAATTTGAAAGTGTATGATATAGTGATTGTGTGACACTTGTTCAATATACTTTTTATTACTTTGAGTTAGTGTATATTTTTCTTGAGTGAGTAATTAGTAATTACTCCATCAGTCACAAAAGAAGTCATTTTGGGTTACTTGCAGTTAAACATTATGAACTTTGTCCATAAATATCTTCTTGAATATTTGGTTGGACATATGAAAATGATATGTGTAGATTTTTCTCGAAAAATATTTTTATAATGTTATAATTTCCTTAGGTTTTATAAATATATTATAAATATAAATAAGCGGTCAAAGTTATATTTTGGGGAGCGTATCAATATCTAAAATCACTTCTTCCCTGTGACCGAAGGGAGTATTAGGGTAACTAGATTGTTTGGGCCGTGCAATTAATTGCACTGTGTTATACATTAACTTAATATTTTGACTTTGTGTATGTATCACTCGAGAGTTGTTTGTATGATTAAGGACTCTTCCCTATCTTCCAAGTTTAAATATAGTGTAGATGACATCTACTGATTGTGGTCCACGGGTTAACAAATTAAGGGCTATATGTTTTTTTTTCTCGTTTGAGAATTCCTAGCCTATTTTTTCTTTGAGCTTTTAAACACGCATCATCAACTTTTTATATAATATAAATTAAAGGGGAAGCAGGCCCAACGTTTGATTAGAGCCACCGGATGTGAACTGAATGAATAGCTAGCATGCGAATTCAGAGGTAGGATTGTAGCAAGAAAATGAATAGCCAGTTCTTCCGTTTTATAAAAATTAAAGATTAGACGTAGTGTGCCTATATCGTAATCCGGAATAAAACAATTAATGGAGCATGATAGTACTCTATCAGTACCTTTTTCGTGAAGGGACCACGTGCATGATCAGCTTCCTCCAAAGCAGCTACCATGGTCTTTCTGTCTGCAGAGTTGTTTGAGCTTGGCCCTGCCCCCGTTGAATCTGTCATGTCTTGAGAACCCTAAACACAAGCAACCGATGCTTAGGTGCTGCCTCTTTTCCCAGGACAATGTTTGTCGTGTGTTTAAATCTTGTAAATAATCAAAATAATATATTTGTCATTCTTATGTCTGACAAACTATGTAATCTTCGTATAATTTGCAGTTCAAATGACCTATAATTCAGATGACCATATTGGTCAATAGGTGCATGTGCACCAATTTATCAAGTTTTTCACAATTATGCATTTAAAAATATCTCCAAGTATTGATGGACATGACGTAGGATACGTTACAACATATAGATGTGCAAATTTTCATCCAAAAATATTATGACCCATTGGGCTGTTTGGTTTGCTTCCAATGGTTTCCAATGCTTGTTATACCAAAATTTGGTAGCCTTGACCGAATTTGGCAAGCATCTGATTTGCTATCAAACTTTGACAAGATTCTCTTTTTCCATTGGCTTTCTATTTCATTCTGTTGTCAATCTTTGGCCAAAACGTTGGTAGCCAATTTAGTGACCAAATTTTTGCAATACCAAATTATAGTAAGACTTGGTGGGACAAATTTGTCATTAAACCAAATATGTGCACTGTAAAAAAAAAAGAGACAAGTTTTTACACATACATTTTCCAATATAAATTGGTTCCATTTCTCCTTTTTTTTTTTACAATGCATGCATGATCATTTTACACAATATTCTGCCAGGGCGCATATACTCTAGATATGTCTTACATCCATAACTTTTTGAAAATAAGGCATCGTGCCTAGTAACCTAAGTTTTGAGTCCATACTGTATCATCTCTACTACTTAAAAGGAGTTGGTGGTGCTGGTTCATCACTACTCCTGGTGGTGGTTCATCTGCCTCTCCACCTTCTCACATTCAGGGGCGGAATTAGGCCCATGGCAACAAGTGCTTCAGCCGGAGTGTGAAAAAAAATTCTCAGTGTATAACCTAGGTATATATAGCCTAGCCTGGGTAGTAGTTTAGCCTATACTCTCTTGGCAGCCTGGCATACTCCTCGGGCGGTCCAACAATGTGGTTGCACATTGCAAACGCTGAAGCTAAACCCTGCGGTGCTTCCCACACTTGGCTAGCACCCCCTCCCAATTGCCTCGCGCTGCCACACCCCTGCCACTCCCACTCGAGTTCGTCCTCTCCCCCCACCAGTTGGAATCGACACCGTTGTCGTTGGTGAGCTTCACTCTAGCCGCCTCACCCTAGATTAACACTTCCTCGCTTGGATTTAGACACAATGATTCTGAAGCTTCACTCCAACCCCTAGCCGCAGCAACCGGCCACAACCCAGACAAGGTTGAGCACTGAACAGCCCAAACATGTCACATCCATTTGCAGGTCTCTCTCTCTCTCTTCTTTGTCCTGGGCTCCTGGCTGGTCACGGCTCCCTCTGAGTCTTCTTGAGTATGTTTGCAGATCTGATTTTATTTGGTTCGTAGGAATTTGGGTTAAGGAGTTCAAGGTATTTATAACGGATATTGTAGGCAAGTTCGTGTTTATGAGTGGATCACTTGAGTTCAATTCTATCTCTAACATTCCGCGTCTTAATTTCGTACAAGAGTTCCCCAATTATAATAGGCATAGACTATTTCTTTTAATCTAAACTGTTATAACTTAGGTCCGCCAGATTGATGGTTATATTTTTCTCTAAATGTATAATTAGTATAGATATGATATATTCTTATATCTCTAAGTCAACTATCAAATCTAAATCTTTAAAATTAGGACCTACCAAATTATAGGCTAGATGTTTTGTTTTTTTAGAGAATTTCAAGCATATTTTTTCTTAACAACTCTAAAAGGTCTGTCATCGACTTTTTGTATATAATAGATCTAGAATACTTAATCAAATTATATAATTTTGGAAGGAACATTACAAAAATTAAAAATAATGTGAAAATTTTATTTAAGCAATCTAAAAAAGGGACGGTCCTTAAGAGGTATATCCTAATCCGCTCAGAATCAATAGAAGTTAGCATCAAGAAAACATCTTAAAATATGTAGCCCGCGTGGATGGATGTGGGGATTAGTCACTTATTAATCTAGCTATTGGTAAATGGAACGCAAAGACTACTAGGATTCGACAAGCTAATGCTTCCTTCGTGTTTCTAATGTTGTTGTTAATTACATTAGTTCCTCTTTACCTAAAGATGCAAGTCCAAGTGGAATTTAATTAGGCGAGACGTTGAGCTAGAAGAACAATAAGAGGTATCATTACTTAGATGATTTTCAGGACTTTGAATATTACCTTCTGGTAGAAAGCATAAATAGGCTGATCAGCACACAATTGTATGTGCTCCGGAACTGCACTCTCTGGCCCTACGCATAAGCTTGCCACTTCAACTTGCTCCGTAGACACTATGATGCGGCTCCCTTTCTTGTTGTTTGGGAAGTATGTTTTAATCTGATCCCACTCTTCAATGGTGGATAGGTCATAAAGCACAATCAGGTAACTCTTCTCATTCACATATCCCTTGAACGCATCAGCCAAATCATCTTCCTTCATCATCGCCATCCTCCTCAGAACATATCCCTTGAACGCATCAGCTAAATTATCTTGCTTCACCATCCCCATCCTCCTAAGAACTTGGGTCCCCAGAGTTGCTTTTTCTCTTTCTCCGTCCTCTTGAAGGGAATTTACATAGAATTGCCTGACAATGCTTTGCAGGAACTCTGTTGTGTTAGATTTAATCTTGACTTAAGAGTCCTAGCGTAATGGAGTCCGATTTCATCTGTAATTCGAATTGAAGTAGCGTCCAATTCGAAGTCCTAGTCGTTTGCTATTAGGAGTCTTAGGCATATAAATTGATATGCTTGTAATCAGTTTAGGCATTGCATGATTTGCAAGAAATAAAGCGTAGCAATTTAGGGCATATTTCGTAACAATTGGTATCAGAGCTAGAGCTTGAGAGATCGAGAGAAAACCTTGAGTTCTTCCGCTGCTGCCCCCGGGGGGATCTCTGCTCCTGGGGGCGGCCATTGCTGCTCACGCCGCCGCCGGCCTTAGAGGCAGCCACCGCTGCTCGTGCTGCCGGGAAGCCCGCCCAGCCTCTGCCGGTGCCCAGATCGGGGCCAGCCTCGGGCCGCCCGAGTCCCGCCTTGGAGTAGAAGGCCGCCACCGCCGCTGCTGAAGAGAGGAAGGAACCGGATCCGGCCGCCACCTCCGTCACCGAGCACGGATCCCCACGAGCGCCGCTTCGCTGCGAAGGCCAACCGCCGCATCACCGAGGAGGAGGCCGCCTCCGCCTCCGCCCCGTCCAAGACCGCCGCCCGCTGAAGAAGCCCCGCTCGGCCGCCCGTGCTCCGCCTCTCCGCATCCGAAGAAGGCCGGATCCGGCCAGATCCGGCCGCCAACACCGACGCCGAGGCCGAGGGCCCCAAGTCCCGCGCCGTGCGCCGCCGGGAGGAGGACGCCGAGGAAGAAGCCGGCGGCCGAGCGCGTGGAGTCGCGGGGGAGGCGTGGACCGCGGGCGACGCGCAAGGTGAGCCGCGCGTGGAAGATGCCGACGGGGAGGAGGCGCCGCCGAAGGGGGAGCGGCCAAGGGCAGGGCGGCGCCGGAGAAGGACCCGCCAGTGGTGGGGGAGATGCGGAGACGCAGCACGGGAGGGGGCGAGGCGTGCGACGAAGGAGGCGGACCGCAGGAGGTCGGTTGTGGTGCCGCCGCTGTCCTCGCAGCCGGGGATGCCTGCCGCATGTGGGTGGACAGAGGAGATCCGGAAGGGGAGGCGCCGGTGGGGCGTGCGGGAATCGGCTCCAGGCGAAAAAGAAGACCAGGCGCAGGGCCGATCCAGAAGAGGAATGACGGAGCAAAGGAAAGGAGGATTCGCAGGGGAGACGGGGGAGCCGCAGCGCAAGGAAAAGAGATTCGGGCTTGATTTCCTCGGCGATTCCAAGTCCGAGTCCAAGAAAGACCCAGTAACGAGTCCAATTCGGAGTAGGTGCTCCCACCACCTTTTAAAAGAGACCCCAAGCACCAGATGTAGCACCCAAACGCAGAAGAGCAAGAGTAAAATTCAGGAAAAGGAGAAAAAGGAAAACAACAATTTTTCCTCCGTTTTTCTCCCGGTCCAAGAGCCTTCAAAGTAGCCGGAGTTTTTTGATCCGTGCCCAAGATCATGTCGCTTGATTCGAGAAGCGGTCTCGACGGCAATGAGGCATCATCCGGTGCGATGGCGAAGGAGAGTTCCGCCATCTCGCTGCATTATCCGATGCTCACGGAGAGCAATTATGCAGCATGGGCAATCAAGATGAAGGTTTACATGAAGGCTCAAGGTGTCTGGAATGCGATCGAGAACGGCAACGTCGATATGCGCAAAGATTAGATGGCTTTGGCGGCCATCTACCAGGGCATCCCAGAAGAGACGCTCTTCCTACTGGCCGAAAAGGAGACGGCCAAAGCTGCGTGGGAGGCGTTGAAAGAGATGCATCTTGGCGCAGATCGCGTGAAGGAAGCAAAGGTACAAACGCTCAAGACCGAGTTCGATGTGCTACGTATGAAGGAAACGGAGTCGATCAATGACTTCGCCGTTCGGTTGACGGTCATCGTCAACAAGATACGGGCCCTTGGCGAGAAGGTGGAAGAGTTGTATGTGGTAAAGAAATTCCTTCGTGCTATTCCTCACGCTTTCTCGATTGCTTCAGTCATCGAGCAATTTGGAGACCTAAAGACAATGACCATGGAGGAGGTCATCGGTCGTCTTAAGGCGTATGAGGAACGCATCCATGACACTAGCAACAAAGGTGAAGGACAACTCTTGTTGACTCGCGCCGAGTGGGAGGCTCAATCAAAGCGTGAAGGCAAGAACGCCTGTGGGTGATGGCAATGGCCGTAAGGTCGAGGTTTGATAAGGCAAAAGTGAGGTGTTATAACTGCAATGATTATGGACACTTCGCTTCAGAGTGCCCAAAGCCGAAGACGAAGAAAGCGTTCGTCGCTGAAGCGCTCAGCGAAGATGAAGTGCTCTGAAGATGAGTTGAGTCAGGGACGTTTGAGACGTGTCGCCGTCCAAACTCAAACAAGATGGAAAGAAGTTAGAAAGTCAAGATTAAGGGGGAGATTGTTAGATTTAATCTTGACTTAAGAGTCCTAGCGTAATGGAGTCCGATTTCATCTGTAATTCGAATTGAAGTAGCGTCCAATTCGAAGTCCTAGTCGTTTGCTATTAGGAGTCTTAGGCATATAAATTGATATGCTTGTAATCAGTTTAGGCATTGCATGATTTGCAAGAAATAAAGCGTAGCAATTTAGGGCATATTTCGTAACATGTTGGATTGAAAGGATGCGTCAACCTGATCCAGGAGCGGCATTCGAACTCCTTGTGTACCTTCGGATCTTCATAGGCCCTTTTGATGATGGACGTGTCCCCGAGATCACCACTTGTTCCCCACACCGCGATCACTCTAAGGTCGTCGCCTTTCATGTTGATGAGCCCAACGAGTTCAGCTTTTGCATTGTCCTGTTGCCGCCTTGCTTCGTCGATAGCAGACATTGTTGCACCGGCGACCCTGGACTGCCCAGCGGCGGTGGTATCCTGGGAGCCAGGGCCCTTGATGAGGTGGTAGCGCACGTTCCTCTGGCTGACATCCTCCACCTTGGCTCTAAGCTCCTTCATCTGCTTGGCCACTCGGCGCCGGTCTAACAGAGTGCCAGGGATAAGCCACCAAGATGGCTTCTCCAGACGGACGGCGAAATCCTGGAGGCAATCCTCCACGTCATAGGCCACATCGCGGACTTGCTTCACCCAGGTCTTGATCACCTTGTGCTCGTCTCGCTCGTCGTGCGCGGCCATCAGGAAAGCCTGCATCATCTCGAGCTCGTCCCTGATGAACGCATGATCACGCTGGATGCCGAGCTGCAAAGCGACCTCCTCCGCAACGGCGGATTTGGCGTAGCCAAGCGCTCCATTCAGCACGGACTTGCCAACACTCAGTACCGTCGATTCCATCACCACCCTCTTCTCTCTCCCCCCACACACTGTGGTTTGTGAACAGTATATGTGGATCAAGTGGTTGAGGAAGTTGTGGCAGTGCAATGTGCAACGAACAGAATGATCATCTGTATAAATATGTTGTACGCAAAGGTCTTTGAAAGATACCCAACTTGCTGTTTTGGTGTATATCAAGGCAAGCAAGAGAAAATACTTTGGCTTGCATGTGATAGCTGAATCCATTCTTATCTGCTGCTGAGAGGTGACGAGAAGAATAAAGATCAATCGTCATATTAGCTTGCTAGCACACTCAAAGGATGGATGCTAAAGGCGTGCATTTCTTTGCGCTGTTATGTCAGTTCTAGCACATGCAACATAAATCTTTTTCGGGACTGAAAGCACATTGGATGAGATCCTTGTCTACAACTGGGGGATTGCTAGCAACAGGATCAGCCAAACATGTCCATGACTTTCTTAATTTCTTACTACTGGACAGTGATCGGTAAGCTAGAAGTTGCATGTTACTATCCAAGTCCTAACGTAGTAACGTACAACATGTTCTTGGATATATACAGCAGCCCATGACAAATTGAGTTCTACAAAATAGTAGGCGAGTAGGCGTGCATTCTATATGACCTGCATTTTGATGGGTTCAGGACGCCCTTCTCTGCACATTACCACGAACCCTATTCTGTTTCTTTCAGTTTCTAAAGGGCAGACAGAACTGCAGGCCAAGCTGCTTTCTTGTCTTTCAGCAAAGTTAACTGACTAGAGCAAAGTAGCTGCTCCGATCGGAGGACGAATAAAGAGCAAGACGAGATTGCTTTTATCCTTTGCTTGTGGCCGTCGAGAGCTTGTTCCAGGCATCCCCGTACCAAGAGAGCAAGAAAATTACCCAATATTTCGCCGTACCACGCTTAATCTGTACCAAAAAGAAAAGAAAACCCACAGAAAAAGATCAAATTTTTTCCCCTCTGCATTATAAAAAAGAGTATTGCTATTGCTATAAAAAAACAATGGACATTTTCATGAAACAAATGTTGGATTGATCTCTCTCCCGATTAGCCCAACGGCTAACCGGGGCCTTGACCCGTGCCCTGATCGGGGGCGCCCAGCCCATCTGTTGGCTGGTGGGCCCCCGTCGCGCTGCGCTATATATAAAGGGGTGGGGGCCGGCGGCTCGAGTTACGAGGTTGGCCTGAGCCGTACATCCCCACCGACACACAAATCCTAGACCGATCTAGAGGGGGCGCAGTCAGCGACGGGAAGCTTCACCGGATCTGCGTCGCCGCCATCTCCGCCGCCAGAGAGACATCGCCGCCAGGGAGACGCTGCTCCTTCTTCCCCGACCGTCGCTGCCCGTGCGCAGACCTCACCAACGAACCAGCGATGGCCGGCTCTTCATCCAACGCGACGGACGGTCGGTACCCTCTCTCTCTCTCCCTTCCCTCTCAGATCTAGAACCCCAGGCGCGAAAAGGAAACCCACAATGGTATCAGAGCCTTGTTGAATCCCCAAATCGAACCCCCCTCTTGGATCGGCGGCAAATCAAGAAAAAAAAATCAGATCGGGCCGGGGGCTTACGCCTTTGACGGTCGCCAAACCACGCGCGCGTCGCGGAGCCGCCGCTCGCGGGATCGGCCGGCGCGCCGCGCTGCCGAGCCGCCGCTGCTGCCCGGCGCCGCCTCCTGGTCGCCTCCCATGGCGCTGTCGCGCTCGCGTCGGGGCGCTAGCTGCCGCCCTCCGATGGCGTCGCCGCCGCTCCGTTGCGCCGCCGCAGGCTGCCGCCGCCGCCGCCTCCCGAGAGCGCTCCGCGCGCACGCGCCGCCGCCGCCGCCATCCGCGCGCACCGCGCTCGTGGCGGGCCTGCCGCCGCCGTCGCTGCGCGAGCGCTGCCGCCAGATGGCGCCGCCAGCGCCGCCGTTCCGCCGCCCGCCGTCGTGTCGCCCCCTCCTCACGCGCCGCCGCTGGGCGCCGTGATTTTCGAGTGGAGAGAAGGCTAATGCCCCTAGGGTTAGGGTTTGAGGCCTGCGGGGGTTTTTGTTCGGGCTATTTTCACTCCGAGCCGTCGGATTCTGATGGGTGGCCGAGATCGGGTGGGCACTATTGGGCTGATGGGGGCGTGTGGGCGTGTGGGCGACGTTTCCGATTGGGCGACCACGCGTGGGAGCTGGCGAGTGGGCGTGGTGGGCGCGCTGCGCAAGATGGGCCAAATGGCCATTTTGCACAGTAAATTCCAGAAAAATGAAAGTTAATTATTTCAGAAGCATTTATGAGTGAATTTGATTGAAATTTGATCCAAAATCTCTGTAAATTTTTGCACCAACGTGTTAATTTTTTCAGAGATTAAATGTGTACATTATAATGCTTCTGTATAATGAATTATTTTTCGAATAATTACAGTTTCCGCTGCAAAAGTTAATGTTGATTAATTTTCATTATTAAATTCGAACCAACGGGAGAATTTAATTTTGGAAAAATAGATATAATTTCCAGAGATTTATGATATTGTTATTTTCTGACCAACGTTGATAATAACAATATTATAATTTTTTAATTGATGATTTTATGCATTATTTCTATTTCTGCCCAACGGTGATGTAGATTTAATGTATAGATAAAATTGATTTAATTGTATGTCGTATTTTTGACCAACGTTGGAAATAAGGCATATAATTTTGCTGTTACGTTCTCACTTTATTTGAACTTTTTTTTCAGGAGGATACAACTTGATGAGTTGTATCAGAGAGATCCCCACTCTCAAAGGAGATAATTATGGAGAGTGGAAGAAAAAGATAGACTTAGCGTTTATCTTGGTGAAGTGGACTGGTCCTCACTACAGAGACGTCCCACCGAGCCTATGGCACCGGTGAGGATCAAAATGAGGATGATCTTGTTTGGCGAGAAAAGACAGAGGATCATGCTCCTTACGATGTCTTATGACCTTGAACATAAGAAATGGACCACACCAACAAGAAATGTATGGCTATGATAAAGAACACGATTGAGCACGCTATTGTGGGCTCAATCGCAGAGTGTGTTCACTGTCACGAGTACCTTGAGAGAATAAAGAGTCGCCATCTTGGCTTTTCAAAGACTTATGCTACACAGCTGATTAAGCAGCTTCTGACTGGTGGTGGCAGTGGCATAAGAGAGCACATACTGAGGATGAGCAACTTGGCATCCAAGCTTAAACCAATGGATTTGGCTCTCAAGGATGAGTTCCTTATTCATTTGGTTTTTGCTTCCTTGCCGAAAGAGTTTGACACTTTTGTTGTCAACTACAACATGCAGCCCGAGAAATGGGACTTGGAAAAGTGCATAGCTATGTGTGTGCAAGAGGAGGAAAGAATTAAATCCTCACATGGTGGATCCATCAACTATGTGAAGGATAACAAGAAAAAGAACTTCAACAGTACCTCCTTCTCAAAGAACAAGGAAAAAGCCTCTGTCCATCAGCCTCAACAGAATAAATTTGTTGTAGACAAATATCAGTGTCTTTACTGCAAGAAGACGGGACACTACAAGAAGAACATCACGATTACTTAAAGATGATAATGGCAAAGAAAGGTGAGAACATTATTACCTTTATAAATGAATGCATGTATGTGCAATATTCGAAATCCACTTGGTGGATTGACTCAGGAGCAACTGTTCATGTTGCTAATTCCTTACAGGGATTCCGTTCGACGCGGACTACGCAAAGAAACGAAAGATGCATTAAAGTTGCAAATGGAGTCCAAGTTGAAGTTGAAGCCGTTGGCGATCTTTCATTAGAGTTAGCTAATGGCTCCAATCTTTTACTTAGAGATGTCCTTTTTGTTCCCTCTTTACAGAGGAATTTGATTAGTGTTTCAAATTTGGACAAAGATAGTTATGATTGTAATTTTGGAAATGGCAAGTGTGAAATAATGTTTAATAAAGAATGTGTTGGTCTTGCCATCTTACAGAATGAGCTTTATTTGTTATCATTATGTGATGATGTGAATGTCGTATGCGATAATGGGAACGTCGCGTGCGAAAGTGATTGAATCTCGTCTACGAATGTAAACAGAAACGAAAGAGAACTCTAGATGAGTCGTCGAAATTATGGCACCGCGTTTAGGCCAAATTTCGAGGGGAGAATAGAAAGACTAGTTAAGAATGATATTCTTCCTCCATTAGAGTTCTCAGACTTAGAACAATACAGAGAATGCATTAAAGGAAAATATGTAAAGAAAATTAAAAAAGACGCTAAAAGAAGCACAGGAGTTCTACAAATTATTCACACAGATATTTGTGGTCCTTTTCCTATGAAAAGTGTGGATGGATATGACTCGTTCATAACATTCATGGATGATTACTCCCGTTATGGATACATTTATCCAATCAAAGAAAGAAATGAAGCCTTGGATAAATTCAAGATATTTAAGGCTGAAGTTGAAAACCAACACGATTTAAAGATTAAGATAGTCCGATCGATGCGTGGGGAGTACTACGGTTGACATACCCCATATGGACAAGTTTCGGACCTTTTGCAAGGTTTTTACAGAAAATGGCATAGTGGCCCATATTCTACAGGCGAACCTCAAAGCAAAATGGAGTAGTGAAAGACGCAACTGCACTGATGGATATGGTGCGAAGCATGATGAGCTATTCCACACTCCCATTGAGTTTATGGATGGAGGCGTTGAAAACGCCATTCATATTCTCAACAGAGTGCCTAGTAAGTCGGTGCCCAAAACACCGCATTTGAGTTGTGGACAGGAAAAGTTCCCTCACTAAACTACTTACGTGTGTGGGAGTCTGCTGAGGCTAAAGTATTTAACCCAAACCTTGGGAAGCTTGATTCCAAAACAGTAAGTTGCCATTTCATTGGCTACCCTGAAAAGTCAAAATGTTTTCGTTTCTACTGTCCAGACATATATACAAAGTTTGTAGAAACAAGACACGCTGTCTTCTTAGAGGATGAAATGATGAGAGGAAGCATGGTAGCTCGAGAGATTGACCTTGAAGAGAAGCGGGTGTATGCGCCCACTCCGATGATTCAAGAGCCATTCTTTACACTACTGCTATTGCCATGCACCGCAAGCGGTGCAAGACATCGTGGTGCCGGCACTGTTATTGTTCCTCCCGTGGCAACAATGAATGATAATGAGGAACTGTTCTTGAGATCCTATAGAACCTATTGCCACAGATGAGGGGAGCAATAGCACCTCAAACAGAAGATGTACTAAATGAGGAGGCCCCGAGGAGGTCTCAAAGAGTAAGAAGATCAGCTATTTCTGATGATTATCAGATTTATCATACAGAGGAATTTCAAATGTAGGATGATCCCACCTCATTTGAAGAAGCCATGAGAAGCGAAAATTCCTCGAAATGGCTTGAGGCCATGGAAGAGGAAATGAGGTCCATGAAGACTAATGAAGTTTGGGACTTGGAAATTATTCCTAAAGGAGCCAAAACAGTAGGCTGTAAATGGGTCT
Source organism: Dendrocalamus sinicus (assembly GCA_036346575.1). Taxonomy (NCBI): domain Eukaryota; kingdom Viridiplantae; phylum Streptophyta; class Magnoliopsida; order Poales; family Poaceae; genus Dendrocalamus; species Dendrocalamus sinicus. The sequence continues at coordinate 35,807,766 of CM070662.1, forward strand.
ACAAGACAAAGCTTGACTCCCAAGGGAATGTAGAAAGATACAAAGCGCGACTTGTGGCAAAAGGCTTTACGCAAAGAGAAGGGATTGATTACAATAAGACCTTTTCTCCAGTCTCATGTAAAGATTCCTTCAGAATCATAATGACATTAGTAGCACATTATGATTTAGAGTTACATCAGATGGATGTAAAGACGGCATTTCTTAATGGGGATTTGGAGGAAAATATTTACATGGCACAACCGAAAGGTTTTGTCATGGAAGGAAATGAAAGAATGGGATGCCGTCTAAAGAAATCGATTTATGGGTTAAAGCAAGCTTGAAGACAGTGGTACTTGAAGTTTGACAGTACAATAAGAAAATTTGGGTTTAAAGAGAATGTAGAGGACAACTGTGTTTATGCAAAGTTTAAAGATGGGAAGTTTATCTTCCTAATCACGTATGTGGATGATATCCTCACTGGCTAGTAGTGATGTCATCACATCGGAGACAAAGAAGTTTTGTCCTCAAACTTTGATATGAAAGATCTTGGTGAAGCTTCGTTCGTTCTAGGGATCGAAATTCACCTGGATAGAAACAAAGGGTATTGGGATCACACAAAAGGCATACATAGAGAAAGTCTTAAAGAAATTTGGTATGCATAAATGTAATCCTTCACCGCACCTATAGTCAAGGGCGACGATATGGGGATTTTCAATGCCCTAGGAACCAAGATCTGAGCTCGATCAAATGAAATCGGTTCCATATGCTTCACTTGTCGGAAGCTTGCGGTATGCTCAAGTGTGTACGCGCATACGACTTAGCGTTTGTTACGGGTTACTTGGCGATTCTAGAGCAATCACGGAATAGAACATTGAAATTGATAAAGAAAGTCTTGCGTTATTTGCAAGGAACAAAAGGCCTCATGATGACATACTGAAGATCAGATTCACTCCATATAGTGGGGTATCTGATTCGATTTTGCGGAGATGATAGAAAGTCTACATCCGGATATGTGTTCACTCTCATTGGAGGAGCTATATCGTGGAAAAGCTCAAAGAAAACCGTCACTACATCGTCCACAATGTATGCCGAGTTTGTAGCATGTTATGAGGCTACGGGCGAGTAAAGCGGCTAAAGAAGTTCATACCGGTTTGAAAGTGGTTGACGACATCAATAGACCACTTAAGTTGTCTTCGCGATAATGAACCCGCATAACGTATGCCCACAACAATAAGTCAAGTGGCGCTGCCAAACACATTGACATAAAGTACTATGTTGTGAAAGATAAAGTTCGGGATCAAATTATAAGTCTTGAGCATATAAGTACAGCAAAAATACTAGCGGATCCGCTTACTAAAGGCTTACCACCCAACGTGTTCGAGAGAACATATAGCGGCATGGGTTTAAGGAAAGCCTATGAATCTGGACTAAAAGATGGCCCAAAAGATTAAAGTAACTATTTCAGAACAGAGAGGTGTATTGTAGCTGTTAAATCTATCGGCGATTGACCGTGACGATGAGACATGTTCTATGCACTAATCTGTGATGGAATGAGTGAAAGTCAAAAGTAATTAAAGATAAAGCATAAATGAGATCAAGGGGGAGAATGTTGGATTGATCTCTCTCCCGATTAGCCCAACGGCTAATCGGGACCTTGACCAGCGCTACGATCGGGCGCCCGTATCATCTGTTGGTGGTGGGCCCCGTCGCACTGCGCTATATATAAAGGGGTGGGGGCCGGCGGCTCGAGTTACGAGGTTAGCCTGAGCCGTACATCCCCACCGACACACAAACCCTAGACCGATCTAGAGGGGGCGTAGTCAGCGACAGGAAGCTTCACCGGATCTGCGCCGCCGCCATCTCCGCCGCCAGAGAGGCGTCGCCGCCAGGGAGACGCCGCTCCTTCTTCCCCGACCGTCGCTGCCCGTGCGCAGACGGACGGTCGGTACCCTCTCTCTCTCCCTTCCCTCTCAGATCTAGAACCCCAGGCGCGAAAAGGAAACCCACAACAAAATGAGACTTCATCAATGGAGTTGTTGCTGGAGCGAATGGGAGCAACTACTTTCGCGAGAAGCCTTTAAAGTGGCCCTTCTTGCAGCTTGAGAACAGCAAGCGGGACTGACCCGGAACCGGAGGTGCTGGTGGCGGCGGCTGCGACTCGCGGCGTGCATCAGCGGTGGCGGGCGAGGCGGGCGCTCGCGCCCGGCGCTAGGCCGGACAGTGCGGTGGCCATGACGAGGAGAGCGCCATTGGAGCCGCGGTGCAAGCGGCGAAGAGGCGTGCGACCGATCGGACGCAAACCGACGCGTGTAACCAAACGCAACAAAAACGTTGCGAATAGCGCGTGGCACGTGATTTCCTTGTCTGCAAGGCTGCGACCCCTGGACCATCCCAGAAATCAGCACAAGTGTTGATAAATCCAACATGAATTTGGCTAAAAAAATCGAACATAAATTCAACAGACAAGCTCACAATCAACTTTGATACATATTTTCCCCCTTTAGGCCCCGCTTATTTCAGCTTCAGTTTCTTGCTTCTAACTTATTTTTCATTATTCGTAAATTTTGTCTTTTTTTGAACTTTTGGCTTTTATGAGCTTTTTTGCCAGTTCTTTTTTTCTCGTATTTGTTTGCGTTGTCCGTGTTGAGCTAGCATATTTTTTTCTATTTTTAAATTTTTTCAGATTTAATTATACTAAATAAGCCACCTTCAGCTATAGTGAAATTTCAGCCGCTACAGTGTAATTTCAGCCATAAACCATAGCTTTTCAGCCTAACCGAACAGGGCATTTATCTTAGATCTTATGTTTCGATGATTAGTAATCCTCGTTGTATAAACAAATACCAATCCATGTATAATGGCCATATATTTGCTCACTACAAGGAAAAAAAATCGCCCACAAGTATTCAGTCCATTATATATAGCCTAGATAAAATGCAACTTTACTCCCTAAAAAATACAACTTCATTTCTTTTAACTTGTTTCATCTTGCAACTTAAACCAAAATTACTTTGGCAAGCTTTTATTGTCAAAGTATATCCAATGATTATACATATGGAGTATAGAAATTGAAAATGATATTTCTTTTAGTGCTACTAAAGTGTGTTATGACGAAACATGTGATCCACCCGCGCACAATTGTCTTCTTTAGTGACAACGGAGCAATTTCATTAGATTTTTCATATCTCCTTGATTGTTTGTAAAAAAAAAATACATCCTTGAACCCCATGTAATAGTAATAATACTATAGGAGTTAAGTACTTGCTGTGTCAATGGTCACAGGCTTCATTTTATAGCAGAGCGTGCACCATAAAAAAAATTGAGCGTAAAAAATTTTAATATCAGATCCACCGTCCAAAATCCAAATTATATACGAAAGTAAAAAACACGGACTGCATGGGCTAATAAGCAAAGTACCAAGGCAATATTATTCTCAAAACACCCCCTCTAACTTTGCACTTTATAATTTACACCCCAAAGTCCTCATCTTTTCTCCAAGCCCACGAGGGTTTTCACTCCGCACGAGCTCACCCCGCCGCCTCCCGATTCCTCCTCTCCGCATCCCAATTCGCCATGGCCTCCGGTAATTGACTCTTAATTTCCGTCCTTCTTCTGTTTTTCGGTGGTTCTGCGGATTTTTTGGGTGCTTTTTTTGCTCCTGACATGGTCTTTCTTTCGTCTGCTCTGCGCATCGAGATCTGAATTTCTAATGGGATGATTAAGAATCTCGATTTCCGTGTTTGAATTGATGGATTCGGTTGGATTTAGATTAGATTGGTCCTGTTGGGAGATGGGATCACCTGTCCGCGGACTCGAGGAACATGAGTAGATTTCTTTTTTTGTGTTTTAGCTAAGATCATGAGGGAGCAATAGGGTGAAGCTTGATAAATTTTCACTTGCTGTAAGACGTGCTGAGTCGCTAGATTGATGCAAGTAAGATGCTTACGAGCTAGACATCTCAGTTTACACGAAAGCAGTGATACTAATTGATAAGAACCTTCTTTAACTTGTCTGATCGAATTAGTGGAAAAGTTTGCTGCAACCGTTTGATGAGAAGGAAAGGTTCCGTTCAGCTTGTTTTTGTACTGAGCTCTTTTGTTGCTCTTTTAGTTGCATTGACTAATTTGTTGTAGACGAAATCAAAATTGAAGAAGTCTGACATCTAGTTTTTGCTGTTCTTATTTTCATCCTGATAAGCAAGAAATATGCAGGCGTACAATAAGCTCAACCTTGTTTGATGTTGTTATTGCTGAAATTCGTGATGTAGATTCTAGCTTGTCTATGTGGCAGCGGATGAGTCGCTAAAATCAAATCGAAAATTACGTGGTGCATTTGAACCAATTCATCTCCATTCTTAGCAGCATTTGCCACTTTCCATGTGCAGTTTGGTGAGGGTGGGGGTGAGTGTGGATTTTGTGCTTGTGTTTATGCATGCACCTCAACCATGTGTTCCCCTAAAAAACTAGGGGGTTTCCCTCTGTTCTAAGAAGAAAATAGTGAAAACAGCAAACTATTTCGTGCTCTTAACAATGGAGAATTTACGCACAGTTCTGATGTTCAGCTTTTTTCTATTGGCAATTTCATTTGCCTTGCTGTCAAAATTAGCTACTATGCAATGTATGTTTCTGTTTTGATCCACTTCTGTTGCAGGTGAGAACAAAAGTTCAAAATCAGAAGGACCATCCAATGAACGTCAAGGGGTTCCACCAGGAACTGGTGCAGGCATTTCGAATCCTTTTGATTTTGCTTCTATGCAAAGTTTGCTCAATGTATGTCCCCCTAACATCATAATAAGTTTGCAGTACATGCTGACTTTCCTAGTGATTATTGTTCACTGTTGAAACATGCATTCACTGGTATATTAATATATTATTGTAGTTTTAATGGTTCTGCCAGCTGCATGCGTACTTGCACTCTAGCTTTTCTGAACCAGCAATATCTTTCATGAAATGGACTCTTTTTGCAAATTGCTTCAAGTATGCCCTTGTGGTTTCCAGGATCCATCTATAAAGGAGATGGCAGATCAAATTGCAAGGGACCCTGCATTCAACCAGATGGCTGAGCAGCTACAGAAAGGTGCTCAGAGTGCAGGAGAACAGGGCATGCCTCCATTGGACCCTCAACAATACATTGAAACGATGCAAAAGGTCATGGAAAACCCCCAGTTTATGACAATGGCAGAGCGTCTTGGGAATGCTCTTATGCAGGTATCATGTTTTGTTTCCTACTTTCCCCAAAGATCTCCTCTGATTTCCATTTGCCATTGTTTCTTCAGCTGTCAATGCCCTAAATATCTCCACTATCCACTTATTTGGCTTAGGATCCTGCCATGTCCAGTATGCTGGAAAACATGACTAGTCCAACACATAAGGAGCAGCTTGAAGAGCGCATGTCTCGCATTAAGGAAGATCCAGCCTTGAAGCCAATTCTTGATGAGTTAGAGAGTGGTGGTCCTGCTGCAATGATAAAGTAGGTCGTATTTACAACTGATATATGACAATGTCTATAAAACTTGTTTGAGATATTTTGCTTTTGCTCATCTAGGTACTGGAATGACCCTGAAACTCTTCAAAAGATTGGCCAGGCAATGGGAACTACCATTCCATTTGGCACTGCTTCTGCTGCTGCTGAACCTTCTGGTACTGAAGAAACTGAGGAAGAAGGTGGATACGAAGATGAATCCATTGTCCATCACACTGCCAGCGTTGGTGATGATGAGGTACTGGAGCTAAGTAATAGAGCTATGGATTTGAATTTTACTTTTGTCTTGAGCTGTTTTGAACTTGCATATGTTTCTATGTTATGTTGGTGTTACACTGTAGAACTTACTTAATCAGTGTCAATATCTACCTCTCTTATATTGTTACTACGGTGTTTGCCAAATCTGTTTGCCCCATGTGATACTAGCGGAAACATAGTACGTTGTTTAGGGTTTTGAGTAGCCTACATTGGTAGCTGGAGAAACAAGGGCTCTTGGCTTGTAGTTATGCACATTCGTATGCTCAACAAAATTTACTAGATTGCATTTTGCACACCCACCATTGCATCTGCCCTGCAGATTGATGTGCTATTTTTCCCCACTAAAATTGGTTTTATGGACTTTGGCCTTAAACTCATATGGACCCTGCAATGGTGTGTGTTCACTTTTCACATGATCACAAATATGATATCTCTTTTAGTAAGATGTATGCAGGGTTATCCAACTAAGAGCATCTTCAATTATCGTCTTAAATGGTTGCTGTTTTCGTTCTAAACAGCATCTTCTGGATCTTCACATTAAATTTGGTTGCTACCATTATTGGCATTGGTTTTTTCTATTTCATTGCCATTTGGCTTGCCTTTACAAATTTAAGTCATCCAATAGGGTCTGAAGAAGGCTTTAGATGGTGGAGCAGACAAGGATGAAGAAGACTCGGAGGGAAGAAGGGCATTGCATTTTGCATGTGGATATGGTGAGGTATGAGGACCTGCTCAATTTTCTTAAAATGTAATGGTAATTGAACTTGTAGAAGTAACGGATGTCTAATTGTTACTAAACTTTTCTACTTCTTTATTACTATTGCATATGACTAGGTAAGCTATGAAAAATATCTCATATGTTAAGCTACAAATCTCATGGCAGACCCAGGGTTGGTTTACTCCAGTTTTCAGAAATTTTATGCATTCCATGTGTCAGTTCGTTGTGCAAAACTGTAAATATTTTGTTGTTGTCAGTGTCCCTATTACTTGTGGAAGTTTTCTAAGTACTGTTTGCTAACAAGCTAGTCCTTAGCAATCAGCATTTGTATGGGGATTGCTAAGTTGTTGTCAGTGTCCCTATTACATTTTAGCTCAAGTTATGATCGAGTTACACTGATTATGTGGGTTTCACTTTTTCCTTTTGCTTTTAAACACATGTTTCATTAAATTATTGGTAAAGGAAAAGGCACAGAACTAGCTTGTTAACTGTGCTTAGCCAGAAGCAAGTTAGTTTTGGGCAACTTCATTGATGAAGAGCCGGTGTCCCCTCTCCCTGAAGGGGTCAAGCTGCAGTATTCTGACCTATATTCTATTACTTTGCCAGGAGCTGTTAATACGCACCTCCCACCTAGCTATAACTGATCTGGTACCAAACTAGAGTTATTAATGTTGGTGTCTTTCTTAGGATCACTAGAAGTAGATCTGCTAGGGTAGGGTTGCTATTCGGGATGAACAAGGGATAACGCGTCTAGATCTAAAACAACAGAGAGTAATGAGAGGGGTTTTAGGGTTACCGACCATCCGTGGTCTTGGTTGCCGGTGCAGAGGCATCCGCCATGGAGTCGGTGGAGTTGGGACGTCGGTGGTGAAGTCCGGTGGCGCGCGCCGTCCAGGAGCGGCGTGGCGATGGCGCTTCCGTCACCGGCTGCGCTCCTCGAGATCGGGTTAGGGATTTGTCGGTGGGGTGTACGGCTCCGTCGAACCTCGTGATCGAGCCGTGGCCCCACTGTATTTATAGCGCAGTGTGACAGGGCCCACCAACCATTAGGGTTGGCGCCCGTCGTAGCGCGAGCTCAAAACCCAGTGGCGTTGGGCGGCACAGGTGGAGATCATCTAACATTCTCCCCTTGATCTCAACTTATACTTAAACTCTATACTTGTCACTCATTGCTTTTCTCATTCCATCACATATCGATGCATAGAGCGTGCCTCATCGTCACGGTCTTATGCCATTAGATTGAAACGACCACAATGCACTTCTCTGTTTTGAAATGTACTCTCAATCGGGCCCTTATTGTCCAGGGAATCATAAAGCTTTCCCGTAAACCCATGTTGGCTAAGTGTTCTCTCGAACACATTGGGCGTAAGCCTTTGTGAGCGGATCCGCGAGCATCTTTTACTGTCCTTATATGCTCAAGACCGATTATATGATCCGGACTTTATCTTTCACAACATAATACTTTATGTCAATGTGTTTGGCAGCACCACTTGACTTATTGTTGTGAGCATAGCATCTTCTTTGGTTCATTATCGCAGATAACTTTAGTGGCTTATGTATGTCATCTACCACTTTCAACCGGGTATGAATTTTTAGCCAATTCACCGCCCGTGGCCTCATAACATGCTACAAACTCGGCATACATTGTGGATGATGTAGTGACGGTTTGTTTTGAGCTTTCCACGATATAGCTCCTCCTGCGAGAGTGAATACATATCCGGATGTCGACTTTCTATCATCTCCCGCATAATCGAATCTGATACCCCACTATATGGAGTGAATCGATCTTACGTATGTCATCATGAGGCCTTTTGTTCCTTGCAAATAACGCAAGACTTTCTTTACTAATTTCCAATGTTCTATTCGAGATTGCTCTGAATCGCCAAATAACCCGGTAACAAACGCTAAGTCGTATGCGCGTACACACTTGAGCATCTTGCAAGCTTCCGACAATGAAGCATATGGAACCGCTTTCATTTGATCGATCTCATATTGGTTCTGGGGCATTGAAATTCCCATACTTGTCGCCCTTGATTGTAGGAGCGGATGAAGGCTTACAATTTTGCATCTTGTATTTCTTTAGAATCTTTTCTAAGTATGCCTTTTGAGATAAACCTAAAACCCCTTAGTTCTATCTCGGTGAATCTCTATTCCTAGTACGAACGAAGCTTCACCAAGATCCTTCATATCAAAATTCGAGGATAAGAACTTCTTTGTCTCCAGTAATAGGCTAACATCACTACTAGCAAGTAAGATGTCATCCACATACAGGATTAGGAAAATGTATTTCCCATTCTTAAACTTTGCATAAACGCAATTGTCCTCTACATTCTCCTTGAACCCAAAACTTCTTATTGTACTATCAAACTTCAAGTACCATTGCCTTGATGCTTGTTTCAATCCGTAAATGGATTTCTTCAACCGGCATCCCATACGTTCTTTTCCTTCCACAACAAAACCTTTCGGTTGTGCCATGTAGACATTTTCGTCCAAATCCCCATTTAGGAATGCCGTCTTTACATCCATCTGATGCAATTCTAAATCATAATGAGCTACAAGCGCCATTATTATTCTAAAAGAATCTTTACACAAGACTGGAGAAAATGTCTCATTGTAATCTATGCCTTCTCTTTGCGTAAAGCCCTTTGCCACAAGTCGCGCTTTAAATCTTTCAATATTCCTCTAGAGTCATATTTTGTTTTGTAGACCCATTTACTGACCCTCTTGTCTTGGCTCCTTTAGGAATAGTTTCTAAGTCCCAAACACCGTTGGTGCTCATTGACTTCATTTCATCTGCATAGCTTCAAGCCACTTGGATGAATGAGCGCTTCTCATGGCATCTTCAAAGAGGTGGGATCACCCTCCATTTGAAAATCCTCGGTTTCATAGACTTCGTAATCATTAGGGATAGTGATCTTCGACTCTTTGAGACCTTCTCGAGTCCTCGCTATTCGATGCTTGTTCATGTGAGGTCGTTGTTGCTCTTCCTCTTGGGTTACAATGGGTTCTATGGGATCTGAAGGACAGTTCCTCATGTTCACTCATCGTTTCCACGGAGAACTAACAACAGTCTTTGTCACTACAATGTCCGCATTGTTGGTGTAGCAACAACAGGTAGCGTGAAAAATGGTTCCTGAACCATTGGAGTGGGCACATGTACCCGCTTTTCCTCTAGGTTAATTTCTCGCGCTACTCTGCTCCCCCTGATCATCTCTTCCTCCAAGAAGACAGCATGTCTTGTTTCTACAAACTTCGTATGTCCATCGGGACAATAGAAGCGATAACCCTTCGATTTTTACGGATAGCCAATAAAATGGCAATGACTGTCTTGGGATCTAGCTTCCCTATGTTTGGGTTAAAAACTTTAGCCTCAAGAGACAACCCCACACACGTAAATAGTTGAGTGAAGGTTCTCTTCCGTCCACAACTCATACGGTGTTTTGGGTACCGACTTGCTTGGTACTCGATTAAGAATATGAATGGCGGTTTTAAAGCCTCCATCCATAAACTTATCGGCATGGAGTAACTTATCATACTTCTCACCATATCCATTAAGGTGCGGTTGCGTCTTTCACCACTCCATTCTGCCGAGGTTCGCCGGTGTGAAGTCTTGGGCAACTATGCCATTTTCTGTAAGAACCTTGCAAAGGTCCAGAACTTGGCCATATGGGGTATGGACCGTAGTACTCCACTCACGGTCGGATCTTACTATCTTAATCTTTAAATTGTGCTGATTTTCTACTTGACTTTAAATATCTTAAATTTATCCAATGCTTCGTTCTTTCTTTAATTGGATAAATATAGCCATAACGCGAATAGTCATCTGTGAATGTTATAAATGAATCATAACCATCCACACTTTTCACAGAAATGGACCACGGATATCCGTGTGAATTATTTCTAAATTTCTGCGCTTCGTTTGGCGTCTTTCTTTATTTTATTAACATATTTTCCTTTTATGCAATCAATACATTGTTCTAAATCTGAAAATTCTAATGGCGGAAGAAGTGTTTTCTTAATCAATCGTTCTATTCTCCCCTCGAAATATGGCCTAAACGACAATGCCATAATTTCGACGATGCATCATGATTTATCTTCCGCTTTTACTTTCATTCATAGACGAAGAGGTATTCTCATTCTCAATGGTCACATGATTCACATTCTCGAAAAGTGATAATAAATAAAGCTTGTCTTGTCGGAAGGCAAGACCAACACATTATTATTAAACACAAGTCTGCATTTGCCATTACCAAAATGGCAATTATAACCATCATCATCTAATTTCGACACACTTATTAAGTTTCTGCAAAGAGGGTACATAAAGAACGTCTGAAAGCCTAAGTACAAAACCATCATGAAATTCTAAAGAGAGATCTCCAATGGCCTCGACTTGGCTTCAATTCCATTCGCAACTTTAATTGTTCTTTCTCCTCTTTGTAGGGTCCTCCTCGTATGGAATCCTCAGAATGAATTAGCAACATGAATAGTTGCACTGAGTCAATCCACCAAGTAGATTTTTCATAACTTAAATACAAGGATTCATCTATAAATGTAATGACATCCTTACCATTCTTCAACAGATGCTTGAGAACTCAGGCAATCCTCCGATAGTGCCCTGCCTTCTTCTTACAAAATTTACAGTGTCTTTGTCTCATCAGTAAATTGGTTGGGCTTATGAAACTGGGAACCTTTCCTGTGACTTAGAAGAAGAGCTACTATCCCACCGAGGTTTCCCTTGTGGTTTGGCATTAAAGTTCTTTCTTTTGTTGTTCTTCACAAGATTTGCAAAGTCACCCCGTGAGGTTTTAAGCCTCTCCTCTTCTTGCACACACATTGCAATGAGCTTTTCTATATCCCATTTGTCGGTGCATGTTGTAATTAACAACAAAAGTGTCAAATTCTTTTAGCGAGAAGCAAAGATCAAATGAATTAGAAACTCATCCTTGAGCCCCATATCCATTGAATTTAGCTTGGTTGCCGTTGTGCTCATCTTTAATATGTGTTCTCTTATTCCACCACTAGAGTATCTCTCATTCACTAGTTTCTTAATCAGTGTGCTTGCTGTGGCCTTTGAAGACCCAGTAAACTGATTCTTCACTTTCTGTAGATACTCTATGGCAGTGTCACGATGCAGGATGGATCCTTTATTGGATCTGCAATGGTGGCCTTAGCCACCATTAGGCACTTGCGATTCGAGATGTCCCATTTCTTTTTCTCAAGATCGTATTTCATTCTGACTTCTGCATGATCACGCTTTCGGGCAGTGAAATCAGCATCAGTCTCATTTTCTGCCCTCACCGGGTCCTCTGGCTCAGTAGGACATGGAGAGGTGAGGGCTAAGTCATTCTCGGACAGCGCAAGTGCCAAATCATACTTTTCTCGCGGACGATAATTGTTCCCATCAAGTGCGGGATGTGCGAGATGTATGCCATTGGGTTGAGTCCTGAAACATTATCAGAAAAATTAGGAAACATAATAATATAATAATTGCATGCTTTGATTTAACGTTGGTCAAAATTAAAACATGCAAAAAAAATTCTTGTACATTAATTCTACATCACCGTTGGTAAGATAGAATTAATGCATAAATTCATGAATAAAACAATTTATAATATTGCTATCATCAACTTTGGTGAAAAATAGCAAAATTACAAACATTAATCAAATAAAATTATATTCCTCTAATTTTAATTTTCCGTTAGTTCCAATTAAAATTAGAGAAAACTTAAAATTTCTGCTCTTCAAAATTAAATTCTCCGTTGGTTGAATTTAATAAGAAGATAATAAACTTTAGCTCATGTGGAAAAATTTACGGTCTTGGATCAAAATTTAACTCAAATTTGATCTCAAACTTAACAAAATTCATCAAAGAAAAACATTTGAAATGAATAAAATTAATTTTTCTTAATTTATCAGGCAAACCGGCCATTTGGCCCGGCTGCGCAGCCATGCGACCACACGCGCGACGGTGGCGGCCAGCATGGCGAGCGCTCGGCGCCCTCCGCGCGCCGCGGCGGCCACTCGGCCGCCTCGCGCAGCGCGCGCGCGCCGCCCGCTTCGGTCGGCCTCTCGCGCTCTCACGCGCCAGCGTGCGCGCGCGCGCGCGCCACGCGCCACGCCGCCTCACGCGCGCGCCTCGCGCGCCACGCCGCGACGCCGCGCGCTCCCGCGCCGCCACAACACGGGCTCGCGGGATTTCTCGCCGCCGCCGGCGAAAGCGACCAACGCGCTCGGCGCCCTCGCAGCCGTCCATCGCCATCGGACGGTTGAGCGGCGATATCGCCCGATCAAAACCGCGCGGCGGACGCCCCCCCGAAAAACCCTAAACATTCGTTCCTCTCCTCGCTCTCTCGCACGCGAGCGAAGCGAAGCGGCGGCGGCGGCGATTTCATCCACGCCGCCGGAGAGGAAGAAAGAGCCGACGCCGCCGCGGCCCTCTCGCGGCGCGCGCTCCTCGAGAGGCGCGCCGCCGTCAGCGGCTCCGTGTCGGTGCCTTCCGAGCGCCGCACGCCGGATCGACGCCGGCGCCGACGGTGGCTAGAACATGGGCGCCGGCGAGCCCAAGGCTCGGCCGATCTCCACACGCCCGGCCGACGACGGCGGCGGCTCGGTAAATACCGGTTTGTTCTAGGGTTAGGGTTCGGGTAGGGTTAGGGTTCTTCTTTCCTTTCTTTCTTTCTTTTCTTTTCCCCTATCTTAGTTCTACGTCTAGGTGCTCTGATACCATTGTTGGTGTCTTTCTTAGGATCACTAGAAGTAGATCTGCTAGGTAGGGTTGCTATTCGGGATGAACAAGGGATAACGCGTCTAGATCTAAAACAACAGAGTAATGAGAGGGTTTTAGGGTTACCGACCATCTGTGGTCTTGGTTGCGGTGCGAGGCGTCGCCATGGAGTCGGTGGAGTTGGGACGTCGGTGGTGAAGTCCGGTGGCGCGCGCCCAGAGCGGCGTGGCGATGGCGCTTCCGCCACGCGGCTGCGCTCCCTCGAGATCGGGTTAGGGATTTGTCGGTGGGGTGTACGGCTCCGTCGAACCTCGTGATCGAGCCGCCGGCCCCACTGTATTTATAGCGCAGCAGTGACAGGCCCACCAACCATTAGGGTTGGGCGCCCCCGATCAGGGCGCGAGCTCAAAGGCCCAGGTGGCCGTTGGGCCAGACCTGGGTGGAGATCATCCTAACAATTAAGACCCTACTGTTTAGATTCGTTGTAGTTGGTGGTCTTTAGGAACGCCATTTCACTTTTGAAGGTTATATTCAATGCTGGAATATAAAAATCTATGAATGACAGACCATGTTTTGCTGTTGAATGTCATCTACATTTTGGAATCTATAATGTGATGTGGGACAAATGCTATTGGGAACTGTATCTTCTTATATTTTATGTCTGTTAGGTATTTTAATTAGTAGTGATAACGAATTGGGTGGACTTTTGGATTTCAGTTGAAGTGTGCACAAATCCTTCTTGAGGCGGGTGCTGCAGTGGACGCGTTGGATAAGAACAAGAACACCCCACTGCATTACGCTGCTGGATATGGTCGGAAGGAGTGCGTGGATCTTCTGCTGAAGCACGGCGCTGCTGTGTAAGTTAAATCAGCTGTCTTCTTCCCTTTGCGAGCTGTGATTTCTTCACTTGTGTTTGACTGTCTCGAATGCCCCGCAGCACCCTCCAAAACATGGATGGGAAGACACCCATCGACGTCGCTAAGCTCAACAACCAGGATGAGGTCCTCAAGTTGCTCGAGAAGGACGCCTTCCTGTAAATCACCTTGGCTCGCATGGACACATGGACGTTTGGTTCCAGTATCGTCATGTTTCACATCGCTTGGCTTCGGTTGGATAGTCAGTACTCATATGGGCATTTTATTCGTTGCGTAAGAATCGCCATCTGGGCTTAGCTAGCCTGCCACGGTGAAAGGAGTTGCCATTAGAACTGCCCTGTTCATGGTCTTTGGTGACTTTGTATCCCGCACCTTTTTTTCTTCTGTTGTCTTCATGAGAGCGATCGAGATTGTGTATCCCCAGTTTAGTTTCGGAGTTACGCAGATGTTGAAGCTGATATGCATGTTGTTTTCTGGAAAATAACCTGTGATTTAAGGTTCTACTCACATGGTTTCTATTCATTCAGAAATGATGAAGTCCGAAAATACCCAGAGAAGAGATAACAATAAATGGGCCAGACAAAAACCCACAGAATGAGGCAACGCACAGCTACTTGAGCCCTAGCTTATGGGCCTCATGGGTCGGACTCGGGCTACTTGGCCCATGCGAGCGCGCGGCGCAGCGCATCGTCGCATGCCTCCGCCTTGGCGCCTCTCTTCCCTCCATTCCCGCCAAACCGTCCCGAAGGAAACGCACCCCAATCCGATCGCCGCCCCGTCGCCGCCGCGAGCGGCCATCCCTTCCGCACCGCATCATATCCATCCAGCCTAGGAGCTCCCTCTTCCACTCGCCTCCTCCCGCGGCCTCGTGCCAGGCTCGATCGGATCTGAACTCTGAAGCACCTCAGGCTCAATCTCGTCGGTGGTCCAAGCGCTAGATCATAGCGGCCGCCCGCGCAGCCAAGAGCGCCAGGCTCGCCTCCGCCTCCCCACAGAGAGGGAAGGACGACTACGTGCCGGGGAACGTCGTGGAGATCGAGCTCCGCAACTTCATGACCTACGATCGCCTAGCCTCGCCTGCCGCCCCGGCCCGCGCCTCAACCTCGTCGTCGGCCCCAACGGCTCCGCCAAGAGCTCCATCGTCTGCGCCATCGCATTCGCCCTCGCCGGAGACCCCCACGTACGGCACCACCTCCGACGCTTCGCTTTCGCTTTAGATTGAAGTGGCTCGCTCCAATCTATTTGTTACTGCTGTATTGTAGTAGTACTAGCTACTTACTAACACCGCGATCGCGATCGCCTACAGGTTCTCGGGAGGGCATCCAGCGTCGGAGCCTTCGTCAAGAGGGGGGAGGAGTCCGGCCATGTCAAGGTATCCCTTCGCGGGGGTACGGCCGACGATAACATCTGCATTACCAGGAAGATCGACACCAACAGCAAGTCCGAGTGGCTGCTCAATGGTATGGTACCTACATGTCTCACTCCTCAAGCTCTACCCTTAACTTTTGTAAAGGCGTGGCGTGGTAGGTGGAGTTTTGCTAGAGCAAAAGAAAATGCCTACTAGATTTTCTGTAATCCTATAACATAATCTCTAATACTACTCTACTGTTTATGTCTGTCGTTATTCTTTTGAAGTATGCTCCTTTTGTTGGAAAAGGTTGCCTTCCTGCATCACTGAAATTTGTTTCCTGTAGGTGCAACTGTCCCAAGAAAGGAAGTCATTGGTGTCATCACGAAATTTAATATTCAAGTGATAACTTAAGGCAGGTTAGTCTTTTATATGTACATGTGTACCTTAGGTTCATGTAAGCTTCCAATATTAATGTTATTCCATATAATTTTGCTTTTTATCATGATATGTTAATCCAGAGGAGCCATTTATCCTTCATGGAAGTAACTGTAAAATTATAATTTTTTTCTGTGCTGAGCTCCCTTTAGTTCTTGCCACAAGATCGGGTATGTGACTTTGCAAAGCTGAGTCCTATTCAACTTCTAGAAGAGACTGAAAAGGCTGTTGGTGATCTGAATTTAACTGTTCAGCATCGCCAGCTTATAGACAGGAGTAAGGAATTGAGGACGGTTGAAGTGGTAAAGCCATATCTTTCACCTTTTTTTATGTATGCTTGAACTTTTTAAGTTTTTCTGACTTCTTTTCAAATGGTTTGTTAGATGTCTGGGCTACCTATTCACTACTGAATTTGAATTCTTTAGGCTGTAAAGCAAAATGAGCAGACTTTGAATAATCTAAAGACCCTCAACGCTGAACAAGGAAAAGATGTTGAATGTGTCCGACAAAGAGAAACTCCTGAGAAAGGTTTGTATTTTATCGCCTCGTCTATGAATGGAATGAACAATATTTTCTATGCTATTTTAATATCTCGTGTTGATTGTGTCATAGGCTGAATTAATGAAGAAGAAGCTGCCACAACTAAAATACAACATGAATGTTTGGGAGAGCTCCACCAGCTCCAGATCTACGAAAAACAACTCCACTCCATGAAATTTTACCCAAACGCTCCAGCTCCGCGAAATCTGGATCCACCAAAATCCTGGATCTGAGAGTCAGATCCATGGATTTCATAGAGCTCCTCAAGGGGTGCTCCATGGTGGAGTTGGGTGGTAATTACCCACCAATGCCACTGGTTACACACCTCATCCCACCAAAAGTGGCCATTCCCACTAAAACCTCAATTTCGTGGATCTGGAGCTGTTGTACAAGTCAAACAGTTTGTCCAGCTCTATAGTGGGATCCCAGATCCACGATGGAGCTGCTCCATGGTGGAGCTGCTGCTCCAGATCCACGTTTTCAATGGTGGAGCTCTCCCAAACAGGCCCGAAGAAGAAAGAATACTTTTTGGCTGAAGCTTATGGCTTTTGGCTATGACTTGTGGTTTTTGGGTTGTTTATGCAAGAGATTACAGAGTGACAGAAACTCATGTGCGGATGTTAATCGCTAAAGAAACATTTTTTAGCAATCCTGTCACATTGAATTGTCTAAATGTTTATGGCATCTTATTGTTACATTGTTTACTTGAGGATGTCAAGGTGTCTCTTGCAGTCCCACAACAGTGCATCATGCAAATGTTATTGAAGGATCGATTCCCACTAAGATAGGCAATCAGAGAGGGGTGAATGATTACGGAAGCTAAAAATAAATTTTAATACTCCCCTTTTAACACAAAACCTATTTAAACCTTGTTTAAAGTTCTGGACAGACCACTGTATCCTTACTAAAACTGATCTCGATAAAAATCCGTAACTTTGATTAACTTCAAACTTTTTCAGAATAAACTAGAGACAGTTATTGAACTAACCCAACTAGAATTACGTCAATCGGAGCTCTAAAACTTGAGATATAAAATAAACAAGATCGTTGATGCAGATATTGACGAAAATAAATTAAGCCCTAATTATGTAACTAAGCAAAATCTGAGATCGCTTGCCTGACCGATGGCCGAACAATGTCGTGCGCTTTGTGATCAAAGAGATTTCGTGCCAAAGAAAACGTTCGGTCACCCCAAAAGCCGTATATATATTTTTCTTCCACGGCTGCTTGGTACAAACTCTTGCCATGTCGCCGCATGCATATATATACACACACAGCCCAACTCTAACTAGGCCTTAAAATCCTAATCTAACTCCAACTAGGTCTTAAAATCCTAATCCAACTCCAACACGGCCTTAAAATCCTAATTCAACTCCAACTAGGTCTTAAAATCCTAATCCAACTCCAACAAAGCCTTAAAATCCTAATCCAACTCCAACTAGGCTTGGGCCTTTTTTTACCTCAACTAGACTTTTGGCCCACTAATTTTCAACGGACCCGAAACCCTTCCTAACACAGGTTTTTCACACTCACGACTTTTCTAACGCATCACGTGTCGAAGCCTTCAGGACCACACCTCCCGTAGCTTCTCCACGTATCATCCACCTTTGATCTCCATGCGCCCCAAGCATAAGTCCGATCATCTCGTGACCTCCTTGACCGTCTGAACCTCAGATCTCCTCATCCTAGTTCCGGTCCACCTCGTCACCGACCATGATCGCCTCCATGCTCAACCTGCACATGCAAAAACCAAAGAACATTCTTCCGGCACAAGTTCGTCTCAACTTGACCAACATCAGTCCGCACACACGCAACACAACTCGCATAACACCGCTTAAACAAAATCACCAATTATTCATCATAACAAATTAACCATTGTCAATTATTCATCACCAAAATATCCTAAACCTAGTCACATGGTCTAACAGTTATGTATACTTTTCTAAAAAAATATTTTTTTCACTCTCCATATATGATGATGGTTGTGGTTTTCAATTAAAATTTTCTATTATTGTGTGAATGTGCTTTTCTCACAATTGTTTGGTTAATCTAAATTTTGTTTTTGGTCACATAAATATTAACTTCTTTCTTATTATATTCTAGCCCGAGTCTAGCTCAAATAATGCCACCGTGTCAATAGCATCCAACCGGTGAGTCACCGATGCTATAGTGGAGGATCCATCTACGAGCATGGGTGGAACCATTACTTTGTTCTCTATCTCGCTAAGGATTCCAACTCGGTCCTTTGGAAAAGCCTTGCTCGCAATAGGACGATGCAAGCCACTTTGGAGGAATCTTCGCTCGTCGGGCGAGAGGCGCAAGATCGATGTCATTAAACTACTTCTCCAAGAGAGCCGGCATTGTCGGTGATCTCTGTGGGGAATGGGCGGTATTGGCAAAACCACTCTTGTTAGTAGTGTCTACAGGCGAAGAACTTAGTGGCAAGTTTCAAAAGCGAGCTTGGGTTCTCAGATTGCATCCTTTCAATCTGAGGAGTTCTTTAGGAGCTTAGCTCTGCGATTACACACGATAATATCGGAAAGGACGTTAGACCAATGGCGTATCTTGGTTTACATAAAAGGTTCTGGGGATGCAAATTGCGTTTGATAAAGAGACATCCCACTTCTAGCAAGGGTACTTACCTCATTGTTCTTGATGATCTATCGTCCAACAGAGAATGGGATTCTATAATATAGCATTTACCTAATGATGAGAGGGCAAGCCGGATCATAATCACTACAAGGGACGCAAGTATTGCTAGCCGTTGCTCTATGAATTACAAGCTAAAATCTCTAGGGGATGATGCCGCACTTGACCTCTTCAATAAAAAGGTACGTATGGACGGACAAACACTTTACCATGCTCCTTTCCTTTTGATTTAAAGTGTTATGTAGGGGTATATGGCAAGACTTGCCACTTGCTCAGCCTCGGGCATGCTATTACAGTTTAGTCAAGACCTCAAATGTGTCACTATGGCACATAGCAGTTGCATAACTCACCGAAATTTAGGCAGTACGTGTGGGAAGGCAATACATGCTATGCAATTACCCTATATGGTGCACTCATGCAATAGTTTTTCTCTTGAGCACCAAATCAACATAAAAAATCCTCCAAAAAAAATTCAAAATGTACTTCCTCACACTACCACATAAAAGTTCATCACAGACGGTTTGGAACCATCATCGTAGACTTCATGGGTCAGTGGTAATAGGAGTTATCACAGACGGTTTTTGAACCATCTATAAAAACACACAGACGGTTCAGAACTAGAACCACCTGTGATCATCTGGTATCATGGACAGTTCGGAACTAGAACAGTCTGTGATCATCCGTTATCATAGATGGTTCAAAACTAGACCCGCTATAATAAACAGTTATCACAAACGGTTCTTAGTAAAAACTGTCTGTGATAGCTGTGCCAGAGCTAAAAAAGTGGGCAATTTTACCATGGCTTGGATGCTCAAAATTTGGTTAAGTCTGTATTTTTACCGTAGCTTAGATGCTCAAAAATTTAGATTTTTGGGCATCCAAGTTATAGCAAAATCGAATGGATCGTATTGAAGAGAGGTGGAGAAAGGAGAAGAGGAGTACAAGAGGAGAAGTGAGAAGAGAGAAGAGGAAATGAGGAGAAAAAGAGCTAACCGAGATTTCTATTTTCAAGGAAAATTTGGTGAGAAGTGGAAGAGGAGAAGTGAGAAGAAAGAAGAAGAGAGGAGTGGAGTAGAAATGAGAAGAGGAGATGAGGAGAAAAATAGGCGAGCCTTATATTTTAAAGAGCAAATCCAACGAGATGAGCGGGAAATTCAAATTCGGTGAGAGTGGGTAAGATAAAATATTATCACAGAGGTTCTAGGTAAAGAACCGTTTGTGATAAGTACAGATATCGTAGACGATTTCTGTTCTGAACTGCCTGTGATAATCACAGACGGATCGGAATAAAAACCATCTATAATAAGTGGGTCATCACAGACAGTTCTTTCCATCGTGGTAAACTTAGACAGTCTATCTTGTAAAATCATCTGTGGTAACTTTATCACTAACAGTTTGTGTTGAACCGTCTATGATAAGATGCCTAGAATGACCCTTTTTGTAGTAGTGTCAATTTGCTATACCTATATATGAAATTTCAAGTTCAAATCTATCTATTATATTATTAAAGCGATAGAAAAAAAGGCACTACATTCACTCTCAAGGTTATAAATTCTCACTTTAATCGGTGGAAAAAGAAAGAAAGATGTACACTATCGATTGTAGTGGGTCTAGATCATAATAGTCTAGATTAAAAGAAAAAGTTGATGTAAAGTACAGTTTAAAAATAACTAAAATGCAGAACAAAAATAAAATAAAATAAACAATTTGATTTCTATATGAATTCCTAAGTAAAATCCTTAAATAAATATAATTTAGAATAAAAATAAAAAATAACAATTAGATTTGTATATGAATTCCAACAAAAATAACTGGAATAAAAAAACTAGCAATTGGATAAAGTAAAATTCCTAAATAACCTCAATTCAGAATAAAAATTAAAGAAAAATTAACAATTGGATTGTATATTAGTTCCAACCAAAAATAATTGAAATTCAGATTAAAAAACAAAAGAAAAATTGCAATTTAATTTTCATACGAATTCCAAAGTAGAATCCCCAAATAAATAAACTTTGAAATAAATTAAATAGATTAGCAATTTGATAAGTATACGACCTCCAATAAAAATAGTTGAAATTTTTAATAAAAATGAAAGTTATAATGAGGGTAGTACAGATGGTGTTAGAGAAGATCACGAAAGAATGTAAGGGCGTCAATCTGTATTGGAAAGAAGACATTGACCCAAAGGGAAGTGAAGAGTCGATGTGGCAGTAGTGGACATGAGGATAACATTATGCTGCTCACTTTTGCCATTCAACAAGGACAATGTTGTCTTTGCTCATGAAGTCGTTGAAGAGAAAAGCTAGAGTGGAAGAAGCCAAGGGCTATGATGATGAGTGGTGAGCGTCGGCATTGTTAAAGAAGTAGTGGCCAAAGAAACTTGATGACGGGAAAGCCTTGGTAGAGAGGAGATGAAGCTTTGCAATGAAGATGAGTTACGGATGATATAGGACCATCGGATAGCTAGAAGCATGCCATCGTTTCTTTATATTGTTAGGCAACTACTAAAGCACACATGCCGGTATCAATGAAAGTGAGAGGTCACCATAGCTAATGAGAAAGCCACAGCTTTGAGTTGGCCAACGTCGAAGAAGATAATTGACACGGAAGAAGAAGACATCGAGCATGTATACATCATGCAAATGTATATACATGCATCCAAAGAGAAGAGGACACCGAGCATGTATACATCATGCATATTATATACATGCACAGATGTACAGAAGCAGAGGACCAAAGAGCTCGGAGTAGAGATGGCGTAACCATAAGGAATATACTCGGGGCTACTAGAGAGAGTGCGATGGGTGTCCCCGACAGGGATTGGCGATAGTTGCACATGTATATGTGTTTAATGTCACAATGGTTAGCATTAAGCAATAATTTAAAATAAGTAGATGATAACTATGTAGTTGAGTACTGCATTAGAGGGGTAGCAGTTAAGAGGAATTGATCAAGAATTGGGTTTGCTGTTGGATGTTGAAGTAGAAAAATTATGGCAGTGAGAAAAGATAAAGGACACACGGTTCGGTGGGGCAGCCAGTGTGTGAGGAAAGATAAATTTAAGGTAGGTCGCCCATGGTGCATCGGTGTATGCGTGAGTAAGGTACTTTAATACCACAAAAACTAAAAATATAATTTGCAGCACACATATCAATGTCATACTTGAGATTAAAATAGAGGTACATGTGTATGCATACATTTTGAAAAATAGTAACTAATGGAGGAAGAAGCTAGGCTTGTAGCTAAATGATACATGCATGATGGAGAGTGGTTATATTTCTAAATCCCCTCTCCCCCAACAACTTATTATGATCAATGATTTTCTTTCATGAAAGTTCATACTTTAATTACATTCATCAAGTTGTATTTTTCTTCGAGCTTCTATTGTCATTTCTAATGTTTATGATGTTTTAAAAATCTAAATAGTCTATAAGATATATAGATCTATTCCCAAGCATCTAAGCTATATCATTTAATACTACTAACTTTGAAACAAATCTAGCCGCGCAAATATGCGAGGTACTCTGCTAGTTTATTATATATTAAGAGTAACAAAAATGAGAAACATCCGATAAATGATTAATCAAAAGCAAAAAGGCAAATGCTACTATTCGCAGCAACTTTATCTTTTTGCTTTCTTCTAACACATTTTGAATTTGAAGTGAAATTTTAAAGGGTGCTAGAACACTCTATAGACCGCATCTTAATTTTTGAAAATTTTCATTTTAATTTGGTGCCAAAACCGAAAGTTGATTGTATGAGTGCACCAAAAAAGGTGATTGCATAGCATATATTGCCCATGTGCTGAATAAACTTCCTTTCTCCCTTTTTGTCAAACTTGATTTCTAAAAGATTCCAAGTAATAAGCAAAAGTGGAAAAAGGCTTTCACAGTCCTCCCAAAAGAAAAGGAGGAGATTTTTTAAAGATCTTAAATTAAATAGATGGAAAATAGCCGTTTTTTACACCTTTGTACAAATATTCATTCTTCAGGACGCAATTATTGGGCTACTCTATATCCCACCAAAATCTCAAGCAAAATTGGTCCCGATGTGTCCTCCAATGTGGATAGTACCTTTCAAACTTCAACCACACTCCCAAGTGAAATCTGTTACTACACGTACTACAATCTACTGACATCTTACTAAATTAGTACAAACACATGCAGCCACAATCTGTCAAAAAATTGTTTACGCTCCAAAACATACGATACTTATCAAGACGAAGCATCATTCCAGAAATACCTAAAAAGAAAATTTGAATATAGACATACAGTACCTATAATGTTATGTACATTTGCAAAATGACAATATCAAATTCGTCTATGGTATCAAAAACCAAAAAGGACAACTAGTGCATGATGCACTAGTGCTCTTTTTTAGTACTATACAGATGAATTTTGCATTGAATTTTGTAAGTTTGTATAACATTATATGTACTACATTTATGAATTTTTTTGGTACCTAAGATCAGTAGTGCATGAGTGCATCATGCCCTTTTCAAATATGAGAACACGGCAACCCATGGTACCAACGAATTTTCCAATTACCATTAGCATTTAGCCCGTTTAATTCTAGTGATAAATTCTTACATACCACTGCAAAATCCCTTAATTATTCTAACATAAGAGTGAGGATATGTTACAAAACAGTGGCTAACACAGTTTTGCAAGATATTTGCTACCGTCTTTGTCAACGGCATATTTGCAAGCATGCTATTTTTAACATAGATATTTGATTTTTCTCTTTGTAGAGGAAGGACACTTCACATCATCCTTGCCTTGCTTTTCTTGGAACAATCCACTTAAATAAAGCACATGATATGACAAGAAAACCCAGAAATAACTTATACATGAAATTGCTTAGATTGTAAAGGTTTGTATGGAGGATTTCTTAACCTACTTTCATGTTTTTTACAACATATTATTATGAAAATTAATGGCCAAAAGTGGCATATTGGAGACTGTGCTAAGTCAAAAGCATCACATAGGTACCAAGAATGAGGGATACTGAACAGTGGTTGGTGGAGCCTTAGAGTATGTTTGGTTAGTGTCCAAACCAGCCCCATCAAAATTTGGCTAGCCAAAATTTTGGTTGGAGTTTTGGTTTCCCACAATTTTGCCAAGATTGGCAAAAAAAAATATATAGGGAATCACCATAGAGCTATAAGCTTGCCAAAAAATTGGCAACCATCCAAACAAGTGTCAAATTGTTAGGGCTAGCCAAATTTTGGCAAAAAAAAAATTGGGCACCAACCAAACACACCCTTAAGGTAAACAGTAATCATTGTTTACGTCTGTTGTTCATGTGTGTAAACAGTACCCACGATACCACTACCACAACACCTATGTACTGTTCATATCAGGCTCATAAGTGTATTAGTGTTTGGGAAACATTGTTAGTTGGGTTTACTTTCTCAGAGATAAATTCCATCTATTAGCCATAGAGATAGAAATGGTTCTTTAGGGGACAAGTCAAGTCATCTCTATAAAAAGAAATAGCATGTATCAATTATTATTGTTGGGGTGGTGGCTTCTCCCTTGGCCTAATCAGGCCGCTAGGACAAAAGCCTATTATTTATATAATTACGTGGCAGGTCTAATATGGCTATGCCAACGAAAGGACATGTTAGCCCTCACTATTATAGAACACAAATGGGTATTTGTGTAAACAACCTCTCTTATTGCTATAAATATGGCCCCTAGGATACCATGGAGAGCGGAGACAACATTTTTATAAGAAAAGGTCTAAATAATAACCAAGTGTGGTACATACACTCTATACTTCTCTCTATTGTAAGTTTTAGGCTCTGAGTAACCCATTGCGGTCTTCTGTAGCATCATTATCCTCTGTTTGGCGCATAACCACAATCATTATCAAGCAATAAGAAGAATTAATCTAGTTTCTCCCTAAGTTTATATCATCTGAGTCCATGGTCTCTTTCTCCTAAGATCTTTTTTCTTTAGGTATATCATCCTAACCCTCTTTTGTATGATAGTTACCCGATAAATTAGGGTTCATCAAAGGGTTCATCCCACATGAAGTATCATCTAGAGATTCTTAACTCGTAAAATGGGTAATTTCAATCGTTGAAATAGTCTATGGTCTAAATTACAATATGCACACCTCACTTTACAAAGAGGGGCTCACACTACGCAAAGATACAAAAAAAACCCCATGATGAAATATAAAGTGCTCTCAACTTTCAGGAATAAAAAAAGGATCCTAATATTTGAAAATTACTAAAATAAGGAATAACTAAAAGTACTCATTGTTTCTTTCTAGATGTCCTTGGTCCCCGTGGGCTTTCCTTTCAATTTTTCCATCCGAATAAGAACCAACGCCGTCTCAACACAATATCACACTGATGCACGAGACTAAAATTTGTACTAACACGTGCCAGTCTTTGATTGATTGTCGCTCTTCATTCATATGTCCGATTATTAATCCGCTTGAATCTTTATACTTTTGGTGAAGAGAGGATTTAGGATTCCCCTGCATCAAGTGCTCACTTTCTTGAATCATGTTTCAGGTATTTAGTGGGACTGAAAAGGTTGAATTAACTGATACCGTGATGGAGCAGGCAGAACTTATTCTAAAAAAGTGTGATGGCCTTCCCCTTGCCATTGCCACTGTAGGTAGCTTTCTGGCAACCAAACCTAAAGCCACTTTGGAATGGAGAAAATTGAATGATCATATCAGTGTGGAGTTGGAGAACAATCCAGAACTTGGCGAGATAAAGATCGTCCTTACCTCAAGCTATGATGGATTACCTTATCATCTCAAGTCTTGCTTTTTGTATTTGTCGATTTTTCCTGAAGACCACAACATCAGGCATGGACGTTTAGTGAGGCGGTGGATTGCAGAGGGTTACTCAAGGGAAGTGAGAAGCAAGACTGCCGAGGAAGTAGCAGAGGAACACTTTACTGACATTATTAACAGGAGCATGATACAACCGTCGAAAACATGGGCTCGTGACACTGGGAAGACTACTGATTTCTTCCAAGTTCATGATCTCATGCGTGAAATCAGCATCTCAAAGTTAGAAGAAGAGAATCTTGTTTTCGTACTGGATGAGCATTCCACCTTGCAGATTAATGCCCTTGCACTCTTTTGTGATCTTCTCTAACACCATCCGTACTACCCTCGTTCTAACTTTCATTTTTATTCAAAATTTCACATGCTTTTTATTGGAAGTCGTACACTTATCAAATTGCTAATCTATTTAATTTATTCCAAATTTTATTTATTTGGGGATTTTACTTTGAAATTCGTATGAAAATTAAATTACAAATTTTCTTTTGTTTTTTATTTTGAATTTCAATTGTTTTTGGTTGGAACCAGTATACAAATCCAATTGCTAATTTTTTTAAATTTTTATTCTAAATTGAGGTTATTTAGGGATTTTACTTTATCTAATTGCTAGTTTATTTTATTTTTATTCTGAATTTTAGTTATTTTTGTTGGAATTCATATACAAATCTAATTGATATTTTTATTTTTATTCTAAATTATATTTATTTAATGATTTTACTTACGGAATTCATATAGAAATCAAATTATTTATTTTATTTTTTGTTTTGAATTTTAGTTATTTTTAAACTGTACTTGACATCGACTCTTTCTTTTAATCTGGACTGTTATGATCTAGACCAACCATAATAGATAGTGTACATCTTTCTTTCTTTTTCCATCGATTAACGTGAGAATTTATAACCTTGAGAGCGAATGTAGTGCCTTCTTTTTCTATCACTTCAATAATATAATAGATAGATTTGAACTTGAAATTTTATATATAGGTAGAGTAAATTGATTTACTACAAAAAAAGAGTCATTCTAGACGTCTCATCATAGACTGTTTAACACAAACTATCAGTGAAAAAGTTATCACAGACGGTTTTACAAGATAAACCATCTAAGTTCACCACGATGGAAAGAACCATCTGTGGTGACCTACTTATCATAGACGGTTTTTATTTTGAATCGTCTGTGATACATCATAGATGGTTCAGAACAAAACCGTCTGTGATATCTATACTTATCACAGATGGTTCTTTACCTAGAACATCTGTGATAATATTTTATCTTACCCATTCTTTCCAAATTTAAATTTTTCGCCCATCTCGTTGCATTTGCTCTTTAAAATATAAGCCTCACATATTTTTCTCCTCATCTCCTCTTCTCACTTCTACTCCTCCACTCCCCTTCTCTTCTCTCTTTTCACTTCTCCTCACCAAATTTTTCCTTAAAAATAGAAAGCTCGATCATCTCCTTTTCTCCTCATTTCCTCTTCTCTCTTCTCCTCCTCTTCTCCTTTCTCCACCTTTTCTTCAATCCCATCCATTTGATTTTGCTATAACTTGGATTCCCAAAAATCTAAATTTTTGAGCATCCAAGTTATGGTAAAAATATAGACTTAGCCAAATTTTAGGCATCCAAGCTATCATAAAATTACCCACTTTTTTAGTTCTGGCACAGTTATCACAGACGGTTTCTACTAAGAACCGTTTGTGATAACTAATTATTACAGACAGTTCTAGTTTTGAACCGTCTGTGATAATAGATGATTACAGACGGTTCTAGTTCTGAATCGTCCATGATAATGGATGATCACAGATGGTTCTAGTTCTGAATAAATCATGTGTTTTCACGAGATGGTTCAAAAAGCGATGCAATAACTCCTATTACCATCGACCCATGAAGTTTGTGATGAAGGTTTCAAGCCATCTGTGATGAATTTTAATGTGGTAGTGTGAGGAAGTACATTTTGAATTTTTTTTGAGGATTTTTTATGTTGATTTGGTGCCCAAGAGGAAAACTATGGCATGAGTGCACCATATAGGGTAATTGCATAGCATGTATTGCCTTCCCATACGTACTGCCTAAATTTCAGTGAGTTATGCAACTGCTATGTGCCATAGCTGACACATTTGAGGTCTTGACTAAACTGTAATAGCATGCCTGAGGCCTGAGCAGTGGCAAGCCTTGCCATATACCCCTACATAACACTTTAAATCAAAAGGAAAGGAGCATGGTAAAGTGTTTGTCCGTCCATACGTACCTTTTTATTGAAGAGGTTAAGTGCGGCATCATCCCCTAGAGATTTCAGCTTGTAATTCATAGAGCAACGGCTAGCAATACTTGCGTCCCTTGTAGTGATTATGATCTGGCTTGCCCTCTCATCATTAGGTAAATGCTGTATTATAGAATCCCATTCTCTGTTGGACGATAGATCATCAAGAACAATGAGGTAAGTACTCCTTGCTAGAAGCTGGGATGTCTCTTTTATCAAAGCTGCAATTTGCATCCCCTGTAACCTTTTTTTTGTCCAAGGGCAGTGGGAAGCGAGCGTTGCGGCCGGATGTGGAGTGACTGGCATCAACAAGAAAAAAACTGCAAGGAGCTCTGTTCTGCTATTGCCAATCACGGCTAGAAGGCTGTTTGGATGACCTGTCCCCCCCCCCCCCCTCCAAATGACCTAGAGAGCCTTAAGTTGTATGGCCATCTGGTCAAGTTACCTACATGGATCAAGCAGATTCAGACGCTAGCCAAGGTGACCCTACGGAGTACCGAACTGGAGCATGATGCCATAGAAGACCTTGAGAAGCTGCCAAATCTTGCCATTCTACGTCTTGGTTATAAGTCATTGAAGAAGGGAGAACTCCGCTTCCATTTCCGTCCCGACATTTTCGAAAGTCTGACGGGTCTGGAGCTTGGTGGCCTATGTGACCTCAAATCGGTTGAGTTTGAAGAAAAAGCCACGCCTAAGCATGAGCTGCTACGGGTGCGCTATTGTTTTAGTCGAGGCGGTGATGGGTTTTTGGGGATACGATTCCTGCCAAGTCTCAAGGAAGTTTCGCTCATGTTTCCAGACAAAAAAACCACGGAAGTCTGGCGAGAAATCAGGGAAGGCTTGCGGGACCAACTGGCCGAGAATAAGAACAAACCACATCTCAAGATAGAGGACTGAACCGAATTGTTGCTAGTCCTTTCATTCGTATGTAATGCACCTACACATTGTTCCTTCCTTCGATCTCCCGAGAGTCTTGTGAATTCGAAGGAGCAAAACCCAATATTGTTGTTCAATTGTGTTTGTCTCCAATAAGAGCATCTCCAGCAGGGCCCCTACTTGAGCCCTCAAAACCAAATTTGAGGGCTTGAGGCAAAAACAGAGGTCCAGCAGGACCCCTACTAGAGCCCTCAAATTTGAGGGGGCCCTCAAATCCCCCCTCCAGCCCTCATTCCTGGGGGCTCTAGGTCAAGCCCTCAAATCACGGTTGGAGTCTGTTTTCTGCGCGCGCTTGGTCCTGCTCCTCTTTCCCCCGCCCGCCTCTTTCCCCTCCCGTGCGCGCCGCCAGTAGCCCTCCCCGCGCGCGCCGCCAGTTTCCCCGCCCGCCTCCCCGCTCTCCTCCGCGACCTCGCTCTCCTCCGCATCGCCGGTCTCCTCCCCGCCCGCCTCCCCGCTCTCCTCCGCGACCTCGCTCTCCTCCGCATCGCCGCTCTCCTCCGCGACCTCGACTCCCCAGCGCTCGCCTTCTTCCCGGCCTCGACCGCATCGCCGACCTCGACCGCAACCACCACCAGCGGTTCCAACTTCGCCGGCCGCCAACCCGGACATCCTTCACGCCAGGTTCGCCCGCTGCCATCTCCTCCTGCGCCACCTCCACCTTCGTTGCGTCACCTGTACCCCCTCCGTTGCGCCACCGCCAGATTATAGGACCGGAGATTGGGATTATGCTGAAATGTGCTTTGTATGTATATATGCCGATGTGCTTTGTGGGTTGATAGCTTGAGATGCTGAAATTGGGATTGGGATAGCTTGAGATTGCTGAAATGTATGATATATATAGAAAACCTCTGATCTCCAAGATCATGTATATAATTTCCAATTTCCACTGCAGAAAGTGATGATGAACTATGCTGCTTGATGTAAATTACATCCTTCCCACCAATGATAACAGACATTATTATATGTGTTTCATAATTCTCAATGAACCTGATAAAAAAACTCAAAATTGTAAAGGGCCTTCCTATTTTTAGAGCAACATATTTTTGCAAGTTGATGTTAGACTGAAAAATGATTTGTTAATTTCAGATTGGGATTAGGATATGTATATGTGATTCAATTTGATATGCATATGTGATTCAATTTGATATGTATATGTGCTGTTAATTTGATATGTATATATGCATATAGCATGATGCAGGAACTGAAACTATATCAAATTGAGCACTTTTTCTTGATGGTTGTGTTAGCATGTTCAGCTGCATTGCCCACAATAGGAAGCAAAATAACACTGATAAAAGCCACCGGTAGGTTCAATGAATCAGATGCTCCCTGACAGCAATAGAGCAAAACAAGACCAATTACATCCTTGCAGAGGTATACAGATGACCTGTAAGACTAACAATGTATTGATACCATGGCATGTGTAGTTCAGTCTGTCCTACAAGGTAGTTATTAGATATATATCCACTGTTCATGAAATGTTCCATGTGAATGTGGCAAGCATCAATCATCATATATCCAAAAAAACCACTTCCAAATTTAAGATGAACATTTTCCCTGACACTGAGAGTGACCCACTATCAACAAAATGGAATTGCTTAAGTCATCAGTTTTTCTGTCTTGTTCTATTAGGGGAGAAAAAGAATACCTCAATGGCATTAACCAGGTATTCAGAAGGGGCAGACACCCATAAAGTTAACACTGCGAGCCATGTAATGGCCTCCCACATACCAATCTCTGTGTCGTCATCTTCCTCTGTGGCATCATGTAAAGTTAACTTTCCATAAAGTTAAACTGTACTGTATGTTATATGTGCTGTTTTTTTTTGGCACAGTTTGGGATATGTCGCAGGGAGGTAATTGGTCACGGATGATGTCCGACGACATTGACATTGATGACATTGCAATTTTACCCATTGGTACCGAGCCTAGTCAACCTAGTGCACCAAAGAGGAAGCCAATCCGTGCTGCCAACTACTCTCAGGAGGAAGATCTCCAATTATGTGAATCATGGGAGAACATAAGTTTGGATCCTATCACTGGAAATGAGCAACCTAGCAAAGCGTATTGGAAGCGAATTCATGATAACTTTTATGCCAACAAAAAATTTGTATCTGATAGGAATGCAAATTCTCTAGAGCATAGGTGGGCAACAATTCACAAGGAATGTCAGAAGTTTCAAGGATTATTTGAGGAGGTTGAGCGCCGCCATCCTAGTGGAGTGCCCTACCAGGTGGGAGCATAGGTGGGCGCACGTTAGTTGTTTAATTGTTTTGTCGGACTATATGTTTGATGATTATGTCATTTGATTTGCAGAGATGTTATGAACTATGTTGTGATCGACTATCATTAAATTCGGACCAAATTTGTCTTTGAATTTAAATTTGAATATTTGTATTTTCATTCATAATTTGAAGTATAGTGCTTTAGAGTTATAGTTTAAATAAATTATTATATAATGTGATGTTCTCAACTACATATGCATATAGTGTGTGAGGAAATAGAGGGAATTGAGAAGTAGGGGCCCTGTTTTGAGGGCTCCTGCTGGAGATGCTCGTAGGGTGCTGCTGCATACTCCTGCAATCGATCCTTGTGAAAATTTATCTTTCACTCACCTTTTTTAAATTTATCTTTTTCTCACCTATTATTACAACACGGAATATACTCACTAGGAAAAATGCATTTACCCAAATCATAACAGCCTCCGAAGTACTCACATTTTTTGGGGCGTTAGGATTGGGCGCTTGGCCCGCCGCAACTTTGGAGTTGCTGGAGCATCTCCGTGGCATCTCGACACGTCTCGACAAATTTGGTGTAAACCTTTGCCACCTTGCCACTGCCGGGTCCAAACCGACATGCCGATGAAACACCCAATAATATATAAGGACATGCGAAAAAGAAACTCCATCGAAGGATTTTGCCTAGTTGAAATGAGCCCAGTGAGTCTATAGGTCTGCTTATATTAGTTATGACTAATGACTTTTTAGCTTGAAAAATAAATGATAGTGGTTAAAAATAGTTTTTAAAGAAGAGGATTAGCGGTGAGAAAAGTGAGTGAGGGATATATACGTCAGATAATATTAAGATGAGTAGGATATATGATGCGTCCGTAATTCCTATCTTATCCCTGGAGCGAGGTAGGAGCTAAAGGAGTAAAAAATCTGTTTTGAAAAGCCAAGTAGTTATATATTATCTTTTGGCTTCTCCAAATAGAAGCCAATATATAAAGGGTATTGATAAATATCATCCGGATATTTTCTTTCTAACTATCATCCAGATTTATGACCGTTGGATTAGAGATCCAAGAGCCACAAATTCTCCCCACCCCCTCCAAAAAAAATTCACCCCCTCCAAAAAAAATTCTTCCCCCTCCAAAAAAGAGACCGTTGAATCTCTAATCCAACGGTCCGAAATTTGGATGATTATTGGGAAGAAAACATCCAGGTGATACCTATACACACCTATATATAAATAGTCCCTCCATATCACACAGCCGACCTTCAGTCCGAGGTCTCTCCACCGTGTGCATATGTTGCAACACTGTCTGTTGCCTGTTTCCTGGAGGTGACTTGACATTTGATGACAACTCCTCGTTGGAGACCGGTCCGCCATCGCCGACACCGGTGTTCCGCGCCGGGTTCTGCATTCCATCCTCTTCATCCCATTCCTTACCAAGCTCGTCACTAGCCCCGGCGACCTGTGCCGTCTCCTCGGCCTCCTTGGAGCTCTTGCGTGCAATCAGAGCTCTCACTAGTGAGCAAATGGCACAGTACAGAACCATGTAGTCATGTCAGAATGCAGCAGCTGCAGCTAGGGATGGCAATCGGGCGCGGCGGGTACGGGTAGTGCTCGTCTATACCCGTACCCGCGACCCTAATTTTCGCCCACGGGTATACCCATACCCGCCCACGGGTAAAAAACCCCGCCCATACCCGTCGCCCGCGGGCATACCCGTTTACCCGCGAACTGAGTACATCACATATTCACATTCAAACATCACCAATATACCAATGCATCACACTTCTTTTTTCAGATCTTAAAACAAAATAAGGTCTGGAACTGACCAAACAACCAAGCTGAGATTATGAACTAGACAACATGAAATTCCTAGTTTCCTATAGCCCAAAGGGAAGCTTGATTTGCACCAGAGCATATGCATATTAGATACAAAATCCCATTCCATGAATCAGTTTACTAGGTGAGTAAACTAAAACACAACACCTCAGGCTGTACCACCATAGCACGAATTCAACAAAGCCACAACTAGGGAAACAAAGGAAGACAAATATATAAGCTGGCTGACAATTCAGATTTCAGAAATCTTCTGTTTGTTATTTTGTTTGTTCTATGAGAATGGAACACCAATCAAAATTAATGTTGAGAATCAATGTCACAAATATGAGAATTGAAGTTCTATGTTGAATTGAACACAAATATGAGAATTTCTATGTTTCTGTTGAATCAATTATTGAACACAAATACTATGAGAATTGAACACATATACCATGTTTCTGTTGAATTGAACACAAATACTATGAGAATTAAACACAAATACCATGAGGAGGTAGTGGAAGTCGGTGGCAACGACGCGGACGACGGCGACGGAGTGGGCGTGGGCGTGGAAGACGATGGTGCGCGGAGGCGGAGCGGTGGGGGCACGGGGCTCTCCTGGCTTGGCCTCGCCGAAGACGACGCCGAACCCATCCCCGTCCGCCAGCGCGTCGCCGTCTGCGTCTGGCGCCTCGCCACCGGCGAGCCCCTCCGCCTCGTCTCCAAGCGCTTCGGCCTCGGCATCTCCACCTGCCACAAGCTCGTCCTCGACGTCTGCGCCGCAATCCGCTCCCTCCTCATGCCGCGCTACCTCCAGTGGCATCTTGAGGACAGGACGAACGCCGGCGGCAGGGTGGGGGCAGCAGCCAGTCGGGAGGAGAACGTGGGATGGTGGGAGGCTGCCGGCCGGGAGGAGGACGGGGGGCGGTGGGCGGTTGCGAGGAGGACGGGCCAGATCTGGATCTGGAGGTGGGGCGGGGTGGCGGCAGCCGACAGGGAGGAGGATGTGGGAGGCAGCCGACCGGGTGCGACGGCGGATCTGGGTCAGGCGGAGGCGCTGAGGGCTGAGGCGAGCGAGGCGCAGGGCGGCGGGCGAGGCGAGCGAGGAGGAGGAGGAGGAGGAGACGGATCTGGGGCGGAGGAGGAGGCCGCCGGCCAGGTTGGGGGCGGAGGAGGAAGATGAGGAGGCGGCGGATCTGGGGCGGAGGAGGCCGGCGGCCGGGTGGGGCGAGGCGCGGCGAGGATCAGCGGAGGAAGGAGGAGAGTGCGAGAGGGATGCGAGGGGGGAGGAGAGTGCGAGGGGGGCGGCGGGCGAAGAGGTGTACTGCGGCCGGGGGGACAGTTAGGGTTTACTGTTTTTTTGGATGGCCCACCTGTCAGTCTATTTCACGGGTAAACGGGCGAAACGGGTACGGGTAGAGCTAACCCATACCCGTACCCGTTTACCCGATGGGCAGAGATTTTCCCCCATTTTTCTACCCGTGGGTAAAGAATACATCTCATACCCGACTCCATTAGGGTATTTACCCACAGGTACACGGGTAAACGGGCACAATTGCCATCCCTAGCTGCAGCTGACATGACAATAGAAGGGGGTATTACTTGTACGAGTAGATCACAAGGCCAGCCGCCGTGCCTGCAAAGACAACGAGGTAGATCCAGTCGACCTGGCCATGCGCAAACACGCTCGGTGAGTACATCTGAGTTCCCAGTATCGATCAGAAATTCGGGATGTGTAGAAAATACAATGGACAGACCTTCTCATGATAAGCAAAGATGCAGATCAGAACAGCCTACACGTCTGAAGTCAGGAGCGAGAGGTTTAGCATGGTTGCCCCGCATATCTGCAACCGGCAAGGGAACATAGATGCAGGTTTGTCAGACAACTCTGAAAATAGCCAGGATCGTCAGATAAAGCTCAACGATCCTGCTATACCTTCAGTGCCGTACGTACAGTGCAGTTGAGTAGAGTAGGCACATTGCTAACGCAAATCCAAGAAAAGGGAGCACCTAAAGCAGTAGAAAAGCCATTTCATGAAAATTAATGGTTGCCAATTGCCAAGAAATATGAAAAGAAGTCTTCATTGGCTTAGGATCAGAAAAGAAGTCCTCATTGGGTTAGGATCAGAAAAGAAGTCTTCATTGGGTTAGGATCAGGTATTCAGGTGTATAAAAGTGCACCAAGCCCGCCTTAGGTAACTTAAGTATATGGGTTTTGGAATGATTCAGCTGGGTGATTACATTCAGTGTTTCCGTAAAAAAGTTTTAGTTAAGTCTAACTTGTCACCAAAAATGGTCCTTGGTTTCTACCAAAGAGTGTGACGGCAGGGCCTGTTTGATATGGCTGCGGTTTATAGCTTTTTGCTAAAATTTTTGAATTTTAGCTGTTTGCAACAGAGATTACGGAGAGAGATGTTCGTTAGCGATTTTGATTGATACAGATGTTAGACTTTTAACGTGTACTACAATTAATTTGTAGACATCGTCTTAAATAATTCTCTGATTAAAAGTTAGATACTGTTGCAAAAGACAAAAGCCGTTTTTAGAAGCTATTAAAGAACAGACCAACGTCTACTACGGCTCAACAAGCATGTGTGCCTTTGCGCAAACACAGAGAAGGAAAGACTTATTGCACCAGCATTCCATTTCATGAAATGTTCTTTTCGCTCGAGAATACTTCTGTAGCAATGTCAAGGAATATACAATAGTTATGAAAAGCCCAGAATGCAATATGTGATCAATCCATCAGAAACGATGTAACGATGTTCTGGAAATCAGGCAAATGATAAGTATAAATTAGGAGTACTTTAACAGAAAATTATCAAAGAAACTAAAAGGATTGGATCCAAGGATACATTTGTATGCCACTGGCAACTGCTCAAAAACTCCCAACATTGCTGTTGAAATTTATCCGAATTCATTCCGTGTCTGTGTTGGATATTTCGTTGCCTCGTGCCAGACGTGGCATAACAGGTGTTAGGGCATCCGTAAGTTGTATCAGACATGATACCAATTTGTAGTAAGCGACTCTGATTCAGTCTCATCTCCATGTAAGACTCATTTCCTCGTCCTATATATATATATATATATATATATATATATATATATATATATATATATATATATATATATATCTCTTAGTAGCTCATAGGAAAAAAAGAGCTTCATTATAAACATCTTCTTATTGTAATAATTTGTCTTTTGTGTGTCCGTGATTTTTTTCACAAGAGTTTTTTATGTAAACATTTGTATCTTCTCTTAATTTTTTTATGCATTATTTGCAACACAGTTCCACATGAGGATGCACGAAACCACTGTATCTGCCGAAGCCGAATTCCATGAGTCGCCTAAAGAAGGAAAAAAAAAAGTACCTCAACTTAATCCATTGTACTACTACTTATTACTCATGGCCTCAAAAAATAGGTACCTATTATAGCTTCTCGCCTAATATTCCCGCTGACCATACCTTTGCTTTGCAGGGCACTACATACCGAACACACAAAAAAAAAGAAGCTGCAAAGAGCTATTTCCTAATATCAAAAGTGATGTCCCACAACAGGTATGTTATACTATGTTATTAAACCACAATAATGATTAGCACAGATAAAGTAACCACCCAGTATATAACCTTACACCATTTCTTCAACGATTTGCTTACAGTCGTTCACCAGGCGCTTCACACACAAGAACATGCCTTCCTGCCACCCTGCTGTTCTGAACATTCGCTACAGCTTTTCTTTTGTAAGGTATAAACATGGTTGGTGCTTTTATCGTTATCAGCCTTCGGTATTGGAGATTATAGTTGTTTTGTTGTACAAAGTACGACCACCGGTGCTGTGAGTAACATAAAAACTGGCATGGTTACATAGCAGCCTTTCATGGTTGTTTCTGTGCTATGGAACAGCAAGCAACTTACCGTTTTCCTTGTAACGAAACCTTGCGGTTTCCTCATTGTAAAAACATGCTAAACGGTTCGTATACAAATATGCTTGCTCTACCACGATCACACGATGAAAGCTACTATTATGAAACGAATTCTGTATAACTATACCAGATTACCCTTGTGCTTTTATTCTTATATTATTGTGCCTCCAGATCTGTAATCCTGTTGAATCCATAAGCATCAATCTGTGCTTATTCCTACTTGGTAATCAAGGTGCATCACAATAGCGTTCAGCATACGGCTGAAAGCAAAACATAATACAGCACTGCCTCTTCGTACAGCTTATATTGCGAACCCATCTAACAAACCTATTTACTTCCCTGATATAGCATCGATGGTTTTATGGTCTACCTATCTCCATGTCAGTATACATGATTCTTAATCATGAAAAATGAAAAAGTGTTCTCCTCCTTTCGCCCAGATATACTAAAACAGCTCATGCTTCTTCATACAACAGAATGAGCCGCAGTTTCAGTCAACGCCGCTGACACACCCTTGTGAGGTCCTTATCATCATGCATAACATTATCTGCTAGTTTAGCAACTAGAACACCTAGGGTTTGGGGGAGACTTACGATCGCCGATGAACGCCATGAGCAAGACCCGTGCTGCGTAATGCAGGCGTGAGGAAGAGTCGGTGAAGGTCGTGGTAGTCTTGCCGTCCGTCAGTCGCCAGCGATGTCTGTAGCATGCGGCGACGGTCTTCCCGTTGCTTAACAGCGCGTAGAAGATCGGGTCCCTAGGGTTTTGTCCAGTGTCTTTTGCTCTCACGGGAAAACTTTTTTCACGGTGATAGGCCGGGACACCCCTTCTAATCTTGCGCTGATGCAACGGGGGACCATAACCAAAACGGTTAGGAGCCCCGATCGTATGCGTGAACGTGGGTTTCCCACATCTCCTCGTCTCGACCATTTGGCACGAGATCAAAACCTAACATTCTCCCCTTGATCGCATGCGGCTAAGCGTCATAAGCCCTCTCTCAATAAAACTTCACACCAAAGTAATGCGTCACAACATCAATTAAATACCGCTGGACATCGATGCTTTATAGTGCTTCATTCTATATCGATCGGATAACATAAACCCATGCCGACAACATGATCACGAAAAATATTGGGTGGTAAGCCTTTTGTGAGCGGATCCGCAAGCATAAATTTAGTTCCAATATGCTCAACCTTAATTGTTTGATCCTGGACTCTATCTTTCACAACATGATACTTTATGTCAATGTGCTTGGCAGCTGCACTCGACTTGTTGTTACTCGAATAGAAAACTGCGGGTTGATTGTCGCGGTACAAAATGAGTGGTTTAGAAATGCTGTCTACCACTCTCAATCCCAGGATAAAGTTCTTAAGTCATACAGCCTGCCCGGTAGCCTCATAACACACCACAAATTCAGCCTGCATTGTCGACGATGTAGTAAGTGTTTGCTTTACACTTTTCCATGAAATTGCTGCTCCTACGAGGGTGAAAATATAACATGATGTGGACTTCTTAGTGTCTTTACACCCCGCAAAATCAGCATCAGAATAACCGACAACCTCAATGTTATCGCATTTTCTATATGTGAGCATGTGACCTTTAGTGCCTTGCATAGAGCGCATGACTTTCTTAACAAACTTTCGGTGGTCGGTCCTGGATTTGGTGATATCTACCAAGTATCCGGTAACAAAAGCTAAATCAGGGCGCGTACATACTTGAGCATACATAATACTTCCGACAGCAGAAGCGTAAGGTATAGCCTTCATCTGATCAGATTCATAGTCATTCTTTGGGCATTGAAATTTCCCAAACTTATCGCCCATAACAATAGGAGCAGGCGAGGCAGAGCATTTATGCATATTGTATCTCTTTAGTACTCTGTCAATGTATGCCTTTTGTGATAAGCCTAATGTTCTTTTGGACCTATCTCGGTGAATTTCAATTCCAAGAACATAAGATGCTTCACCGAGATCCTTCATATCAAAATTGGACGAGAGAAATCTTTTAGTTTCTCGCAGCATGTCCACACTGCTGCTGGCCAATAATATATCGTCCACATCAAGAATTAAGATGTAATTACTCCCCCTGAACTTAACATATGTACAATTATCAACATCATTCTCCTTAAATCCAAATTTCCTTATGACTTCATCAAACTTAAGGTACCATTGCCTAGAAGCTTGCTTCAGGCCATATATGGATTTTCTTAGTTTGCATCCCAAATGTTCTCACCTTCCATAACAAAACCTTAGGTTGTGTCATGTAAACGTCCTCATACAAGTCTCCATTCAGGAATGCAGTCTTAACGTCCATTTGGTGCAACTCTAAATCAAAATGTGTTGTGAGCGCCATTATGATTCTAAATGAATCTTTGGTTGAGACAGGCGAAAAGGTTTCATTATAGTCAACGCCTTCTCTCTGTGTAAATCCTTTCGCTACAAGTCTCGCCTTAAACCTTTCGACATTCCCTTTGGAGTCACGTTTTGTTTTGTAGACCCATTTGCAACCTCTTGTTTTGGCTCCATTAGGAATTTCCACAAAGTCCTGCACACCATTATCGCGATAGACTTAATTTCTTCTTTCATGGCATCCACCACTTAGATGAATCCTTACTCTTCATAGCTTCCTTATAAGAGCTAGGATCATCCACCTTCCCAAGATCATCCTCATTCAAGTAAACCTCATAATCACTTGGGATAGCAGATCTCCTTACTCGTTCTGATCTCCTGACAGGTTCATTAGCAGGCTCATTAGGCTGTTCATTAATTGTCACAGAGGGCTGTGAAGGCTCATCATTAGGTGCCGCACTTGTACTTTCAGAGCCCTCAACAGAAGGAGTAGCCACATAATTAATTGGAGATGCAACAGAGTTGCAACTCACGAGATCAATCGTGGGCACAACCATTTGGGGCATAGGAAAATCGATCATCGGATTAGCGATGAAGCAACATAAATCCGCTTCTCCTCAAGATCAATTTTCCTGGGCTTCAAGTCGCCACTGATGCCATCATTTTCCAAGAACACAGCGTGCCTTGTTTCTACAAATTTTGTGGCGGCAACGGGCGGCGGCCCTGCGGCGGCGTGAGTAGCAGCGCACGGCGTAGCGCTAGCGGTGCAAAGCGGTGGCGTACGCGCGGCGACTGGAGAAAGGGACGGCGTCGGTGCGGCCTCCGATCGGCGGCCACTGCGCGACAAGCGCACGCGCGCACTCTCGCGCATAGCGCGGCGCCCACAAGAAGCGAAGCGGCGGCGGCGCCGACGGTAAGTCCCGACCCTTTTTTTGTTGTTCTTGATTTGGGGATTTAGAGTTCGGGAGGGTCGGATTTTGGGGATTCCATTAGGGGTTTCATCATGATTTCCAGTTCTAGGGTTCGGGATTTCTTCAGATTTTTGGGGAAAAAGCATTAGGGTTTGCATACGATCTTCGATTCCCCTCCTTCTAACATGCTACCCGAGCCCAAGAACACCCCTAATCCGAGACATAAGCATGCAGCTAGGGTTCTAGGAGACTAGCATCGGCTCTGATACCAAATGTGAGGTCCTTATCATCATGCATAACATTATCTGCTAGTCTAGCAACTAGAACACCTAGGGTTTGGGGGGAGGAGACTTACGGTCGTCGATGAACGCCATGAGCAAAGACCCGTGCCTGCGTGATGCAGGCGTGAGGAAGAGTCAGTGAAGGTCGTGGTAGTCTTGCTGTCCAGAGAGTCGCCGGCGATGTCCTGTAGCAGCGGCGGCAACGGTCTTCCCGTTGCTTAACAGCGCGTAGGAGATCGGGTCCCTAGGGTTTTGCCCGGTGTCTTTTGCCCTCACGGGAAAACTTTTTTCACGGTGATAGGCCGGGACACCCCTTTTAATCTTGCACTGATGCAATGGGGGACCATAACCAAAACGGTTAGGAGCCCCCGATCAGGGCGCGTGAATGTGGGTTTTCCCACGTCTCCGTCGTCTCGGCCGTTTGGCCTGAGATCAAAACCCTAACAACCCTTACATACAAACTGATTACTCAAAAAATTTCTTCTCTGTAACCAAATAAACCACCGTACCAAATCAATAAACTAGCCAAACCATCCAACCAGGCACACTAAATATAGTCGCACCCACCAAAATCCCAGTATGTCACTAAAATTCATGTATTACCCTGATGTTAATGAAACCTAGCTTGCGCGGCATGCCGCCGCACACTTGCAGCTAGTTAGTATTACTCCCTGTCTCGTCGGTCTCTCGCCCTTCGCTCTCGAGACCACCACGGCTCCCCCGCCCGCCACCTCCGACTCCGGCGAGAGATAATGGCTCTGAACCCACACCTCCGACAAAGCCTCGTCGAACTCTACGCCCCGCTGTACTCCTACCCTCCCCGTCCTGATG
Source organism: Dendrocalamus sinicus (assembly GCA_036346575.1). Lineage (NCBI taxonomy): Eukaryota > Viridiplantae > Streptophyta > Magnoliopsida > Poales > Poaceae > Dendrocalamus > Dendrocalamus sinicus. The sequence goes on from CM070662.1 coordinate 35,849,126, forward strand.
CAGAGCATGGGGCTTCGCCTAGCCGCTCTCCCGTGGGCGGGGTCATCTCCTCCCACTTGCACATGGACGACCTCGCCGAGAAGTTCCTACGGCTGCCGTCCTGGGCCCGTGCACCGTCGCTCCCTCGAGCAGAGCGACAATAGCGACTGCCCGCAGGGTGGATTTGGGATTTTTATTTGTTTATTCTATGAGTTGTGCCTTGCATCCCGATGGGATTTCTCTCATGGTGGATGCGCGCGCATAGAGCTGCGGCACGGTACCAGCCTGATACAGGTACAGTCTGTTTAGGCGCGCTCCGTTTAGATCTGTCAAATAAATAGGTTATACCATGCCGACTCATGGGCTGCGGTCTGAGTCTAGGCACGGACACGGTTAGGGCTTAACGGGGCAGTGCTGGCACAGTAGGCCCGTTAAGCCAAAAAAAATAAAAAAAATCAGAAAATTAAGAAAAAAAAAAGTGTAGAAAATTATAGAAAATTGTAGACATTGTTAATAATCAAGATAATTATTTTTAATAATATAATGAGTTTTATTAATTTGTTAAATTATATGAGATGTCTGTCTCATTAAAAACTTTACCAAGTAAAAATTTAACTTGAGAAAATCTTGGTAAAGAAAAAAAACGAATGCATATAAAATAGAAATTTCACTCCAATATTTTAAAAACTTAGTTTTCATGGCAACTACAGCATCCCGTAGTATAGGACCATTTTCAAAAACCTTTAGGTGAGTGACAATTTCAAGAATATTATAAACAATTAGAGGAGAGGTTGGATAGTATACTTCAAAACGATAAAATGTAGCTTTATGAAAAATTCTAAAAAAGAAAATATTTTTTTTACAAACAACCCAATCATCCTCATTAAGTTTAGGGTCTCTAACTTGGGTTCTCTTTGGAGGAGCTACGAGATTGATGACCTTGGGTATGAAGAAAAAGCAGATAAGGTGCTCTTCTATGGCAATATATGTTTAAGCATAAGGTAAGTAGAGTTTCATCTAACGTGCATGTTTAAGCCAAATTTTTTAGGACGGGCGTTCATTTCTATGCAAAAGCTCTTATATGTGACTATTTGTTGGTTAAAACAATTAATATATAAAATTACATACCTAAAAAAGCAATACAAGCATTTAATCTTTTTAAACCTGATTTAACAATAAGATTAATAATATGATAAGCACAACATCGATGCATAAGAAAGATTGTGCATAAATTTTAAACAAAGGAGTGCAATTTCCATAGCCTTAGTGTTTGCATTTGCATATCTAAAGTTATAGAAAAATCTTATTTCATGATAATTGTTATAATATTTAATCAAATCACTAGTTGTGGTTTACCAAAATACAACACTAAATCGGGATTATGAGTAGCCCTAATATATTTTTGAAAAGTATCACTCACCAAAATTTAGAGGTAAATCTTGATAAGCAATTAATCTACAAAAAGATTCTGGGCTACCTCAGGTTGTACTCCCAAGTAAATCTGAGTAGTCGAGGTTATATTGCATTGCATTTGGCGCATTTGTATTCCTTACCTTCTTTTGCAACTTGCAACATCTGTCATTGCAGTGACCGTCCACTTGAAGATTTTGTAGATAATTCATTACCACAAATTTTATAAACAACATACCTTATTGAATTCCCTCATCGTCGGTCTTGAACTTCTTGTCGAAATCATTCTAGACTCCTGATATAGTAACTCTTGTTCTTTTTGCACCTGTGCTATGGCTTGTGGATGCACTTGTTAAGCCAACAGAAGATGGATCGATTGGACCCTACACCACTAGGGTTGTCGCTTCTTTTGGCTCTTCTCCACGGATGGATATCCTTTTGAAAGGATTGTATATCTTCCATCGAGAGGCCGAATTCGAAGAGTTGAAAATTGTAGTTCTCTATTGAATCAATCGCAAATTGAAATAGTAAAAATAATTAATTTATTATTGAATCAACAAATAATAGCAAGAAATTAAAATAAGACAGCACTATTACCTCTTTTACAGCTCTCTGAAAATTCTTTGAAGGTTTTGAATTTTTTGAATTTCCCATGAATTTATCACTAATTTTGCCAAATTTGAGCAAACACTCTGGATTTTTCACACTAAATAGAGATATGAGAGTCAGTTTTGAGGTGTGGCGAATGGAGGTCGGATACCCCTATTTATAGAAAAAAATTCCATACTTTTTTTTTTGCTATTTTCCCTTTTTTTTCACCCCATGATAAAAAACGGCTATATTCGACGAGCCACGACCTGTTTATGCCCATTGCCACCCAAGCTGTGCCATGCCGTGCTGGCACGGCCCACGACCATAAACGGGCCGTAACGTGCCGGTCCGCCCTCTCGGCCTAGGCACGGCATAGTCCACTGGGCCGTGTTGGCATGGCCCGCGAGCAAAACGGGTCGTTCCATGCTTATGCCGGGTCAATAGTACTGCGCTGCGAGCCGACACAGTAAGGCCCTTCCGGTTTGAAAATTTTGTCGTCCGGAAGTGAAAGCAATGAATGGAACGAAATTTCGTTATTTCATTCCAAAATTCAGACAAAATGTTCAAAAGGTATGTGAATTTTGATGAAATTTAACCAAAATTTATATAAATTTTCAATAAAATTGTAATGGGGACAAAATGCTTCGGAGGGTAGCGAAAGGGACGCATTTTCCAGAAGTGGATGGCTTCTGGAGGGCATCTCCATCTTTGTTCTGAGAACAGTAGCGTGACACACAAGCTACCTTTGGCTAGCTACACTATCAAACTTTTTTGAAAGTTTAAAAGTGAGTTCAGATATGAGTCCTAAAAGAAGAGGCTTTGAAGCAATTATTGGGATATAGGTAGGTTATATTAGCGCAAATTAAAAATTTTACTCTATAAACCAGAAAGTCACGCGAGTAAGAGATTATATCATTACCACTAGACGTGCAGTGCAGCAGAAGAAAAGTTAAAGCAGCCCGGTTCAACGTAGCACGCATTGATATAGTGGAAGTAGTCAATCTTTCAATGTCCTAATCAGCATCCTTGCAAGGCTCCTCGATCAGCGTCCTCAAAAGACTGTCCACATGTTCGGAGATAGAACACCGTGCGCCGGTGTACTAGCACCAACGTGCACAATAGGGCCTGTGAGAGGTGACGAAAAAGGTTTCAATGGGCATGTATTTTTCGTATTTTTTTGCCCCCATTGCCTATATACCAAGGCATCTCTTTATACAGAGCCTCGACAAAATTCTTTTCTAACATATGTAGAGATCGTATCTCACTCAGAAAGCCTTCTACCAAAACTTTATCTAATACGAGTAGAGATCTTATCTTATTCAGAGAGCCTCATCCTATGCCTTGTGCCTAGCATCCGGTGGGATTTCCTTCATGGTAGATTTGGGATTTTTAATTATTTATTCTATGCATGTTGCCTAGCATCCCGATGGGATTTCCTTCGTTGTGGATGCGCGCGCACTACTGGTAGGCAATATCATGGAAGTGGATGGCTCCAGGAGGGCATCTCCATCTTTGTTCTGAGAACACAAGCTACCTGTGGCTAGCTACACTATCAAACTTTTCAAAAGCTTTGGCTTTTGCGAATTATTTGGACCCAATCCGCATTGGAGTCTACAGGACCTACTTTTTATTGATCAATTATCGCGATTATGACAGAAACGGGCTGGAGCAAGTTCATTTGAAATGTCAACTTCTGCAGTCCTGGAGCTGAGCTACTACTTCTTAGGGTGTGTTTGGTTGAGCTGTGTCTTCTGAAAAAATGCATGGTGTGAATGTGTGAAAAAGCTCTTGTAGATGTGAAATGTGGAAAAGCTGTAAGCTTTGTTTGGTTCAAACAAGTATAAAACTTACCTCCTATCTCTATTTTCCTTGAAACAATTGTGAAACAGTTCTCTATTTTCACCATTTCAAAAGCAGAAGCCAAAAGCCAAAAGCGAGGTCCAAGTGCTTTCAAAGCAGATTACTAAAAGTAGTTCTTACGAAAGAGCGAACACGATTTCACCCTTTGGTTAGCTTTTGACTTTTTAGAAGCAAAAGCAGCTCCCAAAAATTCAACCAAAGGCACCCTTATCCATCCATCCCCGGGATGCCTTTTCTGCACCATCATCAGCACAATACGTCAATACCACAGTTATTTACGATGAGGGGCTATCTGCACCGATTTTAATAGTTGGTGGGCATAAGTTAAAACGATTTCATATTCGAGGATTTGCAGTCGAGGGATGCAAAAAGGACTTATCCGTTACGTGAAACAATCTTCCAGTACTCCAGCGAGTTACCCTTCCCGGCAAGTGGATTTGCTCGGTACGTATCCCAGCCTTCGCCAGCCAACGCCGTATCAAGGCCATCCATCACCAGCTTCGTCCTTTGGTCGGCTAGCTTGCAGAGGCACCGCCGCTCGCAGCCCTGCAACGTCCTGACTTGGCCCGTTTGTTGCTCAACTGCGGTGGGCGGTGGTACTTGTAATGGCGACTTTCCACTCTATTTCGGGCCGGCCTGCCAAGTGCCAAACCGCTAGGAAAAATCTCACTCGCCTCCCCACAAAACTGTCTTATTGTTGTCCCTATTATCTCCTCGTCGGGCTCCTGCAAGACCACTGCGGCTGATCTGCCGCCCGCGCCGCCACCTCCGCCTCCGGCGAGAGAGAATGGCTTCGAATAATTACCTCGTTGAGAACCTTGTCCACCGACGCCGCTTCTCTCACTCTGCTTCTCCTACCACCGTAGACCCTCCCGTCCAGCAGCGCTGCCCAGCAGCGGTCGCCTCCCCGCGCCCACCCATGGACGGCCTCGTCGAGAAACTTGCTGCGATCAATATCCGTCCTAGACCAATCCGCCGCGTCCTCTCCCCGGCCCCGCTGAGAGCAACAGCAATGATTTCTTTTAGTTTATTATTTGTGCTTATAAGCCTAGAATCCCTAGCTATAGATATTCTCCCTTCTTGTTTTTTGTTGTTGGAATTGTTCCATTGCTTATTAATCTAATTGTCTACTTGGAATTGTTGCATAGTATTCAAACGGGAGGTAGCCACACACTACTGCCGTTGTCACGATGTATTTTGACAGATTCGGACCCTTGATAGATCCAGATCCTCACTGTATACTTAGATCTAACCGAGTTTACTCCTTTAGACTATAGGTCTAAATAGGCTGCCCATCTAAGCCCACGACCTACCATATGTATGTCCTAAAACAACAACATTATAAGTGGTATTAGGACTTCTTTATTCAAAAGATTGTCTAATAGATAAGGCATTTCTCATATTTATAAGTTGTACTTCTTCTTTTTCACAACCAATATAAGACTATTCCCAACAATCTCCTCCTTACATATTGAAGCAATGTGGGACTATCCCCAACAATCTCCTCTTCACATATTAGTTGTGCACTCCTGCAACCAGGGAAATGTTAGCTGCCTGAATTCTGATACCACTTGACAGATCCAGACCCTGGCCGTATGCCTAGGTCCAACCGGATTTACTCTCTGGGCCATAAGTCCAAATGGGTTGTCCACCTAAACCCACGGGATGCCATATGCATACGCTAAAATAATAATTTTATAAGTGGTATTGGACTTTTTTCTCTTTAAAAAATTAGTCTAATTAAGAAGATCTCTTTCATATTTATAAGTTATATTTATTTCTTTTTACAACTAATATAGGATTAATCCTATATGTGTTCATGGCTATTAGCCTGTCCGTGAATGGAGACGGAGGAGGTGTCTTGGTGTGAGTGGTATGCGGTGGCTTCCATGGTGGTTGAGGACGACTCGCTCAATGGCCTCCATTTACCACTGCATGTGACTGTAAAAAAAGCCCAGCTGAGCCTTTTCCTTTTAGCTTCTAGAAAATATTTTCAGTTTTTCTATAATAATTAATTTTTAAATAGAGTATTTTTTATGTAGAGTTTATAAATTGATTATAGTATATACTATAACGACTTTATTTACATCAACTAAAATTATACGTAAATTTCTATTACTTCATACCCTCTCATAAATTATCTGAAATCTCTCTAAGAAATAATCCAAAACACGTAAACGGCAGCCCGTCTCCAGCCAATTCTATGACGCACAGCCACCATCAATGCCGTCATTGTGACTCATGTGTACGAGGCAGACAATCTATAGTCCTCGCCTACGAGGCAGACAATGAGACTCCATTCATTTCGGTTTTAATTTTTAGTTTATTTTTTACTATTTTAAAATTTCATCTTGTTATGATTTTTTAAATTTTTTTATTTGTATTGTTCGTAATATGCTAACCTATTTTTAATTTTTTAAAAATTTAATTATGCCAAATAAACTACCACCAGTTACGGTATAATTTTAACTAATTATAATATAATTTTAATCATAAACCATATTTTCCGGCCCAAATGGAAATCACAATCGACGCCGTATTGCCGTCATTAAAATGCATGTACTACTCTCATCTTCACCCACCAGTCTGACAAAGAAATTGAACTCTGTGTACTGTGTTGCAATACAACAGACACATCACAAGGACAATAATGCATCTGCTGGCCGCTACTGCTTTCCACCCTGCTTCTCTGGACCAGGCACCCTCCTGAGCTTCTCTAGATCGCACACCAACAGTAGTGCAAGGACAATAATGCATCTGCTGTCTGCTGCTGCTTTCCACCCTGCTTCTCTGGACCAGGCCCCATCCTAAAGTTTCTCTGGACCAGGCACCATCCTGAGCTTCTCTAGATCGCACATCACAAGGACAAATCCTTCTTGAGGCGGGTGCTGCAGTGGACGCGTTGGACAAGAACAAGAACACCCCACTGCATTACGCTGCTGGATATGGTCGGAAGGAGTGCGTGGATCTTCTGCTGAAGCACGGCGCTGCTGTGTAAGTTAAATCAGCTGTCTTCTTCCCTTTGCGAGCTGTGATCCCTTCACTTTTGTTTGACTGTCTCGAATGCCCCTCAGCACCCTCCAAAACATGGATGGGAAGACGCCCATCGACGTTGCTAAGCTCAACAACCAGGATGAGGTCCTCAAGTTGCTCGAGAAGGACGCCTTCCTGTAAATCACCTTGGCTCGCATGGACACATGGACGTTTGGTTCAGTATCGTCATGTCTCACATCGCTTGGCTTCGGTTGGATAGTCAGTACTCATATGGGCATTTTATTCGTTGCGTAAGAATTGCCGTCTGGGCTAGCTAGCCTGCCACAGTGAAAGGGATTGCCATTAGAACTGCCCTGTTCATGGTCTTTGGTGACTTGTATCCCGCACTTTTTTTTCTTCTGTTGTCTTCATGAGAGCGATCGAGATTGTGTATCCCCAGTTTAGTTTCGGTGTTTCGCAGATGTTGAAGCTGATATGCATGTTGTTTTCTGGAAAATAACCTGTGATTTAAGGTTCTACTCATATGGTTTCTATTCATTCGGAAATGATGGAAGTCCGAAAATACCAAGAGAAGAGATAACAATTTAAATGGGCCAGACAAAAACCCACATAATGAGTAAACGCTACAGCTACTTGAGCCCTAGTTTATGGGCCTCATGGGTCGGACTCGGGCTCCTTGGCCCATGCGAGTGCGCGGCGCAGCGCATCGTCGCATGCCTCCGGCTTGGCGCCTCTCTTCCCTCCATTTCCGCCGAACCGTCCCGAAGGAAACGCACCCCAATCCGATCGCCGCCCCGTCGCCGCCGCGAGCGGCCATCCCTTCCGCGCCGCGGCATATCCATCCAGCCTAGGAGCTCCCTCTCCCACTCGCCTCCTCCCGTGGCCTCGTGCCAGGCTCGATCGGATCTGAACTCTGAAGCACCTCAAGCTCAATCTCGTCGGGGGTCCAAGCGCTAGATCATGGCGGCCGCCCGCGCGGCCAAGCGCGCTAGGCTCGCCTCCGCCGCCCCGCAGAGAGCGGAGGACGACTACGTGCCGGGGAACGTCGTGGAGATCGAGCTCCGCAATTTCATGACCCACGACCGCCTCGCCTGCCACCACGGCCCTCGCCTCAGCCTGGTCGTCGGCCCCAACGGCTCCGCCACGGCCCGCGCCTCAAGCCTCGTCGTCGGCCCCAACGGCTCCGCCAAGAGCTCCATCGTCTGCGCCATCGCATTCGCCCTTGCCGGAGACCCCCACGTACGGCACCACCCCGACGCTTCGCTTTCGCTTTAGATTGGAGTGGCTCGCTCCAATCTATTTGGTACTGCTGCTATTGTAGTAGTACTACTTACTAACACCGCGATCGCGATCCCCTACAGGTTCTCGGGAGGGCATCCAGCGTCGGAGCCTTCGTCAAAAGGGGTGAGGAGTCCGGCCATGTCAAGGTATCCCTTCGCGGGGGTACGGCCGACGACAACATCTGCATTACCAGGAAGATCGACACCAACAGCAAGTCCGAGTGGCTGCTCAATGGTATGGTACTACATGTCTCACTCCTCAAGCTCTACCCTTAACTTTTGTAAAGGCGTGATATGGTAGGTGGAGTTTTGCTAGAGCAAAAGAAAATGCCTACTAGTTTTTCTGTAATCCTATAACATAATCTCTAATACATTATACGTGTAAGTTACTCTACTGTTTATGTCTGTCGTTATTCTTTTGAAGTATGTTCCTTTTGTTGGAAACGGTGGCCTTCCTGCGTCACTGAAATTTGTTTCCGGTAAGTGCAACTGTCCCAAGAAAGAAAGTCATTGATGTCATCAAGAAATTTAATATTCAAGTTAACAACTTAAGGCAGGTTGGTCTTTCATATGTACATGTGTACCTTAGGTTCATGTAAGCTTCCAGTATTACTACAACAACAACAAAGTCTTTTGTCTCAAACAAATTAAAGTATGCTAGGAATAGAATCTCTGTAAGGTAGCAAAACCCTAAAATAAACCCTAAAAACTACATATGTGGAGTTAAAATAATTAAAATCTTCACCGTTGCCGAGGAGGCAATTTTCTTGCTACGACAGGTGATGGATAGGTATAGGAAGCAAAAGGACCTTCACATAGTGTTTATTAACTCAGAGAAAGCATATGACGAAGTGCCAAGAAAGGTCATGTGGTGGGCGCTCTAAAAGAAAAAAGTCCTAACAAAATATATTACCCTAATTAAAGACATGTACGAAGATGTTGTGACTAATGTCAGAACATATGGTAGCGTTATTAATGACTTTCCTATTAAAATAGGACTATACTAAAGGTCAGCGTTGAGCCCATATATTTTTGCCCTAATGATGGATGAGGTCACATGGGACATACAAGAAGATATCTCTTAGTGTATGCTTTTTCCTGATGATGTGATGCTAGTTGATGAGAGTAGGATAGGTGATACGGGGTGCCCGATCTTCACGACGTAGGATCAAGGATAACTTTGGATCCGTGCAACCTGACGAATCGATGGCGCCAACCACTGTTTCAATACAGCAACCTACGACAAAAGAATTCGCCTAACTACACGCTTTGATCCTCATCTACTCGACCACGTAAAAGTAGACGTGATGTTCTTCCTACAAAACACGAGAAATCACAAGAATAATAGGGTAAAGAATGCCCAATTTCTCTCTAGGTTGCATCTGCGTGTCAAACCCTATGAAGAACAAGCGTATATCTCTCTCTAAAAAATAATAGATTGATTGATGGTGGTCTTCCATTATAGAAAAGAGGTGCGGCTATTTATCACGCATGCACACAATGAAGTGGGCCTAAGGCCGAATCAAAGACTTGTTCGGTCATATCAACCGAGATAGACTCTAATTACTTAAATAGAAACACATGGCCGAAACATACGGCCAAATTAATGGCCTCGGCCAGACTTGGCGCAAAACCTTGGATGGCTCACGCAAGGACCAGATATATGCAGCCATGGGCCTTCTCTTAGGACTTGGATTTGGATCAGTTATCGCAACATGTAGGCCGTGGAAATTCTCTTGCTTTCCATGCACATGGCTTCTCTTTCTTCCTTTCTTGTTCTCTCGTGCATCAACCAATAACTGCATTTAGACTTCTTTCCTTCTCTTGCTTTTTGCCATGCATGGCTGCATGTATGCATAGGATTTCTCACGTGAACAATGCTTTATTTTTTTTCCTCAATGCATGCTCATGCAAACACCCGCATGCGTGCATGCACATGCAGCACGTCCACGTAGCATGCCAAAGCACTCCTTTATTTCTTTTCCATGCATGTGTTGTCTTCTTTTGGTGTCCCTATCCTTCCATACCTTTTGCTAGACACGTATTTCTAGACAATATGTAATCTTCTCGGGTCCTAAAATCTCCAAACGCTCAATCCTAAATATTAAAATACTATCATCAGGTAGTAACCAATTCTTATGTAAATTAAAACTAAATTCAACCAGAAGGCAGTTCACCTGCTGATTAATCTTTTTTAGCTCGTGTTTGTTTAATCGGTCCAATTGGGATGTCCTCATCATTTGATACACATAAAGTGATGGACGATGCACTAGTATCGATAAGACATTCTAAATGCATCTTCACTTTAGAGTTGTACAGATCGAGTATGAGCTTGCATATAATTAAACAAAACAGTAGTAGCTTTGTAATTCCATGTATAATAATCAAAGACCCAATAAAATTAGAATTCACCTGGCAATATTTAATACGGCTCAATAATTCTTTTCAGTCAAATAATATATTTAACTGAAAAATGCTAAGTATGTATGTATCCATATTATCCTTCCCTTCTTCAAGAAAAGCCGTCAGCTTTTGAATGTACTAAACAAAATGGCCCAAAAATCCGGAAAAAAGCGCACGGGCCAAAAACGCCCGCGCCCAAGCGCGCGCGGCCCAGAAAATGGCCGGCCCATACACGCGCTGTCCATTAATCCCGCGCGCGCGCAGTGCTCGGATCTTCATCAATGGCTGGGAGAAGCGCCAGCCCAAAATACTCCTGGCCCGCAAAATGAAGACCGTCCGATCTGATCGGATGGCTGACGCGCACCACAGCCAAGACAAAACCCACCCGCAACCCTAACCCTAGTCATTCCTGCTCCTCTCCACCCGAAAAACACGGCGCGCACGGGAGGCGGCGGCGCACGCGGCGCGTGGAGCGGCTGCGCGGCGGGGCACACGGCGCGCTTCGCTGTGCAGCAGCGACGACGCCGGCAGACTCGGCGCGCGCGCGCGCACGGCGGCAACGCTGAGAGGAGCGGCATGCCGGCGACAGCGGCATCGGCGGCGGCGTGAGGAGATCTAAAACCGTAAGTTCTTTCCGCCGCCGACTCTATTTTTTTTGTTTGTTTGCCGTCGATCTGAAATCTCAATCGGGTTTTTAGGGTTCGAGAGGTGGGATTTGAGGGATCTTAATTAGGCTTTTGCGAAAGTTCATGATTCACCTCCTTCTAATTTCTAAATCCGAGCCACTAATTTCTAATATCCAAGTTCGGTTAGATTAATTAGGGTTCTAGTTGGTCTAGGGTTTGGCTCTGATACCAAATGTTAATTATTCTAAGTCTAAATATCAACATGAACTTTAATCCCTAGATCAAATCAAGAACACCTAGCTAAAACATTAGAGCGGAAGCGTCACATACCCGAAGTCGGAGAAGCCATGAGGGGTGTGGTGGGTTGATGCAGTGAAGCAGAGGTGGCGACGGTGTGGAGGTGGTCGGCGTCGGTGAAGCCGATGTCGTGGTCGGAGAAGTGCTTCGGCCTTCGTCCACCGCAGCGCCCGTGAGAGATCGGATCTTGTTAGGGTTTGAGAGGCTTAGGACGACGCGTGAACCAAAGCCCTGCCGAAACCCTCTTTTTATTTGGCGCTAGGTGACCGGGACCGAAACCAATACTGTTGGTAACCACCTCCGATCAAGGCGCGGGGTGGAGGCGTGCCTCCCTAAAATCTCGGGGTGGTTAGCCGAGAGATCAACCCAAAAAGTTTGTGGGCTCAAAGCATTTTTTGTATAAGAGATAACATATTATCTTTCTTCATTTCTTCTCTTTCTTTTATATAGAATTTTACTTATTTAATATAGCTAAAAGATAGCTAAGACGATATTATTAGAGGCGCTCTTATGCCTGGATGTGAGCTACCTCTTTTTAATCCATCCCTTCTTTGCTAGACCAGGCACCGGCATTTGAGCTCGATCGCACAAAATTCCAGTGATCCCAGCTCCACACAAGCAAGCAAACCCATAGGAGAGGAATGGAAGCGACGGTGGTGAGTGTTGCCAAGTCCGTGCTGGATGGAGCGCTTGGCAAGGCCAAATCCGCCGTTGCGGATGAAGTTGCTCTGCAGCTTGGCGTCCAACGTGATCTGGCTTTCATCAAGGGTGAGTTCGAGACAGGGCCGGTCCTGGGATTTTAGGGGTCTGGGGCAAAACTAGAAATAGGGGGGCTAGTATAAATATTTAAATATAAATCTTCATACACACATATATATGTATCTAATTTTACCCATAAACACTTAAAATGCGTTATGTATTAAAGAAAAATTTGTCAATGGATCCTCTCTGTGATTCTATCAACTCATCTATTCGTTTCCTCTTTTTTCTTTTCCACTGCCAGATGCATATTTTCTAGATGACATGGTACTGAAAATTTAAAGAACAATAGTATAATTAGTAACTACAAAGCACTAATTATTGATTAAAAAATTCCTAATATGCAAACTACAAGAAGCAATGACAAAGTGATGTAGATGTGGACCTGCTGGTTTGGGAATTCCGCGGCTGATCGCTTGCTCCGCTCGGCTCGCCTGTCGCGGTGTCGGCTCGCCTGTCGCGGCGGAGAGAGAGATAGCCACCCTCCACGGCTCGGCGCGGCGTGCGGCGTGCCCTAGACGGCTAGACGGAATCACGGAAGAACTAAGAAGTCAGAAAGTCAGATTTCAGAAAGAAGACCGAAGAGGAGAAGTCGGCCCGACCGGAAATTCGGAAGACGGATAGTATACATAGTATATATACTATGTATATGGGGGATTGGGGGCCCCTGAATTTTGGGGGCCCGGTGCGACCGCCCCGCTCGCCCCCCCTCAGGGCCGGGCCTGGTTTGAGATGATGCAGACCTTCCTCATGGCCGCAGACGAGGACCGGGCCCAGAAGAAGCTGGTTAAAACCTGGGTGAAGCAGGTCCGTGATCTGGCTTACGATGTCGAGGATTGCCTCCCAAGATTTCGGCGTCCATCTGCAGAAACCATCGAGGTGGAGCTTCCCTCGCACGCTGCGAGCACGGCACCGCATCGCCAAGGAGATTAAGGAGCTGAAGGCCAGGGTGGAGGATGTGAGCCAGAGAAACCTGCGCTACCGCCTCATCGAAGACTCTAATTCCAACCCTGCCACCGCTACTGAGCGATCCAGCATAATCAGCAGCGCAACAATATTTGGCACTGATGAACCAAGGATTGCTGCTGCAAACAAGGACGAACCAAAGGTGGATCTTTGCCAACTGATCACCGCAGATGACCAAGCTCTTCGAGTGATCTCAGTGTGGGGAGGAGCAAGCGATGATCTCAAGAAAATGTCCATCATCAGGGAAGTCTATGACAATCAAGAGATATACACGAAGTTTGGATGCCGCGCCTGGGTTAAGTTGATGAATCCTTTCAATCCAAATGATTTCCTCCAGTGCATGGTCAGGCAATTTTACTGGAACTCTCTTCGAGCAAAAGGGAAGGCAGAAGAAGGAGCAGCTAGAGCAAAAGGGAAAAGGGAAGCTACATGGGTTAGTGTTCTGAAGAACATGGAGACGGTTACAACACATGGTAGTTTGATTGGCGAGTTTGATAAATACGTGAACGATAATAGGTAGTGGAGTGGGATTGGATCAAAACATGCTTCCCTGACAGGGAGAATGGAAGCCGAATCATAGTGTCCACAGAGCAAGTGGAAATTGCAAAACTATGCACAGGAAAAAAATTATATGCGATGGTGCCGTACGTGCGACACCGCCCGCGCTCGCGCTGCGGCCGCTGCGCCCGGACACGCGGCGGCAGCACGGGCGGTGTCGCACGTGCGGCACCGTCGCAGGGAATTCGCCTCCCTATGCACAGGGCAGCCAAACCTAGTATCAAAGCTCAATCAATTATCAACAGATCAACCTCTTTATCTCTTCTATAATAAGGTAATATTGCTGTTTGATTGTTATCAGCCACTCGTGAAAGCAAAATATATGTTAATCGCTAAAGAAACATTTTTTTAGCAATCCTGTCACATTGAATTGTCTAAATGTTTATGGCATCTTATTGTTACATTGTTTACTTGAGGATGTCAAGGTGTGTCTTGCAGTCCCACAACAGTGCATCATGCAAATGTTATTGAAGGATTGATTCCCACTAAGATAGGCAATCAGAAAGGGGTGAATAATTACGGAAGCTAAAAATAAATTTTAATACTCCCCTTTTAACACAAAACCTATTTAAACCTTATTTAAAGTTCCGGACATAACACTGTATCCTTACTAAAACTGATCTCGATAAAAATCCGTAACTCCGATTAACTTGAAACTTTTTCAGAATAAACTAGAGACAGTTATTGAACTAACCCAACTAGAATTACGTCAATCGGAGCTCTAGAACTTGAGATATAAAATAAACAAGATCGCTGATGCAGATAGTGACGAAAATAAATTAAGCCCTAATTATGTAACTAAGCAAAATCTGAGATCGCTTGCCTGACCGATGGCCGAACAATGTCGTGCGCTTCATGATCAAAGAGATTTCGTGCCAAAGAAAATGTTCGGTCACCCCAAAAGCTGTATATATATTTTTCTTCCACGACTGCTTGGTACAAACTCTTGCCATGTCGCCGCATGCATATATATACACACACAGCCCAACTCTAACTAGGCCTTAAAATTCTAATCTAACTCCAACTAGGTCTTAAAATCCTAATCCAACTCCAACAAGGCCTTAAAATCCTAATTCAACTCCAACTAGGTCTTAAAATCATAATCCAACTCCAACAAATCCTTAAAATCCTAATCCAACTCCAACTAGGCTTGGGCCTTTTTTACCTCAACTAGACTTTTGGCCCACTAATTTTCAACGGACCCGAAATCCTTCCTAACACAGGTTTTTCACACTCACGACTTTTCTAACGCGTCACGTGTCGAAGCCTCCAGGATCGCACCTCCCGTAGCTTCTCCACGTATCATCCACCTTTGATCTCCATGCGCCCCAAGCATAAGCCCGATCATCTCGTGACCTCCTTGACCGTCTGAACCTCAGATCTCCCCATCCTAGTTCCGGTCCACCTCGTCACCGACCATGATCGCCTCCATGCTCAACCTGCACATGCAAAGACCAAAGAACATTCTTCCGGCACAAGTTCGTCTCAACTTGACCAACATCAGTCCGCACACACGCAACACAACTCGCATAACACCGCTTAAACAAAATCACCAATTATTCATCATAACAAATTAACCATTGTCAATTATTCATCACCAAAATATCCTAAACCTAGCCACATGGTCTAACAGTTATGTACTACTTTTCTAAAAAAAAATTTTTCACTCTCCATATATGATGATGGTTGTGGTTTTCAATTAAAATTTTCTATTATTGTGTGAATGTGCTTTTCTCACAATTGTTTGGTTAATCTAAATTTTGTTTTTGGTCACATAAATATTAACTTCTTTCTTATTATATTCTAGCCCGAGTCTAGCTCAAATAATGCCACCGCTGTCAATAGCATCCAACCAGTAGTCACCGATGCTATAGTGGAGGATCAATCTACGAGCATGGGTGGAACCAGTTCGCCTGTTCTCTATCTCGCTAAGGATTCCAACTCGGTCACTGGAAAAAGCCTTGCTCGCAATAGGACGATGCAAGCCACTTTGGAGGAATCTCAGCTCGTCGGGCGAGAGGCAGCAAGATCTGATGTCATTAAACTAATTCTCCAAGAGAGCCAGCATTGTCAGGTGATCTCTGTGTGGGGAATGGGCGGTATTGGCAAAACCACTCTTGTTAGTAGTGTCTACGGAAGCGAAGAGCTTAGTGGCAAGTTTCAGAAGCGAGCTTGGGTTACTCTATTGCATCCTTTCAATCCTGAGGAGTTCTTTAGGAGCTTAGCTCTGCGGTTACACACAGATAATACTGGAAAGGACGTTAGACCAATGGCAGATGCTGGTTTACATTAAAAGGTTACTGGGGATGCAAATTGCAGCTTTGATAAAAGAGACATCCCAGCTTCTAGCAAGGGGTACTTACCTCATTGTTCTTGATGATCTATCGTCCAACAGAGAATGGGATTCTATAATACAACATTTACCTAATGATGAGAGGGCAAGCCGGATCATAATCACTACAAGGGACGCAAGTATTGCTAGCCATTGCTCTATGAATTACAAGCTAAAATCTCTAGGGGATGATGCCGCACTTGACCTCTTCAATAAAAAGGTACGCATGGACGGACAAACACTTTACCATGCTCCTTTCCTTTTGATTTAAAGTGTTATGTAGGGGTATATGGCAAGGCTTGCCACTGCTCAGGCCTCAGGCATGCTATTACAGTTTAGTCAAGACCTCAAATGTGTCAGCTATGGCACATAGCAGTTGCATAACTCACTGAAATTTAGGCAGTACGTGTGGGAAGGCAATACATGCTATGCAATTACCCTGTATGGTGCACTCATGCAATAGTTTTTCTCTTGAGCACCAAATCAACATAAAAAATCCTCAAAAAAATTCAAAATGTACTTCCTCACACTACCACATAAAAGTTCATCACAGACGGTTTGGAACCATCATCGTAGACTTCATGGGTCAGTGGTAATAGGAGTTATCACAGACGATTTTTGAACCATCTGTAAAAACACATAGACGGTTCGGAACTAGAACCACCTGTGATCATCTGGTATCATGGACAGTTCGGAACTAGAACAGTCTGTGATCATCCGTTAATTATCATAGATGGTTCAAAACTAGACCCGCTATAATAACCAGTTATCACAAACGGTTCTTAGTAAAAACTGTCTGTGATAGCTGTGCCAGAGCTAAAAAAGTGGGCAATTTTACCATGGCTTGGATGCTCAAAATTTGATTAAGTCTGTATTTTTACCGTAGCTTAGATGCTCAAAAATTTAGATTTTTGGGCATCCAAGTTATAGCAAAATTGAATGGATCGTATTGAAGAGAGGTGGAGAAAGGAGAAGAGGAGTACAAGAGGAGAAGTGAGAAGAGAGAAGAGGAAATGAGGAGAAAAAGAGCTAACCGAGATTTCTATTTTTAAGGAAAAATTTGGCGAGAAGTGGAAGAGGAGAAGTGAGAAGATAGAAGAGGAGAGGAGTGGAGTAGAAATGAGAAGAGGAGATGAGGAGAAAAATAGGCGAGCCTTATATTTTAAAGAGCAAATCCAACGAGATGAGCGGGAAATTCAAATTCGGTGAGAGTGGGTAAGATAAAATATTATCACAGAGGTTCTAGGTAAAGAACCGTTTGTGATAAGTACAGATATCATAGACGATTTACATTACAGGCGCTGTGATAATCACAGACGGATCGGAATAAAAACCATCTATAACAAGTGGGTCATCACAGATGGTTCTTTCCATCGTGGTAAACTTAGACAGTCTATCTTGTAAAATCATCTGTGGTAACTTTATCACTAACAGTTTGTGTTGAACCATCTATGATAAGATGCCTAGAATGACCCTTTTTGTAGTAGTGTCAATTTGCTCTACCTATATATGAAATTTCAAGTTCAAATCTATCTATTATATTATTAAAGCGATAGAAAAAAAGGCACTACATTCACTCTCAAGGTTATAAATTCTCACTTTAATCGGTGGAAAAAGAAAGAAAGATGTACACTATCGATTGTAGTGGGTCTAGATCATAACAGTCTAGATTAAAAGAAAAAGTTGATGTAAAGTACAGTTTAAAAATAACTAAAATGCAGAACAAAAATAAAATAAAATAAACAATTTGATTTCTATATGAATTCCTAAGTAAAATCCTTAAATAAATATAATTCAGAATAAAAATAAAAAATAACAATTAGATTTGTATATGAATTCCAACAAAAATAACTGGAATAAAAAAACTAGCAATTGGATAAAGTAAAATTCCTAAATAACCTCAATTCAGAATAAAAATTAAAGAAAAATTAACAATTGGGATTGTATATTAGTTCCAACCAAAAATAATTGAAATTCAGATTAAAAAACAAAAGAAAATTTGCAATTTAATTTTCATACGAATTCCAAAGTAGAATCCCCAAATAAATAAACTTTGAAATAAATTAAATAGATTAGCAATTTGATAAGTATACGACCTCCAATAAAAACAGTTGAAATTTTTAATAAAAATGAAAGTTATAATGAGGGTAGTACAGATGGTGTTAGAGAAGATCACGAAAGAATGTAAGGGCGTCAATCTGTATTGGAAAGAAGACATTGACCCAAAGGGAAGTGAAGAGTCGATGTGGCAGTAGCGGACATGAGGATAACATCATGCTGCTCACTTTTGCCATTCAACAAGGACAATGTTGTGCTGCTCGCAGAAGCCATTGAAGAGAAAAGCTAGAGTGGAAGAAGCCAAGGGCTACGATGATGAGTGGTGAGTGTCGGCATTGTTAAAGAAGTAGTGGCCAAAGAAACTTGATGATGGGAAAGCCTTGGTAGAGAGGAGATGAAGCTTTGCAATGAAGATGAGTTACGGATGATATAGGACCATCGGATAGCTAGAAGCATGCCATCGTTTCTTCATATTGTTAGGCAACTACTAAAGCACACATGCCGGTATCAATGAAAGTGAGAGGTCACCATAGCTAATAAGAAAGCCACAGCTTTGAGTTGGCCAACGTCGAAGAAGATAATTGACACGGAAGAAGAAGACATTGAGCATGTATACAGCATGCATATGTATACATGCATCCAAAGAGAAGAGGACACCGAGCATGTATACATCATGCATATGTATATACATGCACAGATGTACAGAAGCAGAGGACCAAAGAGCTCGGAGTAGAGATGGTGTAACCATAAGGAATATACTCGGGGCTACTAGAGAGAGTGCGATGGGTGTCCCCGACAGGGATTGGCGATAGTTGCACATGTATATGTGTTTGATGTCACAATGGTTAGCATTAAGCAATAATTTAAAATAAGTAGATGATAACTATGTAGTTGAGTACTGCATTAGAGGGGTAGCAGTTAAGAGGAATTGATCAAGAATTGGGTTTGCTGTTGGATGTTGAAGTAGAAAAATTATGGCAGTGAGAAAAGATAAAGGACACACGGTTCGGTGGGGCAGCCAGTGTGTGAGGAAAGATAAATTTAAGGTAGGTCGCCCATGGTGCATCGGTGTATGCGTGAGTAAGGTACTTTAATACCACAAAAACTAAAAATATAAATTGCAGCACACATATCAACGTCATACTTGAGATTAAAATAGAGGTACATGTGTATGCATACATTTTGAAAAATAGTAACTAATGGAGGAAGAAGCTAGGCTTGTAGCTAAATGATACATGCATGATGGAGAGTGGTTATATTTCTAAATCCCCTCTCCCCCAACAACTTATTATGATCAATGATTTTCTTTCATGAAAGTTCATACTTTAATTACATTCATCAAGTTGTATTTTTCTTCGAGCTTCTATTGTCATTTCTAATGTTTATGATGTTTTAAAAATCTAAATAGTCTATAAGATATATAGATCTATTCCCAAGCATCTAAGCTATATCATTTAATACTACTAACTTTAAAACAAATCTAGCCGCGCAAATATGCGAGGTACTCTGCTAGTTTATTATATATTAAGAGTAACAAAAATGAGAAACATCCGATAAATGATTAATCAAAAGCAAAAAGGCAAATGCTACTATTCGCAGCAACTTTATCTTTTTGCTTTCTTCTAACACATTTTGAATTTGAAGTGAAATTTTAAAGGGTGCTAGAACACTCTATAGACCGCATGTTAATTTTTTGAAAATTTTCATTTTAATTTGGTGCCAAAACCGAAAGTTGATTGTATGAGTGCACCAAAAAAGGTGATTGCATAGCATATATTGCCCATGTGCTGAATAAACTTCCTTTCTCCCTTTTTGTCAAACTTGATTTCTAAAAGATTCCATGTAATAAGCAAAAGTGGAAAAAGGGCTTTCACAGTCCTCCCAAAAGAAAAGGAGGAGATTTTTTAAAGATCTTAAATTAAATAGATGGAAAATAGCCGTTTTTTACACCTTTGTACAAATATTCATTCTTCAGGACGCAATTATTGGGCTACTCTATATCCCACCAAAATCTCAAGCAAAATTGGTCCCGATGTGTCCTCCAATGTGGATAGTACCTTTCAAACTTCAACCACACTCCCAAGTGAAATCTGTTACTACACGTACTACAATCTACTGACATCTTACTAAATTAGTACAAACACATGCAGCCACAATCTATCAAAAAATTGTTTACGCTCCAAAACATACGATATTTATCAAGACGAAGCATCATTCCAGAAATACCTAAAAAGAAAATTTGAATATAGACATACAGTACCTATAATGTTACGTACATTTGCAAAATGACAATATCAAATTCGTCTATGGTATCAAAAACCAAAAAGGACAACTAGTGCATGACGCACTAGTGCTCTTTTTTAGTACTATACAGATGAATTTTGCATTGAATTTTGTAAGTTTGTATAACATTATATGTACTACATTTATGAATTTTTTTGGTACCTAAGATCAGTAGTGCATGAGTGCATCATGCCCTTTTCAAATATGAGAACACGGTAACCCATGGTACCAACGAATTTTCCAATTACCATTAGCATTTAGCTCGTTTAATTCTAGTGATAAATTCTTACATACCACTGCAAAATCCCTTAATTATTCTAACATAAGAGTGAGGATATGTTACAAAGCGATGGCTAACACGGTTTGCAAGATATTTGCTACCGTCTTTGTCAACGGCATATTTGCAAGCATGCTTTTTTAACATAGATATTTGATTTTTCTCTTTGTAGAGGAAGGACACTTCACATCATCCTTGCCTTGCTTTTCTTGGAACAATCCACTTAAATAAAGCACATGATATGACAAGAAAACCCAGAAATAACTTATACATGAAATTGCTTAGATTGTAAAGGTTTGTATAGAGGATTTCTTAACCTACTTTCATGTTTTTTACAACATATTATTATGAAAATTAATGGCCAAAAGTGGCATATTGGAGACTATGCTAAGTCAAAAGCATCACATAGGTACCAAGAATGAGGGATACTGAACAGTGGTTGGTGGAGCCTTAGAGTATGTTTGGTTAGTGTCCAAACCAGCCCCATCAAAATTTGGCTAGCCAAAATTTTGGTTGGAGTTTTGGTTTCCCACAATTTTGCCAAGATTGGCAAAAAAAAATAGGGAATCACCACAGAGCTATAAGCTTGCCAAAAATTGGCAACCATCCAAACAAGTGTCAAATTGTTAGGGCTAGCCAAATTTTGGCAAAAAAATAAAAATTGGGCACCAACCAAACACACCCTTAAGGTAAACAGTAATCATTGTTTCGTCATTGTTCACGTGCGTAAACAGTAGCCACGGTACCTCTACCACAACACCTGTGTATTGTTCATATCAGTCCCATAAGTGTATTAGTATTTGGGAAACATTGTTAGTTGGGTTTACTTTCTCATAGATAAATTCCATCTATTAGCCATAGAGATAGAAATGATTCCTTAAGGGGATAAGTCAAGTCATCTCTATAAAATAAATAGCATGTATCAATTATTATTATTGTTGTGTGTGTGTGGGGGGGGCTTCCCCCTTGGCCTAATCGGGCCACTGGGACAAAAGTCTATTTTGTATATAATTACGTGGCAGGTCTAATATAGCTATGCCAACGAAAGGACATGTTAGCCCTCACTATTATAGAACACAAATGGGTATTTGTGTAAACAACCTCTCTTATTGCTATAAATATGGCCCCTAGGATACCATGGAGAGCGGAGACAACATTTTTATAAGAAAAGGTCTAAATAATAACCAAGTGTGGTACATACACTCTATACTTCTCTCTATTGTGAGTTTTAGGCTCTGAGTAACCCATTGCGATCTTCTGTAGCATCATTATCCTCTGTTTGGCGCATAACCACAATCATTATCAAGCAATAAGAAGAATTAATCTAGTTTCTCCCTAAGTTTATATCAGCTGAGTCCATGGTCTCTTTCTCCTAAGATCTTTTTTCTTTAGGTATATCATCCTGACCCTCTTTTGTACGATAGTTACTCGATAATTTAGGGTTCATCAAAGGGTTCATCCCACATGAAGTACCATCTAGAGACTCTTAACTCGTAAAATGGGTAATTTCAATTGTTGAAATAGTCTATGGTCTAAATTACAATATGCACACCTCACTTTACAAAGAGGGGCTCACACTACGCAAAGATACAAAAAAAACCCCATGATGAAATATAAAGTGCTCTCAACTTTCAGGAATAAAAAAGGATCCTAATATTTGAAAATTACTAAAATAAGGAATAACTAAAAGTACTCATTGTTTCTTTCTAGATGTCCTCGGTCCCCGTGGGCTTTTCTTTCAATTTTTCCATCCGAATAAGAACCAACGCCGTCTCAACACAATATCACACTGATGCACGAGACTAAAATTTGTACTAAAACGTGTCAGTCTTTGATTGATTGTCGCTCTTCATTCATATGTCCGATTATTAATCCGCTTGAATCTTTATACTTTTGGTGAAGAGAGGATTTAGGATTCCCCTGCATCAAGTACTCACTTTCTTGAATCGTGTTTCAGGTATTTAGTGGGACTGAAAAGGTTGAATTAACTGATACCATGATGGAGCAGGCAGAACTTATTCTAAAAAAGTGTGATGGCCTTCCCCTTGCCATTGCCACTATAGGTAGCTTTCTGGCAACCAAACCTAAAGCCACTTTGGAATGGAGAAAATTGAATGATCATATCAGTGTGGATTTGGAGAACAATCCAGAACTTGGCGAGATAAAGACCGTCCTTACCACAAGCTATGATGGATTACCTTATCATCTCAAGTCTTGCCTTTTGTATTTGTTGATTTTTCCTGAAGACCACAACATCAGGCGTGGACGTTTAGTGAGGCGGTGGATTGCAGAGGGTTACTCAAGGGAAGTGAGAAGCAAGACTACCGAGGAAGTAGCAGAGGAACACTTTACTGACATTATTAACAAGAGCATGATACAACCGTCAAAAACATGGGCTCGTGACACTGGGAAGACTACTGATTTCTTCCAAGTTCATGATCTCATGCGTGAAATCAGCATCTCAAAGTTAGAAGAAGAGAATCTTATTTTCGTACTGGATGAGCATTCCACCTTGCAGATTAATGCCCTTGCACTCTTTTGTGATCTTCTCTAACACCATCCGTACTACCCTCGTTCTAACTTTCATTTTTATTCAAAATTTCACATGTTTTTTATTGGAAGTCGTACACTTATCAAATTGCTAATCTATTTAATTTATTCCAAAGTTTATTTATTTGGGGATTTTACTTTGAAATTCGTATGAAAATTAAATTACAAATTTTCTTTTGTTTTTTATTTTGAATTTCAATTGTTTTTGGTTGGAACCAGTATACAAATCCAATTGCTAATTTTTTTAAATTTTATTCTAAATTGAGGTTATTTAGGGATTTTACTTTATCTAATTGCTAGTTTGTTTTATTTTTTATTCTAAATTTTAGTTATTTTTGTTGGAATTCATATGCAAATCTAATTGATATTTTTTTATTTTTATTCTAAATTATATTTATTTAATGATTTTACTTACGAATTCATATAGAAATCAAATTATTTATTTTATTTTTTGTTTTGCATTTTAGTTATTTTTAAACTGTACTTGACATCGACTCTTTCTTTTAATCTGGATTGTTATGATCTAGACCCACCATAATAGATAGTGTACATCTTTCTTTCTTTTTCCATCGATTAACATGAGAATTTATAACCTTGAGAGCGAATGTAGTGCCTTCTTTTTCTATCACTTTAATAATATAATAGATAGATTTGAACTTGAAATTTTATATATAGGTAGAGTAAATTGATTTACTACAAAAAAAAGAGTCATTCTAGACGTCTCGTCATAGACTGTTTAACACAAACTGTCAGTGAAAAAGTTACCACAGACGGTTTTACAAGATAAACCGTCTAAGTTCACCACGATGGAAAGAACCATCTGTGGTGACCTACTTACCATAGACGGTTTTTATTTTGAATCATCTGTGATACATCACAGATGGTTCAGAACAAAACCATCTGTGATATCTGTACTTATCACAGATGGTTCTTTACCTAGAACATCTGTGATAATATTTTATCTTACCCACTCTTTCCAAATTTAAATTTTTCGCCCATCTCGTTGCATTTGCTCTTTAAAATATAAGCCTCACATATTTTTTTCTCCTCATCTCCTCTTCTCACTTCTACTCCTCCACCCCCCCTTCTCTTCTCTCTTCTCACTTCTCCTCACCAAATTTTTCCTTAAAAATAGAAAGCTCGATCATCTCTTTTTCTCCTCATTTCCTCTTCTCTCTTCTCCTCCTCTTCTCCTTTCTCCACCTTTTCTTCAATCCCATCCATTTGATTTTGCTATAACTTGGATTCCCAAAAATCTAAAATTTTGAGCATCCAAGTTATGGTAAAAATATAGACTTAGCCAAATTTTGGGCATCCAAGCTATCATAAAATTACCCACTTTTTTAGTTCTGGCACAGTTATCACAGACGGTTTCTACTAAGAACCGTCTGTGATAACTAATTATTACAGACGGTTCTAGTTTTGAACCGTCTGTGATAATAGATAATTACAGACGGTTCTAGTTCTGAAACGTCCATGATAACGGATGATCACAGATGGTTCTAGTTCTGAATCGTCTGTGTGTTTTCATAGATGGTTCAAAAACAATCTATAATAACTCCTATTACCATCGACCCATGAAGTTTGTGATGAAGGTTTCAAGCCATCTATGATGATTTTTAATGTGGTAGTGTGAGGAAGTACATTTTGATTTTTTTTGAGGATTTTTTATGTTGATTTGGTGCCCAAGAGGAAAACTATGGCATGAGTGCACCATATAGGGTAATTGCATAGCATGTATTGCCTTCCCATACGTACTGCCTAAATTTCAGTGAGTTATGCAACTGCTATGTGCCATAGCCCATAGCTGACACATTTGAGGTCTTGACTAAACTGTAATAGCATGCCTGAGGCCTGAGCAGTGGCAAGCCTTGCCATATACCCCTACATAACACTTTAAATCAAAAGGAAAGGAGCATGGTAAAGTGTTTGTCCGTCCATACGTACCTTTTTATTGAAGAGGTCAAGTGCGGCATCATCCCCTAGAGATTTCAGCTTGTAATTCATAGAGCAACGGCTAGCAATACTTGCGTCCCTTGTAGTGATTATGATCCGGCTTGCCCTCTCATCATTAGGTAAATGCTGTATTATAGGATCCCATTCTCTGTTGGACGATAGATCATCAAGAACAATGAGGTAAGTGCTCCTTGCTAGAAGCTGGGATGTCTCTTTTATCAAAGCTGCAATTTGCATCCCCTGTAACCTTTTTTTTGTCCAAGGGCAGTGGGAAGCGAGCGTTGTGGCCGGATGTGGAGCTCGTGCTTGCTTCCAGCCTTGACTCAGTTGGGCAAGCTAGGAGTGACTGGCATCAACAAGAAAAACTGCAAGGAGCTCTGTTCTGCTATTGCCAATCACGGCTAGAAGGCTGTTTGGATGACCTCCCCCCCCCCCCCTCCAAATGACCTAGAGAGCCTTAAGTTGTATGGCCATCTGGTCAAGTTACCTACATGGATCAAGCAGATTCAGACGCTAGCCAAGCTGACCCTACGGAGTACCGAACTGGAGCATGATGCCATAGAAGACCTTGAGAAGCTGCCAAATCAGGAGCATGATGCCATAGAACTGGAGCATGATGCCATAGAACTGTACCAAACTATGGCATGATGCCAAACTATGGCATGATGCCATAGAACTGGAGCATGATGCCATAGAAGATCTTGCCATTCTACGTCTTGGTTATAAGTCATTGAAGAAGGGAGAACTCCGCTTCCATTTCCGTCTCGACATTTTCGAAAGTCTGACGGTTCTGGAGCTTGGTGGCCTATGTGACCTCAAATCGGTTGAGTTTGAAGAAAAAGCCACGCCTAAGCTTGAGCTGCTACGGGTGCGCTATTGTTTTAGTCGAGGCGGTGATGGGTTTTCGGGGATACGATTCCTGCCAAGTCTCAAGGAAGTTTCGCGAGAAATCACGGAAGGCTGGCGAGAAATCAGGGAAGGCTTGCGGGACCAACTGGCCGAGAATAAGAACAAACCACATCTCAAGATAGAGGACTGAACCGAATTGTTGCTAGTCCTTTCATTCGTATGTAATGCACCTACACATTGTTCCTTCCTTCGATCTCCCGAGAGTCTTGTGAATTCGAAGGAGCAAAACCCAATATTGTTGTTCAGTTGTGTTTGTCTCCAATAAGTAGGGTGCTGCTGCATACTCCTGCAATCGATCCTTGTGAAAATTTATCTTTCACTCACCTTTTTTTAATTTATCTTTTTCTCACCTATTATTACAACACGGAATATACTCACTAGGAAAAATGCATTTACCCAAATCATAACAGCCTCCGAAGTACTCACATTTTTTGGGGCGTTAGGATTGGGCGCAACCCGCCGCAACTTTGGAGTTGCTGGAGCATCTCAGGGCATCTCGACACGTCTCGACAAATTTGGTGTAAACCTTTGCCACCTTGCCACTGCCGGGTCCAAACCGACATGCCGATGAAACACCCAATAATATATAAGGACATGCGAAAAAGAAACTCCATCGAAGGATTTTGCCTAGTTGAAATGAGCCCAGTGAGTCTATAGGTCTGCTTACATTAGTTATGACTAATGGCTTTTAGCTTGAAAAATAAATGATAGTGGTTAAAAATAGTTTTTAAAGAAGAGGGTTAGCGGTGAGAAAAGTGAGTGAGGGATATATACGTCAGATAATATTAAGATGAGTAGGGTATATGATGCGTCCGTAATTCCTATCTTATCCTTGGAGTGAGGTGGGAGCTAAAGGAATAAAAAAATCCGTTTTGAAAAGCCAAGTAGTTATATATTATCTTTTGGCTTCTCCAAATAGAAGCCAATATATAAATAGTCCCTCCATATCACACAGCCGACCTTCAGTCCGAGGTCTCTCCACCGTGTGCATATGTTGCGACACTGTCTGTTGCCTGTTTCCTGGAGGTGACTTGACATTTGATGACAACTCCTCGTTGGAGACCGGTCCGCCATCGCCGACACCGGTGTTCCGCGCCGGGTTCTGCATTCCATCCTCTTCATCCCATTCCTTACCAAGCTCGTCACTAGCCCCGGCGACCTGTGCCGTCTCCTCGGCCTCCTTGGAGCTCTTGCGTGCAATCAGAGCTCTCACTAGCGAGCAAATGGCACAGTACAGAACCATGTAGTCATGTCAGAATGCAGCAGCTGCAGCTGACATGACAATAGAAGGGTGTTACTTGTACGAGTAGATCACAAGGCCAACCGCCGTGCCGGCAAAGACAACGAGGTAGATCCAGTCGACCTGGCCATGCGCAAACACGCTCGGTGAGTACATCTGAGTTCCCAGTGTCGATCAGAAATTTGGGATGTGTAGAAAATACAATGGACAGACCTTCTCATGATAAGCAAAGATGCAGATCAGAACAGCCTACACGTCTGAAGTCAGGAGCGAGAGGTTTAGCATGGTTGCCCCGCATATCTGCAACCGGCAAGGGAACATAGATGCAGGTTTGTCAGACAACTCTGAAAATAGCCAGGATCGTCAGATAAAGCTCAACGATCCTGCTATACCTTCAGTGCCGTACGTACAGTGCAGTTGAGTAGAGTAGGCACATTGCTAACGCAAATCCAAGAAAAGGGAGCACCTAAAGCAGTAGAAAAAGCCATTTCATGAAAATTAATGGTTGCCAATTGCCAAGAAATATGAAAAGAAGTCTTCATTGGCTTAGGATCAGAAAAGAAGTCCTCATTGGGTTAGGATCAGAAAAGAAGTCTTCATTGGGTTAGGATCAGGTATTCAGGTGTATAAAAGTGCACCAAGCCCGCCTTAGGTAACTTAAGTATATGGGTTTTGGAATGATTCAGCTGGGTGATTACATTCAGTGTTTCCGTAAAAAAGTTTTAGTTAAGTCTAACTTGTCACCAAAAATGGTCCTTGGTTTCTACCAAAGAGTGTGACGGCAGGGCCTGTTTGATATGGCTGCGGTTTATAGCTTTTTGCTAAAATTTTTGAATTTTAGCTGTTTGCAACAGAGATTACGGAGAGAGATGTTAGTTAGCGATTTTGATTGATACAGATGTTAGACTTTTAACGTGTACTACAATTAATTTGTAGACATCGTCTTAAATAATTCTCGATTAAAAGTTAGATCATTGCAAAAGACAAAAGCCGTTTTAGAAGCTATTAAAGAACAGACCAACGTCTACTACGGCTCAACAAGCATGTGTGCCTTTGCGCAAACACAGAGAAGGAAAGACTTATTGCACCAGCATTCCATTTCATGAAATGTTCTTTTCGCTCGAGAATACTTCTGTAGCAATGTCAAGGAATATACAATAGTTATGAAAAGCCCAGAATGCAATATGTGATCAATCCATCAGAAACGATGTAACGATGTTCTGGAAATCAGGCAAATGATAAGTATAAATTAGAGTACTTTAACAGAAAATTATCAAAGAAACTAAAAGGATTGGATCCAAGGATACATTTGTATGCCACTGGCAACTGCTCAAAAACTCCCAACATTGCTGTTGAAATTTATCCGAATTCATTCCGTGTGCGTGTTGGATATTTCGTTGCCTCGTGCGGGCGTGGCATAACAGTGTTAGGGCATCCGTAAGTTGTATCGGACATGATACCAATTTGTAGTGCTTACTACGATTCAGTCTCATCTCCATGTAAGACTCATTTCCTCGTCCTATATATATATATATATATATATATATATATATATATATATATATATATATATATATATATATATATATATATATATATATATATATATATATATATATATATATATATATATATATATATATATATATATATCTTAGTAGCTCATAGGAAAAAAGAGCTTCATTATAAACATCTTCTTATTGTAATAATTTGTCTTTTGTGTGTCCGTGATTTTTTCACAAGAGTTTTTATGTAAACATTTGTATCTTCTCTTAATTTTTTATGCATTATTTGCAACACAGTTCCACATGAGGATGCACGAAACCACTGTATCTGCCGAAGCCGAATTCCATGAGTCGCCTAAAGAAGGAAAAAAAAAAGTACCTCAACTTAATCCATTGTACTACTACTTATTACTCATGGCCTCAAAAAATAGGTACCTATTATAGCTTCTCGCCTAATATTCCCGCTGACCATACCTTTGCTTTGCAGGGCACTACATACCGAACACACAAAAAAAAAAGAAGCTGCAAAAGAGCTATTTCCTAATATCAAAAGTGATGTCCCACAACAGGTATGTTATACTATGTTATTAAACCACAATAATGATTAGCACAGATAAAGTAACCACCCAGTATATAACCTTACACCATTTCTTCAACGATTTGCTTACAGTCGTTCACCAGGCGCTTCACACACAAGAACATGCCTTCCTGCCACCCTGCTGTTCTGAACATTCGCTACAGCTTTTCTTTTGTAAGGTATAAACATGGTTGGTGCTTTTATCGTTATCAGCCTTCGGTATTGGAGATTATAGTTGTTTTGTTGTACAAAGTACGACCACCGGTGCTGTGAGTAACATAAAAACTGGCATGGTTACATAGCAGCCTTTCATGGTTGTTTCTGTGCTATGGAACAGCAAGCAACTTACCGTTTTCCTTGTAACGAAACCTTGCGGTTTCCTCATTGTAAAAAACATGCTAAACGGTTCGTATACAAATATGCTTGCTCTACCACGATCACACGATGAAAGCTACTATTATGAAACGAATTCTGTATAACTATACCAGATTACCCTTGTGCTTTTATTCTTATATTATTGTGCCTCCAGATCTGTAATCCTGTTGAATCCATAAGCATCAATCTGTGCTTATTCCTACTTGGTAATCAAGGTGCATCACAATAGCGTTCAGCATACGGCTGAAAGCAAAACATAATACAGCACTGCCTCTTCGTACAGCTTATATTGCGAACCCATCTAACAAACCTATTTACTTCCCTGATATAGCATCGATGGTTTTATGGTCTACCTATCTCCATGTCAGTATACATGATTCTTAATCATGAAAAATGAAAAAGTGTTCTCCTCCTTTCGCCCAGATATACTAAAACAGCTCATGCTTCTTCATACAACAGAATGAGCCGCAGTTTCAGTCAACGCCGCTGACACACCCTTGTGAGGTCCTTATCATCATGCATAACATTATCTGCTAGTTTAGCAACTAGAACACCTAGGGTTTGGGGGAGACTTACAGTCGCCGATGAACGCCATGAGCAAAGACCCGTGCCTGCGTAATGCAGGCGTGAGGAAGAGTCGGTGAAGGTCGTGGTAGTCTTGCCGTCCAGAGAGTCGCCAGCGATGTCCTGTAGCAGCGGCGGCGACGGTCTTCCGTTGCTTAACAGCGTAGAAGATCGGGTCCCTAGGGTTTTGTCCAGTGTCTTTTGCTCTCACGGGAAAACTTTTTTCACGGTGATAGGCCGGGACACCCCTTCTAATCTTGCGCTGATGCAACGGGGGACCATAACCAAAACGGTTAGGAGCCCCCGATCAGGGCGCGTGAACGTGGGTTTCCCCACATCTCCCTCGTCTCAGCCATTTGGCCTGAGATCAAAACCCTAACATTCTCCCCCTTGATCGTACGGCTAAACGTCATAAGCCCTCTCTCAATAAAAACTTCACACCAAAGTAATGCGTCACAACAGTCAATTAAATACCGCTGGACATCAGTACTTATAGTGCTTCATTCTATATCGATCGGATAACATAAACCCATGCCGACAACATGATCACGAAAAATATTGGGTGGTAAGCCTTTTGTGAGCGGATCCGCAAGCATAAATTTAGTTCCAATATGCTCAACCTTAATTGTTTGATCCTGGACTCTATCTTTCACAACATGATACTTTATGTCAATGTGCTTGGCAGCTGCACTCGACTTGTTGTTACTCGAATAGAAAACTGCGGGTTGATTGTCGCGGTACAAAATGAGTGGTTTAGAAATGCTGTCTACCACTCTCAATCCCAGGATAAAGTTCTTAAGTCATACAGCCTGCCCGGTAGCCTCATAACACACCACAAATTCAGCCTGCATTGTCGACGATGTAGTAAGTGTTTGCTTTACACTTTTCCATGAAATTGCTGCTCCTACGAGGGTGAAAATATAACCTGATGTGGACTTCTTAGTGTCTTTACACCCCGCAAAATCAGCATCAAAATAACCGACAACCTCAATGTTATCGCATTTTCTATATGTGAGCATGTGACCTTTAGTGCCTTGCATAGAGCGCATGACTTTCTTAACAGCTTTCCAGTGGTCCGGTCCTGGATTTGACTGATATCTACCAAGTATCCCGGTAACAAAAGCTAAATCAGGGCGCGTACATACTTGAGCATACATAATACTTCCGACAATGAGCGTAAGGTATAGCCTTCATCGATCAGATTCATAGTCATTCTTTGGGCATTGAAATTTCCCAAACTTATCGCCCATAACAATAGGAGCAGGCGAGGCAGAGCATTTATGCATATTGTATCTCTTTAGTACTCTGTCAATGTATGCCTTTTGTGATAAGCCTAATGTTCTTTTGGACCTATCTCGGTGAATTTCAATTCCAAGAACATAAGATGCTTCACCGAGATCCTTCATATCAAAATTGGACGAGAGAAATCTTTTAGTTTCTCGCAGCATGTCCACACTGCTGCTGGCCAATAATATATCGTCCACATCAAGAATTAAGATGTAATTACTCCCCCTGAACTTAACATATGTACAATTATCAACATCATTCTCCTTAAATCCAAATTTCCTTATGACTTCATCAAACTTAAGGTACCATTGCCTAGAAGCTTGCTTCAGGCCATATATGGATTTTCTTAGTTTGCATCCCAAATGTTCCTCACCTTCCATAACAAAACCTTCCGGTTGTGTCATGTAAACGTCCTCATACAAGTCTCCATTCAGGAATGCAGTCTTAACGTCCATTTGGTGCAACTCTAAATCAAAATGTGTTGTGAGCGCCATTATGATTCTAAATGAATCTTTGGTTGAGACAGGCGAAAAGGTTTCATTATAGTCAACGCCTTCTCTCTGTGTAAATCCTTTCGCTACAAGTCTCGCCTTAAACCTTTCGACATTCCCTTTGGAGTCACGTTTTGTTTTGTAGACCCATTTGCAACCTACTGTTTTGGCTCCATTAGGAATTTCCACAAAGTCCCAGACACCATTATCGCCGATAGACTTAATTTCTTCTTTCATGGCATCCAGCCACTTAGATGAATCCTTACTCTTCATAGCTTCCTTATAAGAGTTAGGATCATCCACCTTCCCAAGATCATCCTCATTCAAGTAAACCTCATAATCACTTGGGATAGCAGATCTCCTTACTCGTTCTGATCTCCTGACAGGTTCATTAGCAGGCTCATTAGGCTGTTCATTAATTGTCACAGAGGGCTGTGAAGGCTCATCATTAGGTGCCGCACTTGTACTTTGAGCCCTCAACGAAGGAGTAGCCACGAATTAATGGAGATGCAACAGAGTTGCAACTACAGGATCAGCTGTAGGCACAACCATTTGGGGCAAAGGAAAATCGATCTGTCGGATTAGCGATGAAGCAACATAAATCCGCTTCTCCTCAAGATCAATTTTCTGGGCTTCAAGTCGCCATCGATGCCATCATTTTCCAAGAACACAGCGTGCCTTGTTTCTACAAATTTTGTGGCGGCACGGCGCGGCCTGCGGCGTGAGTAGCAGCAAGACGGCGTAGCGCTAGCGGTGCAAGCGGTGGCGTCTGCGGCGGCTGGAAAGGGCGGCGTCGGTGCGGCCTCCGATCGGCGGCGCCTGCGACAAGAGCACGCGCGCGCACTCGCGCATAGAGCGGCGGCGCCCACAAGAAGCGGCGGCGGCGGCGCGACAGTAAGTCCCGACCCTTTTTGTTGTTCTTGATTTGGGATTTAGAGTTCGGGAGGGTCGGATTTTGGGATTCCATTAGGGTTTCATCATGATTTCCGTTCTAGGGTTCGGGATTTCTTGATTTTGGGGAAAAAGCATTAGGGTTTGCATACGATCTTGATTCCCCTCCTTCTAACATGCTACCCGAGCCCAAGAACACCCCTAATCCGAGACATAAGCATGCAGCTAGGGTTCTAGGAGACTAGCATCGGCTCTGATACCAAATGTGAGGTCCTTATCATCATGCATAACATTATCTGCTAGTCTAGCAACTAGAACACCTAGGGTTTGGGGAGAGACTTACGGTGCGTCGATGAACGCCATGAGCAAGACCGGTGCTGCGTGATGCAGGCGTGAGGAAGAGTCAGTGAAGGTCGTGGTAGTCTTGCTGTCCAGAGAGTCGCCGGCGATGTCCTGTAGCAGCGGCGGCAACGGTCTTCCCGTTGCTTAACAGCGCGTAGGAGATCGGGTCCCTAGGGTTTTGCCCGGTGTCTTTTGCCCTCACGGGAAAACTTTTTTCACGATGATAGGCCGGGACACCCCTTTTAATCTTGCGATGCAATGGGGGACCATAACCAAAACGGTTAGGAGCCCCCGATCAGGGCGCGTGAATGTGGGTTTTCCCACGTCTCCGTCGTCTCGGCCGTTTGGCCTGAGATCAAAACCCTAACAACCCTTACATACAAACTGATTACTCAAAAAATTTCTTCTCTGTAACCAAATAAACCACCGTACCAAATCAATAAACTAGCCAAACCATCCAACCAGGCACACTAAATATAGTCGCACCCACCAAAATCCCAGTATGTCACTAAAATTCATGTATTACCCTGATGTTAATGAAACCTAGCTTGCGCGGCATGCCGCCGCACACTTGCAGCTAGTTAGTATTACTCCCTGTCTCGTCGGTCTCTCGCCCTTCGCTCTCGAGACCACCACGGCTCCCCCGCCCGCCACCTCCGACTCCGGCGAGAGATAATGGCTCTGAACCCACACCTCCGACAAAGCCTCGTCGAACTCTACGCCCCCGCTGTACTCCTACCCCTCCCCGTCCTGATGCAGAGCATGGGGCTTCGCCTAGCCGCTCTCCCGTGGGCGGGGTCATCTCCTCCCACTTGCACATGGACGACCTCGCCGAGAAGTTCCTACGGCTGCCGTCCTGGGCCCGTGCACCGTCGCTCCCTCGAGCAGAGCGACAATAGCGACTGCCCGCAGGGTGGATTTGGGATTTTTATTTGTTTATTCTATGAGTTGTGCCTTGCATCCCGATGGGATTTCTCTCATGGTGGATGCGCGCGCATAGAGCTGCGGCACGGTACCAGCCTGATACAGGTACAGTCTGTTTAGGCGCGCTCCGTTTAGATCTGTCAAATAAATAGGTTATACCATGCCGACTCATGGGCTGCGGTCTGAGTCTAGGCACGGACACGGTTAGGGCTTAACGGGCAGTGCTGGCACAGTAGGCCCGTTAAGCCAAAAAAATAAAAAAATCAGAAAATTAAGAAAAAAAAAGTGTAGAAAATTATAGAAAATTGTAGACATTGTTAATAATCAAGATAATTATTTTTAATAATATAATGAGTTTTATTAATTTGTTAAATTATATGAGATGTCTGTCTCATTAAAAACTTTACCAAGTAAAAATTTAACTTGAGAAAATCTTGGTAAAGAAAAAAAACGAATGCATATAAAATAGAAATTTCACTCCAATATTTTAAAAACTTAGTTTTCATGGCAACTACAGCATCCCGTAGTATAGGACCATTTTCAAAAACCTTTAGGTGAGTGACAATTTCAAGAATATTATAAACAATTAGAGGAGAGGTTGGATAGTATACTTCAAAACGATAAAATGTAGCTTTATGAAAAATTCTAAAAAAGAAAATATTTTTTTTACAAACAACCCAATCATCCTCATTAAGTTTAGGGTCTCTAACTTGGGTTCTACTGGAGGAGCTACGAGATTGATGACCTTGGGTATGAAGAAAAACAGATAAGGTGCTCTTCTATGGCAATATATGTTTAAGCATAAGGTAAGTAGAGTTTCATCTAACAGGCATGTTTAAGCCAAATTTTTTAGGACGGGCGTTCATTTCTATGCAAAAGCTCTTATATGTGACTATTTGTTGGTTAAAACAATTAATATATAAAATTACATACCTAAAAAAGCAATACAAGCATTTAATCTTTTTAAACCTGATTTAACAATAAGATTAATAATATGATAAGCACAACATCGATGCAGTAAGAAAGATTGTGCATAAATTTTAAACAAAGGAGTACGAATTTCCATAGCCTTAGTGTTTGCAGCTGCATATCTAAAGTTATAGAAAAAATCTTATTTCATGATAATTGTTATAATATTTAATCAAATCACTAGTTGTGGTTTACCAAAATACAACACTAAATCGGGGATTATGAGTAGCCCTAATATATTTTTGAAAAGTATCACTCACCAAAATTTAGAGGTAAATCTTGATAAGCAATTAATCTACAAAAAAGATTCCTGGGCTACCTCTGGGTTGTACTCCCAAGTAAGTACCGAGCCGTCGAGGTTATATTGCAGCTGCATTTGGCGCATTTGTATTCCTTACCTTCTTTTGCAGCTTGCAGCATGCTGTTGCAGGTGACCCGTCCCACTTGAAGATTTTGTAGATAATTCATTACCACAAATTTTATAAACAACATACCTTATTGAATTCCCCTCATCGTCGGTCTTGAACTTCTTGTCGAAATCATTCTAGACTCCTGATATAGTAACTCTTGTTCTTTTTGCACCTGTGCTATGGCTTGTGGATGCACTTGTTAAGCCAACAGAAGATGGATCGATTGGACCCTACACCACTAGGGTTGTCGCTTCTTTTGGCTCTTCTCCACGGATGGATATCCTTTTTGAAAGGATTGTATATCTTCCATCGAGAGGCCGAATTCGAAGAGTTGAAAATTGTAGTTCTCTATTGAATCAACTGCAAATTGAAATAGTAAAAAATAATTAATTTATTATTGAATCAACAAATAATAGCAAGAAATTAAAATAAGACAGCACTATTACCTCTTTTACAGCTCTCTGAAAATTCTTTGAAGGTTTTTGAATTTTTTGAATTTCCCATGAATTTATCACTAATTTTGCCAAATTTGAGCAAACACTACTGGATTTTTCACAGCTAAATAGAGATATGAGAGTCAGTTTTGAGGTGTGGCGAATGGAGGTCGGATACCCCTATTTATAGAAAAAAATTCCATACTTTTTTTTTTGCTATTTTCCCTTTTTTTTCACCCCATGATAAAAAACGGCTATATTCGACGAGCCACGACCTGTTTATGCCCATTGCCACCCAAGCTGTGCCATGCCGTGCTGGCACGGCCCACGACCATAAACGGGCCGTAACGTGCCGGTCCGCCCTCTCGGCCTAGGCACGGCATAGTCCACTGGGCCGTGTTGGCATGGCCCGCGAGCAAAACGGGTCGTTCCATGCTTATGCCGGGTCAATAGTACTGCGCTGCGAGCCGACACAGTAAGGCCCTTCCGGTTTGAAAATTTTGTCGTCCGGAAGTGAAAGCAATGAATGGAACGAAATTTCGTTATTTCATTCCAAAATTCAGACAAAATGTTCAAAAGGTATGTGAATTTTGATGAAATTTAACCAAAATTTATATAAATTTTCAATAAAATTGTAATGGGGACAAAATGCTTCGGAGGGTAGCGAAAGGGACGCATTTTCCAGAAGTGGATGGCTTCTGGAGGGCATCTCCATCTTTGTTCTGAGAACAGTAGCGTGACACACAAGCTACCTTTGGCTAGCTACACTATCAAACTTTTTTGAAAGTTTAAAAGTGAGTTCAGATATGAGTCCTAAAAGAAGAGGCTTTGAAGCAATTATTGGGATATAGGTAGGTTATATTAGCGCAAATTAAAAATTTTACTCTATAAACCAGAAAGTCACGCGAGTAAGAGATTATATCATTACCACTAGACGTGCAGTGCAGCAGAAGAAAAGTTAAAGCAGCCCGGTTCAACGTAGCACGCATTGATATAGTGGAAGTAGTCAATCTTTCAATGTCCTAATCAGCATCCTTGCAAGGCTCCTCGATCAGCGTCCTCAAAAGACTGTCCACATGTTCGGAGATAGAACACCGTGCGCCGGTGTACTAGCACCAACGTGCACAATAGGGCCTGTGAGAGGTGACGAAAAAGGTTTCAATGGGCATGTATTTTTCGTATTTTTGTGCCCCCATTGCCTATATACCAAGGCATCTCTTTATACAGAGCCTCGACAAAATTCTTTTCTAACATATGTAGAGATCGTATCTCACTCGAAAGCCTTCTACCAAAACTTTATCTAATACAGTAGAGATCTTATCTTATTCAGAGAGCCTCATCCTATGCCTTGTGCCTAGCATCCGGTGGGATTTCCTTCATGGTAGATTTGGGATTTTTAATTATTTATTCTATGCATGTTGCCTAGCATCCCGATGGGATTTCCTTCGTTGTGGATGCGCGCACTACTGGTAGGCAATATCATGGAAGTGGATGGCTCCAGGAGGGCATCTCCATCTTTGTTCTGAGAACACAAGCTACCTGTGGCTAGCTACACTATCAAACTTTTCAAAAGCTTTGGCTTTTGCGAATTATTGGACCCAATCCGCATTGGAGTCTACAGGACCTACTTTTATTGATCAATTATCGCGATTATGACAGAAACGGGCTGGAGCAAGTTCATTTGAAATGTCAACTTCTGCAGTCCTGGAGCTGAGCTACTACTTCTTAGGGTGTGTTTGGTTGAGCTGTGTCTTTCAAAAAAGGCTCTGCATGAAATGTGAAGTACATGAAAAAGCTGCTGTAGATTGTGAAATGTGGAAAAGGCTGTAAGTTGTTTGGTTCAAACAAGTATAAAACTTACCTCCTATCTCTATTTTCCTTGAAACAATTGTGAAACAGTTCTCTATTTTCACCATTTCAAAAGCAAAGCCAAAAGCCAAAAGCGGGGTCCAAGGTGCTTTCAAACAGACTACCAAAAGTAGGCTTGCTTCAAAAGCGAACGATTTCCACTTTGGTTAGCTTTTGACTTTTTAGAAGCAAAAGCAGCTCAAAAAATTCAACCAAAGGCACCCTTATCCATCCATCCCGGGATGCCTTTTCTGCACCATCATCAGCACAATACGTCAATACCACAGTTATTTACGATGAGGGGCTATCTGCACCGATTTTAATAGTTGGTGGGCATAAGTTAAAACGATTTCATATTCGAGGATTTGCAGTCGAGGGATGCAAAAAGGACTTATCCGTTACGTGAAACAATCTTCCAGTACTCCAGCGAGTTACCCTTCCCGGCAAGTGGATTTGCTCGGTACGTATCCCAGCCTTCGCCAGCCAACGCCGTATCAAGGCCATCCATCACCAGCTTCGTCCTTTGGTCGGCTAGCTTGCAGAGGCACCGCCGCTCGCAGCCCTGCAACGTCCTGACTTGGCCCGTTTGTTGCTCAACTGCGGTGGGCGGTGGTACTTGTAATGGCGACTTTCCACTCTATTTCGGGCCGGCCTGCCAAGTGCCAAACCGCTAGGAAAAATCTCACTCGCCTCCCACAAAACTGTCTTATTGTTGTCCCTATTATCTCCTCGTCGGGCTCTGCAAGACCACTGCGGCTGGTCTGCCGCCGCGCGCCACCTCGCCTCGGCGAGAGAATGGCCGAATAATTACCTCGTTGAGAACCTTGTCCACCGAGCGCCGCTTCTCACTCTGCTTCTCCTACCACCGTAGACCCTCCCGTCCAGCGGCGCTGCCAGGCGGTCGCCTCCCGCGCCACCCATGGACGGCCTCGTCGAGAAACTTGCTGCGATCAATATCCGTCCTAGACCAATCCGCGCGTCCTCTCCCGGCCCCGAGAGCAACAGCAATGATTTCTTTTAGTTTATTATTTGTGCTTATAAGCCTAGAATCCCTAGCTATAGATATTCTCCTTCTTGTTTTTGTTGTTGGAATTGTTCCATTGCTTATTAATCTAATTGTCTATTTGGAATTGTTGCATAATATTCAAACGGGAGGTAGCCACACGCTACTGCCGTTTGTCACGACGTGTTTTGACAGATTCAGACCCTTATTGATTCGGATCCTGACTTGTATACTTAGGTCTAACCGAGTTTACTATTTAGACTACATGTCTAAATAGGTTGTCCATCTAAACCCACAATCTGTCATATGCATGTCCTAAAACAACAATATTATAAGTGGTATTAAGCCTTCTTCATTCAAAAGATTGTCTAATGGATAAGGTATTTCTCATATTTATAAGTTGTACTTCTTTCTTTTCACAACCAATATAGGACTATTCCTAACAATCTCCTTGTCACATATTGAATCAATGTGGGACTATTCTCAACAATCTCCTCCTCATATATTAGTTATGCACTCGCAACTGTGGAAATGTTAGTCACAATTCGATACCACTTGATGATCCGGACCACGGCCGTATGTCTAGGTCCAACCGGATTTACTCTCCGGGTCATAAGTCTAAATGGGTTATCTACCTAAACCCACGGGATGCCATATGCATATCCTAAAATAATAATTTTATAAGTGGTATTGAACTTTTTTCTCTCTAAAAAACTAATCTAATTGAGAAGATCTTTTTCACATTTATAAATTATACTTATTTCTTTTTATAACCAATATAGGATTATTCCTATATGTGTTCATCGCTATTAGCCCGTCCGTGAATGGAGACGGAGGAGTTGTCTTGGTGTGAGTGGTATGCGGTGGCTTCGACGGTAGTTGAGGACGACTCGCTCAAAGGCCTCCATTTACCACTGCATGTGACTTTAAAAAAAGCCCAGCTGAGCCTTTTCCTTTTAGCTTCTAGAAAATATTTTCAGTTTTTCTATAATAATTAGTTTTTAAATAGAGTATTTTTTTATATAGAGTTTATAAGTTAATTATAGTATATACTATAATGACTTCATTTATATCAGTCAAAATTATACACAAATTTCTATTACTTCTCTCTCATAAATAATCTAAAATCTCTCTAAGAAATAGTCCAAAACATGTAAACGACAGCCCGTCTCCAGCCAATTCTGTGATGCACAGCCACAATCAATGCCGTCATTTGTGACTCATGTGTACTACTCTACAGTCTATAGTCCTCGCCTTCCAGGCAGACAATGAGACTCCGCTCATTTCGGTTTTAATTTTTTTTATTTTTTACTATTTTAAAATTTCATCTTGTTATGATTTTTTAAATTTTTTTATTTGTATTGTTCGTAATATGCTAACCTATTTTTAATTTTTTAAAAATTTAATTATGCCAAATAAACTACCACCAGTTACGGTATAATTTTAACTAATTATAATATAATTTTAATCATAAACCATATTTTTCCGGCCCAAATGGAAATCACAATCGACGCCGTATTGCCGTCATTAAAATGCATGTACTACTCTCATCTTCACCCACCAGTCTGACAAAGAAATTGAACTCTGTGTACTGTGTTGCAATACAACAGACACATCACAAGGACAATAATGCATCTGCTGGCCGCTACTGCTTTCCACCCTGCTTCTCTGGACCAGGCACCCTCCTGAGCTTCTCTAGATCGCACACCAACAGTAGTGCAAGGACAATAATGCATCTGCTGTCTGCTGCTGCTTTCCACCCTGCTTCTCTGGACCAGGCCCCATCCTAAAGTTTCTCTGGACCAGGCACCATCCTGAGCTTCTCTAGATCGCACATCACAAGGACAAATCCTTCTTGAGGCGGGTGCTGCAGTGGACGCGTTGGACAAGAACAAGAACACCCCACTGCATTACGCTGCTGGATATGGTCGGAAGGAGTGCGTGGATCTTCTGCTGAAGCACGGCGCTGCTGTGTAAGTTAAATCAGCTGTCTTCTTCCCTTTGCGAGCTGTGATCCCTTCACTTTTGTTTGACTGTCTCGAATGCCCCTCAGCACCCTCCAAAACATGGATGGGAAGACACCCATCGACGTTGCTAAGCTCAACAACCAGGACGAGGTCCTCAAGTTGCTCGAGAAGGACGCCTTCCTGTAAATGGGAGATTGGATCATATACCCTCCCTTTAGTTGGAAAATTGAGGATTTACCCTCCACATCTCAATGACACGTGGGGTCATCATAAGTCACTGATACGTGGATCAGAAGGGTAAATCCTCAATTTTCATCTAAATGGAGGGTATATGATCAATAATCTGCCTGTAAATCACCTGGCTCGCATGGACACATGGACGTTTGGTTCCAGTATCGTCATGTTTCACATCGCTTGGCTTCGGTTGGATAGTCAGTACTCATATGGGCATTTTGTTCGTTGCGTAAGAATCGCCATCTGGGCTTAGCTAGCCTGCCACGGTGAAAGGAGTTGCCATTAGAACTGCCCTGTTCATGGTCTTTGGTGATTTGTATCCCGCACTTTTTTTTTCTTCTGTTGTCTTCATGAGAGCGATCGAGATTGTGTATCCCCAGTTTAGTTTCGGTGTTACGCAGATGTTGAAGCTGATATGCATGTTGTTTTCTGGAAAATAATCTGTGATTTAAGGTTCTAGTCACATGGTTTCTATTCATTCAGAGATGATGAAGTCCGAAAATACGCAGCGAAGAGATAACAATTTAAATGGGCCGGACAAAAACCCACAGAATGAGTAAACGCTACAGCTACTTGAGCCCTAGTTTATGGGCCTCATGGGTCGGACTCGGGCTACTTGGCCCATGCGAGTGCGCGGCGCAGCGCATCGTCGCATGCCTCCGCCTTGGCGCCTCTCTTCCCTCCATTTCCGCCGAACCGTCCCGAAGGAAACGCATCCCAATCCGATCGCCGCCCCGTCGCCGCCGCGAGCGGCCATCCCTTCCGCACCGCATCATATCCCATCCAGCCTAGGAGCTCCCTCTTCCACTCGCCTCCTCCCGTGACCTCGTGCCAGGCTCGATCGGATCTGAACTCTGAAGCACCTCAAGCTCAATCTCGTCGGGGGTCCAAGAACTAGATCATGGCGGCCGCCCACGCAGCCAAGCGCGCCAGGCTCGCCTCCGCCTCCCCGCAGAGAGGGGAGGACGACTACGTACCGGGGAACGTCGTGGAGATCGAGCTCCACAACTTCATGACCTACGACCTCCTCGCCTGCCTCCCCGGCCCGCGCCTCAACCTCGTCGTCGGCCCCAACGGCTCCGGCAAGAGCTCCATCGTCTGCGCCATCGCATTCGCCCTCGCCGGAGACCCCCACGTACGGCACCACCTCCGACGCTTCGCTTTCGCTTTAGATTGGAGTGGCTCGCTCCAATCTATTTGTTACTGCTGCTATTGTAGTAGTACTACTTACTAACACCGCGATTGCGATCGCGATCGCCTACAGGTTCTCGGGAGGGCATCCAGCGTCGGAGCCTTCGTCAAGAGGGGGGAGGAATCCGGCCATGTCAAGGTGTCCCTTCGCGGGGGTACGGCCGACGACAACATCTGCATTACCAGGGAGATCGGCACCAAGAACAAGTCCGAGTGGCTGCTCAATGGTATGGTACTACATGTCTCACTCCTCAAGCTCTACCCTTAACTTTCGTAAAGGCGTGATATGGTAGGTGGAGTTTTGCTAGAGCAAAAGAAAATGCCTACTAGATTTTCTGTAATCCTATAACATAATCTCTAATACATTATACGTGTAAGTTACTCTACTGTTTATGTCTGTCGTTATTCTTTTGAAGTATGTTCCTTTTGTTGGAAAAGGTGGCCTTCCTGCATCACTGAAATTTGTTTCCTGTAGGTGCAACTGTCCCAAGAAAGGAAGCCATTGGTGTCATCAAGAAATTTAATATTCAAGTTAACAACTTAAGGCAGGTTAGTCTTTTATATGTACATGTGTACCTTAGGTTCATGTAAGCTTCCAGTATTACATTCCACATAATTTTGCTTTGTATCATGATATTTTAATCCAGAGGAGCCATTTATCCTTCATGGAAGTAACTGTAAAATTATAATGTTTTTCTGTGCTGAACTCCCTTTAGTTCTTGCCACAAGATCGGGTGTGTGAATTTGCAAAGCTGAGTCCTATTCAACTTCTAGAAGAGACTGAAAAGGCTGTTGGTGATCCGAATTTAACTGTTCAGCATCGCCAGCTTATAGACAGGAGTAAGGAATTGAGGACGGTTGAAGTGGTAAAGCCATATCTTTCACTTTTTTTTTATGTATGCTTGAACTTTTGAAGTTTT
This sequence comes from Dendrocalamus sinicus, assembly GCA_036346575.1. NCBI lineage: Eukaryota > Viridiplantae > Streptophyta > Magnoliopsida > Poales > Poaceae > Dendrocalamus > Dendrocalamus sinicus. The sequence goes on from CM070662.1 coordinate 35,892,386, forward strand.
TCTGACTTCTTTTGTTAGATGTCTGGGCTACCTATTCACTACTGAATTTATGTTGAGTTCTTTAGGCTGTAAAGCAAAACGAGCAGACTTTGAATGATCTATAGACTCTCAACGCTGAACAAGGAAAAGATGTTGAATGTGTCCGACAGAGAAAAACTCCTGAGAAAGGTTTGTATTTTATCGCCTCGTATATGAATGGAATGAACAATATTTTCTATGCTATTTTAATATCTCGTGTTGATTGTGTCATAGGCTGAATTAATGAAGAAGAAGAAGCTGCCACAACTAAAATACAACATGAAGAAGAAGGAATACAGAGAAGCACAGGAGCAAGAGAAAACTGCGAAGAAGAAAATGGAAGAAGCAGTCAAGCAGCCAAACCTTGCCATTCTTCGTGTTTTGGATTACTCAACCGATGGGAGAGAACTTCGTTTCCATGCAGAGAAATTCCTCCTTGTGCTGGAGCTTTCTCGGCTGTAGCACCTTCACTCGGTGAAGTTCGAAGCAGCAGCAATGCCTAAGATTGAGCAACTGCAGGTGGGCCATTGTCAAGAACCTAAAGTTGCTACGGTTGCCAATTATTAGTACCTATAGTTGCTAGTTATTAGCATCTAGAGAATGAAAATTATAATTACTAGTAGCAAAAGTTTGTTAGTTGCCAACAGACTGGAGTTACTAGTTACCGCAGTATTCCGAGTTGCTAGCTGTCAATATCAAAATAGTGAAACCTATAATTACTAGCAGCAGGGAATTACTAGCTGCTAGCACTAGGGTTGCTAGCGTCAGACACTTATAGCTACTCCTGAGAAATAATTTTATCAAATTGTCTTCAAAATATATTTAATATAGATTTTGTTTTGTTCAACTCATCATATAAATCATAGCAATTCAGACAGAACGTAAATCAAAAACTTGGTTTAAAAGAAATGATCATTTAATAATAAAAAGATGAACAAGTACAATAAAACTTCGCTTATTTAGGTACTATCATCTCCTCCTGCAAATGGCATGCGTGCGCAAGAATAACCAAAGCATCGAGAGAAAGAAGCAGTAGGGAAACGAACTGAAGCAAACTTTACACGTTAGTGGTGTCTTTAAACATAGTAGAGGCGAATGCGTCTATGATCAATTTGCAAAGAAAAAAAGGCGTTTAATTGGGCCGGCTAAAGCCCAAACAATGAGAGAACAATCTAGCCTAGCTACGTAAGCACGTAACTGCTTCGGCCGATTTACAGCCGAGTTCAACCCAATTATTTGGGAAATTTTCAATCACCTCCCCGATAAACCCACTTAGTATTACACAATTACTCCGTCTCAGTAGGTCTCGCGCCCTTCACTCTCGAGTCCACCGCGGCTCCTCTGCCTGCCACCTCTGACTCCGGCGAGAGATAATGGCTCTGAACCCACACATCCGAGATAGCCTTCTCGAAACCTACGCCCCCGCTGTACTCCTACCTAAAACACCCTGAAAATTCAAAACTTTTCAATTCTTCTTTTGGGGTTTGATTGAATTCCCAAGAACTTTCTCAAATTAGCAAATCCTCCTTGAATTGTGCTTTCCCTTTTTGCCAACCCATCTCCCCCTCCAGCTGGTGCCATTCAAGAAGTGGTTTCCGCCGCCGCCTCCCTATTTCCCCGTTCCACACGGCCGCCCTACCTGCACTCAAGTTACAGCCGTTTCTCCCCTGGGCGTTCACACCTCCTTCGCCCAAGTTGTTGCCGCGGCCCCACCTTCTAGACACTCATCTCCTAGCTGACCTTACTCCCTCCCTCGCTTTGCATGCCATTTGACCGGCGCCTTCTCCCACAGCAGTTCACCGCAGCCTCCGCCCGACGTGCGCGTCCCTCCGTACCAACTATTGTCACTCCTGCCAACTCTTGCAGAGACCATGGTACTTTTCCCCACCACCTCGCCTGCACGCTCCCTTCCCTGGCAGAGCCCCGCTGTCTCTTCCCTTCACGCGCCAGCGTCGCTCGAACCGCCCTACTGCTTCCACCACTTCTCATGGCTTTAAAGCCCAATCGGTTGCGTTGAGTATCCCGCGCCACTCTCAACTACACAACTGAACCCTTCAATTGAACCTCCTCTCACCACAGCTCCACCACCGACCTCCCCTGAGCCCTGTGAGCCCTAAACCCAATCCCCTTCCTCTCTCGATTAAACTTCGATTGCATTTGCTCTTAGCATCTCCTTTGCACCTTGATTGCATTGGTGAATTCACTCAAGTAATAACATTTCCCTAGAGCTCCGCCGACGGAAGCTACTGCTAGCCGACACACCCTCTCCTTGGACAGCCTAAGTCAAACATCCTCAGCCAAAACCACCACTTCTCTGATGCTCCATATTCCTCTTAGATGGACAAATCACTCCCAACCTTGCCAGAGAACCACCACCCTAGTGTCGCAATGAAACTCGAGACCTTGTCTCCTACTGTCAACCACCACCACCCATCTCCGTACCTTCCAAAACCCTAAAATGGAGCCACCATGTTCGCAGAAGTCGACTGCACCATCCTTGACTGTCAGGGAAGCAACGCCGGTGCTAATTCATGGAAGTGGTTGCGCCTCTGTTTCGCGCCAGTGAGAGAGCAGCCAAAGGAAGAAGAAGAAGCGGCGTGGCTAGATCTCAGCCACCTGCGTGTTGGCCATCGTGCATGCGCACACGCGAGTGGGCCATTTCGGTCGCGCGTAAGTGGGCCAAACCGGTCGGCCCGTTTGAATTAAAACCCCATGTGCCACATTGTTGTAAAATCGAGAAGGCCGATTAGAGGAGTGGTGAATAGGTGGTCTTAAAAATTCTCTTTCAATTTATTTCCTTTTTCTAATTGGCTAAACCAAGCATATAATACGGAAACTTAACTCAAATTGATTTATCACAAATAACACCTAAATTAATTAAGTTCACCTATGTGTACCAACAATTTTAAAGCTATATCAAGGTTTGCAATCCTAGCAAAATAAGCAATTAATTTAATTCGATGAATATAAATTGCTTGAATGTAAATTAAGCACAAGGGAACAAATCATAATTGACATGGTTACTTTTTAACGTGGTGTTCAGAGACTTGTCGATCTCCCTTAGTCCACATTGAGGTAAGCCCAAAGGAATTAGACCGGCTCCATGGATTAAGCTTTTCATCTCAAATCCACTAGTGATGGCTCTTTCCCACTTCGGGTAGGTGAGCTCCAACCTTCATAACTTCGTTGGGTCTTCTCACAACCTTCTTTGAGAAGATCACCGCGTACGACGCCTCCAACGCTGTTTAGAAGTCAGTAACCTCCAAGAGTAATAAGCCAAGCTCCTTGCTTGAATCTCACCACGTGCAACGAATGCACAATCTCAAGTGGATATGCAATCCACCTCTAGATGCAATACATGCAATCTATACCCTTCCTCCTTGCTCACAAGGTGCAACACATGCACAATTGAGAGGAGGACCTCACACTAGCTCAAGGAAGTTAAATAGAGTGCCAAAAGTCTTTCTCCCAACCGGCCCAATGGGTATTTATAGCTCACACTATGAAAACTAGTTGTTGGAAGAAAAGAACAAAAAAATAGGATTATCGGAAGTACTTACTGCAAAACTTCGATACTTCTTCTCTCGACTGCAATGGTCATAAAACTAGCCATTAGAAGTCAAATCCAGTAGTTTCATTGTTCATTTTTTGGTACTTCTGATTTCCAGGAGGCTAAGTTTTCGGGGTTGCTCTCTAGAAAAATGTACCGCTGCACAAGCCGGTACTTCCACAGATCAAAAGTTTCACTTCACATAGCCGGGAGTACCACTCGCTATTTAGAGCGCTCACACAGAACCAATTCGACCACTTGGATCTCCGACCACGTTGTCCAGTTTGACCACACAGGTCTCCGACTATGCTGGTTTTCAACTATGTTGGTCTTCAACTATACTGGTCTCCGACCATGTTGTCCGGTTCGACTACACAGGTCTCCGACTACGTTGGTCTTCGATCACACTGGTTTTCGACCACGTTATCTGGTTTGACCACACAGGTCTCCGACTACGCTGGTCTCTGATCGCGTTGGTTTCGACCACTCAAATCTTCAACCAAGCCGACCATGTCAATCTTATATCACATAGATCTCTGACCACCACATCGATCTTCGATCACGTTATATCAATCACGTCAGTTCAACTATGTTGGTTTTGACCACACAGATCTTGACCACGTTGGTTTGATCCACGTTAGTTTGACCATGCTAGTTTTGATCGCATAATTCTTGACCACATAGGTTTCGACCACATCGGTTCGACCACATAGGTCTCGATCATGTCAGCTCGACCACACAGGTCTCGACCATGTCGATTCGACCACGCTGGTTTTGACCACATCAATTTCAACCGCACATATCTCGACCACGTCAATTTCGATCACACAAATCTCGATCACATCGGTTCAACCACACAGGTCTCAACCACATCGGTTTGACCATGTCAATTCCGACCACGCTGATCTTTGACCACACAAATCTTCAACTGCATTGATTCTGACCACACTGATCTTCAATCACACAGATCTTCGACCATGTCGATTCCGACCACGCTGGTCTTCGATCACAAAGATCATTGACCTTGTCGATTTCGGCCACGCTGATCTTCGATCACACAGATCTTATGTCAATTCCGACCATGTTGGTCTTCGATCATACAAATTTTTGACCATGTCAATTCTGATCACACAGTTCTTTCGACCACCAACAAAAGTGGTAGTTCCGTGATTACAACGCCGGCAGTTCTGATTGTCCTGAGAAATGCATATACTTCAACAGATTTTACAAGACATATTTTGCAAACAACAGTATCATGCACACAAGGATAAAATATGAGGTTCATCCATTTGCAAATATAAGCCTTATATCATAAGGATTAAGAAATATGGACTTCAAACACTTATAAAACACATTTGCAATGTATAGTCTCATGTTACAAGGATTCAATACATGAGTTTCAACTATTTGTAAAATACATTCACAAATATAAGCATTATGCTACGAAGAGTTAGAGTAAGTGAGGTTGAGATATCAACACATGATGAGACACAAGCTATGAGACATGACCCCTCTTAATAGTACATCAACCTATACTAGCAATCCAGTCTTCCAACTAAATATCAAGACCGGTAAAAGACTAGGAATACATTCTTAGCTCTAGCTAGTCATACATTTGTCTTAGGTCATTCTCTTTATATGCATCTACTCATGATGCATCTTTTACTTGAACTCCATTAGCACATGATGGGTCTTCTCTTAACTTGATGATCAATACATAATCATTTCCTCTTGGACATGCAATAACTTAGAATGCATTCTTCACTTGACTTGATGATCTTCAACACATTAAGCCATCCCAAGTCATCATCTTTTGTGTAATCTAACCTATTCATTCCACTCATTAAAAATGTTAGTCCATAAACCAATTGTCATTAATTACCAAACTTCACCATTAACTCATAATGAAAGGACTAAATTCTACAATCGCCTCTTTTTGGTAATTCACGACAATCTTTAACAAAGAATGAGATAAAGATTGAATTATGAGTACACTACATGTACACAAGAATTGTATACTCTAGAATAACTTCTTAAGCAAAACTTACTCATACAATTGTCATTTAATCATCTAACTATTAACACATAATGAAGGAACTAGATGACAACCCAATTATGAGTATATATGAATTACACAAGCTGTATATACTCAAGAGGTATGTTTCAAATTAAAGATCCTTAGTATGTGGAAAAATGAACATGGATCAATACTAATGAAACATCAAAACATAGAGTGAACTCTTCTTAAATGTGTTCATACAAGAATATATAGTGAACACATATGCACATATTTAAGTTAGACTATTTGGTGAAGTTCAATCTATATTTTGTATACAAGGAATGTATTAAGATATAAGAAAGGTGAGTATCGAATGCATACCTCTATGACATCACCTTTTCTTCCAAATGAGACTAAGTAATATCATAATTAATAAACAAGTTAGTCTCACAGTGAGATTTATTATTATCATCAAAACTAACTTAATGGAACTTAAACTTACAACTATTCATCCTGGGACTGCCCATCATTGTTCACTACTATAGCAATTACTGTTCACAAAAACTCTAACTTCAAAAATACCACCTTTTCGATCGTTTCAACACTATGAATTCATTCTTTCGTTCCAACAATCCAAGCTCCAATAAAATCTAAACCAACTCTATTTGATTTTTATTGCATTTTATTCATTTTTATTTTATTTTTCAAGCTTGATTAATTTCGAGAATGCAGCTTATGTTATTTTATATGTTTATGTTAGCTCCCGAGTACTCCGAGACGACCGTGCAAGGACTGGATTCGAGCATCGAAGTGTACGAGAAAGTTGAGTTCATAGAGCAGCAAGGCAAGTTACATTTTTTTTGTCATATTGAATCCCATAGAATTTAAATTATTTAATTAAATTATTTACATTATTGTTATTTGCTTAATGTTATTTAATTAAAATAAATATTTAGAATGACATGTAAATTTAGTTATATCCTACCACTGAAAAATGCGCTGTATAATTTGAGGCTATATTCACCTTGACAATCTTAGCAATATCTAAATTATTGTATTAGTAATTGTAGAATGATTCATCCAAAACTTTGATACTACTAAGTGACTTGGCATTTTGCTGGTAGATTTATCTAAACTATTCTAGGGTAAGGATGCATCATGAAAAGCCACTAAATGGTTGGAGCCCACGACCTTACCCTACGAAGGAGGTTTGAATAGAGTGGTGGCAGTGCTATAAAGCACTAAGGATCTGGGTTGTGGATGACTGCCTAGTGGTAAAAAGTAAGGACTGAAACGTTATGCTAAGTAAAAAAATATAACAATCGCTCAACCACAAATGTTGACTTGTCAATCCTAGTATAGTAATTGCTTAATTCAATTGAATATTTACAAGAGGTTGGAGTGGAGGGGCATTGGTATGGGAACGGTAAAACCATACTTGATAACGGTAGATACCACTTAGGACAGGTGGAGGTGTTTGACTTGGTCAATGGGTACCTAGGTCTGAATGAGTGATCTACCGAGTAGAGGCTGTATAAAGAATTGACCAGCGAAAAGTCTTGTTTTCTCAACTCAGTAGCACGTTAGCTGAAGCGTGTCTATAGCTTGACATTGAGAGTTTGAGAAATCTTGTAGGTAAAACTGGGCAACTCTGTAGAGTGAAATAAATGATATTCAGATATGCCGTACTTCCGGTAAACAAAGCTGTGTTTATTGGGTGATTCTAACAGCAAAGCATGAATAGATTTCTTTATAATTTAATCTGAGTAAGCTAAGTAATCAACTGTTGAAAAACCCCCTTCATCCTTAAGAAGTTACTATTTTATGATTTCATGTTTAAAAATGATTACAAATAAAATTACATCCGCTCTCATTAATAGAGCTAGTATATTCCCTTCCATTGAATATCCTTACAAGTAGATATATTAGATCTTGTGACTTGCTGGGTACGGTTGTACTCATTACTTGCTAAACAACAAACAGAAGATTAATGGGACAACTTGTGAACAAGTTGTTGATGAAGCTCTAGAAGAACCCTACTTCATTGACGGCGACTGAGTTTAGGTCTTAGCCGCGCTTAAGCTTGCCTGTGGTACTTTCTTTTGTAATGTAAGATAACTTTGAGTTTGCATGCCCGTTGTGTCAAAACCTGGTTGTTAAACTATATTTCTATAATAAAGTTTGACTCTTTTTATGTAAGTATATGTTATTGTGGTGCTCACTCATGTACAGTACTCTGCAACTGAATTGTCATATGTAGTTGTAGAGATTACAAATGCCTTCAGAAATAGAGGCGTTACACTACCCCTTCCCGTCCTACTGCAGAGCGTGGGGCTTCGCCTAGCCGCTCTCCCTGGGCAGGGTCGTCTCCTCCCATCTGCACATGGACTACTTCACCAAGAAGTTGCTACGGCCCCCGTCCTGGGCCCGTGCGCCGTCGCCTCCCCGAGCAGAGTGACAATAGCGACTGCCGCTTGGTGGATTTTGGGATTTTTAATTGTTTATTCTATGCATTGTGCTTTGCATTTCGATGGGTTTCCCTCATGGTGGATGTGCGCACACTAAGGTTAGGGAAAACTCTTCTGGTTTGAAAATTTTGTCGCCCGGAAGCGAAAGTAAGGAATGGAACGAAATTTCGTTATTTCATTCCAAAATTTGGACAAAATGTTCAAATGGCATTTGAATTTTAATGAAATTTAACTAAAATTTAGATGAAATTCAAATGAGGACAAATTGGTTCGGAGGGTAACGACAGGACGAATTTTCCAGAAGTGGATAGCTTCAGGAAAGCATCTCCATCTTTGTTCTGAGAACAGTGGCGTGACACACAAGCTACCTATGGCTAGCTACACTATCAAACTTTTCAAAAGCTTTGGCTTTTGCGAATTATTTTGCTTCCCTGTCGTAGCATTGGACCCAATCCGCATTGTAGTCTACAGGAACTGCTTTTCATTGATCAATTATTGCGATTATGGGCCTGTTTGGCAAGCAACAAGCCGTCGAACTTTGACTTTTCTTCTGATCACTAACTTTGAATGGAGTATTTTTCAAAGCGGGTTTACAAGTTAAGCGTTGTACGTTAAAAGCCCAACATCTGTATCAGCCAAAATTGTAAGTGAGTATCGGTCTATCCGTAATCTGTACCGTAAACAGCCAAAATTCAAAAATTTCAGCCAAAAGCCATAAGCCGCAGCCAAAACAAACAGGCCATGACAGGAACGGGCTGGAGCAAGTTCATTTGAAATGTCAACTTCTGCAGCCCTGGAGCTGAGCTACTTCTTATTCATCCATGATCCATCCCCAGGATACCCTTTCTGCACCATCATTGAGCTCGATGGCATAAAATTCCAGTAATCCCATCTCCACACAAACAAGCAAAACCATAGAAACAGTGACGGATCCAGGATTCTATCGTATCATAGGCTAAACTCTAAAAGGCTAATAGTCTAGAAGTAACGTCAATTTATACCCACACAATGGTGTAACAAGAAAATGTTGCAAATGCATCATTGATATTTTCATAAGATACATCATTGATATTTTCACAAGACGGATCCTATATATCTACAGATAATTAGAATGTAATTTTGTAGGATGTCAATAAAAAATATATATCCTTTTGCAAGGATCGAATGATTTGATGTACACTGGATTCAAAAAAACAATTATGACCTATCTATGTTAAGCATATAAAGTTCATGTCATGCTTCCTTGGGTATGGAAATCACCACAAGTATGATCTTCGCTATTTTTAGCCTTGTATTAAATCGTATTAACAACCACTGTTCAATTTAAAGTTTTTCTCTGCTTGCATGATGGCATATAACATGATGTATATAGCTTGTTTTAAGTCACACATAAATGAATCAGATATGAATTATGAATTATGAACAACAGGCAAGAATTGCTCAAGTAGAACTGACTGAAAGATGTGTGATACAATGATACATTAAAGAACAAAAGACGGGATAGCAACCTACCCGACTCTCATCCCTTCCTCAATATCAGTTGGAGATAATTCATTGCCCAAGCCAACCACAAACTGGATGATCCAACATAAAGCATAAGAAAGGGGCTGGCGTGAAACATTTAGGGGATATATGATTGAAATAAAATAGCATAAGCGCAGCATACCTTTGCAATTTGTTTTACATTGATCACATATTTAACATCATTAGTATTAGGGCTTATAATCTTAGTACACCTTGCAACCTTCAGAGGGAGGAAGAGTACTTATTAGCACATATAAAACCAACAGAAAAAATAGCACCTAACTGTTATGCATGCTAGGCCCAAAACTATAAAAGCTAGGAAGAAGAAAACATTAGGTTAAGTAATATACTTGTAATGGTTGTTTTTCTTGCATCATTTGTTTGTCAGACACAAGATCCCATTGGCTAGGTGGGGCTAGTCCAGTATCAGACTCCTTTATCCCTGGGAATTAGTAGATGAGCATATGGATCAGGTAAAGTAATTCAAAAGTTTTAGCCTTCTAACATGAAAAGAACATGATGAACTCTAAATAAACAAGTGTTCGCAAATTAAGCAACATATCTAGATATAAACAAAGAAAATAAACATTCACTCAAGATTCAAGAAAAATGTCTAATAGTACCTTGAGGGGAACGGCACAGGGAGGGCCGGGAGGGGTGCGACGCAGGGAGGGGGCCAGGAGGGGGTGCGTAGGAAGGGGGTCGGGAGGGGGCGGCGCAAGGAGGGGAGTGGTGCTGGGAGGGGGCGGTGCAGGGAGGGGAACGACGCTAGGACACAAGTGAGTACTGGGTAGGGTTAAGGGTGGCGCTGGAGGGAGGCAATGCTGAGCAGGACGGCTGCCCTAGAGGGTAGGAGCTAGCGTTGTGGGGAGGTGGCGATGCCGGCACTAGGGTTCGTGAGTTCGTGTGGTGGTGTGGGTGAAGTGAAGGTGTGCCGATGCTTGTGAAGGGTCATTGACTCATGGGGTTTGGCCGTTTGGGTGAAATGGTGAATGACAATGGGGGTGGGGTGGGGTGGCGGGCTGGCGGCTACATTACCTTTGCTTTGGGCTAGGTTGTTCAATACTTCAATGATTTCCATTGTGGGATGGACCGTTGCATGTCACCTTAGGCTGGGCTGCGTGTCTCGGGTTGGGCTGCTAAACAGTGAATTTTTCTGACCCATATAAATTTTTTTGCACTAGTAATTTTTCTGGGCCTCGGGCTATAGCCTACCTAGCTCGAGGCCCAGATCCCCCTGCATAGGAGGGAATGGAAGCAACGGTGGTGAGTGTTGCCAAGTCCGTGCTGGATGAAGCACTTAGCAAGGGCAAATCCGCTGTTGCAGATGAAATTGCTCTACAGCTTGGTGTGCAGCGTGATCTGGCCTTAATCAAGGATGAGTTCGACATGATGCAGACCTTCCTCATGGCCGCGGACAAGGACCAGGCCAAGAAGAAGGTGGTTAAAACCTGGGTGAAGCAGGTTCGTGACCTGGCCTACGATGCCGAGGATTGCCTCCAAGACTTTTATGTTCATCTGCAGAAACCATCTCGGTGGAGCTTCCCTCGCAAGCTGCGAGCACGGGATCACATCACCAAGGAGATTAAGGAGCTAAAGTCCAGGGTGGAGGATGTGAGCTAGAGAAACCTGCGCTATCGCCTCATCGAAGACTCTAATTCCATCCCTGCCACCGCTACTGGGATTCGATGGGATTCCGATGGGATTTCCTTCATGGTGGATGCGCGCGCACTACTGGTCAGGAAGGATACTGGGTCTCATGTGTTTGCTACATCATGTAACACAGGATTCTTACAAAGTGAGATAGCAGACTTATTGTCCACCTTGAGTGTTACCTTTTTAGGCTCTATCTCGGTCAATTTAGCAAGCAAACGTGTGAGCCAAACTCCCTAGCACACGGCGGTCATGGCAGCAACATACTCTGCTTCACATGAGAACAATGCCATGAACTTTTGTTTCATTGACTGCCAGCTGATTAGACTCTCTCCAAGGAAGAATATCACTCCGGTGGTACTCTTGCAATCGTTGACATCCCCGGTCATGTAGAAGTTACTGAAGCCGATCAATTTTGCTTCTCATTCCTTCCTGGCATAAAAACATCCATAGTTTCTTATTCCAGCAATATACCGTAGTAAATGCTTCACTGCATTCTAATGTTCCATCGTTGGCTTTTCCATGAAATGGCTTACATAGCTTACCGCATAAGCAATATCCAGTCTTGTGTACACTAGGTACTGAGACCGTCCACAACATTTCTGTAGCACACAACACCTGTTAGTGGAGCAGTACTCTCCTTGCTTAACTTCAACCAAGGCTCTATTGGAATCTGACATGGATTACAATCCGCCATGAAACTCTTTTCAAGAATCTTGGATGCATAAGTTTCGTGGCTCAGTGTGATGCCATTTGCACTCTGAATCACCTTGATGCCAAGATAGTAGGTGAGCAGTCCCAAGTCACTCATCTTGAATAGCCGCTTCATTTCTTCCTTGAACTTGGTGATCTCCAGTGGGTGTGATCCAGTGATTACCAGATTATCAACATACACCCCCACTACCAGACGTGACATGCTTGTTCCTCGTGTGTACATTGCATGTTTGGAGACACTCCTGTGGAAACTAAGCGACAATAGACTTGTATCAAGCTTGGCGTTCCACGCCCGTGGTGCTTGGTGTTGAGGCCAATTGCACGATGACCTACTAGAAGATCAACAAGCCTCCAAGTGTGATTTTCTTCAATCAACTGCAGCTCTTCTAGCATTGTTCGGCACCAACTTTGGATCTGCTCAGCATCAGTAAAACTTATGGGCTCCTCAGTTGTAAGAAGACTGAGCTTACTAAAAGAGTTAGCCAGCTCATGCACCATGGTGGTCTTGTACAGATTCTTCAGGGTGCGAAAATGTCGTGGCCCTTCAGTTGTCGAAGACAATGAGCCACTCGATGGAGTGGCCATTCCACCCCCTTCGCCGCAGGTGTGGTTGGGGACGGTGTTCTCAACAATGTCACTAAGGACTCCTGGTCCACGCCTGGCTCATGGCTGGACACATCATGCGCCAGTGTGGACTACTCTGGTTCCTTATTGCATCCTGTCTCTGAACCTGGGTAAGACAAATACTGAATTGTAAATGTCTCACCAAATTCTAGTGAGCAAACAATCATGCTCAGTCCAGTCCCATTTGGTCTCCTCATCAAAGATAGCATCACGCGTCACATGCACCCTATGAACACCCTCTCGTTCACAGGGTTATATACACGGTATGCTTTAGTGCTGAACTCATATCCAATAAAAACCATTGGCGTGCTTCAGTCTTCAAATTTCTTCAGGTTCAGCCTCTCTGTCTTGATGTGCACCATGCACCCGAACATGCGAAGATAGTGCACGTTGGGCCATCGGCTGTGCCATGCTTCAAACGGAGTCTTCCCTTCAAGGCTTTGAGTTGAGACGTGATTGAGGATGTACACTGCCATATCGACTGCCTCTCCCTAGAGCACAACTGTATGTCCTTGGCCTTCATCATGCTCCTCGCCATCGCAATCACTGTCTAATTATGCCTCTTGACCATACCATTTTGCTGTGGCGAATATGGCGTGGTGAGATGGCAAACGATGCCTTGATTTACACAATATTCCATGAACTCTACAGATGTGAACTCGTCTCCTTGAACAATGAGCATCACATGAAGCTTCCTCTCAGTCTCCAACTCAATGCTTGCTTGGAAGCGCTTGATTGCTTCGGCCGCCTCATCTTTAGCTTTGAGAAAAACTAGCCACATGTATTGATTGAAGTCGTCGACTAGAAACAGAAAGTAGCATCTACCTCTAGGAGTTGCCAGAGTAATCAGTCTGTAGAGATCACCATGTATGAGGTCCAGCACATGATCAACTCGGTACTTGGCCTCCTAAGGAAATGAGGCTTGTCGTTCCTTTCCGGCCAAATAACTTGTGCATAATTGATCCACCTAATCAATTTGAGAAAGTCCTCGAACCAACTCTTACTGAACCAACCTCTGGGGCAAATTAAAATTCAAATGGCTGAAGTGTTCTTGCCATCGCCACGCTAATTCTCTGCTTTGGGCTGACAAGCATATCGACTGCACAATGGTTAGGTTAAGCACATAAAGCCAGTTACTTGTGTGGTTTACCTTGGAGAGATACCTCTAATCTGGGTCGTGGATCTGTATGACGCCATCTTTGATGATCGTCTAGTACCTAACCTCATCAAGCTGCCCAACAATGACAATCTCACTAGATAGCCGAGGTATGTACTAGACGGTCGTGAGTTCACGATGTTTGCCAGTGCGATATGTGAATAAAACCGTTCCTCATCTGCAGATCTCTGCATTTGATCCATCGTCAAACTTCACTGATCCCTTCACAGACGTGTCTAGTTTGGCAAAGGTTGACCGGCACCCGGCCATATGATTTGTAGCTCTAGTGTCCAAGTACCACTTATCATCCTTCTCATCATCAACACGCCCAAGATTCATACGCATCTGGACTTTGTTTAGCGAGATCTTAGTCGAGACAGCCTCAGCCGTCTCATTGATCCCACATACCTCTGCCATGAGCAGAGCTGTCTCATTGATCCCACATACCTCTACCATGAGCAGAGTGTGCTCTTCCTCTTGAGATTGGATGAGATTCGCCTGCTCCTTGCATTCTCTACATGGCTTGCGCATTCCTTTGCAAAATGTCCAAAATTATTGCAATTGAAACATTTCACCTTTGACTTGTCGCGCTTGTAGCCTAAGGAGCCACCGTCTTTCATGTTAGGTGATCTCTTCATTTGACCACCTTGCTTATCTCGATCAGGAGGTGGACCACACCTTCCCCTCGCACCAGAGAAAGAGGTTGAGCCAACAAGCTTCTGCTTTGCTTGAGCCATCTACTCCTCAGTGAGGAGTACCTGGTTGCCTCCATCTCCATTATCCCTTGGTTACCACCGGTCCTCAACAGCTTTGAGGCGACTAATAAGTTCCTCAACGGACATGGTGTTGAGATCAAGCAACTATTCTATTGAGATAGCTACATGATAAAACGTTTGCGGTACAACTCAAAAAATTTCTTCACGACATGATAAAACGTTTGTGGAACCATCTCATCCTATTCCATCCCATCCCATTCCATTTTCATCACTCCAACCAAACACATCCTAAATAGAAATTTTGTTTCTTTTCCACTCTCCATATATGATGATGGTGTGGTTTTCATCGAAAATTTTCTATTATTGTGTGGAAGTGTTTTTCTTATTAGTGTTTGGTTAATCTTTTTGGACATTTGATCATTTAACCTATAGTTGATGTGCAATCGATGATTTGTCCTTTTTATATCATTAATATATAGATCTAAGACCCACATGTCAATGAGATACTATAAGATAAATCATCAATTGCAACTCAAGTTGGGGGGCAAATGATCAATTTTTTTTATCTGTCAATTTTACTACATAAGTATTAACTTCTTTCTTATTATATTCTAGCCCGAGTCTAGCATCCAACCAGTAGCCACCGATCATTCTACGGGCATGGGTGGAACCAGTCTCGCTAAGGGTTCCAACTCGGCCACTGGAAAGAGCCTTGCTCGCAATAGGAGCACGATGCAAGCCGCTTTGGAGGATCCTGAGCTCGTCGGGCGAGAGGCAGAAAGATCTGCTGTCATCAAACTAATTCTCCAAGAGCATTGTCAGGTGATCTCTCTGTTGGGAATGAGTGGTATTGGAAAAACAACTCTTGTTAGAAGTGTCTACGGAAGCGAAGAGCTTAGTGGCAAGTTTCAGAAGCGAGCTTGGGTTACTGTATTGCATCCTTTCAATCCTGAGGAGTTCTTTAGGAGCTTAACTCTGCGGTTACACACAGATACAAGTGATGATGGTAATACTGGAAAGAACATTAGACCGATGGGAGATGATGTACAAAAAAAATTACAAGTGATGCAAATCGAAGATTTGAGAAAAAGGTTACAGGGGATGCAAATTGTAGATTTGAGAAAAGAGACATTCCAGCTTCTAGAAAGTACTTATCTCATTGTTCTTGATGATATATCGTCCAACACAGAATGGGATTCTATAATACCTCATTTACCTAAATCTGAGAAGGCAAGCCGGATCATAATCACTACAAGGGACGCAAGTGTTGCTAGCCGTTGTTCTGATTCCGAACAATACAAGCTGGAATCTCTAGGGGACGATGCCGCACTTGACCTCTTCAAAAAGAAGGTACGTGTGGGGACATATGAAATACTTTACCATGCTCCTTTCCTTTTGATTTGAAGTATATGGCATGACCTCAGGCCTCAGGCATGCTATTACAGTTTAGGCATGACCTCAGATATGCCAGCTATGGCACATAGCAGTTTCATAACTCACTGAAATTTAGGCAGTACGTGTGGGAAGGCAATGCATGCTATGCATTTACCCTAGCTATATGGTGCACTCATGCAATCGTTTTCCACCTGGACACCAAATCAATATGAAAAATCTTCAAAGCAAATTCAAAATGTACTTCCTCAATTTGCTCTACCTATATATGAAATTTTAAGTTCAAATTTATTATATATTGAGAGTAGCAAAAATGAGAAACATCTGACAAATGATTAATCAAAAGGAAAAGCAAAAGCAAAAGGACAAATGCTACTATTTACAGTAACTTTATCATTTTTTGTTTCTTCTAACACATTTTGAATTTGAAGTTGAAATTTTAAAGGGTGCTAGAACACTATAGACCGCATCTTTATTTTTTTAAAAAAATTCATTTTAATTTGGTGCCAAAACCGAAAGTTGATTGTATGAGTGCACTAAAAAAGGGTGATTGCATAGCATATATTGCGAATATTCCATATACTGCCCGTGTGGGTAATATTCGTGAACATGCAACTATGTACGCGTGCTGAATAAACTTCCTTTCTCCCTTTTTTTGTCAAACCTGATTTCTAAAAGATTCCAAGTAATAAGCAAAGGTGGAAAAAGGGCTTTCACAGTCCTCCCAAAAGAAAAGGAGGAAATTTTTTAAAAAAACTTCAATTAAATAGATGGAAAATAGCCATTTTTTTACACCTGTGTACAAATATTCATTTTTCAGGACGCAATTATTGGGCCACACTGTATGCCACCGAAATCTCAAGCAAAATTGGTCCCGATGTGTCCTCCAATGTGGGATCTTTCAGAACCTTTATCAAACTTCAACCACACTCCAAGTGAAATCTGTTACTACACGTATTACAATCTACTGACATCTTATTAAACTATTAGCACACACACATGCTGCTACAATCTGTCAAAAAATTGTTTATGCTCCAAAACATATGATACTTATCAAGATGATGCATCATTCCAGGAATACCTAAAAATAAAATTTGGATATAGACATACAGTACATGTAATATTATGTAGATTTTGAAAATGACAATACCAAATTCGTCTATGGTATCAAAAACCAAAAAAGACGTGCATGATACACTAGTGCTCTTTTTTAGTACTATACGGATGAATTTTACATTGAATTTTGTAAGTGTGTATAACGTTATATGTACTACATTTATGAATTTTTTTGGGTACCTAAAATCAGTAGAGCATGAGTGTATCATGCCCTTTTCAAATATGAGAACACGGTAACCCATGGCACCAACAAAATTTTCAATTACTATTAGCATTTAGCCCGTTTAATTCTACGGACAAATCCTTACATGCCATTGTAAAATCCCTTCTCAATTATTATTATTAAGTCGCCCTAAAAAAGACAGCATGCATCAATTATTATTAAGCATTAAGAAGAATTAATCAAATCTCTTCTCAAAATTCTATCATCTCAATCTATGATCTCCTCTTTCTCCGAAGATCTTTTCCCTTTAGGTGCCATCTTCACCCTCTGTGCATAGTCACGGTAAACTAAGGTAGATAAACTAAGGTTCATCCTAGATGAAGTATCATCTAGGGCTTCTTACTCGTAAATGGGTAATTTAATTCATTGAAGTAGTCCGTGGTCTAAATTACAGGATGCACACCTCACTTTACATAGAGGGGCTCACACGATATAAAGATAGAAAAAACCGAATGCTGAAATATAAACTGCTCTCAACTTTCTAGAATAGAAAATAGGATCCTAATATTTGAAAATTACTAAAATAAGGAATAACTAAAAGTACTCATTGTTTCTTTCTAGATGTACTTGGTACCCGTGGGCTTTCCTTTCAATTTTTCCATCCGAATAAGAACCAATGCCGTCTCAACACAATATCACACTGATGCATGAGACTAAAATTTGTGCTAACACGTGCCAGTCTTTGATTGATTGTCGCTCTTCATTCATATGTCCGATTATTAATCCGCTTGAATCTTTATACTTTTGGTGAAGAGAGGATTTAGGATTCCCCTGCATCAGGTACTCACTTTTCTTGAATCGTGTTTCAGGTATTTAGTGGAGTTGAAAAGGTTGATTTAACTGATACCATGATGGAGCAGGCAGAACTTATTCTAAAAAAGTGTGATGGCCTTCCCCTTGCCATTGCCACTATAGGCAGCTTTCTGGCAACCAAACCTAAAACCATTTTGGAATGGAGAAAATTGAATGATCATATCAGTGTGGAGTTGGAGAACAATCTAGAACTTGACAAGATAAAGACCGTCCTTACCTCAAGCTATGATGGATTACCTTATCATCTCAAGTCTTGCTTTTTGTATTTGTCGATTTTCCCTGAAGGCCACAACATCAGGCATGGCTTGAGGTAAGGACGGTCTTTATCTTGTCAAGTTCTAGATTGTTCTCCAACTCCACACTGATATGATCATTCAATTTTCTCCATTCCAAACCTAAAACCACTATAGGCAGCTTTCTGGCAACCAAACCTAAAACCATTTTGGAATGGAGAAAATTGAATGATCATATCAGTGTGGAGTTGGAGAACAATCTAGAACTTGACAAGATAAAGACCGTCCTTACCTCAAGCTATGATGGATTACCTTATCATCTCAAGTCTTGCCTTTTGTATTTGTCGATTTTCCCTGAAGGCCACAACATCAGGCATGGACGTTTAGTGAGGCGGTGGATTGCAGAGGGTTACTCAAGGGAAGTGAGAAGCAAGACTGCCGAGGAAGTAGCAGAGGAACACTTAACAGACATTATTAACAGGAGCATGATACAACCATCGAAAACAGGGACTCGTGACACTGGGAAGACTACTGATTTCTGCCAAGTGCACGATCTCATGCGTGAAATCAGCGTCTCAAAGTCAGAAGAAGAGAATCTTGTTTTCGTACTGGATGAGCATTCCACCTTGCAGTCTAAAAATAAAGTACGCCACCTTGTTGTGAGCCGTAGTTGGAGCAGAGACCAAAAGAAAGATGTGTTGGGAAGCATCCTGGACGTGTCCCACATTCGATCATTGACCGTATTTGGAGAGTGGCGATCATTTTTCATTTCTAAGAAGATGAGATTGCTTCGGGTGCTTGATTTAGAAGACGCAGAAGATCTGCGGGACCATGACCTTGTGCCAATCGGGGACCTTCGCCACCTAAAGTACCTGTCTCTAAGAGGATCCAATCAACGATTACCTACATGGATCGAGCAGATGCAGATGCTAGCCAAGCTGACCCTACGGAGTACCGAACTGGAGCATGATGCCATACTAGACGTACTTGGGAAGCTGCCAAATCTTGCCATACTAGACGTCTTCGTCGGGGGTCATTTAAGTGGAGAGAAGAAGTCCCGACACGTTCACAAGTCTGACGGAGCTGGAGCTTGATAGCCTAGATGACCTCAAATCGGTCGAGTTTGAAGAAAAAGCCACGCCTAAGCTTGAGCTGCTACGGGTGCGCTATTGTTCTATTGGTGATGGGTTTTCGGGGATACGATTCCTGCCAAGTCTCAAGGAAGTTTCGCTCTCAAGGCGGGTCCCAGAAAATATCAGGGAAGGCTTGCGGGTCCAACTGGCCGAGAATAAGAACAAACCACATCTGAAGATAGAGGACTGAATAGCGCTATCTGATTTTGCGCTTTACCCTGGTTTGTTTGGTTTGGACAAAACCAAATTGTTGCTAGTCCTCCTTTCATTCGTATGTAATGCACCTATACGTTGATCCTTCATTCGATCTCTCGAGTCTTGCGAATTCAAACGAGCAATACCCAATGTTGTTGTTCAATTATGTTTCTCTCCAATAAGTAGGGTGCTGCTGTCTACTCTGCAATCGATCCTTGTGAAAATTTATCTTTCCCTCACCTATTTTTGCAACACAAAATATACTCGCAAGGAAATAATGCATTTAAACTAATCATAACAAGACAGGCACTCCAGCCTCCAAAGTGCTCGCATATTTGAAAATGGGTCAATTTTGGCACTGTTTGTCACGCGTGTACCAAATTTTGGCTCTGAACCTACACCTCCGAGAAAGCCTCGTCGAATCCTACGCCCCCGCTGTACTCCTACCCCTCCCCGTCCTGCTGCAGAGCGTGGGGCTTCGCCTAGCCGCTCTCCCGTGGGCGGGGTCATCTCCTCCCACTTGCACATGGACGACCTCGCCGAGAAGTTCCTACGGCCGCCGTCCTGGGCCCGTGCACCGTCGCTCCCCAGAGCAGAGCGACAATAGCGACTGCCCGCTCGGTGGATTTGGGATTTTTTTTTTACAAGGTGGCAAGAGGCTTGCTTGTCTATTAATTCACAGGAAGAGTTAAAGGTGTGAAGGTGAAAGGAAACCGAAGAAAAAATAGGAGTGGCAAGGTGAAGGTGAAAGGCAGCGACCTCCTTTATTGCTGCTACCAAGGTTAATGGGGCGGTCTCGATGGCTCAACCATCCTCTGCTGATGGAGTTATGGTCCCCATTACCTGAGATCGATTTTTGGGGCCCTAGCGCTGTTGATTGTCCGGCAAGCTTCAGGATTTTTTTTCGACTGTCAAGCAAAATACGCATGATTCTTTTATTGCGATTATGACAGGAACGGAATGGAGCAAGTTCATTTGAAATGTCAACTTCTGCAGTCCTGGAGCTGAGCTAGTTCTTATCCATCCATCCCCAGGATGCCTTTTCTGCACCATCGTTGAGCTCTATCGCACAAAATTCCAGTAATCCCATCTCCACACAAACAAGCAAAACCACAAGCAAAACCATTGGAGAGGAATGGAAGCGACGGTGGTGAGTGTTGCCAAGTCCGTGCTGGATGGAGCGCTTAGCAAGGCCAAATCCGCCGTTGCGGATGAAGTTGCTCTGCAGCTTGGCGTCCAGCGCGATCTGGCTTTCATCAAGGATGAGTTCGACATGATGCAGACCTTCCTCATGGCCGCGGACGAGGACCGGGCCAAGAAGAAGGTGGTCAAGACCTGGGTGAAGCAGGTTCGTGACCTGGCCTACGATGCCGAGGATTGCCTCCAAGACTTTTCTGTTCATCTGCAAAAACCATCTTGGTGGCGCTTCCCTCGCACGCTGCTAACACGGCACCGCATCGCCAAGGAGATTAAGGAGCTGAAGGCCAGGGTGGAGGATGTGAGCAAGAGAAACCTGCGCTACCGCCTCATCGAAGACTCTAATTCCAACCCTGCCACCGCTACTGAGCGATCCAGCATCAGCAGCGCAGCAATATCTAGCACTGATGAACTAAGGATTGCTGCTGCAAACAAGGACGAACCAGAGGTGGATCTTTGCCAACTGATCACCGCAGATGACCAAGCTCTTCGAGTGATCTCAGTGTGGGGAGGAGCAAGCGATGATATCAAGAAAATGTCCATCATCAGGGAAGTCTATGACAGTCAAGAGATATACACGAAGTTTAGATGCCGCGCCTGGGTTAAGTTGATGAATCCTTTCAATGCCAATGATTTCCTCCAGTGCATGGTCAGGCAATTTTACTGGAATTCTCTTCGAGCAAAGGGAAAGGCAGAAGAAGGAGCAGCTATAGGGGTTGGTGTTCTGAAGAAGATGATGACGGTTACAGCACATGGTCATATGATTGACGAGTTTGATAGATACGTGAATGAGAATAGGTACCTGATTGTCATTGATGACCTGTCCACTGTAGTGGATTGGGATTGGATCAAAACATGCTTCCCTGACAGGAAGAATGGAAGCCGAATCATAGTATCCACGGAGCAAGTGGAAATTGCAAGACTATGCACAGGGCAGCCAAACCTAGTATCAAAGCTCAATCAATTATCAACAGATCAACCTCTTTATCTCTTCTACAATAAGGTAACATTGCTGTTTGATTGCGATCAACCACTCGTGAAAGCAAAATACATGTTAATCGCTAAAGAAACATTTTTTTAGCAATCCTGTCACATTAAATTGTCTAAATGTTTATGGCATCTTATTGTCACAAAGTTTACTTGAGGATGTCAAGGGGTGTCTTGGAGTCCCACAACAGTGCATCATGCAAATATTATGTACCACTTTTCTAAACAAAATATTTCTTTTTCACTCTTCATATATGATGATGGTTGTGGTTTTCATCTAAAATTTTCTATTATTGTGTGAATGTGCTTTTCTCACAAGTGTTTGGTTAATCTAAATTCTGCTTTTGGTCACATAAATATTAACTTCTTTCTTATTATATTCTAGCCCGAGTCTAGCTCAAATAATGCCACCGCTGCCAATAGCATCCAACCAGTAGTCACCGATGACATAGTGGAGGATCAATCTATGAGCATGGGTGGAACCAACTCGGCCACTGGAAAGAGCCTTGCTCGCAATAGGACGATGCAAACCGCTTTGGAGGAATCTCAGCTCGTCGGGCGAGAGGCAGCAAGATCTGATGTCATCAAACTAATTCTCCAAGAGCATTGTCAGGTGATCTCTGTGTGGGGAATGGGCGGTATTGGAAAAACCACTCTTGTTAGAAGTGTCTACGGAAGCGAAGAGCTTAGTGGCAAGTTTGAGAAGCGAGCTTGGGTTACTGTATTGCATCCTTTCAATCCTGAGGAGTTCTTTAGGAGCTTAGCTCTGCGGTTGCACACAGATAATACTGGAAAGGACGTTAGCCCGACGGGAGATGGTGCACCAAAAAGGTTACAGGGGATGCAACTTGCAGATTTGAGAAAAAAAACATCCGAGCTTCTAGAAAGTAGTACTTATCTCATTGTTCTTGATGATCTATCGTCCAACACAGAATGGGATTCTATAATACCGTATTTACCTAAATATGAGAGGGCAAGCCGGATCATAATCACTACAAGGGACGCAAGTGTTGGTGTTGGTAACCATCGTTTCATGCAATACAAGCTGAAATCTCTAGAGGAAGATGCCGCACTTGATATCTTCAAAAAGAAGGTACGTATGGGGACATACAAAACACTTCATCATGCTCCTTTCCTTTTGATTTGAAGTGTTATGTAGGAGTATATGGCAAGGATTGCCGCTGCTCAGGCCTCAGGCATGCTATTACAGTTTAGGCCCCGTTTGGCACAGCTCTAGCTCCGAGATCTATGCTGGATCTGTAGTTTGTTGACTAAATTAAAGTGATTTAAATATTTTTATTTAATATATAATATAAATGAAATGAGTCATGTAAATGCATTTAACATGCCTACAACTCTAGATCCAGGATTTCCTAGAGCTACAGATGACCAGCTCTAGGAAATCTACAGATTTCCTAGAGCTAGAGCTCTGCCAAACGGGGCCTTAGGTATGACCTCAAATGACCTCAGGCATAACTCACTGAAATTTAGGTGGTACGTGTGGGAAGGCAATGTATGCTATGCAATTACCCTATATGGTGCACTCATGCAATCGTTTTCCACTTGGGCACCAAATCAACATAACAAATCCTCAAAAAATTCAAAATGAACTTCCACAATTTGCTTTACCTATATATATGAAATTTCAAGTTCAAATCTATCTATTATATTATTAAAATGATAGAAAAAAGCCATCACATTTGCACTCAAAGTTATAAATTCTCATATTAATTGGTGGAAAAAAAGAGAAAGATCTACACCATTGATTGTGGTGGGTTCACATTATAACGTTTCAGATTAAAAGAAAGTGTCCATGTCAAATACAATCCATAAATAACTAAAATTCAGAACAAAAAATAAAATAAGCAATTTGATCTCTATACGAATTTCTAAGTAATATCCCTAAATAAACATAATTCAAAATAAAACAGAAAATAACAATTAGATTTGTATATGAATTCCAACAAAATAACTAAAATTTGAAATAAAAAATAAAATAAACTAGCAATTTGATTTTATTATGAATTTCGAAGTAAAATCCCTAAATAGCTTTAATTTAGAATAAAAATAAAAAAAAATCAGCAATTGGGTTTGTATACTAGTTCCAACCGAAAATAATTGAATTTGGAATAAAAACAATAGAAAATTTGCAATTTGGTTTCCATACGAATTCCAAAGTAAAATCTCTAAATAACTAAAATTTGCAATAAATTAAATAGATTGGCAATCTGATATGTATATGACCTCTAATAAAAAACAACTATATTTTTGAATAAAAATGAAAGTTATGAGGATAGTACGAATAGTATCGGAGGAGATCATGAAAAAGTGCAATGGCATCAATCTGTCTTGCAAAGAAGGCATTGACCCATAGAGAAATGAAGAGTTGAGATGGTAGAAGTGGAGATGAGGACAATTCATGCTGCTCACCTTTGCCATTTGATAAGGACAATGCTGTGCTGCTCGCGGGAGCCGTTTAAGAAAAAAGCTAGAGTGGAAGAAGCCAAGGGCTTCGATGACAAGTGGTGAGCGCCAACATTGTTGAAGAAGTTAGTTGCCAAAGAAACTTGATGATAGGAAAGTCTTGGTAGAAAGGAGGTGAAGCTGTACAATGAAGATGAATTATGGATGATGTAGGATCATCGGGTAGTTAGGAGCATGCCATCACTTCTCTATATTGTTAGCAACGATTAAAGCACACATACCTGCATCAATGAAAGTGAAAGGTCACCACAGTTAGTGAGGAACCCGCAATGTTGAGTTGGCTAATGTCAAAGAAGAGGAGCGATTGACACGGAAGAAGAGGACATCAAGCATGTATGTATGTATGTATGTATGTATGTGTGTGTGTGTCTATATATATATATATATATATATATATATATATATATATATATATATATATATATATATATATATATATATATATATATATATATATATATATATATATATATATATATATATATATATATATATATGGGAGCACATCTAGTGCTAATGGCTATTTCAGTGCTAAAGTGCTAATGGTGACGTGGACCGTCCAATCTAGATTGCGTGGCTCAGATGGAGGTGGGTGGGAATTCCATCCCACTTAAACACTTTTGCAGAAAACCCCCTGTGCTTTGCACTTAAGTGAAAACACTACAATATACAACAATAATAGTGGACTTGATAGGTTTTTGTTGAAATTGTAGGGGTTTTCTATAAATGTGTTTAAGTGGGGATGGAGTTCCCACCACCTCCATCTGAGCCATGCAATTTAGATCGGGCAATCCACATCGCCATTAGCACCTTAGCACTAGATATGCCCCATACATTCATACATGCATGCATGCATGCATGCATACATACATACATATGGATGCATCCATATAAATAGAAGCACGAATACACAGAAGTAGAAGAGCAAAGAGTTCAGAGTAGAGATGGCGTAGCCATAAGGAATAGACTCAGGGCCACGAGAGAGAGTGTGATGGGTGTCCTCGACAGAGATTGGTGACAATTGCACATGTATATGTGTTTGATGTCACAATGGTTAGCATTAAGCAATAATTAGAGATAACTAGAAGATAACTATGTGGTTGAGTATTGCATTGGAAGCGGTAGAAGTTAAGAGGGATCGATCAAGAATTGGGCTTATTGTTGGATGTTGGAGTAGAAAAATTATGGAAGTAAGAAAAGTTATGGGACACACGGTTTGGTAGGGTAGCCAGTGTATGAGAAAAGATAAGTTCATGGTAGGTCGCTCATAGTGCATTTATGTATGCGTGAGTAAGGTACTTTAATATCATAAAAATTAATAAGATAATTTATAGCACACGTATCAACATATTACTTGAGATTAAAATAGAGTTACATGTGTATGTATACATTTTGAAAAATAGTAACTAATAGAGAAAGAAGTTGGGCATGCAGCTAAATGATACATGCATGATGGAGAGTGGTTATGTTTCTAAAAAACCCCAACAATTTATTATGATCAATGATTTTCTTTCATGAAGTTCATACTTCAATTGCGTTCATCGTTGTATTTTTCTTTGAGTTTGTATTGTTATTTCTAATGTTTATGAGGTCTTAAAATTTTAAATAGCCTATAAGATATATAAATTTATTGTCAAGCATCTATGTTATATCATTTAATGCTACTAACTTTGAAACAAATCTAGCCATGCAAATGCATGAGCCACTCTGCTAGTTTATTATATATTAAGAGTAACAAAAATGAGAAACATCCGACAAATGATCCATCAAAAGCAAAAGCAAAAGCAAAAAAGACAAATGCTACTATTCACAACAACTTTATCTTTTTGCTGTCTTCTAACACATTTTTGAATTTGAAGTGAAAATTTAAAGGGTGTAGAACACCCTATAGACTGCATCTTCATTTTTTTTTTTCAAAATTTTCATTTTAATTTGGTTCCAAAACCAAAAGATGATTGTATGAGTGCACCAAAAAAAGGGTGATTGCCTAGCATATATTGCCCGTGTGGGTAATATTCGTGAACATGCAACTATGTATGTGTGCCGAATAAACTTCCTTCCTCCCTTTTTGTCAAACTTGATTTCTAAAAGATTCTAAGTAATAAGCAAAGGTGGAAAAAGGGCTTTCACAGTCCTCCCAAAAGAAAAGGAGGAAATTTTTAAATATCTTAAATTAAATAGATGGAAAATAGCCATTTTTTACACCTTTGTACAAATATTCATTTTTGAGGACGCGATTATTGGGCCACTCTATATGCCACTAAAATATCAAGCAAAATTGGTCTCGATGTGTCCTCCAATGTGGGATACGTACCTTTTAAACCTAAAAAGAAAATTTGGATATAGACATACAGTACATGTAATGTTATGTACATTTGCAAAATGACAATACCAAATTCGTCCATGGTATCAAAAACTAAAAAAGACAACTAGTGCATGATACACTGGTGCACTTTTTAGTACTACACAGATGAATTTTACATTGAATTTTGTAAGTGTGTATAGCATTATATGTACTACATTTATAAAATTTTTTTGGGTATCTAAGATCAGTGGTGCATGAGTGCATATGCCCTTTTCAAATATGAGAACACGGTAACCCATGGCACCAACGAATTTTCCAATTACTATTAGCATTTAGCCCGTTTAATTCTACAGATAAATTATTACATGCCACTGCAAAATCCCTTAATTAGTCTGACATAAGAGTGAGGCTATGTTACAAAACAGTGGCTAACACACTTTTGCAAGATATTTGCTACCATCTTTGTCAACGGCATATTTGCAAGTATGCTATTTTAAACATAGATATTTGTCTTTTCTCTTTATAGAGGAAGGACACTTCACATCATCCTTGCTTTGCTTTCTTGGAATAATCCACTTGAATAAAGCACACGATACGACAAGAAAACCCAGAAATAACATAAGCATCAAATTGCTTAGATTTCAAAGGTTTGTATGGGGGATTTCTTAACCTGTTTTCATTTTTTAAAACATATTATTATGAAAATTAATGGCCAAAAGTGGCTTGTTAGAGACTGTAAAGTCAAAAGCATCACGTAGGTACTAGGGAATAAGGAATACTGAATAGTAGTTGGTGGGCGCTGCAGTGGATAGCCTAATCGAAGAGCACAAAGGAGCAAATGGAGGGTTTGTCATTTGCAGGAATTACTGTTTACGCACAGGTAGGATGTCCCGATATGCGATACGGGTACAGCGATACAGATACAACGATACGATATTTTCTAAAAACAAGGATACATCGATACGGCAAGTGTGTGTGTGTATGAAAATACAAAATTGTAAGCAGGCTACGAGAGAGGGAGAAACTGAGATTACCTTGATGAATTGAATGCTATATATTCCATTAATCAACGGAGCAAGATAGCACTTTCCAGTTAGTCTATTCCCCTTTCCAGTTCCGATCGGCCCTTCCTCAAAATTGATGTCAACCTAGACAGAACATTGTAATCATAAGCATCCATGGGTTGTGTGAAATAAGATCAGCTATTTGTCATCATAATTTAATGCGTGTGACATTATTTAATCTACAAGAATGAACAGCAGCCGCAATAATGTCTAACCAGGATAGAAAATAATTGCAGTAGTACATTCAGTGTATGGCTATAGTTTAAGGAAAATCTAGTAGTAAATCTTGCTGTCACAATTAATATTGTACAGTAGCTCCCAACCTCCCAAGCCATCTTAATATGATAACCATAGCCCATAGATCAATGAAGCATAATGCAATGGCTGCAGTCATAGAAAATTCATTCATACAGAGTTACAATATAACATCGAGTATTAATCAAGTCGAGAATACACATAGATATGAAGCCACCAAAGCTGAGGAAGATGAACCCGCCAGTTGGAATTCTACAGCGCTTGAGTTGGAGGAGGAGCCAGCACAGGCCTTCACTAGAGAAAGTTAGAGGAAGGCGAGAGGAGGTCGGGGAAGTAGCCGGCGTTGGAGAAGACCACCGAAACCAGTAGATTTGGTGGTGGCGCACCTTAGGGTTCAGCGGCGTTGAGGTTGTAGGCGGCAGCGGGACGAGCCGAGGTCGGTAGTAGGTAGAGGGAGCTGAGGGGAGTTGAAGGAGACCACTGGCGGCGAAGGAGGTCGCCGGGGGTGGCGGATTTGGGCGGCGGTGCACGTCGCTCGTAGGGAGAGAAAGAAATAGATAGAGGGGCGGCTGAGAGAGGGAGTGGAGAGAATGAGGGAGGCAAAGGTAGTGGATTAAGCCAGAGGCGGTGGTGGTGGATCAGGTCGGCGAGGGTGACCTCCAGGTGGCGACAGAGGCGATGCGGGGGGACGGTGGCGGCGACGGTGTAAGATCGAGGAGGCCGACTACAGGGGGGTGAATAGGTGGTCTAAAATTTTCTTCAAATTAATATTAACAATTCAAAACATTTTCTATTTGTCTAAAGCAAGTATATAGTGGGGAAGCTAAAAACAATTTGGTTTAGCTCAAATAGCGCCTAAGTCAAGCAAATTCGCCTAAGTGCACTAACAATACTAACCTAGGTCAAGGTTTACAATCATAGGTTTACAAGCAATCAAAATAATGCTAAGTAAGTAATTTGCTTGAATGTAAAAAGAGCACAAGAAAGCAAACCACAAATGACATGTTCTCTTTTTACCGTGGTGTTCGGAGACTTGCCGGTCTCCCTAGTCCTCGTTGAGGTTAGCCCAAACGAATTGAACCAGCTCCACAAATTAAGCCTTTCACCTCAAATCCACTAGTGGTAGCTCTTCCCCGCTCCGGGTAGGTGAGATCCAACCTTCACACACGCCGGGCCTTCTCACAAGCTTCTTTGAGAAGATCATCGGGCACGACGCCTCCAACGCCGTCTAGGAGTCGGCAAACTCTAAGAGTAATAAGTCAAGCCCCTTGCTTGACTCTCACCACGTGCAACGAATGCATAAGCTCAATCCGGACACAAAGTCCTCCTCTAGATGCAACACATGCACTCTAGATCACCTCTCCTCTCTCACAAAGTGCAACACATGCACAATTGAGTGGAGAGCCTCACACTAGCTCAAAAGAGTGAAATGGAGTCCCAAAAACCTTACCCCAACCGATCACAAGGGAGTATTTATAGCCCACATCTCGAAACTAGCCATTGGAGTCAAAAACAGGATTTTGCGGAACTACCGCCGTTATAGGAGCGGTACTACCACTCCCCATCACAACAGCTAGAAAAATAGCCGTTGTTCAGACATTTGC
Organism: Dendrocalamus sinicus; assembly: GCA_036346575.1. Classification (NCBI taxonomy): domain Eukaryota; kingdom Viridiplantae; phylum Streptophyta; class Magnoliopsida; order Poales; family Poaceae; genus Dendrocalamus; species Dendrocalamus sinicus. Next base: position 35,921,809 of record CM070662.1, read on the forward strand.
AGAATAACCACAGTTATAAAATGCGGTACTACCGTTCTGCGGTAGTTCTGCAAAGTCGGCGCGGTAGTTCTGTTTTCAGATTTTCAGCACAGACAGCACTCGGAAAAACGGTCATAACTTTTGACTCCGATGTCGGAATTGAGTGATCTTGGACTCTATGGAAAGCTTATTCAGAGGGCTATATAATGCATCTATTTGCATGATCTCAAACACATTATATTAATGCAGAAATCAAAAGAGATCCAAAAGAGTCACTCCCATGGTCTATGTCCAAAGGAAATAGTAACAAACAATCTTAGACCATGCCAAGGGATAATGTATGATCTCTAACTTTTGCAAAACACATTTGCAAACTTAGATCATGTCACAAGGAGTAGGTACATGGACTTCAACCTTTTGCAAAATACATTTATAAAGTATAGTCACATGTTACAAGGATTCACCACATGAGCTTCAACCATTTGCAAAACAAATTCGCAAATCAACATATGATGAGATTCAAACTACTAGATGTGACCCCTTTTAATAGTACGGCAACCTATACTAGCAATCCGGTCTTTCAACCAAATACCAAGACCGGTAAAAGACTAGGAACACATCCTTAGCCCTAGCTAGTCATACCTTTGCCTTGGATCATCTTCTCGATATGCATCAACTTATGATGCATTCTTTTCTGCAGCTCCATCAATACATGATGGCCTTCACTTGACTTGATCAACACATGATCATCACCATGCATTAACTCATGATGCGTTCTTTTTCTTCGATGGCCTTCAACACATGAAGACATCTTCTTCTTGATCTTGACTTGATGATTTTCAACCCATGAAGTCATCCCAAGTCATCCTCATTTGTGGAACCTAACCTATTCATCCAACTCATGGAAAATGTTAGTCCCACAAATCGATTGTCATTAATTACCAAAACTCACCATTAACTCATAATGGAGGGACTATATTCTCAATCTTTCCCTTTTGGTAATTGATGACAATCTCAACAAATAATGAGATAATAAATTGAATATAAAATCATTTGAATTCAAAGTGCGGTACTACCGCCGTTATAAAATCCAGCACTACCGCTCTGCAGTAGTTCCGCAAAATCGGCGCGGTAGTTCCGCTTGAGCCGGAACCAAACTTGGCGCTCTCTGGAAAAAAGGCTCCGCTCTACCTCCGGAGCTTCCTGGCTCAGGAAGTACCGCTCTATATAGCGGAACTACCGCCTCCAGTAGTAGTTTCGGCGTTGAAATCACCGGTACTTCCGATCCCGTGAAATCTTAGGTGCATCCGGAGGGTGCTCTCTGGAAAAAAAGGCTCCGCTCATCTCCCGGAGCTTCCGATCGTTGGTAATACCGATTTTTCTTGCGGAACTTCTGCTCTGCGGTAGTTCCAACGTTGAAAACTGTGGTACTACCGCTCTTCCAGACAGAGCACAGATTTGGCTTTTAAAAAGATTTTTAATGAATGCATGCTCCTAGGTTGATCCCAATATATGTATAAAAGGAAATATGGATCAATACTAACGAAACTCCAAAACATAGAGAGAGAGAGAGAGCTCTCCCTAAATATGTGCATACAAGTCTATATGAAGAAAAATATATGCACATATTCATTTGAACAATTTGAGGAGTTCAATCTATATTTTGAATCTAAGGAATGCATTAACATATGAGAAAGTGATTTTGAATGCATACCTCTTTGATTTTACCTTTTCATCCAAATGATACTAAGCTATAATATACTTTGAACAAACATATTAGTCTCATATATACATTTGTCATTATCACCAAAACAATATAAAAGTATTTGTCATTAACATCAAAATCTCATAATGGCATTTGTCATTAATACCAAAACCAACTTAAACGGAACTTGATCTTTCAGACGGCAAGCGGGGGGAGGCGATGTGGGGGAAGGGCGATGGCGGGCGGGAAGAGGGTGGTGGCAGCAGTGGCTAGTGGGGGGAGGGGGAGGCCAAGTAGTGATGCATGTGGGCCGGGCCGGCTGGCTAAAATTGTTGGGCCAGATGTATCGGAGGCGTATTGCAGCGTATCATAGATGTATTGGAGTATTTTTTTTAATTTTCTTTTTAGCTGAAATTAGCTGATACTTCACCGATGCCGTATCATCGCGTATCGATATGTATCACTGTATTGAATAAGTATCAGACACACGTACGTCAGTTGGGAGCCGTATTGGTGCTTCCTTGACGCACTGTGCGTGTGAACAGTACCAGTACCATGTACTGTAACACTCGTGTTTGTTCGTGTTAGGCCCATGGTGCATTAATATTTAGGAAATAGAGATAAAAATAGTTAGTTTTTTTGTTAGTTGAATTTATTTTTTAAAGGTAAATTCTAGCTATTAGATATAGGTTGAGATGGTTCCTTGGGGATAAGTCAAGTTGTCCTTGTAAAAGGATAGCATGTATCACTTATTATCAAGCAGTAGGAAGAATCAATCTAGTCTCTCTCTAAGGTTTTATCATCTCAGTCTATGATCTCCTCTTTCTCCTAAGTTCTTTTTCCTTCAGGCGTGCCATCTCGATCCTCCTTTGTGCATAGTTACACGATAAACTAAGGTTCATTCTAGATGAAGTATTATCTAGGGCTTCTTAACTCGTAAAGTGGTAATTTCAATCATGGAAGTAGTCTGTGGTCTAAATTACAGAGTGCACACCTCACTTTACATAAGAGGAGCTCACACGATATAAAGATAGAAAAAACCGAATGCTGAATCCTTAATCCGCTTGAATCCTTATACTTTTGGTGAAGAGGGGATTTAAAGGATTCCCTGCATCAGGTACTCACATTCTTGAATCATTTTTTCAGGTTTTTAGTGGGATTGAAAAGGATAATTTAACTGAAAAGCCTTTGATGGAGCAAGCAGAACTTATTCTAAGAAAGTGTGGTGGGCTTCCCCTTGCCATTTCCATTATAGGTGGCTTTCTGGCAACCAAACCTAAAACCACTTTGGAATGGAGAAAATTGAATGATCATATCAGTGTGGAGTTGGAGAACAATCCAGAACTTGGCGAGATAAAGACCGTCCTTACCTCAAGCTATGATGGATTACCTTTTCATCTCAAGTCTTGCTTTTTGTATTTGTCGATTTTCCCTGAAGACCACAACATCAGGCATGGACGTTTAGTGAGGCGGTGGATTGCAGAGGGTTACTCGAGGGAAGTGAGAAGCAAGACTGCCGAGGAAGTAGCAGAGAAACACATTACAGACATTATTAACAGGAGCATGATACAACCATCCATAAAAGTAAATGATCATGTTGGGAAGACTACTAATTTCTTCAAAGTTCATGATCTCATGCGTGAAATCAGCATCTCAAAGTCAGAAGAAGAGAATCTTGTTTTCGTACTGGATGAGCATTCCACCTTGCAGTCTAAAAATAAAGTACGCCACCTTGTTGTGAGCCGTAGTTGGAGCAGAGACCAAAATAAGGATGTGTTGGGATGCTTACTGGACGTGTCCCACATTCGATCATTGACCGTATTTGGAGAGTGGCGATCATTTTTCATTTCTAAGAAGATGAGATTGCTTCGGGTGCTTGATTTAGAAGACACAGAAGATCTGCGGGACCATGACCTTGTGCCAATCGGGGACCTTCGCCACCTAAAGTACCTGTCTCTAAGAAGATGTGTATGTATCTACCATCTCCCGGATTCATTTGGTAATCTGTCAGACCTGGAGACACTGGATATCACACGTACATTTGTGATCACACTGCCAGCAAGCATTGTTAAGCTCTCAAAGCTAAAATACCTTCGTGCCGGTCCCATACCTTACAATGAGAATCACAGCTGGAAAATAAATAAAATTGATCAGCCCTTGAAGAAATTTGGCTTAGCAGCTTACAAGAGCTATTTACGGAGAAAATCTATTGATGACTTGGACGCGCTACCACTTCTCTGTTTTGAGGCTGGTGTTTGGTTGCGAAGCTGGGACATTTATGGTGTTAAAGTGCCCAGAGGGATCGGGAGGTTGAAGGCCCTGCACACATTGGGTGTAGTCAACATTGCATGGGGAAAGGCCATGCTGAAGGAGCTCAAGAAGCTCACTCAGTTGCGTAGGCTAGGAGTGACTGGCATCAACAAGAAAAACTACAAGGAGCTCTGTTCTGCTATTGCCAATCTTGGCCGCTTGCGGTCCTTGTCAATGCGCGCCGAGGGCGAGCCTGGGTTAGAAGGCTGTTTGGATGACCTGCCCCCTCCAAATGACCTACAGATCCTTAAGTTGTACGGCCGTCTGGTCAAGTTACCTACATGGATCAAGCAGATTCAGATGCTAGCCAAGTTGACCCTACGGAGTACCCGACTGGAGCATGGACGTGCCATAAAAGACCTTGAGAAGCTGCCAAATCTTGCCATTCTACGTCTTTGTTTTGGGTCATTGAAGGTGGGAGAACTCCGCTTCCCTTTCCGTCCCGACACGTTCATAAGTCTGACGGTGCTGGAGCTTTATAGCCTATATGAGCTCAAATCGGTCGAGTTTGAAGAAAAAGCCACACCTAAGCTTGAGCTGCTACGGGTGCGCAATTGTTTTCTGACAGGCGGTGATGGGTTTTCGGGGATACGATTCCTGCCAAGTCTCAAGGAAGTTTCGCTCAAGTTTTTCAACGAACCTTTCTCCGACGAAGAAGACACGAAAGGCTGGCGAGAAATCAAGGAAAACTTGCGGGACCAACTGGCCGAGAATAAGAACAAACCACATCTCAAGATAGAGGACTGAACCAAATTGCTGCTAGTCTGTTCATTCGTATGTAATGCACCTATACATTGTTCCTTCCTTCGATCTCCCGAGAGTCCTGTGAATTCGAAGGAGCAAAACCCAATATTGTTGTTCAATTGTGTATGTCTCCAATAAGTAGGGCGCTGCTGCATACTCCTGCAATCGATCCTTGTGAAAATTTGTCTTTCACTCACCTTTTTTTTAAATGTCTTTTTCTCTCCTATTATTACAACACAAAATATACTCGCTAGGAAATAATGCATTTACCCAAATCATAACAAGACAGGCACCCCAGCCTCCGAAGTACTCACATTTTTTGGGGCGTTAGGATTGGGCGCTTGGCCTGCCGAGCATCTCCGGGGCATCTCGACACGTCTCGACAAGTTTGGTGTAAGCTTTGCCACTGCCGGGTCCAAACCAACATGACGATGAAACACCCGGTATGCGAAAAAGAAACCTAACATCGAAGGACTTTGCCTAGTTGAAATGAGCCCGGTGAGTCTACGCGTATGTTTATATTAATTGTGGCGGATAGATTTTAGCTATAAAAATAAATAATATTGGTTAAAAATAGTATTTAAAGGAGAGAGTAAGTGGGGGAGAAAGTGAAGAAGAGATGCGTGTGCGAGAGAGAAAAGGTGTGCGATGCGTCTATAACATCTTATCTTATCTCCGGAGCAAGATGAAAGCTAGAGAAATAAGAAAGCCGCTTTAAAAAATTGAATATTTATATTAGCTTTTATTTTTTTTCAAACAGAAACTAATATAAACAGTCCTGCAAATCACACTACCGACCTACAGTCTTGGGTCTCTCCACCGTATGCATATGCTGCAACACTGTCTGTAGCATGTTTCCTGGAGGTGACTTGACATTTGATGACAACTCATTGGAGATCGGTCCGCCATCGCCGACACCGGTGTTCCGCGCCGGGTTCCGCATTCCAGCCCCTTCATCCCATTCCTGTTGGCAAAGAGATCACGATTGCTCACACGAACTCACAACGTTGAGGCAAGAACAGATGAAGACACAATGTTTTTGTGTTGCCTAATTGCCACACCTTTGGTCTCTTTATTTATAGCAAAACAAAGCTCTAATCTAGGCAAGCAAAACCTCAAAACAAACTCCTAAACGGACTAGGAATAAAACTCCTAAACGGACTTGTAAACGGACTCCTAAACAGCAACGGCAACGGATATCCTATTGCCTTCACTTGATCCCGATTACGCCGATACTGTCATGGAGCTCGAACGTGGTCGAGTGGCTTCGTCAAGATGTCCGCAAGCTGTCGTCCGGTTTCAGTGAACTCGAGAACAATTTTTCCTCCATCGACCGCCTCACGGATGAAGTGAAATTGGGTGTCAATATGTTTGCTTCTGTCATGGGGTACTGGATTCTTGCTAAGAGCGATGGCAGACTTGTTGTCCACCCTGAGTTCCGGCGCCGGAAGCTTCTGTTCCAAGAGCTCCTGCAGCAGCCGGTGAAGCTAGATGCCCTGACATACTGTCGTCGCAGCACCAATGTACTTTGCTTCTCACGAGGAGAGAGCCACAACCCGCTGTTTTTGTGACTGTCAGGAGACTGGGCTTGTGTCGAGGAAGAAAAGAATGCCAGTGGTGCTCTTTCGCCCGTCAAGGTCGCCAGCCATGTCACTATCACTGTAACCCAACAAGGCCAGCTTGTCTCCTTCACTTGGGTAGATGACGCCGAACCCCCGTGTCCCGGCGATGTACTGGAGGATGTGCTTCACCGCGGCGAGGTGATCTTCCCACGGATCCTCCATGAACCGACTCACATACCCTACAGCGAACGTGATGTCCAGCCGGGTATGAGTCAGATAGCGCAGGCTCCCTACAATGCTCCGGTAGCGGGTTGCGTCCACAGGTGGTGCTGTTGATGCCTTGGATAGCTTGAGTCTCTCTTCCATCGGCGTGTGACAAGGATTGCATTCTGCCATGCCATTTTGCTCCAGGAGCTTCCCGGCGTAGGCGCTCTGACAGAGCGTGATTCTGCTGACGCTTTGGCATACCTCAATGCCGAGATAGTAGGTGAGCAATCCCATGTTGCTCATGCGAAACATGGACATCATCTCACGCTTGAATTTATCGATGCCTGCTTGAGTTGTCCCGGTGATGATTAAGTCATCGACGTAGATGCCGATGATCAATGTTCCTCCGGGTGCTCGCCGCATGTAAGGCACGTGCGCATCCATGCACCGACTGAAACCCAGCTCCTGGAGGCTGGCGTCCAGCTTGGCGTTCCAAGCGTGCAGTGCTTGACGCAACCCATACAACGCCTTGTGCAGTTTGAGCACCTTATGCTCCTGCTTATCGACGGTGAAACCTGGCGACTGCTTGACGTAGACTTCCTCCGCAAGGTCCCTATTCAGGAACGCAGACTTCACGTCCATGTGGTGCACGGACCATCCTTGTTGTGCCGCCAGAGCCAGCAGTAGCCGCACCGACTTTATTCGCGCGATAGGGGCAAAGACCTCCTCGAAGTCGATCCCTTCGCGTTGCGCATACCCTTTCGCCACGAGACGCGCCTTGTGTCTGGTGATGGCGCCATGCTCGTCTTGTTTCACCTTGAAGACCCACTTAAGCCCGATTGCGCGGTGCCCGTCAGGAAGCTCAACGGGGTCCCAAGTGTTGTTCTCCTCGATAGCTTTCATCTCCTCCAGCATCGCCATACGCCAAGACGAGTCACGTTCCACCGCGCCAAACATGGCCGGCTCTTCTGCACTCACCATGTGCAACTCGGTAGGGGCGACCAATTCTGGCTCCAAGAATCGTGTCGGAGCGCCAGCGGGTGCGGGACCGAGGATGTCCTGCAACATCCTGAACCGGTGTTGAGCACCGCCGTCATTGTCGTGATCAAGCTCGGCGAGAGCCTCGGCCGTTGGCGATACGAAATGCACACCAGGTGCGTGACCCAGAGCATCCGGTGGTGGCGAGTCTTGGTGAGATGATGGCATGTGCGGCCTTTCCCATGGGGCAGGGACCTCTACTGGACCAGCGATGATCTCATGCTCGACGATGAACATGCCAGCGCTGGACGTCTTCTCCAGCTCACTGGGATTCGCCCAATCCCAGCTTGCCTTCTCGTCGAACACCACGTCACGGGAGACATGAACGCGGTGCGCAACCGGATCGAACAACCAATACGCTTTCGAACCCGGCTTGAACCCGAGGAGCACCATCTTCACGTTGCGATCATCGAGCTTCTTCAGATTTGGGTGAGTTACCTTGGCATGAGTGATGCATCCGAACGTGTGCAGGAAGGAGACGTCGGGTTTCCTCCCGTGCCAGGCCTCAAACGGTGTCATACCGTCCAAGCTCTTGGTGGGCGCACGGTTCAGGAGAAAGACGGCGGTGGTCACTGCCTCCCCCAAAAATTCAGATGGCATCCCCTTCGCCTTGAGCAAGCAGCACACCATGCCGACGATTGTCTGATTGCACCGCTCAACTACACCTTTCTGTTGCGGCGAGTATGGTGCCGTGGGCTGCCGTGCAACTCCCAGATCCACGCAATACTGCCCGAACTCGATTAAGGTGAACTCCCCCTCTTGATCAGTTCGCAGAATACACAGACGCCACCCAGTCTCGACCTCGACACTGGCCTTGAACTGCTTGATGATGGTAGGTGCCTGATCCTTGCTCGTTAGGAGGCGAAGCCACATGTAGCGGATGCAATCATCGATGAGAAGGAGAAAGTAGCGCCGGCCACCATGAGTCTCCGGTGAGATAGGCCCACACAAGTCGCCGTGCACGAGGTTGAGCAATCCCTTGGCATGATAGTGGGCCACTGTCGGAAATGAGGTGCGCCTTTGCTTGCCAATGAGGCAGCTGTCGCAAACCTCACCAGGATGATTGATCACCGGGAGTCCGCGCACCATCCCGTCTTGAGCTAGCCTCTTCAGGGCATCGAAGTTGAGGTGGCCGTAGCGTGCATGCCACAGCCAAGCCTCATCGTCTTGCTGCGCCATTAAGCACACCGGCCTCGCAATGTTCAAGTTGAACATGTACAGGTGGTTTTTGGCGTGCTTTACTTTGGCAAGCAGTTGACGTTGCCGATCGCAGATCCGCAGCACGCCCCCTTCAATCAGCACCTGGCAGCCACGCTCATCGAGCTGGTCGATGCTGATAATGTTGCTCTTGAGCCTAGGAATGTAATAAACGTTGCTAATCGCCCGGTATTCGCCGTTCTAGCAGGTGAACAGCACCGTGCCACACCCGCGAATGTCGACCACCGAGCCGTCACCGAAGTTCACTGATCCGATGATGCCTGTGTCCAATTCTGCAAAGAAGTTATCACAACCGGTCATGTGGTTACTGGCCCCAGTGTCCAGGTACCACACGTCGCTCCGCTATTCTCCATCGCACCCCAGATTCACCTGGGCATGCGTTTCGTCGAGCTTGATGAAGTTTGGTTGCATCTGCTCGACATCGTCAGTGAGGGCGCACACCTGCGCCATGAGCAGTGTCTGGTCCCCATCATCCTCCTGGGTAAGATGAACCTGCTAGCGCTATGGCTGCCGGCAATCCTTGGCCTAGTGGCCAATCTTGCCACAGTTACAACACTTGTCGTGACTGACGTTACGCTCGCGCCCTGATTCACACCCGTCACGCCCGGTGTCATGGCGCCGGTTACCCCTTGCCACGGTGACGGCCGCTGTCACCAGGCCTGCTCAACGATCTCTCATCGCTCTTCTTCTCCTTGAGGTGAGCCATCCATTCCTCCTCGGTCAGCAAGAGTTTAGCTTCCGAGGTAGTAGTTGGTGGCACCGGTTGTGGGATGCATTGATCATCGGCGCCATTCAGACGCCCAGTGACCTCCTCAATGGACAGCTTGGAGAAATCGAGCATGGTTTCCATGGTGTAGACGACATGACCAAACCGAGGTGGGACGACGCGAAGGTATTTTTCGACGGCCTTCTGCTCGTCAACGGGTTCACCGTACTCCGCAAGCTGGCCGACCAGGCAGCTCAACCGAAGTGCAAAATCCTCAGGATCTTCGCCTTCCTTGAACGCGAGCATCTCGAACTCGGTGCATAGCTTCTGGAGCTTCGACTTGCGGACGTGATTGGAGCCAATTCGCATGGACTTGACGTAGTCCCATGCTTCCTTGGCGATCGCTTGATGGCGAGCGTGTGAATCATCTCTTGCGGGACTGCCTTGAGGAGCGCCTCGAGTGCCGCACGTCGTCCTGCAAATCGGCGTAGCCATACTCGACGGCGTCCCACAAGCCCCTCGCCTGGAGCATCACCTTCATTACGAGCGACCAATCCATGTAGTTGTCGCGCGTGAGCATCGGATAGGACGCGCCTCCAACCTCCCGCACCGTCTTCTAGATCACCATGTCGTGGCCACGAGAGCGACCACGATGAGGGACGATCGGCGAGGCCAAGCGTCGCCCTTGGCCTCCACGGCGCGGTGACAGACTCTGGTCACCATCGCTTGCTGGAGCCGACATTGCGCAGGAATCGAGTAGCCTTGCTCTGATACCAAATGTTGGCAAAGAGATCATGATTGCTCACACGAACTCACAACGTTGAGGCAAGAACAGATGAAGATAAAATGTTTTTGTGTTGCCTGATTGCCACACCTTTGGTCTCTTTATTTATAGCAAAACAAAGCTCTAATCTGGGCAAGCAAAACCCCAAAACAAACTCCTAAACGGACTAGGAATAAAACTCCTAAACGGACTTGTAAACGGACTCCTAAACAGCAACGGCAACGGATTAAACTAACAATTCTTTACCAAGCTCGTCACTAGCCCCGGCGACCTGTGCCGTCTCCTCAGTCTCCTTGGAGCTCCTGCGTGCAATCAGAGCTCTCACTAGTGAGCAAATGGCAAAGTACAGAACCATGTAGTCATGTCAGAATGCAGTAGCTGCAGCTGACATGACAGTAGAAGGGGGTATTACTTGTACGAGTATATCACAAGGCCAGCCGCCGTGCCGGCAAAGGCAACGAAGTAGATCCAGTCGACCTGGCCATGCGCAAACACGCTCGGTGAGTTCATCTGAGTTTCCCGTATCGATCAGAAGTTGGGGATGTGTAGAGAATAGAATGGACAGACCTCATGATAAGCAGAGATGCGGAGGTGGCAGCATGGCTGCAACTTGTGGCCTCGTGGAGGAGGAGGCATCATGTGGGCTGCAGAGTTTGAACAAGAGAGTTGTTGCATCATGTGGGCTGCAATGTTTGAACAATGAGATTATTACTCATATGACCTGATGATGCATCAACTACAACAAAAGGAATATATCTTAGCATTTGAAGAAGCATTACGCGTGTTTGTAAGTATTCTGTCTTTCATGTCCTTTGCTAATCCTACTGCGTGGTTAGTTTTCACGTTGATCTACTTTTTACCATGCTTGACTCATTGACTGCAAAATGTGTATCATTGTATGATTGTTGTAGGATCATTATGAACCAAAATGGCATATCTGGTTTTCATTTTGAGCATTAACTAATTTACTTTCCAAGTAAAATGGAATTTTGGTTCCCTGATTATTGTTACTTTGGGATTTTCATTATAAACTTCTGAAATTCAATTCGTGAGGCGTTAGCAATTTACTCATTTGTTGCTAGATAAGGTTTTTTTCTTCTGCTCAATTTTACAAAATTCCATGATTTGAGATAAATGAGCCCTTGTCTTCATTACGGTTCATTTCTGCTATGCTTTTTTCGCTTCTCTTTTTTCTATAAAAAAATAGCTCTGCAGGAGCACTATTCTTCAAAGATGTCCAAAGAAGCACTGTCAACTTGGCAATGAACTGGAGACACTCTTTGCATATTGTGGTAACTGATTGTAGCATTGATTGTGAAATTTGTGAGACACTCCTTTGCACAATGTGATGTTCAAGGTTTGACAGTTTAACAAGATGCTGCCCTCAAAGGGGAAGGGCTTTCCTTTTTCTATTGATGCTGGGTGTTAATTAATAGAGGCTATAATGGACTAAAAATGGCTGAGGCTTACAGCCATGCCGAAAACACCCCATTTCACAGGACATAAGCTTATAACATTAAGCTCAACTTCAAATCCCTTGTGTTTTTCTGGCACAAGATTAAGCCGTGCAGGTTTTTATAGTTTTATACAAAATATTTGTTCTAGGTTATGTACAAGCAATTCTGCGCATATCTGAATTACTTTTGTTTGTTCTTTGGAACCTCTGTAAAGTTTTTGCTACATTCCGTGTAAGAAATTATCAATCAAGCTAGTTTGATGCTCTTTGTACTGTCTAGATTTAATTTGTTATAGTCAGCTCAAAATTTACCAGATGACCAAGAATGTGTGTTCCAGACCATGCCAACGGCCCTGCACAGCACACTTATTCAAATACAGCAATAAAATTCCAGTACAAGGTTTATCTTTAGTGTCTGATTTGTCGTTTTTGTTGTTTCATCTTCAAACCAGGCAACACCAAGGCTTGGTGAGGACAAGATGAAACAATGTGTTGATCCAAGAATGAATGGAGAGTACCCGCCAAATGGAGTTGCCAAGGTATATCTTCCTCCCTTCTCCCCAGTGTGTGCTTGCACATGAAGTATCTTAATATATTTAAAGATGGACATTTCTCGAAGTGGCTACAATATTTTTGAAGTCACTATTAGTTGCTAAGCAAAATCTGCATTGCTTACGCTAAATTTGTGAAATACCAAGCTATCAACGGCTGTTTTTCTTTGATATCGGTGCAGCTTGCGGCAGTGGCAGCTCTCTGCGTGCAATATGAAGCTTAGACCCAGCATGAGCATTGTAGTCAAAGCATTATCTCCCCTTCTTGCAAATAAACCACAGCAGCCACCTGCAGCTCCAGACACATCTTCAGATGCCTGACAACATGTGCAACTCGAGATTCATGTAAAGAGACACCAGTTATTCATTGGCACGTAAAAATGGTACGTCTATATGCTGCCTTGATCAAATTGTATATCTGAAAGAAATGAAATAATGCATCCTTCTTGATCATTATATAGGTTGCTATGGCAGGCATTGTTTGCCGATATTCCTTCTCAGCTCGAGGACTATTGCGGTTAATTTATGCATTGTTGTCCTTCAAATCCCTATCCTTATTTTCTTTGTTGTGTGTTTTGTGTTCTTCAGGCAGTGCTTAATGCTTCATTTGACCAGATGTGAGGCATGTTTGGTTTTGGATGCTGCAATCATCTTGTAATCGGGTTGTATCATACTTCACCCTGTGAAGGTTCCAACTTCCATGTGGTTAATAATGCCTTGATTCTTTGGGTTTGTGTTCTAGTCTTTATTACTAGTCTCGGGTCCTCGGCCCATCGAACTGTACCATTCATCCAACATGAAGCTCGATTTGTGCCCGTGAGATGTTGTTATCTACATATATAGCTGTGCTTACAACCATTTCTAGCAAGGAGTTATGATTCCTGGTAGCCTGGTATTTGTGTCACTCAGGAGTGGCCTGTAAAGATCTATCCAAAGCACAGAACATTTTTTTCAGACATTGAAGCCACTGGTCACTACTAGTGCCGTTTTGGTCTGGCAATTTGTAGCTGCCGCGCATCATCTTTGTTCATGGCATGTGCTATCACGGAAAAATCAAGAATTTACCAGTGCAGAAGGATGCGCTTGCGGATTTGCCGCTGCATTATTATCTCACTAGCATGCGACCTTGAGACTAGCAAATTCTTAAGTGCCAATCTTTTTGTAGTTAATTGTAAAGTGAAATGACACGTCTTATTTGAGACCGTGGAGCCTAACGAAAACAAGACATTAGTAAAACCCTACACAATGATTGATTGATTGGCCCATAGAGTAGCTCACCACCTAACAAACTTACACCACCAAACAGCTAAGAGTAGCTCATCCACACCCTCCATACTTGTTACTGTTAGGAACTTAGGTTGCTGTCATGTTGCCTCTCCTCTCACTGTCACTGTCAGAATCTAATTGAAATATTTTGACTATGTTTCCTTTCAGGATTAGAAAAGAAACCATCCATATAAACGCAGTTTAGCTGATGACACTAGTAGTAAAAACGCTTACGCTCGCAGGAAGACAGCAAGCAGCAGTGACAGAGGGGGCGGTGCTTCGAAGCCTGGCCGCCTCCACGTCACAGCCAACGCGCATCACAGCAGTAGGCTCTTGGCCATGGCGCTACCCTCCGGCTCTAACAAAGATGGTCGGTGAACTTCTTCCTCCTCTCCATTAACCATTGTTGCAACTCGCATTACTGAACCCATGGGCGACCCGTGGGTACCCGTTAACCCAGTGGGCATGGGTCTGGGCAAAAATTTGCACCCGTCACGGGCATGGGTTTTTTAGCGGGCACGTCCAACTTTCATGGGCACGGATTTGGGATAGCAAAACCCAACGGGTTTGTACCCGTTGCCATCTCTATGTATATATATGAACCGTGCTCTCTGAATACACTTGTGTATGTGGATGTGTTTAATGATTAAAACATGTGTCTACGTTCTCAGAATTCTTAAGCTCTGTGTACTCCCAGATATGTGTATTGAACGTATTTGTATGAATATAATATTGTGTTTGTGAGGATATATACTCTTAGAAGGATGCACTGTGACTGCCAAACTAGGATTATAAAAGATTTTGCACATGAGTTCTCTTTATTTTACCAAATATCCGAAGATGATGGTAGCATCCACTGGTGCATGTGTTCAACACCCACGTCCATCTCCAGCTAGCACTGCTTAGAATTAGTACTTAGATAATATTAATCTACCACCAAGATTTCTTTGGAAGTTTGAATCCAAAGAGACATTTGTGGTTCCATACAGCCTCTGTCAGGGCCATTTACATATAGTGCTCATCGATGTTTCCTTGAAATGGTCACACTTATATTTATTATCTACAAAAAAAATCATGTTTTTGCAAAGCTGATCTCACAGATAATTCAAATTAAAAATAATTTCCCTGATCATCATATAAAGTCCATCAGAATGGACAGCGCTAGAGAATTTACTTCAAAGATATTTGATGATTATTGCACGGTAATGAGAATTAAAGTTGAGCATTCTATACCACATGTCCACACCTAGAATGGACTAGCAGAAGTATTAATTAAAATAATTAAATTTATTGCCCGACCGCTTTTTGCAAAATTGTAATTTACCAACTATATGTTGGAGACACGCAGTCCTGCATGCAGCAACTCTCATCAACTTTAGACCACCGGCATATAACATCCATTTACCTACGCAACTAGCGCAAGGGTCAGCACCGAATATTTCTCATCTCCGTAGATTTGGCTGCAAAGTTTATGTACCTATACCTCCATCACAGTGTACTGCAATGGGCCCTCTTCAAAAGTCCGGGATATATGTTGGTTTTGAGACAGCATCCATAATTAGATATTTAGACCCCATGATGGATGATTTGTACACCACCTAGTTCGCTTATAGTATTTTTGATGGGGATAGTTTCCTGACATTACAAGAAGGAAATTAACCCCTTGATAAAAATGACAGGAAATTACGTGGCAAGCTATAGGAATCCATGCACATGACCCACGTACTCGTGAAGCAAATAGAGAAGTCCAGAAGATCATTGATTTGTAAGCATTAGCAAACCAACTACCTGACCACTTTAATGATTTAAAGACTGTGACCAAGTCGCATTTCCTACACACAACGCACTAGAGAGGGTTGAAATACCGAAGAAAGTTGAAGATATCCCTAATCCCATTCAAAAGCCTCTAAATAAAAGGACGAGAACTTCGGCCCCTTGAATCTCAAGTAACCAGGGATGCTTGGTGAAAAAGGACAAAAAGGACTTGATACAGCCAATCACCGAATTCCCCCAGAACCAGAAGGGGAGCTAATTGAGACTTTGCACCGACATGACACCTTCAAGGAAAAGCATACTGGATTTGAACATTCCTATAGAGGGAGAAACCAGTATAGACGTGTGCGTACGCATCAGAGCTGAAAAACTAAATGGACTTGCCCCCGCAACTAGAAAGAGCGGTGAGCAAGTAGAAGCACTAGAAGAATCAACCCATGATGAAATAGCTATGAACTATATGCACATCGGAGAATCCATGAATAGGACAACAACCAATGTTGATATTTATTGTGCAAAGAAAATTGCCACAATCATCGATCTTAATTCAGAGCCTGCATCGCTCGCTGAATGCAAGAAAAGATCGGATTGGGAAGATTGAAAAAAAGCAATAGAAAGTAAATTATTATCTCTGAATAAAAGAGCGGTGTTTGGGCCTGTAAGCTGCACGCCTTCCAATGTGCACCCTGTAGGGCATAAGTGGTTATTTGTTCGAAAGAGAAATGAGTAAAATGAAGTTATACGATATAAAGGAAGGCTTGTTGCACAAGGTTTCACTCAACGTCCAGGAGTTGATTATAAAGAAACATATTCCCAAGTCATAGGTGGTATTACCTTTAGATATTTAATCTCAATGGGCAGTGCACTTGGATTTACAAATAAAACTGATGGATGTGGTAACTGCATAGCTTTGTGGAAACTTGGATTCGGACATTTATATGAAGGTGCCTAAAGGTATCCTTGTCCCTAACCAAGATAGAGTAAATATAAGCCCATACAGTGTGAAACTCAGGAAATCACTGTACAGACTTAAGCAATCAGGCAGGATGTGGTATAATCGTTTAAACGACTTTCTATGCAAGAAAGACTACACGAACAATGAGGATTGTCCCTATGTATTTATACGATGATTCCAGAATGGATTTTGTATAATCTTAGTGTATGTAGATGATCTGAATATCATCAGAACCCTGGAAGATATAAAGGAAGCAAGCTCTTACTTGGAGTCAGAGTTCCAAATGAAAGATTTGGGTAAAACAAAATACTACCTAGGCTTGTAGCTTGGGCATGTCTTTGAAGGGATATTAGTGCATCAGTTAGCATACACTCAAAAGATGTTGGAGAGGTTCGTCTTTGAAAATATGCACCCATCAAAAGTATTGATGGTCGGAAGATCTTTACAGTAAGACAAGAATTCATATCGACCTAGGGAAGAGGAGGAGGAAGTTCTTGGACCGGAATTCCCGTACATAAGTGCAATAGGAGTACTTATGTATTTAGCAAACTGTACTAGACTGAATATTATATTTGCTGTATTTATTAGTAAGGTATAATGCAGAACCTACCAAAAAGCATTGGCAGAGAATAAAGGACATCTTCCGATACCTTCAAGAAAGTAAAGGCCTTAGATTATTCTACAAAATGAGCCAAGACCTGAATATGACTGGCTATGCAGATGTCGGGTATCTGTCAGACCTGCATACAGCTAGGTCACAAACAGGCTATGTATTCTTATGTGATGGAACTGCAATTTTATGGAAATCGTCTAAGCAAAGTCTTGTATCAACTTCGACGAACCACTCGAAAATCATAGCGCTGTACGAAGCCGCATGAGAATGTGCTTGGCTTTGACGAATGATTCACCACATCTAATAGTCATGTGGATTGAATATCGTACAACCTCCTACGATTATCTATGAAGATAATGCAGCTTGTGTTGCACAAGTGCAGACGGGTTACGTGAAGAATCATCTTACAAAGCATATTAACCCCAAGTTCTTTTATACTCATGAATTATAAAAGATGGATAAAATTAAGATACTACATACTAAGTCGTGTGAAAATCTTGCAGATTTATCCACTAAGTCACTTTCAACATCTAACTTCAAAAGGCGTATACGTGGAATTGGTATGATGAGACTTAGCGAAGTGCAGAACTCGGGGGAAGATTCTTTTCGAACTCACTATTAAAACTTGATCATGAAAATCAAGTACCCAAAGAATAAATCTTGTGGATTAAAATAAAATTGGGTAAATTGTACTTTTTCCCTTAACAAGTTTTTTGGAAGTTTCTCGGCCAAATTTTTTATTGAGGCAACTCGTGCAACATAGTATAACATGTATTATGTACTCTTTCTTCAAATTTTTTTCACTGGGCTTTTATGGAGTTTTAATGAGGCATGAACGTATCAAATGAGTGCCTAAGGGGGAGTGTTGGGAAACCTGTGGCTGGGCCTAAGGTCTTGGCCCATAGTGGACACATCATCACTTAGTCTGTAAATAGGAGGTCTCAATGGCTATTACTTATACCTTTTAGAGAAGAAAGTAATAAAAGAAAGGAAGAAGAAGTTCCCTCATCTCTTATGTTCAATCTATTATTTTCTTGTATTGTGTTTGATCCATCTCTCTGTCTAGGAGGAATCGTTCGAACTGGACTCGTCAGCGATGGTTCCTCAATAGTACCCACTCCATACCACGTATAAAAATTCAAACATCTTTTCACCACTGTTCTCCCCTACTCCTACCCGTTTGGCCCTGAGGCACCTTGGGGCTACTCGCACAGAGGCAGCACTAGGGTTCACTCTGTCCCAGCCGGCGTCGCCTTCAGCCACCTGCACCCAGTCCGCGTCGCCTTCGCCATCTACCACTTCTGCTTAGTCTGCACCGCCTTTGTCATTTGCGTCGAACACCACATCAACACAATACCACAATTATTTACGATGAGGGACTATTTGCACCGCTTTTAATAGTTGATGGCATAAGTTAAACTATTTCATATCCGAGGATTTGCAATCGAGGGAGGCAAAATGGACTTATCCATTACTTGAAACAATCTTCCAGTACTCCAGCGAGTTACCCTTCCTAGCAAGTGGATTTGCTCTGTATGTATCCCAACCGTCACCGGCCAACATCGTATCAAGGCCATCCATCACCGGCTTCGGCCTTTGGTCGGCTCGCAGCCCTGCAACGTCCTAACTTGGCCCGTTTGTTGCTCAACTGCCGTGGGCCGTGGTACTGGTAATGGCAACTTTCCACTCTAGTTCGGGCCTGGCCGGCCAAGTGCCAAATCGCTAGGAAAGTTTCACTCGCCTCCCTACAGAATTGTCTTATTGTTGTCCTACTATCTCCTTGTCGGGCTCTCGCGAGAGCACCGCGGCTGGTCTGCTTCGAATAAACACCTCGTAGAGAACCTTGTCCACCGCTACGCCGCTTCTCTCACCCTGCTGCTACCACTCAGTGGCGGATCCAGGAATTTCGGAATGGGTATTCGAAGTTACAAAAATATTGTTTAATAATCAACAGTGTTAGATAACTTACGAAGCTTCTTTTTTGCAGGATGAGACTTGCAATAATGAACTCTCATAGTCTCAGGGTTATGACGTTGAAAAGTCCTCATTAGATAACGGTCTTTTTCCTGTAATAAGGATCACGATTCAATAAACACCAAATGACTTCAGAGAGTTATCCCTCATTTTTTAAAAAAGCACCAAAGATGCTAGTAATTCAATGTGTGCAAGAAATCAGACATTTTATTACTCCAACAAAGAAAATTTACAAGTCTAGAGATTGAAATTCACCATTGTGAAAAACGAAGACGAAACACAATCAATTCTGTTCACTATACTGAACCGCTTGGAACTACAAGTACATCTTTGGTATGACTAAAATTACATATTAATGAAGCGAAACCAACGTTGCACTCCATAGGTGAACAAAACCAAATTAGCATGATTCCACTATCCAAAGAGTAGTTGTCAGATTCAGCTAGAATTAATGTAACATGAATTATGAAGCAGAAGGTTGCCTTTGAAAGATATTACACGTTTCGTTGACAAACATTACAACAAAGACACTAAACAAAGGATCAAGCACATATATACATGCCTATATTCTTTAACTAATATGTTGTAAGACACATGTCAAATGAAGAAAATGTAGTGCATCAAAGTTGTCTGGATGTTATTGTTAGGTTAAGAGCTAAATGAGGTTGCTCCAAGAAACATGACTTGAGATGACACTTTACAAGAGAACTGGCCAATTTGGAAATAAGAAACTGAGAGTCGCAGTGGCCAATTCTCTCGGTCCCTCGTCCCACTTATGACTTATCTACTACAATTCACAATTTCACATGGCCAATTCTCTTAACTCTGCACAAACTGAGAAACATATTGGCCAATTCACAATTGCATAACCAAACGTCCATAATCCATTACAAAGATTACTCCATTTCAAGTATTGCCATATACTCATATAGAGTTATACACAAATATTGTCATACTCATATACACCAAGACCAAGTTACCAACCATCCAGCATCCATCGATCCACAGACCACGCGGGCACAACTACACACAACACAAGAATACGGATGACAGGATAAACCGATAAAGTAGCTAAGGAAGTAAGGAACTAAGGAGTAAGGATTAAGGAAGCACCTCGTCTTTGTCGTCTTTGCCGAGAAATCACCAATACACCATGGAATCGAGTCAATCGAAAATGAGGAATGCACAATTGCACAGAGTCGAACGGTGGTCGCCGAGCTGGAGCCGAGCCATGGAGGCCGGGGTTGCACTACCGAAGCGCAGGAGGCCGGGGCTGCACGGCCGACGGCGCGGGGCGAGGCGCCAGGAGGCGCGCCGAGCTGCAGGGCGTGGCGACCGAACCCGCGCGCGCCGAGCCGTAGCAGAGGAGGTGGCCGAGTCGGCCCAAGGACGCAGCGGGAGCACGGATGCCCCCGCCGCCGAAACCATGGAGGCGCCATCGCAGCCGAGGAGCGGCGTAAGGAGCACGGCGGCCGAGCCGAGCCCGGCCGCGCGCGCAGAGGCTAGAGCCGAGGAAGCAGCCGGGCGCGCAGGGACCGCGCTCGAGTTTAGACCGAGCCGGCGCGCGCGAGGTGGTGGTGCCTGCCGAGGCCGGGCCAGGCCGGTGAGAGGCGCAGAGAGGAGGAGGCGCGAATCGCCGATTGAGGTGCGGATCGCGGAGAAAACGAATAGGGGTGAAGGAGGAGGGTGAAGACGCGCAGCGTCCGACCTAATCGCGCGGCGCGTGGGAGGAAATGCCGAAATGGGCGTTCGGCGTGATCATGGTGGGCCGTTCGGGCGTCGCCGCTCTCAGTCGGCCCAGCCTTCTTTTCATCTCAGATTCTTTTATTTAAACCCAATTACTAATATATATATATATATATATATATTATACCTAATATATAGCAGATTTTTTACAAAAAATTTTAGGTATTCAGCTGAATACCTATGAATTACTGTAGATCCGCCCCTGCTACCACTGCAGACCCTCTGCCCTGCAGCGCTCCCCAGGGTGGGGTCGCCACCCCGCACCCACCTAGGACCTCGTCGGGAAGCTTGCCACGATCGATCTCTGTCCTGGACCAATCCACAGCGTCCTCTCTCCAGCCCTGGTGAGAGCAACAACAGCGATTTCTTTTAGTTTATTATTTGTGCTTATATGCCTAGAATCCCTAGCTATGGATATTCTTCCTTGTAGTTTTTTGTTGTTGAAATTGTTCCATAATTTATTAATCTAATCTTCTGCTTGGAATTGTTGCATAGTATCCGAACGGGAGGTGGCCACACACTACTGCCGTTGTCAGGGCGTGTTCATTGCTGGTATCCGGTGGCTTCCATGGTAGTTGACGACGACTCACTCAAAGGCCTCCATTTACCGCTGCATCGACTGTGAAACAAGCTCAGCAATGCCTACAGCCAATTCTGTGCTGCACAGCCACAATCAATGCCGTCATTGTGATGTCATGACCCCGCTTTTCCTTGATTTCCTTATTACCACTGCTGAGCAGAGGCAATAGCTGCATCCGATCCCTGCTTGCAAGTTGCAACACCACAAATATGCATGCATGCTCTGTTTCGCCGTCGTATAGCTTAGCAACGGGCTAGTGCTGCCATGCGCATAATGACTTAAACTATGTTATCTAGCAATCTAGTAACTCTTGCAGCTAGGAGCAATACAATTGAAGCTGATGGCAACGTGGCACACACACTAAAATACTCAGTCACGATTTCCTAGTAAAAGCTGTTGCTAGTTAGTTAGTAGTAAGTGGCGTTGCGCTGCTCCAAACGGTTTGGCTTCAGGCTGTGACTATTGTTTTTGGGCTAAAAGTACACTATATGAATTATTAGATTTTTCAAGTAATTTAATTAAAAAACCGTTATATCGCTAAGCACAATGCAAAGAATAAAGAAAAAAATAAATAACCGAAATTAAGAAGCTAATATATTTCAAATTACTTCTAACTTCTAATAGCTATAAAACAGAAGTCAGAGCCTTTAATTGTTCATGGACCCTTTCGATCAGATGCTGGGTCGACGAAAAAGAAGTAGCAACCCTACTCAATCAGATCACAAACAAAAAGGAGAAGACGGGAAAAAAAAGAAAGACAGGCAAGCCAATTAGTGTTGCAAGAGAGGAAAAGAGATTAAAGCATTGACCGAAATTCGTATGAGGTGTATTAGAATTTAGACGGTGTTGACCTTCCAGCTAGCACATTCCTCCTCAGTGGATAATGGCACTGACCGCCGGCAAATGTCAACCCACCAATATACGCCCACATCCACTACGGATGGGGGAGACCTTTGTTGCAAATTGCTATCGAAAGCTAGATCAGTCAACTCCTGACACACTTTGTTATTAAATTAATTAATTAGAGCGAGAAACACTACTTTTAACAACCACTACTTGATAGTTAACACAAATATATCTAATCACCTTTTTACCGACATACAGTAGCTAGCTAGCTAGTCCAGCCGACGTGGCATATAGTACCTGTTCTTTTGAGCTACATTTGATATCTTTTATCTGTATTTTTTAAGATGATAATAGATAGCGGAGATACCGATGCACATGGCGCGCACAGTTTTGTGTTCGGATGGTCGTTTAAAAAATCCACTTTAAAAAATTATATTATTTATTTTAATTTTTGGAGAAATCAAAAATCAAAAACCTAAAGCCTAAAAAAGAGAGTAGTTGTTACTTTTACCAGTGAAATATTTAACGTCTACGTAGTACTACAGGTCGTAGCTGCCGTTCTACAGGTCGTAGCTGCCGTTGTTACTGGGTTTGATCCATGACCTACTACGCTACGCTAGCTTTACAGCTACGTAGCGTAATTAGCATGTATAATGGGCAGCTAATCTGATTGCACTCTTGCTAAGCATGGATGAGGTAGGTAACATACATTATATATGCATTAATCCAGAGGAGAGGCATGCATTAATGTGGTGTCCACGCAGGGGGACACTTAAACTTTGCCCATCTTTTCCAAGCCGAAGGTTGCGGGTAGTGACCCTGGCCAATTAATCTAACCTATGTAGGCAGGATCGATAAGGCATGACTTATTAGAAATGAATTAAGATTCCCTAGCTTAAACCTGCAGGAACTAAGCCTAACTAGCTAAGCTAGTGCCGATGGATCGATCACGAGCAGCATGCAGCAAGCTGAGTGCTACTTAACCATTAGTGTCTCAACTTTGCAATTTCACACACACACACATACATACACACACATACAGATATATAAAAAAAACGCAACATGCACCACTAGTAAAAATACTCATTGATTGCTAGCTAGCTATGTATACGTTGGTTTGCACTGTGGATGAGCACTAGCTACTCAGTAGATGTCAGCCTGTACATCTGCAATACATATGTAGATAGCTAGCTCGTGTACGTAAATACAAATATTAGGCCCCGTTCAATTCGAATTTTTCTAATGGTTTTTCATTTTTTAGCTGAAATAATACTATAGTAACTGTTAGTTTTTTCGGATACATTTAATTAAAGGAAAATTAAAAAATAAAAAACATAGTTGTATCTCTATAGACAATACAAAGAAAAAGAAAAAACCACATTAATAAACCGATATGTTCCAAAGAGCTTTTATCTTCTAAATGCTATAAGACAAAAGACAAAACTGTTTGAAACGGTGCCTAGTGCACGTACGCACAAGATGGGTGTTATACGTGTGCAGATGGAGTGTACAGGCCGGCCATCTGGATGGGTGGCACAGCGTTTGACCTAGCGGCTACGGCAATGTATTGTAAGGTGCACAGGCCCAGCTAGCCAGTAGCTAGTAGGGCTGCAAACGAGTCAAACTTGAGTTCCATTTCAGGTTGGGCTTCAATCTTTGTCTCGCAATATATCAGGTGGCAATGCTCGTTGCATAGCAATGCTTCTTGCTTTCAGAGAGGCAATAAAAGATTACACCTTCAGCAAAAACTCTCAATAGAGATATTACTGCTAAAATCGGTAGCTACATGTCATTTCTCATTGAGTGCAGACCTCTTTCAATCAGCATGGACAATGCTATTAGGTTTTTGAAGAACAGGATTGCCAGGCTACCACTTATTACATTGTAGGAGTCAGAAGTTAAAGCTAGTCTTCAATCTGACATTGATCGGTTTATAAATGAGAAGATAATAGTTGCAGATAGGGTCATTGTTGAAATGATTTTTTATCATGCCCATTAACTTGGAAAGAAGTTTCGTGTTGTGGTCATAGATTCTCGACCAAGCCTTGAGGACAAGGATTGTTGCGCAGATTGGTAGCAAAGGGAATCAGCTGCACATATACACACATAGATGCTGTCTCATACATTATTCATGAGGTTACAAGAGTTTTTTTTGGGCGCCTCATCGATATTATCAAATGGAGCAGTTTACTCCAGAGTTGTGACAGCTTCTGTTGCAATGGTTGAACATGCTTTTAGAGTTCCTGTTCTAGTGTGCTGCGAGGCATATAAATTTCATGAGAGGGTGCAACTTGATTCTATATGCTCTAATGAACTTGGTATGATATCATTGCTGTTCTCACATTAAGTTATTAATTTAGCATACTGATAAGGAACTTCATAACACATGACATGTTATTTACTCAGCTGACCCAGATACCATTTCAGGAGTTCCTGAGAGGGCATATTTGAGTAATCTCAAAAGCTGCGCTGATAATGAAAATCTACAACTTCTGAATCTTAAGTATGTGCCTGAATTCCCATAGATATTATAATTGGTTATTTCCTTTCTTAATTTGCACTTAATGAAAACAATTTTGTGCACCTGATAAGTGTGACACCACCCCTTCTGAATATGTTTCAATGGTCATAACAGATTATGGAATGATAAGATGTGTTCAGTGTTTCTACTTATTCAATTCCTTGTGCTTATGAGCAAATCATATTGACTTATTCAACCTCGTAAACTTTTTTTCTGTTTGCTGTTGGTTTTTATGCTTCTAACAGTACAATGTGATGGTATCATATGCTGAACAAGCTGCCAAATTATTAGGGGATAGCAGTATAGTACCACTTGGTTCTTTAACTATGAGCCACAAATTTGTCTCTGTACTTTGCCAAAGAGCGAACGCAGGCCCAGAATTTTAGCCAATTCCAAAACTTCTTTTTTTTTCGTGGTCAGTTTTGCGGACGACAGTTGAGATATCTGACATAGGCATGCTTGTGCATTGTCATCCAAATTATAAGTAAAGCTTGCTTTGCAATCAAGCCAAAAGTTCAGGGGTCTTACTCCTATAAAACAATGAGGACTAATATGTTAAGAAGATAATAAAATCCCCCCCCCCTGTTGGGGGAATGCTGAGCTGAATGTGTTTCGGTAGCAAGGAATTCCCTAGGTTTCCCCAGATCTCATAGTTATTAGATGGTGCACCAGATAATTGGATATGCCGATATTCTCTAATTTGTTTATGTTTACATCCAAGATTGTTTTATTGAAAAATAGGTAGGGAGTGTATATAAGTGGTTGCCTCTTCATATTCTAGTGGGTGGGGCCAGTATTGGCACAAGGTTGTTTTTTTGTTCTCAAACAAACTTAGCTTTCCTAAAGCTGCGCTATTTGACCTATCAATCAGATCTGTCTGCCCTAACTGACCTTGGATTTAGACAGCAGTACCATATGGCTCTACAAAGATGCGAGCTGTCTGCAAAGTGATGCATTATTTTTCACATGTGAAGTGGACTGTATCAGCAATGAGCCTGACAACAATTTACTTTACCTGTGGAAAACAAATGCAGCATTTGCAGAAACAAGAAGCAACGATGTAGAATATGGTCCTCCATAGTTGTTGACTATGTTTAATTTGAAATGAATTTGTTTAAGGATATATTCAAACTTTGTTATAGCATCCTTATCTGATGACTATTGGTTTGAAGTTTTCACATTCTTGATCTGACTCCAGACATTTCTACCCGCAATTGTCTACACCCTCTAGTCTTTGTACTGGTTACTTTCTTGTTGATATTAGAGCATGCTCATATTAGTTTTTGCTGATAACTTTTGGCTGCAGTTGATGAATAGTGGTAGCTGATAGAAGTAGCTGATAAATAATAGTGTATTATGTAAGAAAGACGGTGTAACGAAAGATACTACAACATTTGAATCGTCATATGACTTACGGAACTGTGATGTAATAAAATATAAAGTACGTTACAATATGTGAAAGTGAAAAGTAGTAGCTGCGAATAGTAGCGGATGATAGAAACAATTTATAAAATCTAGAGTGTTCGTGTTGACTTTTGCTTCCGGAAGTAGAAACCAATATGAACAGACTTTTAGTTATGTGTCCTCAAAAGCCATCGCTTTCCTTTATTTTGTGAGGATTTTTTTCCAATTCATGTTAAACATACACCTGAATTATATTTTTATGATGTTGTACAGCTTTATACTGCATGAGTTCTTCTCAGGGTTCCATGATGCGTACAACTCATTTGAATTTCTTACTATTTGGCAGTACCCCCATTATCTAAGCAGTGTTATCTATTTAGTACACATAAGCACATCTGTTTTTCCCTTCTACTGTAAAAGACTTCTCATTGTTATGATTCTTGTGGATACATTGTTTTCACATAACCAGTCAGGACACATTAATTCTGCTCAAATTTCTGTTATCGGCATCTAGTGATGAATTATCTTCTTGAGTCAAGACATTTGTCTATCACGTTCATACTGTTTTTGTTTATCATATATTAAGATGGCCTGTCTGTCATTTGGTCCACTGAATTGATGATTTGTCCTGCCGTCGCAGCTCCCACCGCTGTGATGAATTGATGATTATACCAGTCATTGTGAGAGAGTACCGCAGGGAGCACATATGGATATAGAGCTGATGTTTTCCTTGATACAAAGATTTGCATGTTCGATTTGAGGTATGATTTCAGTATTTTATTTTATTTTTTTTGGTTGCCTTAGTGGGGTGCTGTGCACATATGTCTCTGTTTCATTTTCTCTACCATCAAAGGGTTTGTTCTTTCCAGTAGTTTCTTTAGGTAGTACTTCAAACAGCTTAAAAGCCATATCTTTTGACTTCTGCTATAGGTTTTTAATTGCAATTACACTGTAGCGGCCGTTAGCTTTTTTGAGTTAAAAAATAAGAAAATTTGAAAAACGCCGCTATATTTTTTTGGGACAATACAAAGAAATAAAGAGGGGAAAAGAAAACAAAAAAGGGTAAAAAACCGAAATTAAAAAGCCGATGTGTTCTAAATGGCTTCTAACTTGGAAGCTAGAAGTGAAGCCATTTGGAGCGGGCCTTAATTGAGTTGAAGAAATCCACATCAAAGTTTGCAATTACCTTTGCTAAAGGGAGTTTAAAGAATGCATTGTTGGGTCTCTCAGCACACTTGATGGATGATATTGCCCTTCTACATTAGCGGCTCTTGTTTCATGCGAGCAGACCTAACTAGTTTTTGTTTTTTTTTTACCTTTTTGCCATTTCACCAAATTTTCTCATTGTCAGGCAAATCAACCTTTTGTCCATCGATAAACTCTTAGTGAGGAATTCTGTTTTATGAGAACAGTAGGGATGTATAAAGATAAATACAAAGGTCTATACAATGGAGTCCACAAGGACCCAAATCCTGTCAAATCTGACCAGAAAAAAAAATTAAAAAAGGATAGAAGAGCTGATATGTGATCTTAGTTAATTATGTACCTCATGTCATCTGATAATGCTTTTAAATATTTAATTTTTTGGCGTAGTGCATATTCCACTTACACTGACATTTGGAATACTTAATCATTTAGGTGAGTGTAAACAAGCAGCCAACAAGGGATGATTATGCCGTTTTGGATGCAAATAGCACGGGTCATGCAGCAAAGGCCTCACATGTGCACAGATGCCCAACCCAGGGTTTTGTGGTACGCTTGTCAAATTGCAGGAATTGTGCGCAACCGCGCATATTAAATTCAGTAACATCGGTGGTGTCCAAAATAATTGTTGATCAGTACCCATATACTTCCTCCGTCCAAATCTATATAACATATTTTTTAAATAGTATTGTCTATAAATATAAGATGTATTTTATATTTTAATACAAAATTAGTGTGAAGTTTTCTCTACACCTCTAATAAATATCTAGTTTTACTTCATGTTCTCTATATGCATGTATTAAAAATAATATTTAGAGATAATAATTAATGGTAATCTAGTTATTTCTAATATCTCCTTGGTTTATGTACCAAAGAAAATACTCACTGAGGTGACGAGACATGACTTTCCATAGCACATCAGTTAATATTGCCTTTCTGGCTCATCAAGCCGACCCGGGATCTGTTGCATTTTGACTTAATATCAACTGCGTGCATTGTTTTGTTTACTGTCTACGTACCTCGCTGGTAAAAAAAATGGCCTCTCTTTTAGGCATTTTTTTTCTGGGCCTCTCTTGCTTTGCTACCCTCTGTAACCATAGTTTCAGAGCCCTCATATGTTTTTTGCAGATATTGTCTTTGTGCATCATCATTTGCCTCCTCTGGTCACCCTTGGCCCTTTGCCGCACATGATCACCAGTCTCCTGCCACCAGCAAGAGATGTTTAGCAGTAGCCATTGTACGAATGGAGCTTCGTGTCCCCCACTCTCTATTTCCCTCCCTATTCCTTCAATCTAGACCACTCAATAATGATCTAATGGTCAGTTTTTTTTACATTTTCACCATTTGCCCATCCATCATAAATAATAATAAAAATACAAAAAATAAAATTTATTTTTTCTGTACTTTTTATTATAATTTTATTTTTTGAATTAAAATTATAATAAAAAATACAGAAAAATAATTTTTTCTGTATTTTTTATTATTTATGATGGATAGCAAATGGTGAAAATATAAAAAAACTGATCATTAAATTATTAGTGAGTGGTCTAGATTGAGGGAATAGGAAGGAAAATAGGGAGTGGGGACAGAGAAGCCCCATTCCCATTATACAACTTGTCAATCCACAAGAATGGGACCTACAGTCAATTATACATCCGAGTTAGATCCATCTCCCCTAGTCTGTTGAAAGCTCGTCAAATCATGGGCTCAGCTTTTATTGGCTGCTGGTGAAGATGATGGCGTTGTGAAACACTGCAGTTGTACAATTGCTATTTGATGCACAGTAGGGGTGGATATCGAAAGTCATAGTCTTATCGAGTGTTTTTTTGAAATTAGCATTTGATTTAATATTATTTTATGTATAGTTTGTAAGTATTTTTAGAAATTAGCTAATGAGCTGAGCCAGAGTAAAATCCAAATTTATTTAAAATTAACTCATTTTAATGTTTAACTAATTAATAAGTATAATTAAAGTAGTTTTAAACCGAACCAATAAACCCTACTAACGAGTTTTTCGCCCTAATGGACAGTGGCATGGTCCTTATTTAGCCCTAATGAGATCCCAGTGTAGAAATACTAATGGGAATCTTTGGTAGGGTTCATGACTCATGACAGGTTGCTTGGCTTTAATCCTGTTAATGCTCGTGTCTATTTTCAGCTAGTCCAGAGCTGCCCAGCATTGTTGTCGCCTATTTTATGCCGATCGAGACCGTTTCCAGCGACGATCCCCAGCACGGCGCAACGCCAGTTGATGAACTGTCTGAAAACGTGATGGAAAATTGAATTCCTGAGCCAAAGGTTGCAGTGGCAACTGTAAAGAGGCCTGAGGTGTGTCTTGGCTTGGCGTTGGCTTGCTCGGACAGGATCTTGTGCTGGATCAGCACGAATAGACGACGACATGCTTGTTCTGGGGAGGCTTTCACCCGCCTGCCCATAAATCTCTCTCTCTCGCTCGCTCTGTTGTCGAGTTGGGAAAACTAGCCTCATAGGCGCGGCGCGTAGCTAAAGGAAAGCGTAGGGTTTTTTTTAAAAAAGCGAGGGGCTTTTCGCAATAAAAGGAGACCAGAGGGGTTTTTTCGTAAAAATCAGGGGTTGTTTTGAAAGAACTGAGGGTCTGTACGTAATTTTGGAAACTGCGGATCGTTATCAACGAAAAATAAATATACGCAGGGTCTTTTTTGAAAAATCTAGGGACTTTTTTGCGATAACAGAGGACCTTTACGTAATTTCGGGAAAATACGAGGCTTTTCGCAAAAAGTCACCTACCGTACGGAATTCGGCCGACACGCGGCGGCCGGAGCGCGTGTAGGGGCGACGTGGGCGCTCTCTCCGCGCTGGGAATCCGCGAGGCATAATAGGGAGTGATATCCTTGTCAATTTGAGGTCATATTAATGTCCATGTCTGCCAAAGTTCTTGGGCACAAGGACAGCGACAGCCCCGTTCCTTGTTGCCACGACGGGTGTGGAGGAACAAACATTTTTGAGTCCCTTTCTTGCCTTTGATTTAAGCCAATGCCTAGTGGATAAGAGACTTGGTTAGCCAATTGTCCTTTGTTGGCTGCGAGAGAAGGATCCGGCTGCAGTTGTACCACATGTCGCTTGGGCCATTCGGGGATCTATAAGCGTGAATGCATGAATTTTGCGGGAATTTCATGTGAGACAGTTTTAACTCCTGGAATCGAGAAAAATTAGAAAGTAGAATTTTCTAAGTCTTGTCCATTTTAACACGGTGGTCCAGTTCTTGAGAGGCTCTCCAAAGCTAGTTCGTACTTGAGAAATGAAAGAGTTCTTGAAATCTCTCTCTCTCTCTCTCTCTCTCTCTCTGTGTAGAGTACAACGGTGAACGCATGTATTTACGTACACACCCCACACGCACGGCCCAAGCTCTGTCTCACTCTCTTTTCTGGCACTGCTTGGGGGCACAGAAAGGACAAGGCAAGGCACATGAGTAATTAATCTGCAGTCTACACTCCTCGCCCACGAGGCAGACAACGAAATCACAACACGCCGCATTGTCGTCATGAAAATGCATGTACTACTCTGCAGTCTACAGTCCTCGCCCACGAGGCAGACAACGAAATCACAACCGGAGTTTAAGTGGTGATTATTTGAATTTTTTTATTTATAACTGGAAAATATTGTAGCTGACTGAAAAAATACTGTAGCTGACAGAGACTTATTTAGCATAATTAAATTTAAAAAATATAAAAAATATGTTAGCCTATTACGTATAATACAAACAAATACGGGAGAAAAAGAACCAGCAAAAAAACTCAACAAAAAGCCAAAAGTTCAGAAAAAGACGAAAGTCATTTTTAGCACCATTTGATATTGTATTTACAAAAATAACTGTAAGCGGATCGTATTGACAAAAATATCATTTCTGCCGTCCGGTGTGTGGGCGGCGGCGCCCGTGAGGCAACACGCGATACCGTTGCTGCCAGCAGGCGCCTGTCGCCCCCTCTCCAGACGGCAGGCAGCCTACCGTCTGGTGAGGGGGCGGCAGGTGATTAAGTCGGCTAAATAGCCAGCTTAATTGCCTGTATGAGCTCAAAAAATTACAAAACTTTATGTACAGCCTCCCAACACAATGTACCTCGTAGTGTAATTTTTGGTTAATTTTATCCATTGCGAATGTTGCTCAAAAATGCATAAAATTTTGATATTTTTACGAGTTTTTACATATAGCAAACGAGCTCTAAAAATTACAAAATTTTATGTGAAACCTCCTGATATAGTAATAGTTATTATGTAATTTTTTTAAAAATATTGTATGGTTTGAATTTACCACATTTATTCGGGTTAACTTAATCATGTATTTAACGATATTCCTCGTTAAATATTTTTAAATTCATGATTAAGTTAACCCGAATAAACGTCACAAATTTGGATCACATAAAATTCTTAAAAATTAATAATTATGACTATATCGGGAGGTTTCACATAAAATTTCATAATTTTTGGAATTTGTTTGCTATATGTAAAAACTCATAAAAATATAGATATTTTATGATTTTTTGAGAAATATTTGTAATGGATAAAATTACCCAAAAATTAGGATAGGTAATTAAGCTGGCTTAATTATTTACCGCCCCCTCACCAGGTGGCAGACAAGCCTGCCGTTTAGCCATCAACGGCAGGCTGCCTGCCACCTAGTGAGGGAGCGGCAGGTGTCTGCTGCCGGCGGCTGCGCCATGTGTCACCTCACGGGCGCTGTCGTCCGCCCACTGAACGGTATAAGTGATATTTTTGTCAATATGGTATGTATACGATTATTCTTATAAATACGATGTAAAATAATATCAAAAGTAGTTTTAATTCTCACAATTGAGTTTTAATTCTCACAACTGACGCCGTATTGCCGTCATGAAAATGCATGTACTCCTCTGCGGTCTACAGTCCTCGCCCACGAGGCAGACAACGAAATCTCCCGTCATTCTGGATGGACTACTCTGCAGTCTTCACCGACCAGTCAGAAAAGGAAATTGAATTCTGGGTACTGTGTTGCAGAGGAGAACATTTACTCGCAGCAATACAACAAACACAGCAGTGCAAGGACAATAATGCATCTGCTGTCTGCTGCTGCTTTCCACCGTGCTTCTCTGGACCAGTCACCAGTGCAAGCTTCTCTAGATCGCGCACCAGCATTGTGAGACCATCAAACAAAGGGAAACAATAGAAGAGGAGTGGGAGCGACGGTGGTGAGCGTAGCTTGGTCCGTGCTGGATGGGGCGCTCAGCTCGGTCAAGTCTGCTGTTGCAGAGGAGGTCACTTGCAACTCGGCGTCCAGCATGACTTGGCTTTCATCAAAAGACGAGTTTGAGATGATGCAGACCTTCCTGATTGTTGCAGACGAGGAGCGGAGACAGAAGATGGTGGTTAAAACCTGGGTGAAGCAAGTCCGTGATCTTGCCTACGATGTGGAGGACTGCCTCCAAGACTTTTGTTATTCATCTGCACATGATTGCTATCTATATAAATAAAAATAACCATGACATTGAAGGCATCTTCTCTATTCTGAGGGCAAAAAATTTCCACAATAATCCTAAAAAGAAAAAATTCTAGAAATTTTTACATTAATTGAAAAATGAAAAAAAGATTCACCACTTATTTTGGTAGAACCAGATTATAACGGTGCAAATTAATTATATATAAATATTTGAGTTATATAACAAATACAATTATATTTTAATTATAAAAAGTAGAGTTGTACATCAAAGATAACTGCATCATTATATCTAACCACACAGTTACAATTGTATTTTGATTATAGGAAGTGTTAGATGGAGTGGCCCTACCTTTGCCCATTCGCCCTGCTGGGCCAAGGAGCCAATTAAGCATATAAAAGGATATTTGTACCCATAGCATTGTGTATACTATTTTGAAGGCATTTTTGTAATCAGGTCTTAAGGTCATATATATAGTCTTAGGGGAGGAAGGAGACAAGGGCAGCCAATTCATCATCCACCCCTACTTATAGCATATGAAAGCCTCTAGGTAGCCATAGTGGACTCCCTATAGCTCTCTTATTTACTGTTTGGCCCAAAGTCACAACAGTTGACGCTATCAGTGGAGAGCGGCACAGAAGTTATGAGCTTGAAGTAGCGATGGCACTGAAGAAGGTCGCGATAGTGGCTTAGCGGAAGAGAAGCATGACTGCATCGACAACCAAGGCCAGGACGCAAGAATCGGTCTCCATGGCAGCGGTGCGACTAGCGACGAGCAACACTCGCAAGCAAGCGCACAAACAGTGACACAAGGAGCCCTGTGAGCAGAGGATGCATCAACGACTCCCCCAGCAACCTCGACGACACTCGCGCTGTCGCCTCTAACGACCCCAACACCCGAACCGTCACCTCCAATGACCCTGGCACTCATGCCATCACCTTCGACCTAGGCACTCATGCCGTCACCACTAGCAACCCCAGCAATCACACCTTTACCTCCAATGACCCTGGCACCCTTATCGTTCCCATGCAGCGGATGGAGGGGGCTTTGGCGGCGGTCCTCAGAACGCTGCAACGTGAGCTAGCGGACCTGCGGAACACAATGCAAGGGACGTAGGAGGCTTAGGGTCAGCAAATGCCTACGACGATGGTGGAAAAGGTCGCCATGGAAAGGGCCGACAACCGTGAGGCCAACGCCGATGCTCGCGCACCCTCCAGTGAGTGGACCTGGAGTCCCCCTTGTCTGCCGGCTTGCAGCAGTGTGCCTAGCCAAAGGACTTTAATATAAGCTTCGTCCAACCGCTGACTTCGTCAATGCAATTTTGAAGGGTGGGGGACAGGGCGCGCGCATCCTACTTCGTCCTACCGTTGAGCAAGTCCGAGCTATGCCCTACAGCCAGCTTCGCCACCACATGTCCGAAGGATGGGGGACGGAGTGTGCACGAACCTAGCTCATCCTAACGATGACTTCATCATCCACACAAAATCCACCACCAATAATAGTCCTGCTCGGCTGTTTCGATAGAACATGCAACTTTTGGACCCACAACGACACTATGAAGAATTAGGCCCCACAGGGAGTAATGTATACAAGAAACGCATGCAATGCATAAGACGGCAATGGGGACTCGCTAGTCCTCATGAGAGCTCTCTACATTTATGAAGTCCTTAGGGTGAACGTGCAGCTATGCAGGCTGCTCTGGCTAGAACTGCAACGACTCCTCCACCCACACCTAGTGCAGGAGTCGCTGACAGAGGAGCCGGTCTAGTACAACACAAGACGGATGATATAAAATAGGACGACTTAGGGGCTGTTTGGTAGCTAGCCACACTTTGCCAACAAAAATTGCCACACTTGCCTAAGTTGAGGTGCTCAAATTCTTTGTCACACCTTAGCAAGCCTAAGAGAATCTTGCCACACTTTTTGAGTCATTGATGCGTGGGACCTAGTTTCTTTGGAAGGAATCTTGCCACAACCGTGGTACGCAACCAAACAGCTCTCAAAGTTGATCAAACTTGCTAACCTTAGGCGTGGTAAGCGTGGTGTGTACCAAACACCCCTTAGGCACACACCACACTTTTCATTACAAACAAACGAGTACATTGGATGACGTCAGCTGATACCTCATACAAAAGTAGGGGCGTTCACCCAAAGTACATATTCCCTACTTATCGGACTACACTACAAAACGAGAGGTGTTGACATCACACCTGCCGATCCATGGGCTGAGCTTCTGAGGTAGGGTCACCATCTTGACTCCATTGTGGGACTCCGCTGAGCCACATCCTGAGGTTCATCGCAGCGCCAAGGATCCACTTCAGGGTAACCTTCACTGCCGCATCGCTGAGGTAACCCCAGATGTGCTCGCGAAAGGCACGGGTAGAACGGCGTGTAGCATATAGGATATAGCACTTGGAGCATTGTCGTGTTCCCTTTGAGATGGTCGAGATAGGGATTCACCAACTCACATGCAGGCAACCCCAGAGGTGGAGCAGCTCAAACACTATCTACGCTATCACGTGCGAGTAGTGGTTCCTATATGCACGGGCAGCGTTGAGGGCGAGAGGCAAAGCCTCACGGATCCTCAAATGCTGCTATGGAGGTCCTCCAATCCATGTGCCCGAGGAGGGACCTCCACTACCAACTCCTTCAAGGTCACCTCCAGGGCCTCCATGGACCCCCAGGCTGACATGGATGCCTCGCCAAGGACTCAATCCCTCTCGCCCAACTCTGATGCCAGTTGCACCTCCTCATGCTCCAGTGTGGCAATTTGCTGCACAAAATTTTCACGCTCTTCAGTGGCGACTGAGCAAGCTTGATGTACGATAAGTCATGCATCCATGATAGCCTTCATACCCTCAGACTCAAGGAACCGAATGTGCTTTGCCCTTTCCCCCGCCATGACCGAAACATCCATGGCAAGCATCCTCTATGGCCACGAACTACTCTTGCAACCCGTTGCGTTCATGTAGTGTCACCACTTGGAGTGTGCGAGCCAGTGCCAGCATCTATATGAACATGGGACATACAGTGAGCAAGGCATCAAACGAACAAACAATAACACCCCGGGTAGCACGTACCTTAACCTCGTTAGCCTCGAGGGCACTGTGAAGGAGCTCTGAGTTGCATGACTGTAGCACCCTCCGATCAAGCCCGACGTCAACACACCCCACAGCGCCTTGCAGCAGTCGTACTGCCTCCGGGTGGGGGACGAAGTCACCGCTAGAAAGCCACCACGCCTCCATACCATTGGCTTCCAAAATAGCGGGGTGGGATGAAACGTTTGCAGCAGCAACAGCGAACTAGCCGTGGGCAGCTTCATCGCTAGAACCTTGTGGGCACCTCGACGAAGGAGGGATCGCTGATGACAGGGATAGCATGAGGGAGCATAGCGGCGAAAACCTCACAAAGTCCTGTGAATAAAAGGAGTGAGCCATACCTGCGACAGGCCTTAGGGAGATTGGCGAGGAGGCATCGAGCTCTCTGGTTCAGTAGCCAATCTGGCTGGTGTGGTGCCAGACGGGATCACAGCGGCACTGATAGCTGTTGAAGGGATTCTGACCTCTGAGCTTGAGTCCTCATCAATTATTGTCATAGCCACATGGAACCTTGGCCTCGGGCCAACTTAGGTGATGACTGTTAGAATGATCTCAGCAGGGCATTTGGCCCAACGGCCAAATACCCTCCCCTTGCTCGCGCCCTGATCGGGGGCGCCCAGCCCAATAGGCTGGTGGGCCCTTGTTGTAAATAATCTTGTTTTAGAGTCATATACAAAATTTGGGTGTGTCAAGTCAATTGCAACCGCAATTCAGTCGTGAGTGGAAACCTAGTCGAAGTCATATTAGAATCGAGTCGGAGTAGGTGTTGAGAACCCGTGTTGAAGTAGGACAGCGGGTATAAAAAGAGGCTTAGAGCCATGTATTCGATGGACCAAGCAATTGAGAAAATACCAAAAGAGGAAACACACAAAGCATTGTTTTGTCGTGTGATTGTGCAAGCGTGGTCGGAAGGACTCACGATCACCGCAAGCGTGATCGGGAGGAGTTCGACCACGGCAAAAGTTCGGCGAGGAAGGCTACGACCACGGTGAAGGTGGTCGTAAGGAGTCAAAGGTGGTCGTAACGAGCTACGACTACACCGGAAGGCGAGCGTGGTGGAGCGACTCAGACCACGTTGAAGGAAGTGAACGTGGTCGCATGCGGGTGTTCGACCACGGTGAGCGATGATCGCCAAACATCAACTGCGTGATCATAGAAGGTTTCGATCACGGTATCTCGGCGGTGAAGGAAGGCGGCGATATCGCAGAGCGGTCGTAAATTGCTCTGATAAATTTACGACCACGTTGAAAAAGCGATCGGAGGAGATTGAGGCGTTCGAATTAGTCGTAAGTACTCTGAACCGATCGTATTTGATTCTCACCGGTCGTAAAAGACTCTAACCGGTCGTAAAAGGTCCTGGGAGGTCGTAAGACCTTACAACAGTTGGTATCAGAGCCGTGGTTAAACATGGTGACACGGCGAAGCGAGCGTGTCGCCGCAGATGCCGATCCTCGGTTCGGACAACTATCCGATGCAGGCGATGAAGATGAAGGTCAACATGATCGCATTGGCGTGCAGGGCCGGTTGAACCGAAGGAGAAGGACAAGGTCCTCGATGATCGTCTCGACAAGATGGCGATGGCAGCGATCTATCAAGCTGTGCCCGACTCGATGATGCGGCAGCTAGTCGGCAAGGAGACGGCGAAAGACGTCTGGACTACTCTGCAGATAATGCACCAAGGAGTAGATCGAGTGAAGGAAGTTCGACTTCAAACATTGAGGAGTGAGTTTGAATCATTGAAGATGGGAAAGAACCAGACTGTGGAGGAGTTCTCTGGGAAGTTTAACGAAGTCGTAAACGAGATCAAATCTCTCGCGACGACTTGAAAGGCGAGGTGGCGGTGAAGAAGTATCTCTGAGTACTACCGGAGAAGTTTCTCTCGGTCGTAACTACACTCACGCACTCGCAAGACCTCTCGAAGATGAAGGTTGAGGAGGTAATCGAGCGCTCAAAGCACGGCGACTTACGAAGAGTTATCAAGCCGACAATGAAGGACAAGGGCCTTACAACCAACAAGCATTGTTTGTAAAGGAAGACACGAAGGACCGAGGAGAATCGACATCAAGGGGCGGTCGTGGTCGTGGTCGTGGCACATCGGCCGGCGCGGTGCATCTCATGGGCGAGTCGAGGCTTCGATCACGAGGTCGTGGGCGAAGTGGTCGAGGAGGTGGTCGTGGAGGCGGCCGTCGACCGACAAGTCGATGTCGATGCTACGTGTGCGAGAAGTTTGGGCACTCGCAGCGAATGTCGGAGCCACATCCGTGCCATAAGCGCAAGAAGTATGGTCACTATCTGCGAATTGCGGAGTAAGAAGAAAGTAGAGGAAGCAAACACGGCTCAAGCGGATGAGCACAAAGAGCCGACATTCTTTGTTGTCGCTCTGCGCTGCGAACAACCGACAATGGTTCTATTAAGCGAGGAGAAAGTGTTTCCAGTGCATTTGGAGAAACGAGAGCGGACTCAAGAGCGGACGGCGGTGGTATCTCGACAACGGAGCCAAGCAACCACATGACCAGTGCGTGCTCGATGTTTCACGAATTAAATAAGAATGTGCTTGGAAGAGTACAGTTCGGAGACGGCTCGACCATTGAGATAAAAGGAGAGGCACGATCGATGCGATGCAAGGATGGAAGCGGAGGAGATTGTCGAATGTATACTACATTCCAAGTCTACGAAGCAACATTATAAGCCTTGGACAATTGGTGAAGAAGGTTGTCGGATTGAACTCAAAGACACCTATCGAAGATGTCACGACCACACCGGCGGCTGCGATGAAAGTCTGAGAACGGTAAACCGTCTGCATACAAAATTCACATTGAAGCATGCAAGCCGAAGTGTATGAAGACTACAACCGATAATGCGGCTGGCTATGGCACGCAAGATCGGACATCTGAATTTCGAGTCTCAACACGATGGCGGAAAAGAGATGGTGGTCGGATTACGACAATCGACCACCGGAACAAGTCTGCGAAGGTGTGCGGTGGCGAAACAAACTCGTAGCGGTTTTCCACGAGACGAGTTTGAGCTTCGCAACCACTCGAATCGGTTCACGTAGATGCATGCGGACCAATCACACCTCGCATGCATCTGGGAATCAATACTTCATGTTGATCGTGGATGACTATTCAAGAGCCATGTGGGTGTACATGCGAGAAAAGCAAAGATGAGGCAAAGCGAACTTTGAAGTTCATAACTCTTGTCAGCGAAATCGACAAAAAGGTGAAGTCGATCAGTCGGATCGAGGAGGAGAATTCCTCGCGAAAGAGTTCGACTCGATTTGTGAAGAGAAGGGTATTGCAAGACTCTTCACGGCTCGTATTCACCTCAACAAAGCGGAGTCGTAGAAAGAAGAAACCGGACCGTGGTCGAAACGGCCGAAGTCCATTGAAGAGCCGATTCTGCCGGAGATTTTGAGCGAAGCGATGCGACATCTTGTCTATCGCTAAATCGTGCGACCACGTGATCACCGGATGGAGTCACTCCATATGAGCGATGGTCGGAAGAAAACCAATGTCGAGCACCTAAGGGTCTTGGATGCTTAGCCCATGTGAAGCCATCCACTTATCTCAAGAAGCTAGACGGCCGGAGCGGACGGATGATTTATCTTGGCTCGGAACCGGGCACCAAGGCGTGCAGTGCTATGATCCGGTCGAAAGAAGATTCATGTGGCGAGACGTGGTCTTGAAGAGAACAAACATTGGGAGTGGGAAGAACACGAGGACATTGAGAAAGACATGTCGAAGTGGGTAACCTTGAAGTCGAAGAAGTTGATCTTGACAATACGGAAGAAGCTACGACCACATCTCAAAGCCAAAATTCGACCGGTCTTGATGATCGAAGTCTCACCAAATGAAGAAGAGTCGATGAAGAAGATTCGGCGATAGAATACCAAGATGAGAAGCATAAGTGAGATTTATGCACAAGCCGAACGATGCAGATCGAAGAGCTCTTGCTTTACATTGCAGAAAGAACTGGAAGCTATGAAGAAGCAAAGGGAGATACATCTTTGGAGAGCGCTATGCGGGAAGAATGAAGTCGATTGAAGAGAATGACACATGGGAACTCACCGATTTGCCAAAGGGTCATCGAGCAATCGGTTTAAAGTGGATCTTCAAGGTAAAGAAGGATTCCAAGGAGAAGTCGTAAAACACAAAGCACGACTTGTGGCGAAAGGGTATGTTCAAAAACAAGGCATCGACTACGAAGAAGTCTTTGCCCGATGGCTCGTATGGAGACCATCGACTACTTCTTGCATTGGCGACAAGCGGTGGATGGGAGATTCACCACATGGATGTGAAAACGGCGTTCTTGAGCGGAGACATTAAGGAGGAAGTTTATGTCTCTCAACCGCGGGTTTTCAATCCAAGAAGCAAACACATAGACACAAGATATCATTATATCGAGATTGTGTCGAAGAGGGAAGATCGATATCAACTATATCGAAGAAGAAACGAAGCGGACATATTGACAAAGTCATTTGAGGCGAATAAAGTTTTCAGAGATGAAGAAGAAGATTGGCATGATCAAGTCGAAAAACAAGATTAGGAGAGAATGTTGTAAATAATCTTGTTTTAGAGTCATATACAAAATTTGGGTGTATGTCGAAGTCGAATTGCAACATAATTGAGTCGTAGGTGGAAACCTAGTCGAAGTCATATTAGAATCAGAGTCGGAGTAGGTGTTGAGAACCCGTGTTGAAGTAGGACAGCCGGGTATAAAAAGAGGCTTAGAGCCATGTATTCGATGGACCAAGCAATTGAGAAAATACCAAAAGAGGAAACACACAAAGCATTGTTTTGTCGTGTGATTGTGCAAGCGTGGTCGGAAGGACTCACGATCACCGCAAGCGTGATCGGGAGGAGTTACGACCACGGCAAAAGTTCCGAGGGAAGGCTACGACCACGGTGAAGGTGGTCGTAAGGAGTCAAAGGTGGTCGTAACGAGCTACGACTACACCGGAAGGCGAGCGTGGTCGGGCGACTCGACCACGTTGAAGAAAGTGAGCGTGGTCGTGCGGGTGTTCGACCACGATGAGCGATGATCGCCGACATCAACTGCGTGATCGTGAAGGTTTCGATCACGGTATCTCGGCGGTGAAGGAAGGCGCGGCGATATCGCAGAGCGGTCGTAAATTGCTACGATAAATTTACGACCACGTTGAAAAAGATCGGAGGAGATTGAGGCGTTCGAATTAGTCGTAAGTACTCGAACCGATCGTATTTGATTCTCACCGGTCGTAGCGGTCCCGGGAGGAGGGGGACTCACGCGCGCCGCGGCGGGCGCCATCGCGGTGTTGGCGTTGCCGCCATGCGGCGTGCGCCGTCGCGGCGTCCGCCCCGTCGTCGCCGCGCCGCTCCGCTGTAACGCTCCGCCCGTGGCGCCGCGCCGCTGCGCCGCAGCGCGCGCGCCCGTCGCTGCCGGTCGCCGCCGGGCCGCCGTCACCTCCCGAGCACAGGCGCGCCCGCCGCCTTTTCCGCTCCGCGCTGCCGCTGCGCCGTCGCCGCCGGACCCCCGCTTCGCGCGCGCGATGCATCGCCTTGACTCGGCCGCCGCTCCCTCCGTTTTTTTCGCGTGGGACATGGCCGGTTAGGGTTAGGGTTTTTGGGGGGAGGCGTTTTTGATCGGGCGAAAAACCCTCCCAGCTGTCCGATTTGATCAACGGCCAAGATCTGAGGGGAGGGAGGGGCAATTGGGCCGGCGCGGTCTTGGGCGCGAGGTGATGCGCATGATGGCGATTAGGCAGCGTGTTTTAGGCGCGACGCAAAGGAACAGGCCTAAATGGCCTTTTGAACATTATTTTTGTTAAAATGGATTTTAATTGTTTTCAGAAGCATTTATTGAATGAAAATTGAATCAAATCTCTGTAAATTTTTGCACCAACGTGTTAAATTTCCAGAGATTAAAAGAGTATAGTTATGATGCTTCTGAATAATGAATTATTTTTAGAATAATTACAGTTTCCGCTGCAAAAGTTAATGTTGATTAATTTTCATTATTAAATTCGAACCAACGGGAGAATTTAATTTTTGGAAAAATAGATATAATTTCCAGAGATTTATGATATTGTTATCTTCTGACCAACGTTGATAATAACAATATTATAATTTTTAATTGATGAATTTTATGCATTATTTCTATTTCTGCCCAACGGTGATGTAGATTTAATGTATAGATAAAATTGATTTAAATTGTATGTCGTATTTTGACCAATGTTGGAAATAAGGCGTATAATTTTGCTGTTAACAGTATTATAATTTTAATTGATGATTTTATGCATTATTTCTATTTCTGCCCAACGGTGATGTAGATTTAATGTGTAAACAACTGTATGTTTTAATTTTAACCAACGTTGAAACCAAGGCATGCGTTGTTGTTATTATGTTTAATTGTTCTCATTGTATATGAATTGTGTCACCACACCGTGTCCCACGAGCTGTGGCACCGGTGAGGATGAAAATGAGGCGTCTTTGTTTGGCGATCGATCGACAGAGACTATGCTCCCATAAAAATGTCATATGATCTTGATCATAAAAGTGGGTCACCGCCAACAAGAAATGTTTGGTGTGATAAAGAACACGATTGAGCTCAATCGCGAGTGTGACAACATCACAGAGTACCTTGATAAAATAAAGAGTCGATTCATGGCTCTTCAAAGACTTATGCTACACAGCCTAATTAAGCATTGTAAATGAAAGGTATTCAGCGTGGCAATGGCATAAGAGAGCACATTCTTAGGATGAGCAACTTGGCATCTAAACTTAAACCAATGGATTTGGCTCTCAAGGATGAGTTCCTTATTCACTTGGTTTTGCTTCCTTGAAAGAGTTTGACACCTTTGTTGTCAACTACAACATTGATAGCCCGAAAAATGGGACATAGAAAACTGCATAGCTATGTGTGTGCAAGAGGAGGAAAGAATTAAAACCTCACATGGTGGTTCTATCAACTATGTGAAGGACAACAAGAAAAGAACTTCAACAGTAACTCCTTCTCAAAGAACAAGGGAAAAGCCCCTGTCTATCAGCCTCAACAGAATAAGTTTGCAGTAGACAAAGATCAGTGTCTTCACTGTTAAAAGACGGGACACTACAAGAAGAAATGTCCTGATTACTTAAAGATGATAATGGCAAAGAAAAGTGAGAACATTGATGTGAATGTCGTATGCGATAATGGGAACATCGCGTGCGAGAAAGTGAATGAATCCTCGTCTACGAATGTAAACAGGAAACGAAAGAGAACTCTAGATGCGTCGTCGAAATTATGGCACTGTCGTTTAGGCCATATTTCGAGGGGGAGAATAGAAAGACTAGTTAAGAATGATATTCTTCCTCCATTAGAGTTCTCAGACTCAAAACAATGCAGAGAATGCATGTAAAGAAAATTAAGAAAGACGCCAAAAGAAGCACAGAAGTTATACAAATTATTCACACAGATATTTGTGGTCCTTTTCCTGTGAAAAGTGTGGATGGTTATGACTCGTTCATAACATTTACGGATGATTACTCCCGTTATGGATATATTTATCCAATCAAAGAAAGAAATGAAGCCTTGGATAAATTCAAGATATTTAAGGCTGAAATTGAAAACCAACACGATTTAAAGATTAAGATAGTCCGATCTGATCGTGGGGGGAGTACTATGGTCGACATACCCCATATGGACAAGTTCCTGGACCTTTTGCAAGGTTTTTACAGGAAAATGACATAGTGGCCCAGTATTCTATGCCGGGCGAACCTCAGCAAAATGGAATAGCTGAAAGACACAACCGTACCCTGATGGATATGGTGCGAAGTATGATGAGCTACTCCACACTCCCATTGAGTTTATGGATGGAGCGTTGAAAACCGCCATTCATATTCTCAACGAGTGCCTAGTAAGTCGGTGCCCAAAACACCGCGAGTTGTGGACGGAAGAGTTCCTCACTAAACCACTTACGTGTGTGGGGAGTTCTGCTTGAGGCTAAAGTATTTAACCCAAACCTTGGAAAACTTGATCCCAAAGCGATGAAGTTGCCATTTCATTGGCTACCACTGAAAAGTCAAAAGGTTATCGTTTCTACTATCCAGACAGATATACAAAGTTTGTAGAAACGAGACACGCTGTCTTCTTAGAGGATGAAATGATGAGGGGAGCATGGTAGCTCGAGAGTTTGACCTTGAAGAGAAGCGGTGTATCGCCCACTCAGATGATTCAAGAGCCATTCTTCACACTACTGCTGTCATTGCACCATTGGTGCAAGACAACGTGGTGCCGGCTTTGTTATTGTTCCTCCTGTGGCAACAATGAATGATAATGAGGAACTGTTCTTGAGATCCTATAGAACCTATTGCCACAGATGAGGGGAGCAACAGCAGACCTCAAGCAGAAGATGTACCAAATGAGGAGGCCCGAGGAGGTCTCAAAGAGTAAGAAGATCAGCTATTTCTGATGATTATCAGATTTATCATACAGAGGAATTTCAAATGGAGGATGATCCCACCTCATTTGAAGAAGCCATGAGAAGAGAAAATTCCTCAAAATGGCTTAAGGCCATGGAAGAGGAAATGAGGTCCATGAAGGCTAATAAAGTCTGGGACTTGGAAATTATTCCTAAAGGAGCCAAAACAGTAGGCTGTAAATGGGTCTACAAGAAAAATCTTGACTCCCAAGGGAATGTAGAAAGATACAAAGCGCAACTTGTGGCAAAAGGCTTTACGCAAAGAGAAGGGATTGATTACACTGAGACCTTTTCTCCAGTCTCATGTAAAGATTCCTTCAGAATCATAATGGCATTAGTAGCACATTATGATTTAGAGTTACATCAGATGGATGTAAAGACGGCATTTCTCAATGGGGATTTGGAGGAAAATGTTTACATGGCACAACCGAAAGGTTTTGTCGTGGAAGGAAATGAAAGAATG
This sequence comes from Dendrocalamus sinicus, assembly GCA_036346575.1. Classification (NCBI taxonomy): domain Eukaryota; kingdom Viridiplantae; phylum Streptophyta; class Magnoliopsida; order Poales; family Poaceae; genus Dendrocalamus; species Dendrocalamus sinicus. The sequence continues at coordinate 35,966,396 of CM070662.1, forward strand.
GGATGCCGCCTAAAGAAATCGATTTATGGGTTAAAGCAAGGTTCAAGACAGTGGTACTTGAAGTTTGTGATACAATAAGAAAATTTGGGTTTAAAGAGAATGTTGAGGACAAGCGTGTTTATGCAAAGTTTAAAGATGGGAAGTTTATCTTCCTAATTCGTATGTGGATGATATCCTACTAGCTAGTAGTGATGTTAGTGCACTCTGGAGACAAAGAAGTTTTTGTCCTCAAACTTTGATATGAAAGATCTTGGTGAAGCTTCGTTCGTTCTAGGGATCGAAATTCAGGGATAGAAACAAGGGATATTGGGATGTCACAAAGGCATACATAGAAAGTCTTAAAGAAATTTGGTATGCATAAATGTAGTCCTTCACCTGCACCTATAGTCAAGGCGGCGGATATGGGGATTTTCAATGCCCGGGAACCGATATGAGATCTATCAAATGAAAGCGGTTCCATATGCTTCAATTGTCGGAAGCTTACGATATGCTCAAGTATGCTGCATACGACTTAGCATTTGTTACTGGGTTACTTAGCGATTCGAGCAATCTGGAATAGAACATTGAAATTGATAAAGAAAGTCTTGCGTTATTTGCAAGGAACAAAAGGCCTCATGATGACATCTGAGAAGATCGATTCACTCCATATAGTGGGGTATCTGATTCGATTTTGTGGGAGATGATAGAAAGTCTACATCCGGATATGTGTTCACTCTCGCTAAAGGAGCTATATCGTGGAAAAGCTCAAAACAAACCGTCACTACATCGTCCACAATGTATGCCGAGTTTGTAGCATGTTATGAGGCTACGGGCGCGGTGAAGCGGCTAAAGAAGTTCATACCGGTTTAAAAGTGGTTGACGACATCAATAGACCACTTAAGTTGTCTGCGATAATGAACCCGCGATAACGTATGCCCACAACAATAAGTCAAGTGGTGCTTTGTCAAACACATTGACATAAAGTACTATGTTGTGAAAGATAAAGTTCGGGATCAAATTATAAGTCTAGAGCATATAAGTACACAAAGATGTTAGCGGATCCGCTTACTAAAGGCTTACCACCCAACGTGTTCGAGAGAACATGTAGCGGCATGGGTTTAAGGAAAGTCTATGATTCTGGACTAAAAGATGGCCCAAAAGTTTAAAGTAACTATTTCAGAAGAGGTGTATTGTAGCTGTTGAATCTATCGGCGATTGACCGTGACGATGAGACATGTTCTATGCACTAATCTATGATGGAATGTGTAAAGTCAAAAAGTAATTAAAGATAAAGTATAGATTGAGATCAAGGGGGAGAATGTTAGAATGATCTCAGCAGGGCATTTGGCCCAACGGCCAAATACCCTCCCCTTGCTCGCGCCCTAATCGGGGGCGCCCAGCCCAATAGGCTGGTGGGCCCCTGTCGTCAGCGCCATATAAAAGAGAGGTGGGGCGGGCGCACGCGCGGCGAGTTCACCGTGCGCCGCGAACCCACCGACAAACCTAACCGATCTAGAGGGAGGCGCTCCAGCGACGGGAACACCACCGGCTGCTCTGCCTCTTCTCCAGATCACCGCCGCCGCCCGGGACGCGCCGCCGCCCAAGTAGCTCCGCACCCTTCTCCGACCGTCGCTGCCCGTGCGCAGATCTTCACCGACGTACCCGCGAGATGGCCAACTCCTCCTCCACGCCGTCGGACGGTTAGTACACCTTTCTCCCTCTCGGTGTAGCACTCGAGAACCCAAACGTGATAGAAGAAGCCCTCTAGATCTAAACCCTAGGAGACCCAAAGTCTATCAATGACACCTAGGCGTGCTTCATGGGGCAGCTCGTTGATGACACTCGCGACCTCGCGCGATGAGACTGTAGCACCCATGCCAAGCCACCCTCAACCACGGCCGTGCTAGAAGAAATGGAGGTGTCGCGCACCTCAAAATGGATGAGCCCTACCATGTTCACATAAGAAGGTCTGCCTCCATCGTTCGAATGCCAGTCATCCTCGGAGTCACCATCGGAAGCAGTGTAGTCATCAGAGTCCGACTCAATCCCTCCACCAAGGTCCTTCTCCAGAGTCTCCGAATCATCCAGAGCGTGGGGCGTCGATGTAGGATCAAGGATACCGACTAGAGGGGGATGAATAGGAGGTTTTTAAAATTTTCTTGTCTATTTAATTAATTCTCTATAATTTCAATAGCAAGAATATAAAGCAATTAATCCTACACAATTCTAGTCAATAGACAAATAATCCTAGCTCTAATACAAGCAAATGATCACAATAGTATCAATAAACAAGAGCTAGAAAGAAACAAGAGAGAAATGTACACAAACGATATTTTACCATGGTGATCGGAAACTTGCCGGTTTCCACTAGTCCACGTTGAGGTTAGCCCGAACTAATCGGATCGGCTCCACGAATTAAGCCGGAACACCTCGATTACTAGAGGTAGCTCTTCCCCGCTCCGGGTAGGTGAGTTCCAACCTTCACACAAACGTCGGGTCTTCTCACAATCTCCTTTGAGAACATCACCGATCAATCACCTCCCAATCGTCCAGGTGCCGGCAAACACCAAGAGTAATAGACCTGGGCTTCACTTGATTTGCAAACTAGTACCAAGGATCAACTAATGAATGCAAAGCACTAAATTTGTCCAACCACCTCAAATTAAATGCTCAAGTGAGAACAAGGGGTAGAATAAATGCTCTATGCTCAAGAAATGTTCAATGGGTCTCTTCTTACTGTCCTTGAGTAGTGGTACGGATATTTATACTCTCCACCAACCAAAACTAGTCGTTTGGAACAAATTCCTGAAAAATTCAGGACGAGTGGAACTACCGCTGTTATAAGGCCGGTAGTACCACTCCCATTTCTGGCGCGGCAGAACGGCTATGTCAGAGCTCTGCAGTGATCGTTGGAATGTCGGCGCGGTACTACCGCCGTTGAAAACTCTGGTACTACCACTCGCCGGTAGTTCCGCAAAGTCGGCGTGGTACTACCACTTGAGCCGAACTCCCAAAGTCCCAAATCTAGCGCTCTCTGGAAAAAAAGGCTCCGCTTCCCCTCCGGAGCTTCTAGGCTCCAGAAGTACCGCTCTGGATAGCGGAACTACCGCACCCTGTGGTACTTCCGCTCTGTGAAATCTCATATTGCGTCCGGAGGGTGTTCTCTGGAAAAAGGCTCCGTTCGGGTTTCGGAGCTTCCGGTTGCCGGTAGTACCGTTTCTAGGCGCAGAAGTTCCGCTCTGCGGTAGTTCTGACGTTGTGAACTGTGGTACTACCGCTCTTCCAGACATAGCACAATTTTGGTTTTAAATCTGATTTTTTTAATGAATGCATGCTTCTAATTTGATCCAAATGTCACATAATTTTTGCTATTAAGCTACTTGCCATGATCCCTCTTTATGGTACGATTATCTACCCTATAATCCGGTCTTCCACTTTTTTCTCCTTAAGACCGGTAAAAATAAAAGGGATCATATTCTAAGTATACATTTGCCTTCAGCCATTTTTGATCTTCACATTTATCCTTTGGCTTGTATCTTGTCACCAACATATGGACTTAACCTTTGTATACTCATTAAACACATTAGTCCCATATTCACATAAATTCATTAATTACCTAAACCATTTTTAGGGGCCTAGATGCTTTCAGCCGAGGCCAACAGCTGAGCGATGATCCGACATCGGGAACCTTCATGTGGGGAGGCAGTCGCGAGACGTGCGAGTATGGCCACTACCGCTGGAAGGCATGGCATGACCGGGCATGGGGATACCGAGAGCTTCATACACATGGTTAACCCGGCCATAATTTGAGGTCATCGATGCCCAGAGAATATGCTCCTTTAGGATGTATGGATCGAAGAAGATGACGGCTGCACTCTCCTCATCACCGAGGGAGAGAACTGTGCATAGCATGACACGTAAGAGTGTCAGCGCAAACTCAACAACCTCCAACATGAACCAGCCACGAGACGCGAAGGGCGCATAGCTTACCTGGGCCAGTGGGCTTTAGCAATGATGCAACGGTGGGGTGGAGGCCATCAGCATGAGCAGGACAGGGCTGCATGTGCCACAGTTGGACTAGCGGGGAGATGCAGAGCATACAAAACTCTTCGACAAGATCTCGCATGTTGAAGCAGTGCCACCCAAGTGAGCCTCGGCGCGTTGCTCATCCTCACGATCGGCGTCACGATGGAGACATGGTAAAGTCCATGAGTCGCCCTGACCAACGAAGGCTACTACCAGGCTTGATTCGATGGTAGAATCACCTCTGCATCCAGTTGGATTCCCACTACATCCACATATAATTTGAAGGAAATAGCTTCACGTAGCCAAAACGATGTGTGAAGTTCATGCTCCCCATGTTGGAGTATCGACCTTCATTGAGACTCTTTGGCTGGCACCGTGCATTGTGAAGGGAGACAAAAAAACGTCAAGCTTGTCAAGATAGCCTTCGCGTGAGAAGCCCAGTTGAAGATAGTGAGCCGTGCAAGGGCATTCGGTATTAGCTATGCGAGCTCCAGCCCATACAGCCTAGAGGACTTCGCCGATGATGGACACGGCGAGGATGTGGAGCCTAATGTTAAAGTATGCGCTGAAGACCATTGTCTCTGACTCCATTGGCTATGGCTCGACCTCGCCATTACCAGGAAGCCGAACGACTTCACAGCTCAAGATCTTCCTATCACGGGCTAGCACACGAACCAGCTCCTCATTAGATTAATCCATGCTAGCACATGCAAAATTCTCTAGATCTATGCAAAGTTGTAGTTAGTGTAGAGGCTTGGTGTATTGTCCTACCTCCATATATTTTACAACGACCCAATCACCATTAGATCAACTGAACCAACAAGATTGGTTTTTTATTTGTGAATTATTTAGCTTCCCCATTGTAGTTTAGGACATGATCAGTATTAAAGTAATGGGGCTGCTAGCCCACACTATATCATTGGAATGTATTTCCAACAATATAGTAGTTTCATAAAATTTCATGAGGTTTCAGTTGCATAAAGATTAATAAAGTTTCAGCCTTTTGGGTTTAAGGTTTCAAGGATGTTTTAGCATGTTTCATAAAAAAGTTCAGAATGTTTCAAGAAGTTTGATGGGGTTCATAAAAAGTTTGATGGGTTTCAAAAGTTTTAGAATATTTCATCAATGTTTTTGGCATGTTTCATATAAAAGCAAATGAAACACGGATGTATTTTTATTATATTATTTTGAATTGTTGAATATACAAATATCTAATTAAATTTTACAATTAATTGGTGATGATTTTGTGAATGATATACTTATTTGCTATATGGAGAAACAAGAATTTATGAAAATTGCGAATGATATTGTGGTTCATCGTTTTATGAACTTGAAAGAATGTAAATACTAAATGTAATGCATTAGCTTTCATATGATCATTTTACTATTTTTTTACTTGAAAACTTTGAGTAATTTTGTTCTTTTTTAGAGTAATTTTGTTCTTTTTTAGTAGACCATTGAGGCCGGATAATGTATTATACCAATGCCAACCAACTTTTGTCTATGGTTTTGCCCTTAAGGGCATTTGTAGTGTATGAAAATAGATGGTCATAAGCCACCTTAAGATCGACCTTATATATTACAAGGGTGACCTTAAGCAGACCATAAGCAAAAAAAAAGGCTTGAAGCTGGTCCTCAAGCTAAAGACCTGGCTACAAGCATTAAAATACATTTTTTTTGACATATGTTGTTCTCTCTCCCCAATTACCAACTACCACATCCCCCCAACCCCCATATTTTTTACTTCCGAGTAGACCCTTCTTTACAGTCGACGGTGGCCTCAAACGTTGCAGCGTCGGTCTTAAGAATGAAGCGGGGCCCACCTTAAGAGTCGATGGCTATATACACTACAGATGCCTAAGTTTAGTTTGCTGCAATTAACAAATATTATTATTGAATTTCTTTATTTTGGTAAGTATCATTGGTTATGCTGAAGTAGTGATGCTAAAATTGCTAAATATATTGCTATTTAGGATAATATTATTTGAAAATTATATATATTGTTTTATATACACACAATGAAATGGTGAACTCCTGATTATTTTCTCGTTTCGTCCTTGTTGCCATCATGACAGGTAACAGGGTGCACATGTCAATTTGAAATGTGAATTTATGCCGTCCTGGATGTGAGCTTCCTCTTCTTAACCCATCCCTTCTTCGCTTAGACCAGGCGCCAGCATTTGCGCTCAATCGTACAAAATTCCAGTAATCCCAGCTGCACACAAACAAGCAAAACCATAGGAGAGGAATGGAAGCGACTGTGGTGAGTGTTGCCAAGTCCGTGCTGGATGGAGCGCTTAGCAAGGCCCAATCCGCCGTTGCGGATGAAGTTGCTCTGCAGCTTGGCGTCCAGCGCGATCTGGCTTTCATCAAGGATGAGTTCGACATGATGCAGACCTTCCTCATGGCCGCGGACGAGGACCGGGCCAAGAAGAAGGTGGTTAAAACCTGGGTGAAGCAGGTCCGTGACCTGGCCTACGATGCCGAGGATTGCCTCCAAGACTTTTCTGTTCATCTACAAAAACCATCTTGGTGGCGCTTCCCTCGCACGCTGCGAACACGGCACCGCATCGCCAAGGAGATTAAAGAGCTGAAGGCCAGGGTGGAGGATGTGAGCCAGAGAAACCAGCGCTACCGCCTCATCGAAGATTCTAATTCCAACCCTGCCACCGCTACTAAGAGATCCAGCATCAGCAGCGTAGCAATATCTGGCACTGATGAACCAAGGATTGCTGCTGCAAACAAGGACGAACCAAAGGTGGATCTTTGCCAACTGATCACCGCAGATGACCAAGCTCTTCGAGTGATCTCAGTGTGGGGAGGAGCAAGCGATGATCTCAAGAAAATGTCCATCATCAGGGAAGTCTATGACAATCAAGAGATACACACGAAGTTTGGATGCCGCGCCTGGGTTAAGTTGATGAACCCTTTCAATCCAAATGATTTCCTCCAGTGCATGGTCAGGCAATTTTACTGGAACTCTCTTCGAGCAAAAGGGAAGGCAGAAGAAGGAGCAGCTACAGGGGTTGGTGTTCTGAAGAACATGGAGACGGTTACAGCACATGGTCATTTGATTGACGAGTTCGATAGATACGTGAATGAGAATAGGTACCTGATCGTCATTGATGACCTGTCCACTGTAGTGGAGTGGGATTGGATCAAAACATGCTTCCCTGACAGGAAGAATGGAAGCCGAATCATAGTGTCCACGGAGCAAGTGGAAATTGCAAGACTATGCACAGGGCAGCCAAACCAAGTATCAAAGCTCAATCAATTATCAACAGATCAACCTTTTTATCTCTTCTACAATAAGGTAATATTGCTATTTGATTGTGATCAACCACTCGTGAAAGCAAAATACATGTTAATCGCTAAAGAAACATTTTTTTAGCAATCCTGTCACATTGAATTGTCTAAATGTTTATGGCATCTTATTGTTACAAAGTTTACTTGAGGATGTCAAGATGTGTCTTGCAGTCCCACAACAGTGCATCATGCAAATATTATGTACTACTTTTCTAAAACATTTATTTCTTTTCACTCTCCATATATGATGATGGTTGTGGTTTTCATCTAAAATTTTCTATTATTTTGTGAATGTGCTTTTCTCACTAGTGTCTGGTTAATCTAAATTCTGCTTTTGGTCACATAAATATTAACTTCATCCTTATTATATTCTAGCCCGAGTCTAGCTCAAATAATGCCACCGCTGCCAATAGCATCCAACCAGTAGTCACCGATGATATAGCGGAGGATGGAACTAACTCGGCCACTGGAAAGAGGCTTGGTCGCAATAGGACGATGCAAGCCGCTTTGGAGGAATCTCAGCTCGTTGGGCGAGAGGCAGCAATATCAGATGTCATCAAACTAATTCTCCAAGAGCATTGTCAGGTGATCTCTGTGTGGGAATGGGCGGAATTGGAAAAACCACTCTTGTTAGAAGTGTCTACAAGCGCAGAGCTTAGTGGCAAGTTTCAGAAGCGAGCTTGGGTTACTCTATTGCATCCTTTCAATCCTGAGGAGTTCTTTAGGAGCTTAGCTCTGCGGTTACACACAGATAATACTGGAAAGGACGTTGGGTCGGTGGGAGATGCTGGTGTACAAAAAAGGTTACAGGGGATGCAAATTGCAGATTTGATAAAAAAAGACATTCGAGCTTCTGAAACAGTGTACTTATCTCATTGTTCTTGATGATCTATCGTCCAACACGGAATGGGATTCTATAATACAGCATTTACCTAACGATGAGAGGGCAAGCCGGATCATAATCACTACAAGGGACGCAAGTGTTGCTAACCGTTGTTCTACGAATTACAAGCTCAAATCTCTAGGGGATGATGCCGCACTTGACCTCTTCAAAAAGAAGGTACGTATGGCCGGACAAACACTTTACCATGCTCCTTTCCTTTTGATTTGAAGTGTTATGTAGGGGTATATGGCAAGGATTGCCACTGCTCAGGCCTCAGGCATGCTATTACAGTTTAGGCATGACCTCAAATGTGTCAGTTATGGCACATAGCAGTTGCATAACTCACTGAAATTTAGGCAGCACGTGTGGGAAGGCAATCACGCTATGCAGTTAGCCTATACGGTGCACTCATGCAATAGTTTTCCTCTTGGGCACCAAATCAACATAAAAAATCTTCAAAAAAAAAACTCAAAATTTACTTCTTGCTCTACCTATATATGAAATTTCAAGTTCAAATCTATCTATTATATTATTAAAGCGATAGAAAAAGAAGTCACCACATTCGCTCTCAAGGTTATAAATTCTCATGTTAATCAGTGGAAAAAGAAAGAAAAATCTACACTATCGATTGTAGTAGGTCTAGATATAATGGTTCAGATTAAAGGAAAGAGTCAATATCAAGTGCAGTCTAAAAATACCTAAAATGCACAACAAAAAATAAAATAAAATACTCAATTTGATTTTCATATGAATTCCTAAATAAATATAATTCAGAATAAAAATTAAAAATAACAATTAGATTTGTATACGAATTCCAAAAAAAATAACTAAAATTCAAAATAAAAAATAAAATAAACTAGCAATTTGATTTGCATACAATTCCAACAAAAATAATTAAAATTTAGAATTAAAAAATAAAATAAATTAGCAATTTGATTTTGATATGAATCTCAAAGTAAAATTCCTAAATAACCTCAATTCAGAATAAAAATTAAAGAAAAATTAGCAATTGGATTTTTATACTAGTTCCAACCAAAAATAATTGAAATTCGGAATAAAAAACAAAAGAAAATTTGTAATTTGATTTCCATACAAATTTCAAAATAAAATCCTCAAATAACTAAACTTTGGAATAAATTGAATAGATTAGCAATTTGATATGTACATGACCTCCAATAAAAAATAGCTAAAAATTTGAATAAAAATGAAAGTTATAATGAGGATAGTACGAATGGTATTAGAAGAGATCACGAAAGAGTGCAATGATGTCAATTTGTCTTGCAAAGAAGACGTTGACCCACGAGAAGTGAAGAGTCGATATGGCGGCGATGGAGATGAGGATAATATCATGTTGCTCATCTTAGCCATTCAACAAGTACTATGTTGTGCTACTCGTAGGAATTGTTGAAGAGAAAACTAGAGTGAAAGAAGCCAAGGATTGCCAAAGAAACTTGATGATGGGAAGCCTTGATAGAGAGGAGATGAAGCTTTGCAATGAAGGCGAGTTATGGATGATATAAGACCATCGAATAGCTAGGAGCATGCCATCACTTCTCCATATTGTTACACAACGACTAAAGCACACATACCGGCATCAATGAAAGTGAGAGGTTACAACAGTTAGTAAGGAAGCCACAACGTTGAGTTGGCTAACGTCGAAGAAGATGAGCGATTGACACGGGAGAAGAGGACATCAAGCATGTATACATCATGCATGTGTATATACATGCTTGCATCTACATGAATAGAAGCACGAAGCGAGTACAAAGAGCTCGAATAGAAATGACGTAGCCGTAAGGAATAGACTCGGGGCTACCAGAGATAGTGTGATAGGTGTTCCCAACAGGGATTGGCGATAGTTGCATGTGTATACGTGTTTGATGTCACAGTGGCTAGCATTAAGCAATAATTGAAAAGAAGTAGAAGATAACTATGTGGTTGAGTATTGCATTAAAAGGGGTAGTAGTTAAGAGGGATTGATCAAAATTATGACAGTGAGAAAAGATAGAGGACACACAGTTCGGTGGGGCAGCTAGTTTGTGAGGAAAGATAAGTTTAAGGTAGGTCGCCCATGATGCATCAGTGTATGCGTGAGTAAGATACTTTAATATCATAAAAACTAATAAGATAAGTTCTGATCTTTGGACTCACTCTTGTTTTGTAGTTGTTTTCTTAGGTGATTGTTGAGGGCGTCATATACGAGTGGGAGTAGCACATGAATAATTTCACGAACTAGCAGCACTCCTTGTACCACCTTTTGTCAGTATATTTTAGACTATACTGGCATACTAGAGTAGTCATTAAAAAATGCTATGATGTATCTGATAACTGCAACATAAATAAATTAGTGTTGGCTTAAAATTTCTAGTAGATGATGGAGTGGTAAAAGTATGCAATGGTGGTAGCATTTTGGGCCCAGAGGATGGTGGGTCCACATTATAACGGTTCAAATTAAAAGAAAGAGTCCATGTTAAATACAATATAGAAATAACTAAAATTCAGAACAAAAAAATAAAATAAGCAACTTGATGTCTATACGAATTTCTAAGTAATATCCCTAAATAAACATAATTCAAAATAAAAAACAGAAAATAGCAATTAGATTTGTATATGAATTCCAACAAAATAACTAAAATTTGAAATAAAAAATAAAATAAACTAGCAATTTGATTTCAATATGAATTTCAAAGTAAAATCCCTAAATAACTTTAATTCAGAATAAAAATTAAAGAAAAATTAGCAATTGGATTTGTATACTAGTTCCAATCGAAAATAATTGAATTTGGAATAAAAACAAAAGAAATTTTGCAATTTGATTTCTATCACAATTCCAAAGTAAAATATCTAAATAACTAAAATTTGCAAATAATTAAATAGATTAGCAATTTGATATGTATCGACCTCCAATATAAAACAACTAAAATTTTGAATAAAAATGAAAGTTATGAGGATAGTACAAATAATATCGGAGGAGATCACGAAAGAGTGCAATGGCATCATTCATCTGCAAAGAAGACATTGACCCATAGAAACCAAGAGTCGAGATGGTAGCAGGTGGAGATGAGATAATGTCATCTTTGCTCACCTTTGCCATTCAATAAGGACAATGTTGTCTTTGCTCGTGGGAGCCGTTGAAGAAAAAGCTAGAGTGGAAGAAGCCAAGGGCTTTGATGACAAGTGGTGAGTGCCAACATTGTTGAAGAAGTCGATTCTGAGATGATAGAAATCTTGGTAGAAAGGAGGTGAAGTACAATGAAGATGAATTATGGATGATGTAGGATCATCGGGTAGTTAGAAGCATGCCATCACTTCTCCATATAGTTAGACAACGACTAAAGCACACATACCGACATCAATGAAAGTGAAAGGTCACCATAGTGAGGAACCCACAACGTTGAGTTGACTAACGTCGAAGAAGAGGAGCGATTAACACGGGAGAAGAGGACATGGAGCATGTATACATCATGCATGTGTATGTATGTATGTACGTATGTATGAATAGAAGCATGGATATATAGAAGTAGAAGAGCAAAGAGCTCAGAGTAGAGATGGCGTAGCTATAAGCAATAGACTCGGGGCCACCAAAGAGAGTGTGATGGGTGTCCTCGATAGATATTGGTGACAATTGCGCATGTATATGTGTTTGATGTCACAATGGTTAGCATTAATCAATAATTGGATAGAACTAGAAGATAACTATGTGATTGAGTATTGCATTGGAAGGGTAGCGATTAAGAGAGATCGATCAAGAATTGGGCTTCTTTGTTGGATGTTAGAGTAGAAAAATATGGCGGTGAGAAAGATAGGGACACACGGTTTGGTGGGGTAGCGATTATGCGAGAAAGATAAGTTTAAGATAGGTCGCTCATAGTGCATTGGTGTATGCATGAGTAAAATACTTTAATATCATAAATATTAATAAGATAATTTGTAGCACATATCAACGTATTACTTGAGATTAAAATAGAGGTACTTGTGTATGTATACATTTTGAAAAATAGTAACTAATGGAGGAAGAAGTTGGGCATGCAGCTAAATGATACATGCATGATGGAGAGTGATTATGCCTTTAAAAAACCCCCAACAATTTATTATGATCAATGATTTTCTTTCACGAAAGTTCATACTTCAATTACGTTCATCAACTTGTATTTTCTTTGAGTTTCTATGGTTATTTCTAATATTTATGATGTCTTACAATTTTAAATAGCCTACAAGATATATAAATTTATTCTCAAGCATCTAAGTTATATTATCTAATACTACTAATTTTGAAACAAATCTAGCCATGCAAATACACGAGGCACTCTGCTAGTTTATTATATATTAAGAGTAACAAAAATGAGAAACACCCGACAAATGATCCATCAAAAGGAAAAGCAAAAGCAAAATAGACAAATGCTACTATTCACAACAACTTTATCTTTTTGCTTTCTTCTAACACATTTTGAATTTGAAGTGAAATTTTAAAGGGTGCTAGAACACTCTATAGACTGCATCTTCTTTTTTTTTGTCAAAATTTTCATTTTAATTTGGTTCCAAAACCAAAAGATGATAGTATGAGTGCACCAAAAAAGGGTGATTGCATAGCATATGTTGCCCGTGTGGGTAATATTCGTGAACATGCAACTATGCAACATCTCAACACAATATCACAATGATGCATGTGACTAAAATTTCTACTAGCACGTACCAGCCTTTGATTGCTTGTTGCTCTTCAACCACATGTCCGATTATTAATCCGCTTGAATCCTTATACTTTTGGTGAAGAGAGGATTTAAAGGACTTCCCTACATCAGGTCCTCACATTCTTGAATCGTTTTTTCAGGTTTTTAGTGGGACTGAAAAGGATAATTTAACTGAAAAGCCTTTGATGGAGCAAGCAGAACTTATTCTACGAAAATGTGGTGGGCTTCCCCTTGCCATTGCCACTATAGGTGGCTTTCTGGCAACCAAACCTAAAACCACTTTGGAATGGAGAAAATTGAATGATCATATCAGTGTGGAGTTGGAGAACAATCCAGAACTTGGCGAGATAAAGACCGTCCTTACCTCAAGCTATGATGGATTACCTTATCATCTCAAGTCTTGCTTTTTGTATTTGTCAATTTTTCCTGAAGACTACAACATCAGGCATGGACGTTTAATGAGGCGGTGGATTGCAGAGGGTTACTCAAGGGAAGTGAGAAGACAGACTGCCGAGGAAGTAGCAGAGAAACACTTTACAGACATTATTAACAGAAGCATGATACAACCATCCATAACAGTAATTGATTATGCTGGGAAGACTACTGATTTCTTCAAAGTTCATGATCTCATGCGTGAAATCAGCATCTCAAAATCAGAAGAAGAAAATCTTGTTTTCGTACTTGATGAGCATTCCACCTTGCAGTCTAAAAATAAAGTACGCCACCTTGTTGTGAGCCGTAGTTGGAGCAGAGACCAAAATAAGGATGTGTTGGGAAGCATATTGGACGTGTCCCACATTCGATCCTTGACCGTATTTGGAGAGTGGCGATCATTTTCATTTCTAAGAAGATGAGATTGCTTCGGGTGCTTGATTTAGAAGACGCAGAAGATCTGCGGGACCATGACCTTGTGCCAATCAGGGACCTTCGCCACCTAAAGTACCTGTCTCTAAGAAGATGTGTATATATCTACCATCTCCCGGATTCATTTGGTAATCTGTCAGACCTGGAGACACTGGATATCAGACGTACACGTGTGATCACACTGCCAGCAAGCATTGTTAAGCTCTCAAAGCTAAAATACCTTCGTGCCGGTCTCGTGCCTCGTTATGAGCGTCACAGCTGGATGTGGAGAAAAATTGATCAGCCCTTGAAGAAATTTGGCTTGGCAGCTTACAAGAGCTATTTACGGAGAAAATGTATTGATGATTTGGACGCACTACCAGATCTCTGTTTTGATGCTGGTGTTTGGTTGCGAGGCTGGGATGTGCATGGTGTTAAAGTGCCCAGAGGGATTGGGAGGTTGAAGGCGCTGCACACACTGGGTGTAGTCAACATTGCACGGGGAAAGGCCATGCTGAAGGAGGTCAAGAAGCTCAGTCAGTTGCGTAAGCTAGGAGTGACTGGCATCAACAAGAAAAACTGCAAGGAGCTCTGTTCTGCTATTGCCAATCACGGCCGCTTGCGGTCCTTGTCAATGCGCGCCGAGGGCGAGCCTGGGCTAGAAGGCTGTTTGGATGACCTGTCCCCGCCTCCAAATGACCTACAGAGCCTTAAGTTGTATGGCCGTCTGGTCAAATTACCTACATGGATCGAGCAGATGCAGATGCTAGCCAAGCTGACCCTACGGGGTACCCAACTGGTGCATGATGCCATACTAGACTTACTTGGGAAGCTGCCAAATCTTGACATTCTACGTCTTTGTTATGGGTCATTGGAGGAGGGAGAACTCCGCTTCCATTTCCATCCCGACACGTTCAAAAGTCTGACGGTGCTGGAGCTTAGTTCGCTATATGACCTCATATCGGTCGAGTTTGAAGAAAAAGCCACGCCTAAGCTTGAGCTGCTACGGGTGCACTATTGTTTTAGTGAAGGCGGTGATGGGTTTTCTGGGATACGATTCCTGTCAAGTCTCAAGGAAGTTTCGCTCAAGTTTTTGGACGAAGAAATCAAGAAAAACTTGCGGGACCAACTGGACGAGTGGCCCGAGAATATGAACAAACCACATCTAAAGATAGAGGACTGAATAGCGCTGTCTGATTTTGCCCTGGTTTGTTTGGTTTGGACAAAACCAAATTGTTGCTAGTCCTCCTTTCATTCGTATGTAACGCACCTATTATACATTGTTCCTTCCTTCTATCTCCCGAGAGTCTTGTGAATTCAAAGGAGCAATACCCAATGTTGTTCAATTGTGTTTATCTCCAATAAGTACGGTGCTGCTGTCTACTCCTGTAATCGATCCTTGTGAAAATTTATATTTCACTCACCTTTTTTCTGGAAAACAATTATCTTTTTTCTGACCTATTATTACTACAGAAAATATACGTGCAAGGAAATAATGCATTTACCCGAATCATAACAAGACAGGCACTCCAGCGTCCTTAGTGGTAACATATTTTGGGACGTTAGGATTGAGCACGTTGGTGTCAATTCGGAACTGCTAATACAAATAGCATTTTAATCACTTTTTTTTTTCAAATTTGGTCTTCAAACATATTTTTTTTTTATAAATCTAACCCCTTCCTGAGCTCCGCATACAATACGTGTCGCCTGCTATACTACAGGAGCTCGGCAGTCTCCGAGCTTGGTAGCTATGACAAACGCGCTACAGGAGCTCAGCAGGTGCTACTGAGCTACAGGAGCATGGCATCACCTACTGAGCCACAATTGCTCGGCAGTGCTTTTGCCGAGCCCCCAAATGAGGCATGTGATTAGTACTAATTAGGGTTAGCTCTAATTAAATGTGATTATTACTACTTAAATGTAATTAGCACTAATTAAAATGCTATTAACGCTAGTTAAATCATACATACTATTTGGCATGCGGATGGCAGGCAACCTATCGTGCTTCGTAAGTCTATAAAGAGGGTTAGATGTGCAAAAATGAATACCCCGATAACTAATTTTGAAAATAAAAGTCTATAGTTATATGAACAGTTCGTCAATTCGCAGCCCGCTGGGGACTAGGGAGAGAGGCCGCCGCAACTTGGGAGTTGCTGGAGCATCTCTGGGGTATCTCGACATGTCTCATTATTCCCCCTACTCGTGAGTTAGGGGTAACCTTTGCCACCTTGCCACTGGCGGGTCCAAACCGACATGTCAATGAAACACTGCCGACCTTCCATATGCATACGCTACAACACTGCCTAGCTATTGCCTATTTCCTGGAGGTGCTGACATTTGATGACAGCTCCTTGTTGGAGATAGGTCCGCCATCGCCGACACCGGTGTTCCGCGCCGGGTTATGCATTCCAGCCTCTTCATCCCCTTCCTTACCCAGCTCGTCACTAGCCCCGGCGACCTGTGCCGTCTCCTCGGCCTCCTTGGAGCTCCTGCGTGCAATCAGAGCTCTCACTAGTGAGCAAATGGCACAGTACAGAACCATGTAGTGGGTATTACTTGTACGAGTAGCATAAGTTCAGCCGCTGTGCCGGCAAAGGCAACAAGTAGATCCAGTCGACCTGGCCATGCGCAAACACGCTCGGTGAGTTCATCTGAGTTCCCAGTATAGATCAGAAATTCGGGATGTGTAGAGAATACCATAGACAGACCTTCTCATGATAAGCAAAGATGCGGATCAGAACAGCCCACACGTCTGAAGTCAGGAGCGAGAGGTTTAGCATGGTTGCCCCGCATATCTGCAACCGGCAAGGGAACATAGATGCAGGTTTGTAAGACAACTCTGAAAATAGCCAGGATCATCAGATAAAGCTCAACGATCCTGCAATACCTTCAGTACCGTAGGTACAGTTAAGTAGAATAGGCACATCGCTAATGCAAATCCAAGAAAAGGGAGCACCTGAAACAGTAGAAAAAGCCATGTCATGAAAATTAATGGTTCCCAATTGCCAAGAAATATGAAAAAAGTCTTCATTGGGTTAGGATCAGATATTCAGGTGTATAAAAGTGCACCAAGCCCGCCTTAGGTAACTTAAGGATATGGGCTTTGGAATGATTCAGTTGGGTGATTACATTCAGTGTTTCCATAAAAAAGTTTTAGTTAATTCTAACTTTTCCACCAAAAAAGGTCCTTGGTTTCTACAAAAAGTGTCTGACGTTCATTAATGGCTACTACAGCTCAACAAGCAAGTATGCCTTTGCGCAAACACAGAGAAGGAAAGAGACATACTGCACCAGCATTCCATTTAATGGAATGAAGTTCTTTTCGCTCAAGAATACTTCTGTAGCAATGTCAAGGAAAGGAATAAAAAATATACAAGAGTTATAAATAGCCCAGATTGCAATATGTAATCAATCTGTCAGAAACGATGTACTGGAAATCAGGCGAATGATAAATATAAATTAGGAGTACTTTAACAGAAAATTATCAAAGAAACTAAAAGGATTGGGTCCGAGTATACATTTGTACACCACCGACAGCTGCTCCAAAAACTCCCAAAATTGCCATCAACGCAATTCTGGTGTTTTTCTTGACCAGATACTCCTGAAATATTTGGGAGAAAAATTGATGAATCTTTTCATGCATTGTTCATTTTATAGTTAAGGATGGTGTCAAGTGTCAACAAGAAACAAGTGATCAAATAATTATCAGAGGCAAGTAGGACAAAGTAAACTGAAGTATTTACGAGTGCCAAGAGTTGCTAGTTACCCCAGTAACATTACTGCAAGCATAAAGCATGGAACCAAGAATTACGAGCAAATCTCCCTTCAAAGGTTTGGGTCCTTCTGCAAGACATATCAGAATGTAAGGAAACTACAAAAGCAAATAAATGTTATGCTTTTGACTTGTGATCACTCAAACTAACAAATCTGTAATGTTCTAATCAGAATTTCTGAAACTACTTGATGAATAAAGATATGAAACTTTAATATCTTGAAGACTCCTTATTAGCTCGATCAGAGAGGCATGCACGTCTGAAAATACTGCTAATATAAGGCCAGCCACACAAACTCCAACACCGATCAACTTCCTGAGTCCATACAATGTCTTCAAAAAGATCCAAGTAAGAACAATCACACATGGAATTGACCAACAATCTAGAAGCATCACACTCGTCAAAGATGTGTATTGATAAGACTTCACAACTGCATAAACCATAAGAATTTCCATTTTGTTCTCCCAAAAGCATGCCAGGGTGTAAAAGCAGTATTGATATTAACAGGATATATATAAGATTACATTGTTTTCACTTGTAGAATAGTTGTGTGTTGTCCAACACAGCTATGCTGAATATGTTGTAGACACGATATGCTTTCATTGTCCAAAAGTTCAAATGGAAATATGTAACTATCATCTCGGCGCCAATATCTGGCAGGCTGTAGATCAAAAGCTAGAATTTTCGTCCTTGATGACACAGCAAAACGAACCCAACTGTTGAGATGGTCAACTAGAATGCTGTCAAAGCCTCAAAGGTACATTTAAGTTCTTCAATGACCTTGCCACGACACTTTTTGCAAAACTGTATCAACAGTATCAATGAATTTTCGCTCACAGCTGTTGCGGCCAATTTGTAAGTATGAATTTTAAATTTTATCTTCTGCTCTATCTAAACTTCTAAAGTCACATAAGAAGTTCTACTCAATCAACTGTAAAACTAGTGTTGTCTCAGGATCTGAGCTCGCATCGTTGGATCTGGAGGAGGCAGATCTCGCACCACTGCCGCGGAAGGAGGCCGAACTCGCTCCACCGGATCGGGAGGACGCGGATCGGGAGGACGCTGAGCTCACGCCGCCGGGGTATGGGGAAGCCGCCATCCTTCACTCGCTGGATCCCTCACGAGCCGCACCTCCTCGACCTTGCTGGCCTCCGGGGTGACCTCCAAGTGGCGGCGGTGGGTGAGGAGGGGCAACGCGATTTGTGCAGGGATTAGGGTTGGGCGACGAGCGCGAACGCGCGAGACGTGGGCCAGCAGGCTGAAATATATCACCGAAGTATCGAAACGTAACACCGACGTAACGAGGTATTTTTAATTTTTAACTGAAATTCATTGATACTTTGTCGATACTGTTTCGTCACATATCCGTACGTATCGCTATATCAGATACATATTGGACACAAGTACGACAGTTGAGCGGAGTATCGGTGCTTCCTAGTTTAGAAGATCACTGGATCTGGGCTATTGGGCTCAAAGACGAAGACCAAATTGAGCTCAAATTGATGATGGCGAGCTTGAATCAATGCCGAAGACGAGGGAATCCAAGACAAGGAGCAATGGATCGGCGCGAATCGAGCTCAATCTCGTCAACTTTGATGATGAAGAGAGGTGGAGGATAGCTAGCGACGACACCCGCAGCTTCACTGGCGGCAGTGGGGAGTAGGATTAGGGTTTTGGTGGATAAGCTCTAAGAGCAGCTCCAGCAGGGTCTCTAAACAAGTCCCTAAACTAAAATTTGAGGCCTGAGGACAAAAACACATGTCCAGCAGGGTCTCTACTCAGGCCCTCAAAAGTAGGAAGCCCTCAAATTTACCCTTTAAGCCCTCATTCCTGGGGACCTGGAGGAGGCCCTACTTTGAGGGCTGAGTAGGGACCTCTTTGGACCTGTGTTTTGTTCTCACCCTCAAATTTTGGTTTAGGATGATGAGTGTGTCCCACATGGCAGTGTCTATTAGGATGAATTTGAGAGCCCTGATTTGAAAGCTGCTGCTGGAGTAGATGTAAAAAAATCGAGCCCTCAAAAATAGGAGGAGCCCTCAAATCAAAAGTAGGGACTCTGATTTGAGGGCTCCTGCTGGAGTTGCTCTAATACCATGTTAGATATGAGAGATATTTTGTTAACTATGCATTTTATTCATTATTAAGGAGTTATATATTCACAGGATTAGTTGGACCACATGAACCGAGAGAGAGACTACAAATATATACATGACTCTTAACAATCTCGATCAGTGTGTCCAAAATATTCTTAACAATTTCGATCAGTGTGTCCAAAATATTCTTAACAATTTCGATCAGTGTGTCCAAGATATGAGCATTATGTTATTTAATTGATCTTCCAGTAAAAGTGTTCTTTATTTGCATGATCTGTAACCAATCTTTGATTTCTTAGGTATTACTCATTCCTTCGATGTCTATTTTCATGCTGCCTCGATGTGGCTCTAAGCGCTTCAACAAGGTTTTTACTGGACCTTAATTTGCGGTATTAATTTCCTCAGGCAAACTGGTCAATTGCAGGTTCTTAGTTCTCATTACCAATCAGGAGGGGTATGAAGAAATTTTATCAGATGTGCTGTTAAACATTTTTTTTTGTCTACTTGCTATCATTTTCTTCCGCATTTTTAGGAGCGATCAGTTTCTACAATCCTGTATCTTGTATCCCTTCAAGATCTTACTAACTGTCCCTTTAGGGTGGTTGATGAGATAAATCAAGGCAAGGCAACCTGCATGTGTAACATTGAAATGATCTAGTAGCTTGAAAGCACTGAAAAGGTATTTCTCTTTCTCCCAAAAATGCAGGAATGGATCCCATACACGAGAGGAAGATGTTTCAGCAGTTTGTCAGAGCAGCCAGCCAACCAAACGCACCACAGGTAGTGACAGTGCTCGCAACAACATTTCGGGTAGGTGCTTCCTGCTCACACCAAAGTTGCTGCCTGATCTGGAGTACAGCGATGCTGATGCCTGCAGCATCCTGAACATCATGAATGGCCCGTGGATTGAGAAGCCAGCTAAAGGTAACTAACTAGCGTTGTGCTTTTTAGAAAATGTAGTCTTGCAAGTTCTTGCTCGCTAATTAACGTTGTACTAGTACACATCTTATCTCAGTCAGCAGACATGTATGCCCTATGTATGTGTGATGCTTGCAGCTTGGAGCACCGGAGATTGTCGGAGAACGGTAATGGGCGTGGGTGGGCATTGATCGACCAAATAATAATAATATAGGGTCTCTTGTCTTGTTACTCCCTAGGAAAGCTGATTGCTTTAGCTTTACGATCCAGAACCAGAAGTTGCGTTGTATAGTCTTCACTCGGCAGGTTTTTGTTATTGGAGCGGACTGAGTAGCTGATATTTAACCCGTACGTGACCAGATGGTATTTCGATAAGTTAATTAAGGAGTGTATGTTATTGATCCACCAGTATCGTGTAGTATCTTTTTTTTTCTTTCGTAGGATTGTTTGTACTCCACTTTGGAGCTGGATGCCACCTTGCAGGTCCTCGGCAAGCTACCGACTCTGGCCATTCTGCGTCTTCGCGAAACGCTTGAGAACTTGTGGTGCCTAAAATCAGTGCAGTTTGAAGAAGCAGCAACGCCCAAGCTGCCTAGGATGTCCCAATCTCTCCTCGAGCAGCAATAGCAACAAGAGCAAAGCTGCAGAGGTAGTGCTTCGGTGGCGGCTGTGGCGACCCCTCAAGTTTGTCCCCGCTGCAGCACCACATCGAGAGGAAGCCGCTGTGGACATGGCACTGCTTCAGTCGAGTGAGTCGGCGGCAAAGACAATACCACAGTTGTTTACGGTGAAGAGGCCATTTGCATCGGTTTTAATAATTGATGGACGTAAATTAAACGGTCCCGTAGTTCAAAGGTGAACAATCAAACTCTCGTTATAGTTAAGAGAGGAAAATGAAGTCGGGCGAATGTACGTGGGCGGGTCGGGGTGGCTGACCCCGACAACTTGCTAAGAGCACTTTATACCTGTATTTTTTTCACCAGCCTTGACCCCATTAAAAAATAATGTTGACCCCGGCAGCCTAGCACAACAGCAACCCAGCACAGCTAATTTTAACAGGCAGCCCAGTTTGTATTGGGACATGCAAATTCTTTGTAATTGTCATTACAAAGGAAAGATAAAGACATCTTAGAGGCTATGTCAGAGGTGCAGTTAACAAAACAGAAATTTCAGCAAATTAGGGATGATGGTTGAGATTCCTTACTGAGTTCTGTGCTATCTTTTTGTGAGAAACATGGCATACCAAAGTTAGACCTAGAACAAGAGTACATTGATAGGCACAAACCAAGGAAGAAGACCAACTGCACCAACTATGAACACTACAGATATGATTGCTTGAACCCAGTTATTGACTTACAGCTTGCAGAATTTAATGATCGTTTCAACGAGGTAAATTCTGAATTGCTTACCAATATTGCTGCTTTTAGTCCAAAGAATTCTTTCGATGCATTCAAAATTGAAAGTTTGATGGAATTGGCTAAGGCATACCCTGATGATTTTGATGCAAGGGACCTAAAAGATCTTATTCTTGAGCTCAATATTTACATTGACAATGTGCGAGCTGATGCTAGATTTGCCCAAGTGGCCACTATTTCTGAGCTTGGTAAACTGATGGTGGATACAAATAAAAATATTTCTTTTCCTTTGGTATATCGGCTCCTCAAACTTGTGCTAGTTCTTCCTATTGCGACAGCATCAGTGGAAAGGTGTTTTTCAGTAGTGAAAATTGTGGAGACAGATCTACGAAACCACATCGGCGATGGATTTATGAATGATTGTGTCATTTGCTTCGTGGAACAAGAATTTCTTGATGCAATTCCAAATGATGATATCATAGTTCGTTTTCAGAATATGAATGACCGTACCCGCGGGGTGAAATTATAGGAGGTAAGCACTATTGTAATCAGTTTCTTTTGTTGCATTATGTTATCGATACATTTATCTCTATATGAATGCTTATTGTTTGCAATATATTTTTATTTTTATGCATAGTGTTAGAATATTATCAACTATAGTTACGGCTCTAAGTCTAGGCCGACCCCAGCGACAATTTATCCTAGATTCGCCCCTGAATGAAGTTATTCCTTAGAACCATCTTCCAGCATTCCAGCGAGTTATCCTTCCCCGGCAAGTGGAAGCTTGCCGCGGTCTCCGTCCCGGACCAATCCGCCTCCTCCCACGGTGAGAGCAACAGCAGCGATTTTTTTTAGCTTATTGTTCTGTGCTTATATGCCAAGAATCCCTAGCTATGGATATTCTTCCTTGTAGATTTTTCTGCTTGGAATTGTTCCATAGTTTATTAATCTAATTTTCTGCCTGGAATTGTTGCGTAGTGTCCAAACGGGAGGTGGCCATACACTAGTGCCGATGTCAGGGCGTGTTCAGTTGATACTTTAGCCCGTCAATGGTAGAGCAGAGATGGAGGAGGAGGTGTCTTGGTCGTGGTGTGAGATAAGGAAAAAAAAGCTGATTCCAATGGGGCGCATGGGCTACTTCTCTGCAGTCTACAATCCTTACCCACGAGGCAGACAAGGAAATCACAATATCGACGCCGCATTGCCGTCGCTAAAATGCATGTGCTACTCTGCAGTCTTGACCCACCACTCCAGGCAGGCAAGGAATGAAGGAAATTGAACTCTGCGTACTGTGTTGCAGAGCAGAATATTTATTCGGGCTACCAGTAGAATAATGCATCTGCTGGTTGCTGCTGCTTTTGACCCTGCTTCTCTAGACCAGGCACCATCGCAAGCTTCTCTAGATCCATCTAAGAAACGGAACCATAGGAGAGGAATGGAAGCGACGATGGTGAGCGTAGCCAAGTCTGTGCTGGATGAGGCGCTCAGCTTGGCCAAGTCTGACGTTGCAGAGATCACTTTGCAGCTCGGTATCCAGCGTGACTTGGGTTTCATCAAAGACGAGTTGGAGATGATGCAGACCTTCCTGATTGTTGCAGACGAGGAGCGGAGCCAGAAGATGGTGGTTAAAACCTGGGTGAAGCAAGTCCGTGATCTTGCCTACGATGTTGAGGACTGCCTCAGACTTTGCTGTTCATCTGCACGTGATTGCTATTAGATTAATCCATGCTGGCACATGCAAGTATTCTCTAGATCTGTGCAAAGTTGTAGGTTTGACTTTTTTCTTAACGATTGGTGCCATTATTACAGGTAACAGGATGCACATGTCAATTTAAAATGTCAATTTATGCCGTCCTGGATGTGAGCTACCTCTTCTTAATCCATCCCTTCTCCGCTAGACCGGGCACCGGCATTTGAGCTCGATCGCACAAAATTCCAGTAATCCCATCTCCACACAAACAAGCAAAACCATAGGAGAGGAATGGAAGCGACGGTGGTGAGTGTTGCCAAGTCCGTGCTGGATGGAGCGCTCGGCAAGGCCAAATCTGCCGTTGCGGATGAAGTTGCTCTGCAGCTTGGGGTCCAGCGCGATCTGGCTTTCATCAAGGATGAGTTCGACATGATGCAGACCTTCCTCATGGCCGCGGACGAGGACCGGGCCAAGAAGAAGGTGGTTAAAACCTGGGTGAAGCAGGTCCGTGATCTGGCCTACGATGTCGAGGATTGCCTCCAAGACTTTTCTGTTCATCTGCAAAAACCATCTTGGTGGCGCTTCCCTCGCACGCTGCGAGCACGGCACCGCATCGCCAAGGAGATTAAGGAGCTGAAGGCCAGGGTGGAGGATGTGAGCAAGAGAAACCGGCGCTACCGCCTCATCGAAGACTCTAATTCCAACCCTGCCGCAGCTACTGGGCGATCCAGCATAAGCAGCAGCGCAGCAATATTTGGCACTGATGAACCAAGGATTGCTGCTGCAAACAAGGACGAATCAAATGTGGATCTTTGCCAACTGATCACCGCAGATGACCAAGCTCTTCGGGTGATCTCAGTGTGGGGAGGGGCAAGCGATGATCTCAAGAAAATGTCAACCATCAGGGAAGTCTATGACAATCAAGAGATATACACGAAGTTTGGATGCCGCGCCTGGGTTAAGTTGATGAATCCTTTCAATCCAAACGATTTCCTCCAGTGCATGGTCAGGCAATTTTACTGGAACTCTCTTCGAGCAAACGGGAAGGCAGAAGGAGGAGCAGCTATAGGGGTTGGTGTTCTGAAGAAGATGGAGACGGTTACAGCACCTGATCATTTGATTGACGAGTTTGATAGACACGTGAATGAGAATAGGTACCTGATTGTCATCGATGACCTGTCCACTGTAGTGGAGTGGGATTGGATCAAAATATGCTTCCCTGACAGGAAGAATGGAAGCCGAATCATAGTGTCCACGGAGCAAGTGGAAATTGCAAGACTATGCACAGGGCAGCCAAACCTAGTATCAAAGCTCAATCAATTATCAACAGATCAACCTCTTTATCTCTTCCATAATAAGGTAATATTGCTGTTTGATTGTGATCAACCACTCGTGAAAGCAAAATACATGTTTAGTGGCTAAAGAAACATTTTTTAGCAATCCTGTCGCATTGAATTGTCTAAATGTTTATGCCATCTTATTGTCACAAGTTTACTTGAGGATGCCAAGGTGTGTCTTGCTGCCCCAACACGCACCATGCAAACATTATATACTGCTTTTCTAAATAGAATTTTTGTTTCTTTTCCACTCTCCATATATGATGATGGTTGTGGTTTCCATCGAAAATTTTCTATTATTGTGTGGAAGTGTTTTCTTATTAGTGTTTGGTTAATCTTTTTGTTTGTGATCGGTCAATTTACTACATAAATATTAACTCCTTTCTTATTATATTCTAGCCCGAGTCTAGCTCAAATAATGCCGCCGCTGCCAATAACATCCAACCAGTAGTCACCGATGATACAGTGGAGGATCAATTTACGAGCATGGGTGGAACCAACTCGGCCACTGGAAAGAGCCTTGCTCGCAATAGGACGATGCAAGCCGCTTTGGAGGAATCTCAGCTCGTCGGGCGAGAGGCAGCAATACCTGAAGTCATCGAACTAATTCGCAAAGAGCGTGAGCATTTTCAGGTGATCTCTGTGTGGGGAATGGGTGGTATTGGAAAAACAACTCTTGTTAGAAGTGTCTACGGAAGCGAAGAGCTTAGTGGCAAATTTCAGAAGCGAGCTTGGGTTACTATATTGCACCCTTTCAATCCTGAGGAGTTCTTTAGGAGCTTAGCTCTGCGGTTACACACAGATAAAACTGCAAAGGACGCTAGACCAATGGGAGATGCTGGTTTACAAAAAAGGTTACAGGGGATGCAAATTGCAGATTTGAGAGAAGAGACATCCCAGCTTCTAGAAAGGAGTACTTATCTCATTGTTCTTGATGATCTATCGTCCAACACAGAATGGGATTATATAATACCGCATTTACCTAAAAATGAGAAGGCAAGCCGGATCATAATCACTACAAGGGACGCAAGTGTTGCTAGGCGTTGTTCCATGGATTACGAGCTGAAATCTCTAGGGGATGATGCCGCACTTGACCTCTTCAAAAAGAAGGTACGTATGGCCGGACAAACACTTTATCATGCTCCTTTCCTTTTGATTTAAAGTGTTATGTAGGCCTCAGGCATGCTATTACAGTTTGGGCATGACTTCAAATGTGTCAGCTATGGCACATAGCAGTTGCATAACTCACTGAAATTTAGGCGGTATGTATGCTATGCAATTACCCTATATGGTGCACTCATGCAATCGTTTTCCACTTGGGCACCAAATCAACATAAAAAATCATCAAAAAAATTCAAAATGTACTTCCACAATTTGCTCTACCTATATATGAAATTTCAAGTTCAAATCTATCTATTATATTATTAAAGTGATAGAAAAGAAGTCACCACATTCGCATTGACGGTTATAAATTCTCACATTAATCGATGGAAAAAGAAAGATCTGCACCATCGATTGTGGTAGGTCTACATTATAACGGTTCAGATTAAAAGAAAGAGTCCATGTCAAATACAATCCAGAAATAATTAAAATTCAGAACAAAAATAAAATAAGCAATTTGATGCCTATACAATTTCTAAGTAATATCCTAAATAAACATAATTTAAAATAAAACAGAAAATAGCAATTAGATTTGTATATGAATTCCAACAAAATAACTAAAATTTGAAGAAAAAAATAAAATAGCAATTTGATTTCAATATGAATTTCAAAGTAAAATCCCTAAATAACTTTAATTCAGAATAAAAATTAAAGAAAAATTAGCAATTGGATTTGTATACTAGTTCCAACCGAAAATAATTGAATTTGGAATAAAAAAAGAAAATTTGTAATTTGATTTACATACGAATTCCAAAGTAAAATCTCTAAATAACTAAAATTTGCAATAAATTAAATAGATTAGCAATTTATATGTATACGATCTCCAATAAAAAACAACTAAAATTTTGAATAAAAATGAAAGTTATGAGGATAGTACGAATAGTATCGGAGGAGATCACGAAAGAGTGCAATGGCATCAATCTGTCTTGCAAAGAAGACATTGACCCATAGGGAAACGAACAGTCGAGATGGTAGCAGTGGAGATGAGGACAATGTCATGCTGCTCACCTTTACCATTCGACAAGGACAATGTTGTGTTGCTCATGGGAGCCATTGAAGAAAAAAGTTAGAGTGGAAGAAGCCAAGGGCTTCGATGACAAGTGGTGAGCGCCAACGTTGTTGAAGAAGTCAGTTGCCAAAGAAACTTGATGATAGGGAAGTCTTGGTAGAAAGGAGGTGAAGCTATACAATCAAGATGAATTATGGATGATGTAGGAACATCAGGTAGTTAGGAGCATGCCATCACTTCTCCATATTATTAGACAACGACTAAAGCACACATACCGTCATCAATGAAAGTGAAAGGTCACCACAGTTAGTGAGGAACCCACAACATTGAGTTGGCTAATGTCGAAGAAGAGAAGCGATTGCCACCGTAGAAGAGGACATCGAGCATGTATACATCATGCATGTGTGTGTATGCATGCATCCATATGAATAGAATGCGGATATACTGATAGAAGCACAAAGAGCTCAGAGTAGAGATGGCATAGCCATAAGGAATAGACTCGAGGCCACGAGAGAGGGTGTGATGGGTGTCTCGACAAAGATTGGTGACAATTGCACATGTATATGTGTTTGATGTCACAATTGTTAGCATTAAGCAATAATTGGAGAGAACTAGAAGATAATTATGTAGTTAAGTATTGCATTGGAAGGGGTAGCGATTAAGAGGATCGATTAAGATTGGGTTCTTTGTTGGATGTTGGAGTAGAAAAATTACGGTGGTGAGAAAAGATAGGAGGCACATGGTTCGGTGGAGTAGCCAATGTATGAGAAAAGATAAGTTAAGATAGGTCGCTCATAGTGTATTGGTGTATACGTGAGTAAGGTACTTTAATATCATAAAAATTAATAAGATAATTTGCAGCACACATATCAATGTATTACCTAAGATTAAAATAGAGATACAAGTGTATGTATACATTTTGAAAAATAGTAACTAATGGAGGAAGAAGTTGGGCATGCAGCTAAATGATACATGCATGATGGAAAGTTGTTATGTTTCTAAAAAAACCCCAACAATTTATTATGATCAATGGTTTTCTTTCACGAAAGTTCATACATCAATTACGTTCATCAAATTGTATTTTTCTTTGAGTTTCTGTTGTTATTTCTAATGTTTATGATGTCTTAAAATTTTAAATAGCCTAATATATGTAAATTTATTCTCAAGCATCTAAGTTGTATCATTTAATACTACTAACTTTGAGACAAATCTAGCCATGCAAATACACAAGGCACTCTGCTAGTTTATTATATATTAAGAGTAACAAAAATGAGAAACATCCGACAAATGATCCATCAAAAGGAAAAGCAAAAAAGACAAATGCTACTATTCACAACAACTTTATCTTTTTGCTTTCTTCCAACACATTTTGAATTTGAAGTGAAATTTTAAAGGGTGCTAGAACACTCTATAGACTGCATCTTCATTTTAATTTGGTTCCAAAACCAAAAGATGATTGTATGAGTGCACCAAAAAAGGGTGATTGCATAGCATATATTGCCCGTGTGGGTAATATTCCTGAACATGCAACTATGTATATGTGCCGAATAAACTTCCTTTCTCCCTTTTTTGTCAAACTTGATTTCTAAAAGATTCCAAGTAATAAGCAAAGGTGGAAAAAGGGCTTTCACAGTCCTCCCAAAAGAAAAGGAGGAAATTTTTTAATATCTTAAATTAAATAGATGGAAAATAGCCATTTTTTACACCTTTGTACAAATATTCATTTTTCAGGACGCAATTATTGGGCCACTCTATATGCCACTGAAATATCAAGCAAAATTGGTCTCGATGTGTCGTCCAATGTGGGATACGTACCTTTCAAACTTCAACCACACTCCAAGTGAAATCTGTTACTACGTACTACAATCTACTGACATCTTACTAAAGTAGTACAAACACATGCAGCCACAATCTGTCAAAAAAATTGTTTATGCTCCAAAACATACAACACTTATCAAGATGATGCACCATTCCTGAAATACCTAAAAAGAAAATTTGGATATAGACATACAGTACATGTAATGTTATGTACATTTGCAAAATGACAGTACCAAATTCGTCCATGGTATTAAAAACTAAAAAAGACAACTAGTGCATGATGCACTGGTGCTCTTTTTTAGTACTACACAGATGAATTTTACATTGAATTTTGTAAGTGTGTACAACATTATATGTACTACATTTATAATTTTTTTGGGTATCTAAGATCAGTAGTGCATGAGTGCATATGCCCTTTTCAAATATGAGAACTCGGTAACCCATGGCACCAACGAATTTTCCAATTACTATTAGCATTTAGCCCGTTTAATTCTACAGATAAATTCTTACATGCCACTGCAAAATCCCGTAATTATTCTAACATAAGAGTGAGGCTATGTTACAAAACAGTGGCTAACACACTTTTGCAAGATATTTGCTACCATCTTTGTCAACGGCATATTTGCAAGTATGCTATTTTAAATATAGATATTTGTCTTCTCTCTTTTTAGAGGAAGGATACTTCACATCATCCTTGCTTTGCTTTTCTTGGAATAATCCACTTGAATAATGCACATGATATGACAAGAAAACCCAAAAATAACATAAGCATCAAATTACGCAGATTTCAAAGGTTTGTATGGGCGATTTCTTAACCTATTTTCATGTTTTTTAAACATATTATTATGAAAATTAATGGCCAAAAGTGGCTTGTTAGAGACTATAAAGTCAAAAGCATCACGTAGGTACTAGGGAATAAGGGATACTGAATAGTAGTTGGTGGGCGCTGCAGTGGATAGCCAAATCGAAGAGCACAAATGAACAAATGGAGGGTTTGTCATGCGCAGGAATTACTATTTACGCACAGGTAGGATGTCCCAATACGCGATACAGGTATGGCGATACGGATATAACGATACGATATTTTTCAAAAACAAGGATATGTCGATACGGCAAGTGTGTGTGTATATGAAAGTACAAAATTGTAAACTGGCTACGAGAGAGGGAGAAACTGAGATTACTTTGATGAACCGAATGCTATATATTCCATTAATCAACAGGCAAGATAGCACTTTACAGATAGTCTATTTCCTTTCTAGTTCGATCGGCTCTTCCTCAAAATTGATGTCAACCTAGACAGAACATTGTAATCATAAAGCATCCATGGGTTGTGTGAAATAAGATCAGCTCTTTCTCATCATAGTTTAATGAGTGTGACATTATTTAATCTACAAGAATGAATAGCAGCCACAATAATGTCTAACCAGGATAGAAAATAATTGTAGTAGTACATTCAGTGCATGGCTTTAGTTTAAGGAAAACCTAGTAGTAAAACTTGCAGTCACAATTGATATTGTACAGTAGTTCCCAGCCTCCCAAGCCATCTTATATGATAACCATAGCCCATAGATCAATGAAGCATAATGCCATGGTTGCAGTCATAGCAAATTCATTCTTATAGAGTTACAGTAGAACATTGAGTATTAATCAAGTCGAGAATACACATAGATATGAAGCCACCGAAGCCGAGGAAGATGAACCCACTAGTTGGAGTTCTGTAACGCCGGAGTCAGAGGAGGAGCCAGCGCAGGCCTTCGGTAGGGAAAGTTAGAGGAAGCCGAGAGGAGGTCGGGGAAGTAGCCAGCGTCGGAGAAGACCACCGAAACCGGTAGGTTCGGCGGTGGCGTACCTTAGGGTTCGGCGACGTTGAGGTTGTAGGTGGCGGTAGGGCTAGGTCAGTTGTAGGTAGAGGGATCCGAGGTCAGGGGTGACGGATTTGGGCGGCGGCGCCCGTCGGCTCATAGGTAGAGAAAGAAATAGAGAGAGGGGCGGCTGAGAGAGGGAGTGGAGAGAATGAGGGAGGCAAAGGTAGTGGATCAAGCCAGAGGCGATGGCGATGGATCAGGTCGGTAAGGGTGACCTCCAGGCGGCGCTAGAGCCGATGCGGGGGGAGGACGGTGGCGACTATGGCGAGCGGGGAGAGATGCTGGGGAAGGGCGGTGGCAACGGTGGCGAACCGAGAGAGGGCGATGGCGGCGGTGGCTAGCAAGGGGAGGCAATGCGGCGAGTGGGGAGCGATGCGGGAAGGAGCGGGGAGGCCAAGTAGTGATGCATGTGGGCTGGGCTAGCTAGCTAAAATTGTTGAGCGGACGTATCGAGGCGTATTGCGATGTATCGCAGATGTATTGGAGTATTTTTTTATTTTCTTTTAGCTGAAATTAAATCGATACTTGATGCCGTATCGCCACGTATCGATACATATCGTCGTACACACTACAAAAAGGATCATCATAGATGGTTCAGACCTGTCATCATAGATGGTTTTCTGAACCACCTGTATTTATGTGTCGATGATAATCGAGGTTATCACAAGCGGTTTGTGAGCCGTCTGAAAAAGACAACACGCACGCTTTGTAACTAGAACTGTCATGAAGAAAACTATCACAGATAGTTTTAATTACTAACCGTTTGTGATTGGTGAGTATCACAGACGGTTGGTATATAGAATCATCTGTGATAGTCCTTCATAGATGGTTTATAGCACAAACCGTCTATGATAGTTCATTCTATACCTTAATTTTTTCTGTTTTTTGGCTAGCCTCAAGAAATAATGTTACCTATGCCCTTTGAAAACAAGCAAATACAGAGGCAAACGCAACAACACATTCCATTACAGGATAATAAGATAACGAACCCAACTCTTTAACACGGAAAGAATATATAAGAAGCAAAGATCCTAGCCATCAAGGAAGAGAGGGGAGGGCATCGGATGGCGGCCGGATATCACTAGCAATGGACAAAGGCGATAGTCGGCGTCATTAAGGAACAAGCTGGATGCATCGGATGGCGGTAGCGCCACCTTTGTGGCACGATGGTGAGACTGAACAGGACACACTTACGACACTTATGACAAGAGTGTGTTGTGCAGTCTACCGTGGTGCCACGACGGAGGCGCTAGCTCATGGCGGTAGTCGGCATCATTGAGGAACAAGCTGGATGCATCGGATGGCGGTAGTGCTACCTTTGCGACACGACGATGAGACTGCAGAAGACACAGTTACGACAAGAGTGTTTTCTGCAGTCGACCATAGTGTCTCAACAGAGGCGCTAGCTCATGGTACTAATCGGCGGCGTCGAGGGAGGATGCAGGAAGCTAGCTAGTGGATGAACTCATGCATGACTGCGGGTGGAAGAGTAGATGGGGAGTAATTAATAAGGGTCGAGCGGTGGGAGGAACCGGTGCTTGCCATTCGATGTGGAGAGAATGGACGTGTGAGATCGAAATACTGGGGTATACGCTATGGATCGGTGACGTGTCATTACCAGAGACGGTTTGTTATACGAACCGTCTGTGAAAATGAATATCAGAGATGGTTTGGTATATGAACCATCTGTGATAAGTCACATATCAGAGACGGTTTAGTATACGAACCATTTGTGATAAGTCACATATTAGAGACGGTTTGGTATACGAACCGTCTATGATATTAATATCAAAGACGGTTTAGTATATGAACCGTCTGTGATAACGCTTAAATATGCGTGCCTTAATCCATCTATTCTAAATTGTCCTCTCTCTTATCTTCTTCACCAGATTTCTCAATAATGACATCTAATATTCTTTTGATCTCCTTCCTCTCATCTATCCATCATGAGTTGTTCGGCCGCAACCTTACACAAGCGGCCAACAATTTACGTCTGGAGCAGCTCCTCTACTAATGCCCTACTCTCTTTCCTCGACTCGCTTCCATCCATCAGCTGGACCTCATCATCCGCCGTCGACGGAGGTGTCTTGTTGCTGCTCAGGAAAGAAACCGCCTCACCTCGTTCTTCTCTGCAATGTGCAAAAAGTGGAGGAAGCTCTTGTGGCAGTGGAGAGACACATGGATAACCTTGCCGATCAATCAGAATCAGCCGATTCTGAGGAAGCTTATCATGGCATCCTCTTTGAGATTATGGGCCATGCTAATGATTTGCCCAAGCTAGAGGAGGAAGTGGAGTGGGCAAGGACAATTTTCATGGCATTCGAGAACTCAGCGGCTGATCCTCCAACTCCAAAAGTCGAAGAAAAAGCATATGAAGCCCAGAAGACTAAGATATGGGAATCTCTTTTTTTGGGACTTTTGTAATAAATTTGCCTTGAATTTGACTCTCATCTCAGTAGCTTCTGTAGTTCATACGACAAAGGACAAAACACAGACGGCTCCACATGAACCGTCTGTGGTGAGACATCTAGTATAGCTTGCTGTTTTGTAGTAGTATATCAGAGACGGTTTTTTATATGAACCAGGTATGATGTCCGCAACTTTCACAGACAGTTATTAACATGAACCGTCTGTGTTGTCTCGATTATCACAAACGGTTCATATTAAGAACCGTTTGTAAACTTTCACAGACGGTTATTAACACGAACCGTCTGTGATGTCTCAATTATCACATACGGTTCATGTTAATAACCATATATGAAAATATCACAGACGATTGCTAGTATAAATTGTGCTGTAATAGTTTAAGCACGAACAATTTTGTATGAACCGTGCGTGATGTAACCATCTAGTATAGCCTCTTTTGTAGTAGTGGTATCGAATATGTATCGGACACGCGTACATTTTTGGGAGTCGACGGTGCTTCCTTGACGCACACAGTGTGTGTGAACAATACCATGTCTTGTAGCACTCGTGTTTGTTCATGTTAGGCCCATGGTGCATTAATATTTGAGAAATAGAGATAAGAATAGTTAGTTTTCTTGTTAGTTGAATTTATTTTTTAAAAGATAAATTCCAGCTATTAGATATAGGTTGAGATGGTTCCTTGGGGATAAGTCAAGTTGTCCTTATAATAGGAATAGCATGTATCAATTATTATCAAACAGTAAGAAGAATCAATCTAGTCTCTCCCTAAGATTCTATCATCTCAGTCTATGATCTCCTCTTTCTCCTAAGTTCTTTTCCCTTCAGGCGTGCCACCTCAACCCTCCTTTGTGCATAGTTACACGATAAACTAAGGTTCATTCTAGATGAAGTATCATCTAGGGCTTCTTAACTCGTAAAGGGGTAATTTCAATCATGGAAGTAGTCCGTGGTCTAAATTACAGGATGCACACCTCACTTTACATAGAGGGGCTCACACGATATAAAGATAGAAAAAACCGAATGCTGAAATATAAACTGCTCTCAACTTTCTAGAATAGAAAATAGGATCCTAATATTTGAAAAATTACTAAAATAAGGAATGACTAAAAGTACTCATTGTTTCTTTCTAGATGTACTTGGTCACGTGGGCTTTCCTTTCGTTAACCAACGCCATCTCAACACAATATCACAGTGATGCATGTGACTAAAATTTCTACTAGCATGTGCCAGCCTTTGATTGCTTGTCGCTCTTCAACCATATGTCCGATTAGTAATCCGCTTGAATCCTTACACTTTTGGTGAAGAGGGGATTTAAAGGATTCCCTGGCATCAGGTACTCACATTCTTGAATCATTTTTTCAGGTTTTTAGTGGGACTGAAAAGGATAATTTAACTGAAAAACCTTTGATGGAGCAAGCAGAACTTATTCTAAGAAAGTGTGGTGGGCTTCCCCTTGCCATTGCCACTATAGGTGGCTTTCTCGCAACCAAACCTAAAACCACTTTGGAATGGAGAAAATTGAATGATCATATCGGTGTGGAGTTGGAGAACAATCCAGAACTTGGCGAGATAAAGACCGTCCTTACCTCAAGCTATGATGGATTACCTTATCATCTCAAGTCTTGCTTTTTGTATTTGTCGATTTTCCCTGAAGACTACAACATCAGGCATGGACGTTTAGTGAGGCGGTGGATTGCAGAGGGTTACTCAAGGGAAGTGAGAAGCCAGACTGCCGAGGAAGTAGCAGAGAAACACTTTACAGACATTATTAACAGAAGCATGATACAACCATCCATAACAGTAATTGATCATGCTGGGAAGACTACTGATTTCTTCAAAGTTCATGATCTCATGCGTGAAATCAGCATCTCAAAGTCAGAAGAAGAGAATCTTGTTTTCGTACTGGATGAGCATTCCACCTTGCAGTCTAAAAATAAAGTACGCCACCTTGTTGTGAGCCGTAGTTGGAGCAGAGACCAAAAGAAGGATGTGTTGGGAAGCATCCTGGACGTGTCCCACATTCGATCGTTGACCGTATTTGGAGAGTGGCGATCATTTTCATTTCTAAAAGATGAGATTGCTTCGGGTGCTTGATTTAGAAGACGTAGAAGATCTGCAGGACCATGACCTTGAGCCAATCGGGGACCTTCGCCACCTAAAGTACCTGTCTCTAAGAGGATGTGTATATATCTACCATCTCCCGGATTCATTTGGTAATCTGTCAGACCTTGAGACACTGGATGTCAGAAGTACATTTGTAATCACACTGCCAGCAAGCATTGTTAAGCTCTCAAAGCTAAAATACCTTCGTGCCGGTCGAGTACCTGCTTATGAGGTTCACAGCTGGCACGACAGAAAAATTGATCAGCCCTTGAAGGAATTTGGCTTAGCAGCTTACAGGAGCTATTTACAGCAGAAAAAATCTATTGATGACTCGGACGCACTACCATATCTCTGTTTTCAGGCTGGTGTTTGGTTGCGAGGCTGGGACGAGCATGGTGTTAAAGTGCCCAAAGGGATTGGGAGGTTGAAGGCCCTGCACACACTGGGTGTAGTCAACATTGCTCGGGGAAAGGCAATGCTGAAGGAGCTCAAGAAGCTCACTCAGTTGCGTAGGCTAGGAGTGACTGGCATCAACAAGAAAAACTGCAGGGAGCTCTGTTCTGCTATTGCCAATCACCGCCGCTTGCGGTCCCTGTCAATGCGCGCCGAGGGCAAGCCTGGGTTAGAAGGCTGTTTGGATGACCTGCCCCCTCCAAGTGATCTACAGAGCCTTAAGTTGTATGGCTATCTGGTCAAATTACCTACATGGATCAAGCAGATTCAGATGCTAGCCAAGTTGAGCCTACGGAGTACCCGACTCGAGCATGATGCCATAGAAGTACTTGGGAAGCTGCAAAATCTTGCCATTCTACGTCTTCGTTATGAGTCATTGAAGGAGGGAGACCTCCGCTTTCATTTCCGTCCCGACACGTTCACAAGTCTGACGGAGCTGCAGCTTAGAAGGCTATATGGCCTCAAATCGGTCGAGTTTGAAGAAAAAGCCACGCCAAAGCTTGAGCTGCTACGGGTGCAATATTGTTATGATGCAGGGTTTTCTGGGATAGCATTCCTGTCAAGTCTCAAGGAAGTTTCGCTCCAGTTTTTCGAGGAAGACTTTGACGAAGACTCGTGGGAATTCCAGGAAAACTTGCGGGAAATCAAGGACCAACTGGCCGAGAATAAGAACAAACCACATCTGAAGATAGCGTACTGAATAGCGCTATCTGATTTTGCGCTTTACCCTGGTTTGTTTGGTTTGGACAAGTTGCTAGTCCTCCTTCTTTCATTCGTATGTAATGCACCTATACATTGTTCCATCCTTCGATCTCCCGAGAGTCTTGTGAATTCAAAGGAGCAATACCGAATGTTGTTGTTCAATTGTGTTTCTCTCCTTCAATCGGTCCTTTTGAAAATTTATCTTTCACTCACCTTTTTTATTTTATTTTTGTCTTTTTTCACCTATTATTACAACACAAAATATACTCGCACGGAAATAATGCATTTACCCCAATCATAACAAGGCAGGCACTCCAGCCTCCAAAGTGCGCGCATATTTTGGGCCGTTAGGATTGGGCATCTGGGTCCAAACCGACATGCCAATCAAACAGCAACATATGAGGACACGTGAAAAAGAAACTCTCTAACATCAAAGTATTTTGCCTAGTTGAAATGAGCTTGGTGAGTCTACATATCATTGTAGGATTGAACACTGTAATTAGAGAGGGTTTGAATGATTGCCTCCACTTTTTAGAACCTCTAAACAATCTAATTCCAGAAGAAAAACTAACCTAAATAATAGATTAAACCTACTGGAAACCAAAGAAGCAAATCCTAAACAAAATAGCAACGAAAATCAAAATTCAAATTGTCTGGCCGGTCAGACCGCAATGTTGAGGGAGGTCTAACCGGTGTGGGGCAGTCGGACAGCTAGTTATATGGTGGTCTAACCTCTAGCACTATTCATCGACTGAAAACAACACGACCGACGCGAACGAAAATCAATTTAACTTCTACAAATCAACTCCAATTGACCTCAAATTTGACACACATGATGCTAAGGATATCTAGAATCTATTCCAACAAGAAATTACAAGAATTATCAACTAGATATGAAGAAATTCAGATCGCAACACGAGATAATAAAAAACTAGGTCAAACACTAAAATTGCAATAACTTTCAAACAACTTAGAGATTTCTAACAAAACTTTGCAGATCTATTTCTAGGCCTATTTGCATCCTGTTCCTCAAAAAGAATAGAATGAAAATAGCACGGATCACGAAATCACCCGATTCCACAAAAATAAGGCAAAACCTAAGAACAAGAGCAAGATTCCTCAGAGGATTGGATCAAGAGTTTATTTATATTATTGGATGATGATGTTCTATGGCTACAAAGTTCTCTCACAGCACCCCTCAAACCCTAGCATAAAAATCCAAAAGCTTTTCTCCAAAAGTCATCGTTAATACTTAACCTCCCCCTCTATTTAAATACTAGAGCCCTAAAACCGTGTCTTCATCAGTACGGACACGAAATCCTAACTGATTCCTAAAATCAAGAGACCTAAAACCCTTTCAAATATAGGTTTTCTAAAATCTCTAAACCTTCCAATTATAGACACCTTCCATAACTCCTTCGACTATCATTCACCTTTGAGCCTGACTACCTCGTGACATCCTCGACCAACTGAACCTCGGATCTCTCCATCTTAGTTCTGGTCCTCCTCCTCCTCATCGACCATGACCGCCTTCACGCTTAACCTACACATGCAAAGACCAAAGAATGTTTTCTCGGCACAAGTTCTCTCCAACTTGACCAACATTAGTCCACACACGCGTAACACACCCTTGACCATCCACGACCACAATTTCCACATTTTTCAAAAATTAACATGAGACCACCCTGAAAAATCTGGTTTGACTATCATGCACAGGCCGATTAGACCGCTAGCGGAATACGAGTACTCGGAGATTATGAGTGCTCGAGATACTCGAAGATTATAAGAAATTGTAGCACTTGAATCCTATGACTACTGACCATCGACTAGGCACTGTAGCTTTGACCATCAACTAAGCATTATAGCTCCGACCATCGACCAAGCACTGTAGCTTCAACCATCGACCAGGTTGAAACCTTCGACTACCGACTATCGATCGAGGTCAAAGCCTTTGACTACCGATGTCAACGACTAACAAAGCCAATGACTAACAAAGCCAGCGACTACTGATCGTGGTCGAACACCGAGCAGTCAAAGCAGTCATCTGGTGAGAGTTTACACTCGCCGAGAGGATGAGCGACAAGTGATCGAAGACAAGGACCAACTTTCATAAACGCAAATTTCAATGCAACTCGAATGTCAATTATTCATTATCACTATCTTCACGACCTATCCATATTTTCTAACAATCACACTGCTGACCTTCTGTCTAAGCTCTATCTGTCGTATGTGAGATCTGGACCCTGGCACCCCGCCAGGTCCAACCAGGTTTACTCTTCGGTCCCCATGTCTTAAATGGCCTACGCACCTAAGCCCATTTAAGACCGGCCATTTAAGACCTGGGAATCGGGGAGTAAACCTAGTTAGACCTAGCGGGGTGCCAGGGTCTGCATCTCATAGTGATCACTGTCCAGCAGAACCAAAAAAGAAAAGAAAAGAAAAGTTAAGAGTAGCCTTTAGCATCTGTCCTTTGAGTGTGCTACCAAGCTAAGGGGACAACGTATCTTTGTTCTTATGGTCACGTACAAGCAGCAGATAAGAATGGATTCAGCACTCTCCTGCAAGCCAAAGTATCTTCTCTTGCTTGCCTTGATACACACCAAAACAACAAGTTGGGTATCTTCTAAAGACCTTTGCCTAAAACATTTTAATGTATACAGATGATCGTGCTGTTCGTTGCACATTGCGCTGCTACAATCCAAAACCACTTGATCCACCTATACTGTTCACGTCGCTTCTCTAGACCAGTCACCATTCCAATCTTCTCTAGATCCATCTAACAAAGGGAACCATAGGAGAGGAATGGAAGCGACGGTGGTGAGCGTAGCCAAGTCAGTGCTGGATGGGGCGCTCAGCTCGGCCAAGTCTGCCGTTGCAGAGGAGGTCAGTTTGCAGCTCGGTGTCCAGCGTGACCTGGCTTTCATCAAGGATGAGTTCGAGATGATGCAGACCTTCCTCATGGCAGCAGACGAGGGCCGGACCAAGAAGAAGGTGGTTAAAACCTGGGTGAAGCAGGTCCGTGATCTGGCCTACGATGTCGAGGATTGCCTCCAAGATTGCGGTGTCCATCTGCAGAAACCATCTCGGTGGAGCTTCCCTCGCACGCTGCGGGCACGGCACCGCATCGCCAAGGAGATTAAGGAGCTGAAGGCCAGGGTGGAGGATGTGAGCCAGAGAAACCTGCGCTACCGCCTCATTGAAGACTCCATGCCTTCCACCTATACGGAGCGTTCCAGCATCAGCAACGCAGCAATATTTGGCACTGATGAACCACGCATTGCTGCAGCAAACAAGGACGAACCAAAGGTGGATCTTTGCCAACTGATCACCTCAGATGACCAAGCTCTTCGAGTGATCTCAGTGTGGGGAGGGGCAAGCGATGATCTCAAGAAAATGTCCATCATCAGGGAAGTCTATGACAATCAAGAGATATACACGAAGTTTGGATGCCGCGCCTGGATTAAGTTGATGAATCCTTTCAATCCAAACGATTTCCTCCAGAGTTTGGTCAGACAGTTTTACTTGAATTCTCTTCAAGTAAACGGGGAAGCAGAAGAAGGAGCAGCTGTAGGGGTTGGTGTTCTGAAGAAGATGGAGACGGTGGCAGCACATGGTCTTTTGATTGATGAGTTCGATATATATGTGCACGAGAATAGGTACCTGATTGTCATTGATGACCTGTCCACTGTAGTGGAGTGGGATTGGATCAGAACATGCTTCCCTGACAGGAAGAATGGAAGCCGAATCATAGTGTCCACGGAGCAACTGGAAATTGCAAGACTATGCATAGGGCAGCCAAACCTATTATCAAAGCTCAATCTATTATCATCATATCAGCCTCTTTATCTCTTCTACAATAAGGTAATATTCATGTTTGATTGTGATCAACCACTCGTGAAAGCAAAATACATGTTTAGTGGCTAAAGTAACATTTTTTAGCAATCCTGTCGCATTGAATTGTCTAAATGTTTATGCCATCTTATTGTCTCAAGTTTACTTGACGATGCCGAGGTGTGTCTTGCAGTCCAAACAACGCACAATGCAAGCATTATATACTGCTTTTCTAAATAAAAATTTTGTTTCCTTTCCACGCTCCATATACGCCTCAGCCAAAAATAGACGCAGTAAAAAAGAACGTGCCCCCGGCACCGTGTCACTCTGCGGAGTATAAATAAGCGTCGGGACCCTCGTGAGTCTCGGCTTACTCTACGGGGTATAAAAAGAGCATGGAGCCCCTAGGCTAAGTTGATGGCTTCCCGCCTGCTTTATTCTCCTTACCCGAAGGCTACCTTGCACGCTATTTGCCCCAACACGCTGACCAATTGCCCGCCGAAGCCCTGCAAGGCTATGCCTAGTGGCTCTAGCTTGCTTTGTGGGATGCTCATCTGATCAAAGGCATCAATGAACAGGAGATCTATG
Organism: Dendrocalamus sinicus; assembly: GCA_036346575.1. Lineage (NCBI taxonomy): Eukaryota > Viridiplantae > Streptophyta > Magnoliopsida > Poales > Poaceae > Dendrocalamus > Dendrocalamus sinicus. Next base: position 36,007,244 of record CM070662.1, read on the forward strand.
GAGCTGCCTTTATCCACTAGGACTCGTCACACATCGCAACCCGTGATGCTGGTCGTGATCACCAGGGAGTCTTGGCGGAGGAAGTCCACCCCCGACATGTCCTCCACATTAAAGGTGTGTCCGCCTGGGCCCATTCTGGGGCCACGTGTGCAAGGTACATGGCAATGTAATGGACCTAACATGCGTAGGCTCTTCGCTGCTTCTCATAGGGGAATTCAAGGGATGATTCATGTGACACCCCGGCCCATGTTGGCCCATGTGTGTGTGCACATGAATTTCTGGGTTAGTCCCACCTTACTAGCTTACCTTGAGAAGCACTTACATATAAGCCTAGGAGTTCCAATGGTAGCACCCCCGGTTAACCGTTTTGCGCGAAGCGAGGACGAAAGTGCAAGCGGGTTGCTACGTGTGCGTGGCCTATCCAGAATGTGGTTAGGTCTGAGCCAGTTTGGACCCTAGGGCGTTACAAATGGTATCAGAGCCGACTCTCGCGGTTACATGGGCGCGTGCGGGTCAGGGGCGTGGGCATATGGCGCATGGCGCGTGTGGGCCCGTAGCGGACACACGGCATGGCATATGTGCTGGCACTGAACGTACGGACATGTGCCAAGAGAGGAGATCCTTATCATTTGCCCCAATGTGGGTATGTTGGTCCGACGAGGACGTCGGGTCCTTTGAGGGGGGTGTATGTGACACCCCGGCCCATGTTGGCCCATGTGTGTGTGCACATGAATTTCTGGGTTAGTCCTTCCTTGCTAGCTTACCTTGAGAAGCACTTACATATAAGCCTAGGAGTTCCAATGGTAGCACCCCCGGTTAATCGTTTTGCGCGAAGCGAGGACGAAAGTGCAAGCGGGTTGCTACGTGTGCGTGGCCTATCCAGAATGTGGTTAGGTCTGAGCCGGTTTGGACCCTAGAGCGTTACAATTCACCTATGATGATGTTAATCACTTTGCGGGGATCGGCCTCGGGGCCCTAGATTCGTAGCTCGGCTGGCGGGGGTTGGACGAGTGGTACCTCCGGGGGCTATCGTATGTGCTCCACTACCGGCACCCTCGTGTCTTGGGCGTGCTCCCTGGCTACACTTTCGCAAAGTGCCATGATATTGGTGCAATCATGAGTGAGGTTGTCCTCTTGATTGTGTACTTCACACCATGGTCCTTGCTAGCGCTAGTCTTCCCAACCTTGCCCCCTTCCACGTCTGCGATCCCTTACACCACGGTCACGATTGAATTTCTTTCCTCAGCTCCTCCTTCGATGCCAAGGACGTATCTGGGCTGAGGTCCCCTCGCTACTTGCGGTTGGAGCCCTCATTTAGGTGGCAAAAGCGAGCCAGACTTCGAAAGCGGGTGACGCAGCCTCCGTTTCAGGATGTATTGTGTCCTCTTTGGCCCTGGTGTACTCCTTCATCCTGTCGAAGAGCTTGGTCACCATTTTTATGAGCTTCAACGTGTTGCATTTGGCAAGTGAACCTTTGTAGAGACCACAGATGGCCGCGTTGATGATGGTCATGTCGTTGGCATCCTTCACTTGGTAGCAGACCTTCATGAAGCATCTGAAGTAGGCCCACACCTCTTCCCTTGGTGCTTGTCTCACCGTGAAGAGCTGGTCGGCATTGATCTACTCTACGTAGTTATCTTGGAAGTTATTGTGCATGAGATCCCGGATCTACTCCCATGCGTATATTGAGCTGGGAGCAATAGTAAAAAAACCAAAAGAGCACAACTCCCGAAAGAGCGAACGACAACCCCTTCGCCTTCTTTTAGTCATCTCCCCCCACAGCCTCAATGGCCATCTCGTAGATGCATAGAAATTTGTGGGGGTCGGGGGAACTCTGTGTCCACCTGTCGAGAGGTGTTGCGGGCTCCATCATTGGCCTTGCGACTCTCTATCCATTTTGCGGCCACCTCCACTACTACCACGATGGGCGTCGGCTAAACCCGACTCTCCTGCATCTCACGCATGGCTCTTCGTAGGTTCACCAACTCTCGCTACAGTGTCCCAAAGATCGCCTTAAGGGCACCTCCGCCCTCATTGAGTGTGTGTGGGGGGGGGGGAGGAAACCCTTCGCTCCCTACGTGGTAACGACGACGATGTCGATCCCGGCGGCGACCACTACTTAGGTGGTGTGAGCTCTGACATTTTGATTGGCTGCCGTGGTATGGTCCTCCATTCGTGACGCTTCCCATTTTTCCACTAGCGCTACTGCTGAAGAACCACCTTCGTTACCTGTCGTGGCACCGAACGCTGTGGTACCAATGTGCTGTTGCCATAGGGGCAGGGGGCCTTTGTTGACCGGCTTCCTCGTTCTCAATGACTCGTAGCTTCTACGCCGCTCTCATGGACGGCACCAACTGTTGTGTCTACAAGGAGGCCACAAATGAAAGAGGCTGCTCGGAGCCTTAGAAGCAATGAAGATAGTGTATAGAGGGTGTATGTATTATATAGGCTTATCTCTGAGGAAAAAAAGTCTCCCCCCTCTTGGCGCCTTAAGGCACATGTTTATAACTATAAAGAGATTGCTTACATAAATGCATCTATCTGGGTCTATAGTTGTAGAAGCACTCATGCCTTTTACCCTATGACAGTCCTCTTAGGCTAGCCAAGTGGTTATGTGATTATTGGGCCGCTTGGTGCAATGGACTGACTAAGCTAAGGTGGGGGGTCACTCCCAACAATGATGGTTGTGGTTTTCATCGGAAATTTTCTATTTTTGCGTGGAAGTGTTTTTCTTATTAGTGTTTGGTTAATCTTTTTTTTTTGGTGATCGGTCAATTGTACTACATAAATATTAACTTCTTTCTTATTATATTGTAGCCCGAGTCTAGCTCAAATAATGCCACCGCGCCAATAGCATCCAACCAAAGATCACCGATGATATGGTGGAGGATCAATCTACGAGCATGGGTGGAACCAGTTACTGTTCTCTCTCTCGCTAAGGATTCCAACTTGACCTTGGAAAGAGCCTTGCTCGCAATAGGACGATGCAAGCCGCTTTGAATGAATCTCACTCGTCGGGCGAGAGGCGGCAAGATATGATGTCATCAAACTAATTCGCCAACAGAGTGAGCATTGTCGGTGATCTCTGTGTGGGGAATGGGCGGTATTGGAAAAACCACTCTTGTTAGAAGTGTCTACTGAGCGAAGAGCTTAGTGGCAAGTTTGAAGCGAGCTTGGGTTACTTTATTGCATCCTTTCAATCTCGAGGAGTTCTTTAGGAGCTTAGCTCTGCGATTACACACGATAATCTGGAAAGGGCATTAGACCAGGGCGGAGCTCAAGATGGCAAGGTATGGCGCCGCCATACCTTAAATTTCCAGCGATTTTACCCCAAATCACTCTGTACCATGGACACATCAAGAAAGATGAAGTTCATCAGTAATAAACTCTCGGCCAGTGGCGAGAGGAAGAAAAACGATGAGCGAATGTGTATAAACCAATTTAGTGAGAAATCTTTGATACCTATGTTATCGATTTCGCCATACCTTATTTTTTTTTCCGTTCTCCGCCACTGCATTAGACCGATGGGAGATGATGTACAAAAAAAGTTACAAGTGATGCAAATCGCAGATTTGAGAAAAGAGACATCCCAGGTTCTAGGAAGGGGTACTTATCTCATTGTTCTTGATGATCTATCGTCCAACACAGAATGGGATTCTATAATACCGCATTTACCTAAATATGAGAAGGCAAGCCGGATCATAATCACTACAAGGGAAGCAAGTGTTGCTACCCGTTGTTCTATGAACTACAAGCTGAATTCTCTAGGGGATGATGAAGCACATGACCTCTTCAAAAAGAAGGTACGTGTGGGGACATATGAAATACTTTATCATGCTCCTTTTTCATTTGAAGTGTTATGTAGGAGTATATGTCAAAGATTGCCACTGCTCAGGCATGCTATTACAGGTTAGGCATGACCTCACATAGTTCATAGCAGTCGCAAAACTCACTGAAATTTAGGCAGCAGGTGTGGGTAATATTCGTTTTTTTAGATCAAGGGAAAATTTCATTAAGTGAATGAAAAAGGTCCCAACCTCTACAATCCGAAGATCGTACGCAGCTTAATAAACTTCATTTCTCCCTTTTTGTCAAACCTCCTTTCTAAAAGATTAAAGTAATAAGCAAAGGTGGAAAAATATACTAAGAAAATTCACTTTCATAGTCCTCCCGAAACTAAAAGGAGGAAAATTTAAAAATCCTAAATTAAATAAATGGGAAATAACCACTGTTTTACACCTCGTAAAATTAGTCTTTTTCTGGACGCAATAAATGGGCCAATCTATATGCCAACGAAATCTCGAGCAAAATTGGATCCGATGTGCCAACCAATGTGGAAGACGTACCTTTCGAATCTCAATCAAACTCCAAGTGAAATCTGTTACTACCCGTCGTTCTGACATCTTATTACACTAGTACAAGCACAAACATCTCTAATCAACTACTTGTCAAAAATTGTTCATGGTCCAAAACCTACCATACTTACCAGCATGCATGGACCGTTCCAATGCGCCCCCACACCCCACCCCAAAAAAATGTGGATATAGACATATAGTACATGTTATGGTATGTACATTGCTGGGCGCTGCAGCGGATAGCTGTATCGAAGTGCACAAAAGAACATAAAGGGGTAAAGTAGAGCGTTCATCCCAGACAAAGTACCATCTAGAGTTTCTGAAAACTCAGATCAAAGTAGTCTGTATTCTAAATTACTGGATGCACGACCTCTCTTTATATAGCGGGGCTCACATGAGTCACACGACTCATGTGAGACTGAAATATAAACTGATCTCGGCTTTCTAGAATAAAAGATAAGATCCTAATATTTGGGAATTCGTAAAAAAAAGAAATAAAAGTACTCATTGTTTCTTTCTAGATGTAATTGGTCCCCGTGGCCTTTCCTTTCGTTTCTTCCATCCGAATATAAGAAGCAACTCCATCTCAACACAATGCCACACTGATGCATGCGACTTCAATTTGTACTAGCATATGCCATTATTAATCGCTTGAATCTTTGTACTTTTGGTGATGAGAGGATTTAAAGGATTCCCCCGCATCAGTTACACTCTTGAATAGTTTTTTCATGTATTTAGTGGGACTGAAAAGGTTGATTTAACAGATACCATGATGGAGCAAGCAGAACTTATTCTAAAAAAGTGTGATGGGCTTCCCCTTGCCATTGCTACTATAGGCAGCTTTCTGGCAACCAAACCTAAAACCACTTTGGAATGGAGAAAATTGAATGATCATATCAGTGTGGAGTTGGAGAACAATCCAGAACTTGACAAGATAAAGACCGTCCTTACCTCAAGCTATGATGGATTACCGTATCATCTCAAGTCTTGCTTTTTGTATTTGTCGATTTTCCCTGAAGACCACAACATCAGGCATGGACGTTTAGTGAGGCGGTGGATTGCAGAGGGTTACTCAAGGGAAATGAGAAGCAAGACTGCCGAGGAAGTAGCAGAGGAACACTTTACTGACCTTATTAACAGGAGCATGATACAACCATCGAAAACAGTGACTGGTGACACTGGGAAGAGTACTGATTTCTTCCAAGTTCATGATCTCATGCGTGAAATCAGCATCTCAAAGTCAGAAGAAGAGAATCTTGTTTTCGTACTGGATGAGCATTCCAGCTTGCAGTCTAAAAATAAAGTACGCCACCTTGTTGTGAGGCGTAGTTGGAGTAGAGACCAAAAGAAGGATGTCTTGGGAAGCATATTGGACATGTCCCACATTCGATCGTTGACCGTATTTGGAGAGTGGCGATCATTTTTCATTTCTAAGAAGATGAGATTGCTTCGGGTGCTTGATTTAGAAGACGTGGAAGATCTGTGGGACCATGACCTTGTGCCAATCGGGGACCTTCGCCACCTAAAGTACCTGTCTCTAAGAAAATGTGTATATATCTACCATCTCCCGGATTCATTTGGTAATCTGTCAGACCTGGAGACACTGGATATCAGAGGTACATATGTGACCACACTGCCAGGAAGCATTGTTAAGCTCTCAAAGCTAAAATACCTTCATGCCGGTCTCGTGCCTACTTATGAGCATCACAGCTGGGAGTTGAGAGAAATTGATGAGCCCTTGAAGGAATTTGGCTTGGCAGCTTACAGGAGCTATTTACGGAGAAAATCTATTGATGACTTGGGCGCACTACCACTTCTCTGTTTTGAGGCTGGTGTTTGGTTGCGAGGCTGGGACGAGCATGGTGTTAAAGTGCCCAGAGGGATTGGGAGGTTGAAGGCGCTGCACACACTGGGTGTAGTCAACATTGCACGGGGAAAGGCAATGCTGAAGGAGCTCAAGAAGCTCACTCAGTTGCGTAAGCTAGGAGTGACTGGCATCAACAAGAAAAACTGCAAGGAGCTCTGTTCTGCTGTTGCCAATCACGGCCGCTTGCGGTCCTTGTCAATGCGCGCCGAGGGCGAGCCTGGGTTAGAAGGCTGTTTGGATGACCTGTCCCCTCCTCCAAATGACCTACAGAGCCTTAAGTTGTATGGCCGTCTGGTCAAGTTACCTACATGTATCGAGCAGATGCAGATGCTAGCCAAGCTGACCCTACGGAGTTCCCTACTGGAGCGTGATGCCATACTAGACGTACTTGGGAAGCTGCCAAATCTTGCCATTCTACGTCTTCGTCGGGGGTCATTTAAGAGGGGAGAACTCCGTTTCCATTTCCGTCCCGACACGTTCACAAGTCTGACGGAGCTGGAGCTTGATAGCCTAAGTACCATCACATCGGTCGAGTTTGAAGAAAAAGCCACGCCTAAGCTTGAGCTGCTACGGGTGCACTATTGTTTTTTTACAGGCGAAGGCGGTGATGGGTTTTCGGGGATACAATTCCTGTCAAGTCTCAAGGAAGTTTCGCTCAAGTTTTTCATATTTGAATCTGAAGAAATCAAGAAAAACTTGCGGGACCAACTGGACGAGTGGCCCGAGAATATGAACAAACCACATCTGAAGATAGAGGACTGAATAGCGCTGTCTGATTTTGCCCTGGTTTGTTTGGTTTGGACATAACCAAATTGTTGCTAGTCGTCCTCCTTTCATTCGTATGTAATGCACCTATACATTGTTGTTGTTCAATTGTGTTTGTCTCCAATAAGTAGGGTGCTGCTGTCTACTGCTGCAATCGATCCTTGTGAAAATTTATCTTTCACTCACATTTTTTTTAAAAAAACATCCTTTTCTCACCTATTATTACAACACAAAATATACTCGCAAGGAAATAATGCATTTACCCAAATCATAACAAGACAGGCACTCCAGCCTCCAAAGTGCTCACATTTTTTGGGCCGTTAGGATCGGGCATTTGGGTGTCAATTCGCAGACCGCTGGGGACTGGGCCGCCGCAACTTGGAGTATTCCCCCTACTCTGAAGTTAGCTGTATGCTTTGCCACCTTGCCACTGGCGGGTCCAAACCGACATGGCAATGAAACTCCCAGTACCATATAAGGACATGCGAAAAAGAAACACAAACATCCAAGGATTTTTGCCTGGTTGAAATGAGTCCGTTGAGTCTACGGTCTGTTTATATTACCTATGATTGATAAATTTTAGTTATAAAAATAAATAAATAAGTGTCTAGGCATCACTCGAATATTTTTTATTAACTATCATCTAAATTTGTGATCCTTAGATTAGAGATCAAGGGGCCTTTTGTTTTTGAAGGGGGAGATTTTTTTTCAAGAGAGTAGAATTCAAGAGGGTGGGAGGAGAATTCATAGTCATTGAATCTCTAATCTAACAGTCCTAAATCTGGATGATAGTTAGGAAGAAAAATTTTGGATGATGTTTAACAAAACCCAATAAATAATAGTGGTTAAAAATGTGGTTTTTAATAAAAAGGGTGAGCGATGAGAAAAGTGAGAAAGATATATGTACACGAGAAGAGTGAGTATACGTGATGCGTTTGTAGCCTCTACCTTATCTCTGGAATAAGGCAGAAGCTAGAGAAGTAGATAAACCGCTTCGAAAAATGTAGTTACATTACCTTTTAGTTTCTTTAAACATAAGTTAATATAAACAGTCCCTGCATATCACACTGCCGAGCTTCAATCTCTCTCTCCCCACCGTATGCATATGCTACAAGTAGAGCAGATGAGCAGTACCAAAGGTGCTGTGCTACCTTTCTTTCAAGAAGTGCTGGCGAAAGTTCTTTTTGCTAGTGGAGACTAGATATTAGTATCAACTATTAACTTGATACAAGTATAGCTGGTTTGGTGGGCTTCCTACAGTGGCAGCAGGGGGCTAATGCCAAAGGTTTCACTTTTGGGATGTCTGGTTCTCGTTGGATGCGCGGTTTGGGATAGAAATATCACCTTTGGGGAGATTTTGCATGGAGAGGCTTGGGGAGCTGTAGGCTGGTGGCAAAGGTTTCGCCTTTGGGGGCTTTGAGAAGTTGCACTGTGACTGCCAAATTAGGATTATAAAAGGTTTTGCACATAAGTTCCCTTTATTTTACCAAATATCCGAAGATGATGCTAGCATCCACTGGTGCATGTGTTCAACACCCACGTCCATGTCGAGACAAAGCTACGATGCGTGTGCTCCGTCCACACCCTTCGGACTTGACGTCGACGAAGTCGGCGGTGCAACAAGCCTTGACGCGCGCAGTCCGTTCCGCATACTTCGGACTTGAATGAAGCAACTACGACCATGAGGTGGTCGGACGAAGTCTCGACTGCGAGGCGGTTGGACGAAGCATCTACAACCATGTGGTGGTTGGACAAAACATTTACGATCGCGAGGTGATCGGACGAAGTCTCGACCGCTAGGTGGTCGGATGGAGCGTCTATGACCACAAGGCGGTCGAATGAAGCATTTTGTACCACAAGGTGGTCGAACAAAGTCAGCGGCGAGACTAATCTGTGCCACATGCAGTCGGTGCGCACGGTGCATCCCTACCCTACGGACTTGGCATCGAGTCGGCAGAGAGACGAATCCTTGCGCATGCGTCCCCCACCGTCGGGACTCGGGGTCAACAAAGACGGTGGCGAGACAAAGTTGTGGTGCGTGTGCTCCGTCCACACCCTTCGAACTTGACATCGATGAAGTCAGCGGTGCGACGAAGCCTTGACGTGCGTGGTCCGTCCCGCACACTTTGGACTTGGATAAAGCGTCTACGACCATGAAGTGGGCAGATGAAGTCTCGACCGTGAGGCGGTCGAACGAAGCGTCTACAACCACGAGGTGGTTGGACAAAACATCTACGATCGTGAGATGGTCAGATGTAGTCTTGACCACGAGTCGAACGGACTAAGCGTCTACAACCACGAGGTGATCGGACGAAGTCTCGACTGCTAGGTGGTCAGACAAAGCATCTATGACAACAAGGTGGTCGCACGAAGTGTTTTTGACCACGAGGTGGTTGAACGAAGTCAGCGGCGAGACTAATCTCTGCCCCAGTGTGGTCAGTGTGCACGGTACGTCCCCACCCTTCAGGCTTGGCGTCAACGAAGTCCGCGGCGAGACGAATCCTTGCGCGTGCAGCCCGTCCCCCACCGTTCGGACTCGAGGTCGACGAAGGCGGCGGCGAGATGAAGCTGCGGCGCGTGTGCTCCGTCCATACCCTTCGGCCTAGGCATCGACGAAGTCGGCAGCGAGACGAAGCCTTGACGTGCGCGGTCCGTCCTACACACTTCGGACTTGGACGAAGCATCTACGACCATAAGGTGGTCAGTTAAAGTCTCGACCACGAGGTAGTCTGACGAAGTGTCTACGACCACGAGGTGGTTGGACAAAGCGTCTATTATCACGAGGTGGTCGGACGAAGTCCTGACCGCAAGCTGGTCGGACTAAGCTCTACAACCAAGAGGTGGTCGGATGAAGTCTCGACCGCTAGATGGTCAAATGAAGCGTCTATGACCACGAGGTGGTCGAATGAAGCGTCTGTTGACCACGAGGTGGTCGGATGAAGTCAAAGGCGAGACTAATCTCTACCACGTGTGGTCGGTGTGCACAGTGTGTCCCCACCCTTCGGACTTGGTGTCAACAAAGTCGGCGGCGAGACGAATCCTTGTGCGCGTGGTCCGTTCCTGCCGTTCGGACTCAGTGTCGATGAAGGCAGCAGCGAGATGAAGCTACGGCATGTGTGCTCTGTCCACACCCTTCGGACTTGGTGTCGACGAAGGCGGCAGCGCGACGAAGCCTTAACACGTGCGGTCCGTCCCTCACACTTCGGACTTGGACGAAGCGTCTACGACCACGAGCTGGTTTGACGAAGTCTCGATGCGAGGTAGTAGGACAAAGCATCTACGACCACGAGGTGGTTGGACAAAATGTCTACGATCACAAGGTGGTTAGACAAAATCCCGACTGTGAGCTGGTCGGACTAAGCGTCTATGACTATAAGGTGGTTGGACGAAGTCTTGATTGCTAGGTGGTCAAACGAAGCGTCTATGACCACGAGGTGGTCGGATGAACCGTCTTCGTCCACAAGGTGGTCGAATGAAGTCTCGATTGCGAGGCAATCGGACAAAGTGTCTATGACCACAAGGTGGTCAAATGAAGTTTTGATCGTGATGCAGTCGAATGAAGCGGCTACGACCGATATGTGGTCGGACAAAGTTTCGATCGCGAGGCGGTCGGACAAAGCGTCTACGACCATGAGACGGTCGGACGGAGCATCTACGACCACGACGTGGTCAAACAAGGTCTCGACCGCGATGCGGTCGGACGAAGAGTCTTTGACCACGAGGTAGTCAAATGAAGTCGCGACCGTAAGGCGATCGGACGAAGCGTCTATGACTACAACGTGGTCGGACGAGGTGTCTATGACCATGAGATGGTCGGACGGGGTCTCCAAGTTGGTGGCAAAGACTTGCGCGCGCGCTCCATCCCACATCCTTCATACTCGACGTAGACGAAGTTGGCGACGAGATGAAGCTGCGGCACGCACGGTCCATCCCCACCCTTTGGACTTGGCGTCGACAAAGTCAATGGCGAGATAAATCTCTGATGTGCGCGATCTATCCCCTACCCTTCGAACTCGGGGTCGATGAAGGCGGCGACAAGACGAAGCTGCGGCATGTGTGGTCCAACCCCACCCTTTGGACTTGGCGTCGATGAAGTCGGTGACGAGACGAATCCTTGCGCTCGCGGCCCGTCCCAACCCTTCAAACATGGGACCGACGAAGGTGGAGGTGAGAGGAAGCTGTAGCACACGCGGTCTGTCCCCACTCTTCGGACATGGTGTCGACAAAGTTAGCGGTGCCCTGTGATCCATCCCGCACACTTTGGACTTGAACAAAGCGTCTACGATCACGAAGTGGTCGAACAAAGTCTCGACCACGAGGCGGTCGGACTAAGCGCCTACGACTACAAGGCGGCCGAGCGAAGTCTCAACGACCACGAGGCGGTCGAACAAAGTCTCATCTGCAAGGCGGTAGGACGAAGAGTCTTCGACCGCAAGGCAGTTAGACGAAGCATCTACGACTGCTAGGTGGTCGAACGAAGTCCCAACCACGAGGCGGTCAGCGTTTATGTCCACGAGGTGGTCAGACGAAGCGTCTATAACCGCGAGATGGTCGGATGAAGTCTCGACCGCGAGGCAGTCTGACTAAGCGTCTACGACCGTGAGGTGGTCGGACTAAATCTCGACCGCAAGGTGGTCGGACTAAGCGTCTACGTCCACGAGGCGGTCGGACTAAGTGTCTATGTCCATGACATGGTCGGATGAAGCATCTTCGACCTTGAGGCGGTCGGACAAAGTGTCTTTGACCTGAAGGTGATCGAACGAAGTCCCGAACGTGAGGCAGTCGAACCAAATGTGTTCGACGCTAGGTGGTTGGACGAAGTCCCGACCGCGAGGTGGTCAGACGAAGCATCTACGACCATGAGGTGGTCAGACGAGATACCGATCGTGAGGTGGTAAGATGAAGTGTATACAATCTACGACCACGAGGTGATCGGACGAGGTCCCGATCGCGAGGCCGTTGGATGAGGTCCCAACTGTGAGGCGGTCGGAAGAAGCGTCTACAACCACGATGTGGTTAGACGAAGCCATGACCGCGATGTGGGTGGACGATGCCACGACCGTGAGGCGGTCGAACGAGGTCCTTCAGAGATTGTGCAAAGTCCATCGAACACGACATCCGCGTGGAGCTCGACAGAGACCGTGCGAAGTTCATCAGAAACAACATCCGCGCAGAGCTCTGCGGATACCGTGCGAAGTCATGGGACGAAGTCGTGCGGAGGTCGTGTGGAGTCCATTGGAGATGACATCCGCACGGAGCTCAGCGGAGACCTGCGAAATCATGGGTAGAGACCGCACGAAGTCCTTTGGAGGTCGTGCGCAGTCCGTCAGAGACGCCATCCGTGCGGAGCTCGGTGGAGACCGTGTAAAGTCATGGGGCGGAGATCACGTGAAGTCGTGCGGAGCTCGTGCGAAGTCCATCGGAGAAGACATTCGCGCGGAGTTCGGTGGAGACCGTGCGAAGTCCTCGGCGGAGATCGTGCAAAGTCATGCGCAAAGACCACGTGAAGTCTTGCGGAGGTCATATGAACCCCATCGGAGACAACATCTGCGTGGAGCTCGGCGGAGGCTGTGCGAAGTCCTCGGTGGAGATCGCACGAAGTTTGTTAGAAACAACATCTGCACAGATGCGCGAAGTCATGGGCGGAGACCACGCGAAGTTGTGCGAAGGTCGTACGAAGTTCATCGGAGACGACATCTGCGCGGAGCTCGGTGGAGACCGTGCGAAGTCATGGGCGGAGACCACGTGAAGTGGTGCGAAGTCCATCGGAGAAGACATTCGCGAGAGCTCGGCAGAGACCGTGCGAAGTCATGGGCAGAGATCGCGCGAAGTCCTGTGGAGTTCATGTGAACTCCGTCAGAGATGACATCTGTGTGAAGCTCGGTAGAGGCCATGCAAAGTCCTCGACAGAGACCGCGCAAAGTCTATCGAAAACGACATCTGCACGGACGCGCGAAGTCATGGGCGGAGACCGCGTGAAGTTGTGCGGAGGTTGTGCGAAGTTCGTCGGAGATGACATCCGTGCGGAGCTCGGTGGAGACCATGCAAAGTCATGGACGGAGAATGCACGAAGTCCTTCAAAGGTTGTGCGAAGTCCGTCAGAGACGACATCCACACGGAGCTCGGCGGAGACCGTGCGAAGGCATGGGTGGAGACCACGTGTAGTCATGCGAGGTCACGTGAAATCCGTTGAAGAAATCCGCGTGGAGCTCGACGGAGACCGTGCGAAGTCTGTAGGAGACGAAATTTGTGCGGAGCTTGGTGGGCGGAGACAGCGCAAAGTCCTCGGTAGAGACCATGCAAAGTCCTTGCTGAAGGCTGTGCGAAGTCCGTTGGAGACGACATCCGCACGGAGCTTGGCGGAGACCGTGCGAACTCCGTCGAAGAGCAGACAGAGTCCAGTGGAGGCCGAGCGGAATTCAGCGGAGGTGACATCCGCACGGAGTCTGGTGGAGATTATATGAAGTCTATCAAAGACCGGGCGGAGTCTGGTGGAGGCCAAGCGGAATCCGGTGGAGATCATGCGAAATGTCACGAAAACAAGCGTTGACGAGGACATGACCACAAGGGGGGTCGGGCGAGCATTGATGATGAAGTTACGACCACTAGTTTGATTGGACGAGCGTCGACGGAGACCAGACCATGAGGGGGTTGGACGAGTCGTGCAAAGTCGCAATCACGAAGTGGTCATCCGACAATCGAAGACGGTGTACATCGCGCACAGAGGCCGACTCCCTGGTCCCGTGATGGCGACGACGATAAGCGCCACCCCACCTGTGATGGTGTAATGGGGCAACCGTCGATAGTATCCAGAATGGTAGACTGCGGTGACGACGAGAAGTGTTGCCCCACCTGTGTTGGTGCGATGAGGCAACCGCCGATATCATCCAGCACGGTAGACTATTGTCGGTAGCATCACTTTTTTTTTGAAAACCAGCAAAAGTTGGGTGATCTGGGGTGCTCACAACACGAGCGCTTCGTTGGTAGCCCTCTCTAGGGCCTTCCCTTGCGCAGCTTCTTGGCGAGTCCGCACGATGGTGCCAACTGTTGTGCGTACTAACCAAACAGCATATGAGGAGACTAGCTAAAGAGAGCCAGCGACAAGAGAGAATGTGCTCATGTGTAAAGTGAGTGGCTTTAGCCATAGTATATTTCTCTATACTAATGGACTTATTACATATTAGGCCGGTTACAAGGCCCAGTCACGGAGTTGGGCCACCTCTACAACACATTCCATTTGATTTATTATTCTATTCAAGAAATACATCATGTTCTTTTATAATATCATTTTACCATAAAGAGTTATTTACCTTTCACATCATTTTACTATGTTTCTTCTCATTTAACCAGATAATACTTGCATTTTTTTTGTAGGCTCAGGTCCGTAGGAGTGTTCATAAATTCAGAGAAGTTCAGCAGTGCACACTTCTTTCAATAAAGACTGGTGGGTGCAGTGAAGATTGTTCATATTGCCCTCAGTCCTCAAGATACAGTACTGGATTGAGGGCTCAAAAATTAATGAACAAAGATGCTGTCTTAGAAGCAGCAAGAAAGGTACTAATTGTGTAACACATTTCTGGGAGATGAACAAGTTCACTTCGGTTTTTGATTCTTTAACCCTGCAAAGCGATAATATGATTCTTCTTTTGTTGACTGAGGACTTGAGTGTATGGTTCATAAAATTCTGGCTTGTTATCAATTATCATTATCATTTCACAGTATACAGGCTAAATTATTTTATTCCTTCTTCTGATCTATTCCCTTTAAGGCAAAAGAGGCTGGGGGCACTCGTTTTTGCATGGGAGCCGCATGGAGAGACACCATCGGCAGGAAAACAAATTTAAACCAGATTCTTGAATATGTCAAGGACATAAGGTATTTACTGAAAAAGCTAGCACAAAATGAATTAGGGTGCATACATATTTGGCCACATCTCTGCATAGCCATAATCTAGGTCATTGCTCTATTCTCATAAATTTATCCATCTGTATTGTCAAACAAACTAGTACTGTCTGTTCGCTTACAAATAGATGTACAGTATAGGTCCCTGATTTAAGGCCTTAATGCATAATGCATAGAACATGGTAAGATATTTGGACAAAGGTAGTTTTCTTGCTTTATTAATTTATTTTTAATGTTTATCATGCATTGGATAATTATCTTTGCAGAGGTATGGGCATGGAGGTCTGTTGCACCTTGGGCATGTTAGAGAAACAACAAGCTGAAGAACTCAAGAAGGCTGGACTTACAGCATATACTCATAACCTAGATACATCAAGAGAATATTACCCCAACATTATTACCACGAGATCATATGATGATAGACTTCAACTTCAGCATGTCCGTGAAGCTGGAATAAGCATCTGCTCAGGAGATTTTACTTAAATCGCTGATAATTCTAGCTTCCAATATGTGAGGTTTATCCTGCAAAATAGGCATTCTTCTTCTAGATTACAAAATTCTGGGTAAGTTTATATGTCTCTTTGTCTCTTTAATGTATGACTTAAGGCACTATATCCTGTGTGCAGGTGGTATTATTGGTCTTGGAGAGGCAGAGGAGGACCGTGTAGGGTTGTTGCATACACTTGCCACTTTGCCTGCACACCCAGAGAGCGTTCCTACTTCCTATCAATGCATTGGTTGCTGTAAAAGGCACGCCCCTTCAGGATCAGAAGGTATTCCATACTGATTATTTTCTGTAGGTTAGATGCTTGCAGCTATTGCATTAGCCTGTGCTTCATGCACGAAAAGATATGGACCTCTATATGACACCAACTCGGATAACTCAATTGTCAATTATATACAATGTGCTGCAGACTACAACCAGTTTCACTTTAATATTATGTGCTTTACTTCTTTTATATTTGTTTTGGCCAACATCAGCCTGTAGAGATCTGGGAAATGATCCGCATGATTGCCACTGCTCGAATTGTGATGTTGGCAATGGTTAGGCTTTCAGCAGGCCGAGTCCGGTTCTCCATGCCAGAACAAGCCCTCTGCTTCGCCGGTGAGAAACTTCTGACAACTGTGAACAACGACTTCGATGCAGACCAGATGATGTTCAAGATCCTTGGCCTAATTCCAAAGGCTCCAAACTTCGGCGATGAAGAGGGGGCTCCTGCAGACACAGAGAGATGCGAGCAAGTCGCTTCATTGTAAAACACCATTAGAGATCCTCGAGGACACGTTCGTGCGAAACTAGCACCATTATCCCCAGTCAGAGCATTATGTTGTAGAAATCACGGTATTTTATAGTAACTTACATAGATTGTTCCAAATAAAATAGGGAGTTGTCTGTATCGCCATTCATGGGTTGCCATTGTCTGATGTATTTCAATCATATCCGACAGTTGTGAATTTGTGATCAGGATTTGGAGAACCGGCAGCCACCTGGTTCTTGGATAGCCAGTAGGCGTTCCGTCCAGGTACAACCGGCAGACCTGACCTGACACTGATAGCTTGCTCCATACCTGATGCTGGTGCATGCATGAGCATGACAGAGAGAGACTTTGGTGTCAAATCCTGCATCTCAGTGTCGTGATACGCATGGCAAGCTGCGGTCCATATGATTTATTCTGAAAAACCGACCATCGGTGCATGAATGGACCTGCAGATTGCCATTGCATGTACTTGAGGTAACCATGATCAGTTCAAGCTTCAGCCAAAAGTAAAAAAACATCACAGACATAACCTTGGACCCTCTTCCTAGACCAGTCCAGTCGCTGAATAGTCTGGTGTTGTAAACTTTCTATCAATGGATTGCCAAGTCTGTTGTTTCAATGGATTGGCAGAGCGAGCTCCTGCCTATTTGTGAAAAAAATTCACAGACATAAAATAAACCAAAAGATGTTATGAGGAGGTATACAAGAATTAGATCATTGATTAATCCATGGTAGAACAAATTTATTCATTCAAGCTCTAAAAATCTAAACAATCAGATCTATGGGGGCTTTAGTCCATTAGTTTGAGAAGGTACAACAGACCATGTTCTTTTGAACTATAGCTAATGATTTTTAGTTATAGCTGTGAATAGTGGATGACAGAAATACCACGCGGATGATAAAAATATTGATATAAATAGTATATATAGTTTTAAATTCAGAAAATTATTTGAAGATTCGGCGTTATGAAAAGTTCTATTTATTTTGATTCTAGGATGAAAAAGAAAAAAAAAAGGATGGGGCACAGATCATCGTGGCTACAGTTCGGTTCGGGCTGGAATTTAGGCCTTCCTGGTGGAGGTGGCTCGATACCTGGGTGCCGACTTGCCTACGCAACTCTCTCGGTCTCCGTCCGCCCACCTCCCCCATTTCCCCGCCCCGCCCCCCTCGCCGGAAACCTAGCCCTACCCCTCCCCCCTCCGGCCACATCCGTCTGATCTCCCGATCGCCGGATTGGGCGACCCCTCCCGGCGCGATGGACTCCGACGTCGAGATGCCCGCCGCCAGCGACGAGGAGATGCTGGACGACGAGGACTACTACGACTACAGCGACATGGATGAGGGTGACGACGATGACGGGAGCGGCGGCGTCGGCGGGGATAGCGATGAGGAGGAGTTGGTGGCCGGCGACTACGAGGGCCGCGAGGCCGAGGGGAGCGACGAGATGGTCTCCCGCCGCGAGCAGGTGAGGCGATGAGTCGATCGATGGCCGGAGGCGGATAAGGCGGTGCTTTGCGGTGTCTCTGTTTTGTGGGAAGCCGTAGGGTTTCGAGTTTGTTTGTGGCAAAAGATCAAATATCTCTTGTTTTTTACGTTTGTTTTTAGTTGGTGTAGCGGTGGCTTTTGGTGATCTCGTCTGATACTGAAGCCGCGGGGTTTTCGCTGGGGAGATCGGTTGATAAGATTAAAGGGTTCAGCTTGCTCGTGATGTGTGTGACGATTATTGGGATTTGGCCCCTTTTCTGTGCAAAATATTCCAAGGAGTGTTGCTGTTCTACATCGGACTGCGATTTTTCTGCTGCCTCTTGTTAGAACAGGCTCTGCTGGTTTGTAGCTGTTGGTGTTCCGCGGCAAATTGATGCTTACATCAGTGCCGCGATGCTCACAATGATGTCTGCTCTATCGGTGCTATACACGGTGGATTATTGAACATCGATTAGTGGGTGCAGATGTGTGCTTAAAGCTTGCAGTGTCTGTAGCGTTGTCATTGTTCTGTTTGTGTAATGGAAGGTCGTCTTGCTTATGCTAATTCATGCTCCTAGATCAGTGATGCACCGCTTCTGTGGGCTCTGGCTTGGTGTTCAGCAGGCAAGGATCACGCTTGGTGCCAAGTCATGATATATGTTAACCTTTAGATGCTTGAAAATAGGTCTCCAATTTGCTAGCTTTCAGTTTCAAAAGGTAAAAGGGCTGAGAATTAGTCACTAGTCACAGTTTTCAATATCATGATAGCACGACAGAAAGATCATTTTTTTTCTAGAGAAATATGTTTTGTGTTTTCTTTCTATGATTTACAAGCTGGCATTGTGTTCTGCTGTTTTCGTTGATGTTGCTTTACTCTTGTGTCTTTTTCATTCATGAGATATCCTTGAGTTTCTCTAAAAGAGGGCCCTGTGTTTGCTATGGACAGAGGTTCATTGTTTTAACTGAAAAGGATATATGCGAACGTCAAGAAGAAGATATAAGCAAGGTATCTACAGTACTATCGATTCCAAGGGAAGAGGCATGTGTCCTTCTTCATCACTACAAATGGTTAGTTTGTTATCTCTGTCCTTCATTAAGTTATCTTTTTTTAAAGGCAGTACCCTCTTAAAAACATTTGTAATGGCATTTATTGAAATTATATTGTATTCTGTAGTACGCAGGCCACTCAAATGCCCCCTTTATGCACATCTCACACAGAGCGTCGTACAGTTGTATTTCTTTTTTTTTTTACTTTCAACCATTTCTCAAGTTGATTGCAGCAAACTTCTCACTTGATTAGGTCTTGAAAAAGCCTCATTGAAGTTTTAGATGGATCCTGTGAATGTTCCCTCAAAATATTGTCCCAGGAACGAGCATATGATATACCATGTGCTAATTGTGGCTTTTCAATTTTCCATACAGCTTGCATCTAAACACGAGGCATCAAAATTTAAAACTGCTGCCATTGCAATGTGCATTCCATTACTTGATTTTACCAATTTTCCCTGTTCTTGACTCCTGAGCTTTACACCTTTACAAAAGGAAATGCACACGCTTTTATACGTACTGGCAATTTATGAAGTTTGTCATAGAAAACTGGTCTATAAGCAATACAGTATATCATTTTTTTATTGCTTCACGGTTGGAATAAGTTGTGTTGGATTATAGATTTATATTTTCTCTCTGTTAATCTGTTTTAGTTCTGTATTTAGGAACATCAGCAAGCTGAGTGATGAATGGTTCGCAGATGAAGAAAAAGTCCGTAATATTGTTGGCTTACTTTTGAATGGATTTGCTTTTCCTAACTCCAGGACTGTAAGTATTATTTATTCAAATATTGGTATGTTGTTGTTTCATCATGTTAGCTGCGGGTCATATCTGATTGAACCTTTGGCTCTAGCTATATGTACACAATTTCTTGATCTCTGACGGTTGTCTTGGTTGCAGCTCACTTGTGGAATATGTTTTGAAGGGTATTCTTCCGATGTCATGAGTTCTGCTGGTTGTGCTCATTTTTATTGCCATGAATGTTGGGAAGGTCTCTCTCTCTCTCTCTCTCTCTCTCTCTCTCTCTCTCTCTGTGTGTGTGTGTGTGTGTGTGTGTGTGTGTGCGCGCGTGCTTCCTTTTGCAATTTTTCCTTCTACACTTGCATGGCTCCACTGTCAGTGCTCAACAGCTCATGTATGGCCGCATCTCTATCTATTTCTTTTCTTATGAGTTCCAATTCATTCATGCAGTTGGTGCTGTTGGTAAGCATGCGTTTGTTTGTGCATAGCATACACATTACAAAATGGTTTAATGTTTCACCTTGGCTATCCCAAACTTTTGTTATGTTTCATTTATTTTGAGGAGAATGAGTTTGGAATATATAGATCTTTCAGGTGTATTGTTAGATGTTAATCCTGCTTATGCTGGCAACCATGCTAATATAACTGTTCCATATCTTCTTTGCAGTTCTCTTTCTTATTTTTCTTAAAATAAAAATAAACTTATGATGAAATAATTTAAATTTTGCAGGCTATATTAGCGCTGCAATAAGTGATGGTCCAGGATGTTTGTCATTGCGATGCCCTGATCCATCATGTGGTGCTGTGGTTCTTGAAGGGATGATTAATAAATTAGCTAAAGATGATGATAAAGAAAAATATGCACGATTTGTCTTGCGTGCATATGTGGAAGATAGCAAGAAGGTAATTTGTTTGAACAAGCTGTCTAATATCCCCACCCCACATATCTTTGGGCCTGGTTTGTTCTAGTTTATAATGTTAACAATATTGAAAATTCTGAAAATATGTTCTTTTTATTACTATTTTATATAACCTTAGTCATTCCCTTCAGACTAAATGGTGTCCAGCTCCTGACTGTACATGTGCAGTGGAGTTTCTTAGTGACGGGAACTACGATGTATCATGCAATTGCAAATTCAGCTTTTGCTGGAATGTGAGTATTCAGTATTGCTGATTCCATTTTTGTAGGTTATTGATGCTTTTATTTTTATTTGTGCTAGTGATCAAATATGCAGGACTTCATTAATATTATTTCAATGTTTGCAGTGCACAGAGGAGGCTCATCGACCAGTGAACTGTGAGACTGTTTCTAAGTGGATATTAAAGAACAGCGCCGAATCTGAAAATATGAACTGGTTTGTTCCAGGCCCAACGTTGTAGTATTGGATGTGTTTTTCTCCTTCGCACCTTAAATATTCTAAGATGCCACAATTTTTGTTCAGATTGTGTGTAGATAAGAAATTCCTTGATTTTGTGCGGATCAAATCAATATATGTTTAAATTTTCCATTTTTTTATAATTTGAATATTTTGGAGCTATTCTTTCATTGGCCTCATGGTTACTGGCAATAAGTGAGGCGGTGAAAAATGTTGTGCTTAAAATTTGTCGCACAAATATTCAGATATCATGCAATTGTAGCTATCAAACGTTTTAAGACATCCTCTTTTCAGCGTTATTTGAGGTGACCTGGAAGTGGGAGGGGCAATATTACAATAAAACTATGAACATTAGTAATTCTAAGATGAGACAGGGGCCTGGTACATTTTGTCTCACAATATTTTACCCCGAACAATGATGTCAAATTGTCAATTATTATGTGTAGTCACCAGTGAAAATATCCTGGCAGTCTTAGGTTACTTAGTTTGCTTTAATTGGATGCTGACCACTTGGGATTGATTCAATTTCCATTAATTTTTTTTTATAAAAAAATTACTAGGCACAAGTGAATAAGACTTTGCTTAACCGATCCTGGCTATGTTGACATAGCAGGAACATTCACATATGATATGATGCTGTTAGAATAGTATATCAACATTATGATTTAGCCCATAAATGTTCCAATGTATTTTTTTCTTTATGTTGCTTCAGATTATGTAAGATGGTTTATCATGTTATGGATGATCCTTTTCACTTTCAGGATACTGGCTAATTCTAAGCCCTGCCCGAAATGCAAACGGCCGATAGAGAAAAATCAGGGATGCATGCATATGACTTGCACCCCTCCTTGCAAATTTGAGTTCTGCTGGTATAGTCCACTGCCAATTCTTGATGGAAGATTTACAATTCACATTTCATGTTTTCATATCTTTTATTTGACGTCCTTTGAACATTTTAGGTTATGCATGAGTGCATGGGCAGAACATGGAGAGAGGACTGGTGGCTTTTATGCTTGTAATCGCTATGAATCAGCAAAGAAGGAAGGAATTGTATGTTTTAATTGACATGCATATGTATTGTACTGGTAGAAGAAATTTATTCATAGACCTCTAGTATATTTTATTATAGAGAATTAAATGCTCTAGTTTGCTTGAGGAAATGCGACATTCCTTTTTGGACATGCTTTTTTATGTCTATTGGATCTTTCAGAGGTCTACTGTTGTTTGCTGAATAGTTTGTTCGTCTAGTTCATTCATAAGATTTCTTTTCTTAACTTAATCACTTCTGTTGCAGTATAATGAGACTGAAGCAAGGAGGGAAAGGGCTAAGAACTCACTTGAGAGATATATGCATTACTATGAGCGCTGGGCATCTAATCAGACAGTATGTTCAAGATACTTTTGATGTCTGCTTGAGTTTCTCTGTTTCTATAATTACCACAAATGTGACCTGCATCATTCTCATCTCATGCTCATAAGTAACCTTTATGTTTTCTAACCTTTATCTTTTACCTGTACAAGTATTGTGTTGGCTATACTTGAAGAACATTGACTGTATTGTGTTGGTGATACCTAGAAGAATATTGACTGAACTGAATCTATTTTCCTGTCAAATATAACCAAATTATGTGCAGCTTTGTTTGAGATCCATGAGATACTGGAGTACTAACCAAGTCCATTGTTATTTTCATAATAAAACCAAATGTTTCTTTCCTTTTGATGTTGTATATATTCTGATCAGTTCATGAATAACAAAAAGTTAAAGACAGTTTAAGATATTTTTCTATGCCTGATTGTCATATAATTCTCTATGTATTGTGCATGCTTATGTTGAATGCCATGTGCATTCTGCAATCTATACTTGAAAATTTTTAACTGTAGTAAGTTTCTGTGCTGATGTACTGTGTTTGCTGACAGTCAAGGCAGAAGGCACAAGCAGATCTGCAAAAGGCAGAAAAGGAACAAGTAAGCATTTACATCATGTTATGGGCACTGCATATAGTGCGCCAGATATAAGTTTTTTTCTGTTTGCCATTCTTTCCTCTTTTTTTTTGGGGACTTGGATGGTGCTAATTCTTTATTTCTCTTCTATGTGGTACAGCTTGCAAAGTTAACTGATGTTTTTGGAATACCGGAGACCCAACTAAAGTTCATAATTGAAGCTTGGTCGCAGGTTTGATATCATAGCTGGTTTGATATCATAGCTTTATGTCATGGTCTAAATGGGCTTCGTACTTTACAAATTGTCCTACATCTTATGCATGCACTGCTCCACTGTATGGCAGATTATAGAATGCAGGCGAGTGCTGAAATGGACATATGCTTATGGCTATTATCTCGATGATAAGGCCAAGAGTGAATTTTTCGAGTACCTGCAAGGTTGTTATTTCATTGCATTCCAAAATTATATCCTAAGGTTTATCATGTGTTTGCCAAAAATCATGGATCATTTATAAATCATAGATTTTTTATAGGTGAAGCTGAGTCTGGTTTGGAGCGTCTTCATCAATGTGCTGAGAAAGACCTGCTAGCATTTTTGCCTTCTTCGAAACCTGATAGTACTGAATCTCTGCCTTCATTGGCTGAATTTGGCGATTTCCGTGTGAAGCTTGCTGGGCTGACAAGGTATTATAGTCATCATATCTTATATTTTTGTGTTGCACATTTACTCTACATACTTTTAGTCCATTGTGTGGTAAGCTTTCGCCCTTGATTTTTTTTTCTTAAATCTGTTTTTTTTTGTGAGCACATTGTCTCCTTGAAAGTTGAACTGACTTAACTAATTATGTTAGTGTTCAAATGTCAAGTGATAATTTTAGAAGCCGGAGTTTGTGTGATACTGATCTCAGCACTTATCCCATCAATTCTCTTGGCAATGATTTAGTATTAATCTTATCGGGTAACATAGTCAAAGTCAAAAGTTAACCAAAGTGGTGGTGCAGAAAAGCACTTGGATTGATGTTTCAGTAATGCCCTTTTCTTGATTGACCACAGAGTCTTGCTGCTTTTGATTCTGTTAGTTGCATGATGCCATAAAATTATCTTTTGACCAGCATGTTTGTTTGTGGATTTCCAGTATCATTGAAACGCTTGTGGATGCCCTGCTCATAGATGGATATCAGCTTCCCATGGTTATATTCTGTGTTGTGCACTGAGCTTTGCTTACCATTATGATGACTATGCTAAATTTTCACTGCAGTGTAACTCGGAATTACTTTGAGAACCTTGTTCAAGCATTGGAAGCTGGGTTGGAGGATGTCCGCTCTACTGGCCAGGCTGCTACCTCAAGCAATACGACCACCAAGTCCAAGAAAGCAGGCACTAAAGGTAAATCGGCAAAGAAGCAGCTCGCTAGAACATCTTCAGACCACTCAGATGATGGTTGGCCTTGTGAGCGCTGCACATTTCTAAACCCTTCTTCGGCGGATGCATGCAATGTCTGCGAGAAGCAGAGGTACTAGATAGAAAACGGCTCAAAGGTGGTGCCCCAAGAAGCTCGAAGCTCATGAGAAGAGGTGGGTGCTTTTGATCCTGCATTCGATGCGGCGAAGCAGAGCTTCCAACAGATGCCATGGTGTACAGATAGGGATTGAAGGTCCTTGTTTTATGTAGATTGCAACAATGGTGGATTGGAGGTGGAGTGGAAGACAAAAAACGGGGGTCTGTTGTAAATATTAGTTATGAAGGAATAGGTGTGTTAATGTTGTGGGTTTCTGCCCGATATTCTGACCAACCTGTGAAACTGGAGAGCGGTAGCTCTATTTATTCCCCCCCTAAAATGCTTCACATCTTTTATATCTATGCATTTCAGGACTTGTGGTCATTTTGGTCATGTAAATTACCACAGCCTATAATATCTTTGTGGTTTCTAAATTATGTGGAAAAATAGTCCTCTCTACGATCTGCTCAATTTTCAATTTTTCATTGACTTCCACTGGTTTACTGGCCATCCCATTCACAAGAATTATTGGATTAAAATTTTGGTGTCTATGTCAGCATGATTTTTAGCAGAGAAGAAAATATGTGTAGTTCAGTACTTCAGTGTTGCGGTGGTACAAGGTACAAAGCAAGTATTTGAAATATTTGTCTCCGTTTCAGTTCTTTTCCTTTCACAATCCAACACTTGGGTGGTGCTTATTTGGGCTTTTTTTTTTGTGGCTTATGGCTAAAAAGAACTGTAGCTGGCTGAAAAAACACTGTAGCTGACAGAGACGTATTTAGCATAATTAAATTTAAAAAATATGTTAGCCTATTACGTATAATATAAACAAATACGGAAAAAAAGAACCGGCAAAAAAGCTCAATAAAAATTAAAAGTTCAGAAAAGACAAAATTTATAAATAGTGAAAAATAAATCGAAAGCTAAAAACTGAAGCCAAAACGAGCACAGCAGAATCGGAATGCATCTTGCTGCCCCTTGGTACATTCGTTTGTTCGTGCCCAAGTTGATCTTGTAATTCTATGTATCCGGTGAAAATGATTTTGCTGTCTGATTACCTTTAACCGTACATGCGACATGGACACCAGATCTCAGTTCGTCCAATTAGACAGCGAAGTTGATGTGTCATGTATCCTCCTGCCTTTTGCATTGAGTTGTTTTGCTTTTGGCCCCCTGCTTGTGTAGAAGTCATAGGTGTACCTCTGGTTTGAGTTGCTTGCTGGGCGTTTTCATCATTTATGTTATGGTTCAATTCTTGCCCAACCTGATTTCTTAACCCTGTTCTCGTAAACTTAAGCATACTAGAGTCCTTGATAAGACAATTGCTTCTTTCATGCTTGTTGATCTTTAAATTATCCTGCTAGTTATTCTCTCTCTTTTTTTCTGTTTTCAGGTCGCCAAAGAGAACTTCAATGTCATCCAAATATGTCCAGAGAAATTTCGGGAGATACTTCTAGACAAGGTATGTTCTATATCTGCCACCAATTCTAAGTTCCGTTCTTTGCCCCTGCAGAGAAATTTTGCTAGACCATGTAGTGGTCCTTGCAGGTTGGATTCAGGTCGGCAGAGGTGGTTACTGACAGATTGGTGGGTACTGTCACTGGTTTTGACTGCTCAATTGAAGTTTACCGCAATGGAATTGGATCAAGGGTTGTGACATTTCCTGGCCAAAGGCTTCTGTGGTGCTTCAGATGTGCAGTTTGGTTCTGTGGGATACATTGAGCTTCACCGATGCTTTCTTCCACCCAAGTACAACGATAGAGGCTTTGCATAGTGCTGGATTGGCATTTTGCTAAAGGACCATTTGAACGCCCAAGAAAAGATGGGTATGATGTTGATATTGTGATGCGTTTTCTATACGCAAGTTTTGTATATTCTGTAAGACACGGCTGTTTCCCTTTGGACAAGTGAATGTTGGATACTAGAAAAAAGCTTCCAGGGATATCATATTTCTCTTTACTACTAACATTGCGAATTTTCTTTGCTTATATTGTTCTATTCTCATGTTCGTGATCTCACAAGTTTAATTTTGACCCGAGTCAGAGATCTCAAGGTTTGGTCGTGATGTTAGCCTGCCAGCCTTACCAGTATACCGCTGGCACTGATAGATATTGCATGTAGTGTGAGGTCACTACTGCTTATTTTGCATCAACCTGCATATCTTGGGCAATTCCAGTCTACTTTTGGATTACTGGCATCCTTATTGAGCTTCCTTTTATTCATTTGTACTGTGAGAAGAAGACTGGGCATATTAGGGAGCGCTGGGGCAAATTGCTTGCTCGAACTTTGGAGCAGCTGAAGAGAATCGCCAATTTCTTGGGTCACTTGCAGCTCAAGCTTGAGCTGATCCCATTCCGAAAGCATTGCAAAAATGCTAGCGATCAATCACTGTCTGAAAAATGCAACGACATTATTCCAAAACTCCAAGGAAGGTACAGGTGCAGACATCTCCATCGTCTTGCCGGCTCCAGGCCAAGTAACGAATCCGCTCTTCTGTTCATATAACCAGCTCACGCTAGTGCTTGAACCTTGCACATACTTGTGCTGCTCTATATCATATCCTAGTGTGTGTAGTGGTAGCTAGCGTGGTAAGGGTGCTAGCCTGAGGCCACCCAGGAGAGCAAGAACAATGGTATGCCTGAGCCTTGTCGAATGCCAGCACGTCCACCGGTCGGCCATGGACTACTTCCTCGCGGTGCTCGTCATCCTCGTCGTCGTCGTCGCGGCGAGGCTACTCATTGTCGCCGTGGCGCGGTGCCTTAACAACGGCCACGGAGCAGCGCACCACAGCCCGGCGACCACCGACGTCGACGAAGACGTGGAGATGTGGGACGGGACGGGGCTGGCAATCTACCGGCACGCTCAGCAGGGCCAGCAGGAGCGGCGGTCGGAAGCCGTAGAGCCGCCGCGGAACGACGAGTGGCAAAGCAGGCTGGTGGTCGACGCCGGGCAGGACCACGTGTGCCACATTGCTCACACCGGCCCGGTGTGTATTGGCTAGCTAGTGCTATTTGCTTAGTACTCCTTCCCATCGTAAAAGAGTGATATTTTAGTCAAATATTTTAGAAACCAGTTACGTACTTGTGCGTTGCAACGGAACTCATTGAATATATAGAAAATCGTACTTGTATAAAATATTTTACAAATCAGTCCTTTGTCACCGGAGAGAGTAACAGGACCATCAGCGTGATATATTTGTAACTACAAGGTTATTATCACTATGTAGTTTGAAGTTTTTTTTTCCTTTTTGAAACGGATGTAGTTTGAAGTTTGAGGCTGTTCTTGTTCAGAAGGAAATCTCCATATATATTGCTCTGGGTTCTTCTTTTTTTAGGGTAAATTTAGCTCCGGCTTCTGAGAATGCAATTTAGCAGTGCAATTCGTACATCACAGGATTCACAGCCAAAAAAATTGGAAATTTACATCTAGTAAATTAAGGAGAAACAAGGAGAGCGATCGATTTGGAATCAGCTGAGCCTCTGGGTGCGCACGATGCGGCCGATCTCCCGCGCACCGACACGAGCAGCACGAACGCTTCCCCCTCGCCCTGCATGTCCACCGCGTGCTCCCGCGTGCCGGTGCCAGTCTCGACGTAGCCCCTGCTGCTCATCACCCGCAGCGCGCCGTCCGGCACGACGACCTCCGCCACCTCCATGTCTTCCGTCACCGTGAGGCGCTGCACCGCCGCTCCGGCGGCCTCTCAGTACTCTACGCAGCGCCGCGCTCTGCCGCCGTGGACTGCCACCAACTTCTCGTCCGCCAGCGCGAACACCCTCCCGTCGATCTCGACGCACTCACGCCCTCGCCACCGTCGGTGTCAGCCTCCTTCCTGCAGTCCTCGCGCCGCACGGCGAACACCGTCCTCGTGCTCGACGAGGTCGCGCTCGACGCCGCCCACCGCGGCGCGCCATCTCGTCAGCTGCGGAGCGTACACGCGCGCCATGCTGGCGACAGAAGCAGCAGCGCGCGGAGGCGGGAGCAAATGCAGCGATGTTTGCCACGAAGACGCGAGGAAATTGTTGGCTATGTTACCCAGATACCCCGATACGGATACGGATACGCGATATCGTGATACCGCGATTCGCCATTTTCCTAAAAACACCGATACGACGATACGTGTGTATATATATAATAAAAATAAAAATAAAAAATTAATGAATTCTTATAAAGAATTGAGAAACCGAGAATACCTTAATATTGATGTAGGCATGTAGCAACTTGCTTGGTACTTCAGTTCTCCTTCCTGGCCTCCTAATTGTTAGACTAATATCATGAACCATCTGCGAAGAATAACAGAATATATAAGCACATGTACACAAATAATGAAATAAATAGCAGAATCACAAATCATGCATCATGATTGATAGTTAGGTAGTAAAGAAAGTCTTCTGTAGCAACTCAACATACCTCCACTGCGGCTTCTTTTCATTGTCATTTGGAGGTACCACACAAGCAGCATTTAAGATACTCCTAGCCGAGACAGCTCCACTGGATAAGCCAGGACACGCACTAGTACCCGTGCTACCCGACGCACTCGAGCCTCCAAATCCACCACCAGATGCCATGACAAATTGACAACAAATAATCTGATCACTGCCCCTACTGAGTCATCCAATACATTCAGACATTCAATCAACAAATAGCAACTAAATACTAAATAGCAAAGATAGCAAGAAAATAGCGATATAGCAAGATGTCGAGGCGGCTAGCAGCAGAGCACATACGCAGATGCAGCGAATCCACCGGCGACGGCGATGTGCAAAGCGGGCGGCGCGCGCAGCCGAGGCGACGGTTGGAGGCGGCGCAGTAAGGTGACGGCGAGGCGGCGGCAGAGGCGGCGCGCGAGGCGGCGGTAGATGCGACGGCCGACCGGCCGAGGTACGCGAGGCGGCCGCGAGGCGATGGCGAGGCGCCAGCAGCGGCGACGGCGAGGCGGCCAGCGAGATCGACGGCCGAGGCGCCGGCAGAGGCGGGGAATAGATCTGGTCGAGCGGAGCGGCGGAGGCGGCGGTCGGCCGAGGCGGCGAGCGAGCTTTGCGTCTTGGCGAGATGGGGAATAAGCGGAGGCGGCGGAGGCGGCGCGGCCGGAGCGCGAGCGACGAGGCGGGCGAGCCGAATCTTTCCGTCGCGGCGCTCGGGAGGGAGTAGATCTGGGTTGTGGGGTGGAGTGGGGTGGAGGGAATATTAGGTTACAAGTATCGGAAAAGTATCGGGCGATGTCGAGAAGTATCGGGAATTATTTTCTTTTTGAAAAATCGGTAAATCACCGATACGTGCGTGATACGTGTCGGCGCGTGTCGGGCGATATCCGTATCCGATGCGATATCCGATACCGTATGTGAGTTTTGTGAAGTATCCGCAACGAGATTGTTGGTGACATGCCCTAGACACAATCACTTTTCTGTCTATGAGCTCATGAATAAATTTGTTATTTATTCGTTAGATATATTTTCATTATAAACATTTATATATATATATGATTTATTGGTAAATCTCTTTATTTATTTACATGTTATCATTTTAAAAAGATCCTTGATTATGGGTCACTGATCAATACTCTAGTGACCTGTAGACCGATACATATATTAATTGATGACTATGTTTCATCGCTCATAGATATGAAGATATCAAATTAATTGGGACACATGTTAGAAAATATGATGTTAGATTGACCCACTTTGAGACATCGTTGAGATTATTATATTTCTATATTTCATCGCTTAATCTTAAGCAATGATGCGAGATAATCTTTAGACCTAAGATCAACATGATTTCTTATATATTTAATGGTACACTTAGGCGTTCTTAAATGCTACTCCGTAACTGGATAGTTACAAAGGTAACTTTTGAGTATACTACGAAGCATGCGAAGGAATATGACTGGTTGAAGATGGAACTTACCCCTTCTACATAAGAGGAGAGATATATCTGAACCCCTCAATATGGTCAGATAAAATAAGTGTTTGGTTATACCACAAGTGATCGAAGAGTTGACCACACAAATTTATCTATCACTAGATCAAAAATAGATTGAACATTAAGGAGTTACGAGCTGGTCAACATACACCTCGACCAATTGTAAGGGTTACTATCTAGTTAGGACTAGATACGAACTGATCGTAAAGAGTTACGAGCTGATCATGAGTGACTAGGATATGATCGCAGATCATATTGCATAAGATTCATCTGATTTGATCTTCGTATATGCTTAGGTTCGTTATGTCGTGATACAGACCGCTATCGACTTATGATCGGAAAAGAGGCTTTCAGGTTGCAGCCGTACATGTATGAAGCTACAGGATCGCACACTTAATAGATTAAAACAATAAGAATTGATTACGAATAAGGATCTATAAGATTCTGAATAGAATACCATCTCTACTTGGATTAAATAAGGATCTCTATATAAAGAGGGGGTTATAACTTTGATGCATGCTAGAATGATCCACGCAAGCGTATATGTGGGACTGTTTTTTCTTTCTTTTCTTTTTCCATCCCTTGAGGATGCTCTCACGTTCTTTTATTTGAACATGGATTCTCTCGTCTTGTCTCTATATTTCGGTGCCTAACACTACGCGGATGGGTCACTCTTTCATCTTGCCGCGCTCTGTTCTACAACAAAGATCATTCAACTCTGTTTTGTAAACTTCCGTGACCTGGAAATTTCTGTCTTTTTTTATTGTTTGAGAGGAATCTGGTGCTTTATTATTATTTTCCTTAGTGATGATGGACATAAGAAGCTGGTAAATCAAACCAGGTTGCAGAAAGTTCAGTTACAGCCAACCCTGGCAAGTTTTGAAGCTTTTGTTTAATCTCTTGGACGACGGGACTATATACTGATATATGCAGCCCTGCTGCAGCAACTTTGCCCTTACATTCACACAATCCATCTCCAAAATTAGCTTCTGAGCCCTACATTCCTCTGCCAAACCGACAGCTCTTTTGCATGCGAGTAACTCGGCCATCTCGGGGTCCCAAACATTTTTCTCATTGTTAGAAGAGCCCACCAAGAACAACCTGGAAATATCTTTGCTTCACTTTGCTAGCATTAGCATAGCACTAACCTACATGGCTCCATCATCAGCAATCAAATTCTAACTTCAGCACAATACCCTAGCTATCTAGTGCAGATAATTCTACGGAGTAAAAGGCATATTATGAGTGGAACATCCTAGCAACGTCCAACACAAAACGACCATGAAAAGAAAAAAGAACAGAGGATAATTGTAACAGACAAATGGTGTAGCCTAGCAGAACATAAATCATTCAGATGCATCTAAGAAGATCTTAAAAAGCTTGTACAAATTAGCTACGCATTAAGAAAACAATAATTTTGAATAGCTGAAATGATTATTAGACTCAAGGATTGGTGCTGCACTGCCGTCAAAATTTTATGAATGGTCAACCTGATCAATAATTAGATCAAAGAGGGGGACGAGGAGGACGTGGAAAACAAGATTAGGCAACAGGAGGCGCCTAATCAGCTGCAACTGAAGTACTTTCCGACTGTTAACACTTGCTTTGCCTTTGGCGCTAATTAGTATCATGCGTGTTTGGTTCCTGCCTGAAGCATCCATGGAGTCAGACAACCTCCGGATGCTGACGATGCGGCGCTCGTCCTCGCGCACCGACACGAGCAGCACCATGGCCTCCCGGTCGCCCGGCACGTCCACCAAGTGCTGCCGCGTGCCGGTGCCGGTGCCGGGCTCGACGTAGCTCTCGCTGGGCAGCACCTGCAGCTCGCCGTCCTCGACGACCGCGGCCACCTCGTTGCGGTCCGTCACCGTGAACAGCATCCCCTCCCACTCGAACTCCACGCGGCGGTGGAGTGCGCCGTCGGCCGCCTCCTTCGTCCTGCCGCAAGCGCCGTCCTTCTTGCCATCACCGAACGCCGTCCCCATGATCCCGACGGGATCCGTGTCGCTGCCGTCGACTTGGGGAAACAACCGCGAGTGAAATGCCGTCGCGTGAAGAGCTCACGGGCTGTGTTCAGAGATGGAACGCGGAGAGGCAGCGTACGACCACGGTCGGTGCTTATGTAGATGGAGTCGTCGATCACAGAATCGGGCGGCGTGCTGGAATCCGATACGAATTTGGGCTCCGTGTCCCGCTCGGATAGGCCCTGTTCATACCGGGGTATACACTGTTGCTAACGACTGCTTTTTCATAGTGAACATCTTTCCTACCGTATATTGTTTTTAAACAGAGTTTTTTCAAAATAAAATCTCTTAGTTAATTATAGCACACACTGTAATAACTTTATTTATATCAGATAAAATCGCAAACAAATATCTCTCGCTATAATCTATTACTATTCATAAATTAAATTCAAAAACCAATATTAACAGACTTAACAACCATGTGTCTCCGATGACCTTCTTAGTTATATAAATCGCCTGAGATGCCTTACATATTTGTATAAATCGCGTAAGATGCCTTAAATATTTATACAAATAAGTCCCGCTTCATCAGTAACACCAAAAACAGCTTTTCCAAGTTTTTTATTACTCGTGCCGTACTTTGAGGTTGTCAGTGCAGCTGGATGGCTCCTGCTTTTTTCAAATGGTGCGGCTAGTTCGTTTTTCATGGATTGGAACAGCAGTTTTGATAGGATTTGTACTTCTCGTGGGTTACCGAGATCACTTCCTGGATGAAAGCTGGGTATGAATCGTTCGCAATCAAAAGAAACAGCGCCCCTATAGCTCAGTGGTAGAGCGTCAGTCTTGTAAACTGAAGGTCCGTAGTTCGATCCTGCGTGGGGGCAAAATTTTTTTCTTCTAAACTTCGGATTTTTTTTTCAAATTTAAAATTGCTGGCTCTGTACTTGTATGGGCCACGAAACTACAAGCCTCGTGTGGCCATGCCCTGTCGATTCAACCATTTCAAATTGGATTAGTTCTTTTTGCATTTTACAGCTATTAACGTAGCAGTATCAAATGATTCATGTAGATCACAATTCAGATAACTTCTGTATAGGCAAAAATGGCTACAAGACATCGATATTTTTTGGCATTTGTTTCAGGAAATCTTTTTTTTTTTTTGTGTGCTTTTGCTGAAACACAGCATGGACTAACCGACAGCGAAGAATTCGATAGTGGCGGCGCTGCGGACGGAGTCGAAGAAGACGACGAAATTCCGGCGGGATGCTGCACGTTTTGCAAATTTTCTTCAGCGTATATGATCAAGAGGACGAGGAACACCATGTGACGTGGTTGGCTTCAACAGAGACTCACCAGGGCGACGGGAACGTGGCGGCGCCCGGTGGCCGGACCGGAGGAAGAAGGTGACTGCGCGGTGACGTTCCGGCCGAACGGAGTCGAAAGAGGTGCAGGCGGGCGTTGCTACATTTGCTGGCGATGGTGACCTCTTTTTGTTGCGGCGCGCGAGGTGGCGGAGCGGAGCAGAGCTTGGCGATGGCGTCGGCGGCGTGCATCTTGCCGGGGTCCTAGGGGTAGTACGCGCAGGGCATGCCAGAGACCGCGTGGAACACCTCAGCCATAAGCACCTCTTCTTCCCGCATGTGCTCGACGCTCTTGACCACCGCAGCCACATTCCTCTTCTCATCTTCTTCTCCTCTTGTCAGATTGCCATAGACAAGAACAAGAAACGAATAGCTGAAGTCAGGAGAGAGACAGCCACTCAAATCAATCATGGTCGTCGGATGATTCTTGGATGATACACTATACAGAACGGTGATACTGCATCAGATGCAAGCCTGTAATACCACTAAATTGCAAAAGAGAGAATTAAGAAAGGAAATGACGGTTTTTGCCGTCAGACCCATCGGCTTTTAGAATACCGAAAAAGTAGCGCTCTCAGAGGTTCCCAGATCATCTAGGGCCGGTCGGCACCGTCTCGGGTTGTGGGTTTTCGTCATTCGGCAGGAAACTCTATTCTTACCTATTACCGATTTACCTGCTGCAATAGAAGAGCACCAAATAGTATAGAGCTGCCATTGGACAAAAAGCCCATAGTGCCATAACCAGCCAAGGCTAAAGGGGAAGGGCAAAAGCGGCATTTCACAGGGGGAGTGATGGCCATGCCTCTTAAGTAGATAAGACAACACACAGCCACTTTACCTGCTCCACTTTTCTGTCACAACCACAAAAGCCGAGCAACATCATTTCACTCCCCCCAGCCGAGAGAAAGAGGGAATGCAAGGAGAAGGGCAAGGTGGAGAGGAGGTCCCAAGGAGCTCAGAAGGCCGAGAGTAAGGGCTTCGTCGCATCCGTCAGAGGGTGTCGACGACCGTCGAATCAACACCAAGCCAACTCGTGAGTTCGTCCACCATCCCCTCCACAACCCCATAGCGCAGCGCATTAGCATGCAAAAGGGTAGAATAAGAAGCACAGAGAGTAGGGGCAAACCATTCTGCAGAAGGGGGTGGCCAGCCGGCTGCAAGCCGTGGCCTTAGGCCACACCGACCGAGCGGCGGCGCTCAGCACCTCGCCACCATGCGCGTGTAGGGGAGGTGGCCGCCGGCAAGGCCCGACCGGATATGGCCCTGGCCGGCCGGATCTGGAGGTGTGGCGGCGGCGCTCCCGACCGAGCTGGGGAGAGTCGGGTAGAGGCTGGCATGCGGGAGGGTCGACAAAGACGCCGGCGGCAGCGAACTCTGGGCCGGCACCGCCGAGCTCGCCGCGCCGCGAGCAGCCTTGGGGCGGTCGCGCAAACGAGGGTTGGGGAGAGAGGGAGAGAGGAGAGGAAGGCGGGAGGGGGGCAGTGGAGGAGCCGCCGCCGCGCGCTGGCTCAACCGCACCGACGTCGCGGCGCCTGGAGCTGCTCGACCGAGAGGGAGACGAGGGGATGAGGCCGGTTTGGCCGAATGGAAGTGAGGAGAGAGAGAGAGGGGCAGGTGAGGAAGGAAAAAGAAGGGGGTGGCTGGGTAAGAAAAAAAAGAGAAAGAAAAAGAAAAGAAAAGGGAAGAAAAGAGGGGGAAAAAGGAGAAAAGATAAAAAAAGAAATGGGGGGTTTTGGTGCTTACGCGACAGGCCCCTGAAACCCGTGCGTTTTTACGCCAGGATCGGGATATGCATGTAGTATCGTCGTCGCCTATTTAATCTCTGGTTTCGTTATAATATGTGAAGGTGGATTAACTGCTTGTACAGGTGGAGGTCCTGAGTCGACGTCGTCCTCACGTTGCTTCGCTCCGCTTGGTTAACAGGCAATTACATGGTAGAGCGGTAGACCATGGAGTTTATGAATATGCGATGTTTACATGATGTGACAATGTTTATGTGGAAATGCGATGATTACATGATATGATGCTTAGTTATGGATGACAATGATAATGGTAATGGGCATATGCATTTGCATTATGTGCACTCAAGAGTGAGGCCGGTGAGAAAATCCCTAGCTACGAGTAAAGCTAGCGGGCTAATCCGGAGTGCTCTTGAGTAAGGCCTACTTCGGTAGGCCTCCATGGGAGTGGAGAGATCCCCGTGCCGATATGGGCGGGCCCAAGATTATGGGTGAACATCGACGGGTGTTCACTCAGCAATACCGGTATTTGCAATGTGATGAGCAAATGTGCATGTAGGGCAGGGATGCATTGCATTGCATTGATGATTTGGCAATATGTAACATGAAAATGCATGTGAAGTATGTACAATTGATGTGGAACCTTGAGAATGATAATATGAGCATGGCTATACATGCAGAGTATGTTGGTTGGATTAAATTGTTTTCATGTTGTATTAGTATTTATCGTCCTATTATGTACTTGTTGAGTCTTTGAACTCACCCTTACTTTGTTGTTTATTTCTGGGTGATCGTTGAGGACGTCATGCCTAGGATGGGAGTAGCACATGAATAATCTTCACAGACTAACAGCACTCCCTGCACCACCTTTTGTCAGTTTATTTTAGTGTCTACTAGTTTGCTGGAGTAAGGGCTAGAAGAAAAATTATGATGTATCTATTCGCTGCTACCTATATATATTAGTGTTGATTTTCTAGGAAAGGTAAGAGTTTGCAATGGTGGTAGCATTCCGGGCCCAATGGATGAGTGGGGTGTTACAGAGCCCCTCAGCCCGGTCTGATTGGTGGGCTCCACCAACTGATAAGGGAAAAACAGACTTTTTGCTCACATTCTCCCTCTCTCAGTCCACGACATTCGTATCCTACACGAGACAATAGCAAAGTACGGTGATCGCTTCCCGCATCCACCGGTAGGTAATACGTCTGAACAGATTTCAATTACACCATGCGTTGCACAAGCAATAATAACTGATATTTTTTGTTCACGGTTGTCCCCTTGTAGGCAAGTACTACCTCGTCGACTCCGGATATCCCAATAGGTTAATGTACCTAACCCTATATCGCAACCACAGGTACCACATTTTGGAGTTCAACAATGGTACGCAGCCGTTAGGAATACAGGAGCTTTTCAACTACCTGCACTCCTCCCTACGAAACGTCGTCGAGCATGCGTTTGGCTTGTGCAAAGGGAAATGGCACATAGTTAGCAAGGTTCATAGCTACAAGGGTCACAGACTAAAGATGATCATTGTAGCAACAATGACGTTGCATAACTTTATCATCGATGCCGAGCTGGATGCGAGAGTGCCCCCCAACCCACCGACCCAGCACACGGGACCTTCGGCAGTGGCCGCAGCCACGCCGCCCGACCTTCCACAGGCCACTAACGTCGTACTGATAGACATGACACGTGACTAGATAGTAGCATCATTGGTGACATCGAGCTAAGTTCGCCATTCACAATGTACCCGTATGTAATTTGCAGGTCTACTCGTCGCATACACGTTGTTGGTTATTAGCATGAACTCGTATGTCACCGATCATGTTATTTCAACTTATTTCAGCTTATTTAAGTTGCTACAGTGCTTTTTCAGCCGCTACAGTGCATATTAAGCCAGAAGTGAGAAACAAAAGGTTAGATTGAGCAGGGCCTAAACAGTCAATCCATCAAATCTTCTTAGCAAAAGGAGGATATTGCACCATGGATCAATGATCTAGTGAGCTAATATAGAGTGGTTGTTTACCTGTTTTGACATCTCAAGATCAATGAGCTCTGCAATGCCAGTGCCAGCCTGCAAATCAAACTTTTTTCAGCAGAAACATGGCAGTTGATACAACCATGGTTTAAAGGCTGAGCAAGAAAGGTAGATGATTTGCTAAGTAGAGCAAGTACACACGAAGTGAATACAATGACTAACCTCACTGGCACCAAAGAACAGATAAGTGTGCTTTGCAAGGGTTCCACCGACCACCTTAAGCGCAGCTATGAGGCCTGACAGGACTACAAATGCTGTTCCATGCAATTCCATCGTTTTTGTTCAATACACTAAGATAGATTCACTAATGCCAAATACTAAATATAACCCTGTGGTGACTTCATAGAAACAATATGGGCATAATACCATCAAATTAAGGAGTTGTATGTACCTGGATATCGTCATTGAAGGCAAGATGGCTCTTGCTGTACTTTGCAAGCAATTGGCAAAGTCTTCAAATTGTCATAAGATGTATTCAAATTTCAAGTCTTAGTACTCTTCTGAAAAACCAAAAAAGATGTGTAGATATAACAAATTAGTCAGAACTCACCTGGATGAGGACTTTCTCGCCGTAGTTTTGCTTAATTGCAGTCATGAACCATTCAAGAAGCTCATGGTATTCCTGGAAACCATGAAACACACAAATCATATTTATTATTCACAAGGACCTGCCAATTC
The DNA here is from genome assembly GCA_036346575.1 of Dendrocalamus sinicus. NCBI lineage: Eukaryota > Viridiplantae > Streptophyta > Magnoliopsida > Poales > Poaceae > Dendrocalamus > Dendrocalamus sinicus. Next base: position 36,045,152 of record CM070662.1, read on the forward strand.
ACCAACTAACTATATAGATTGCAGCCAGTGGAATACCTCGCCGGTAGCACATCGTTGCTGAAGTCCAATGTAGAACTCGTCATTCAGCAATTTCTCATTGTTCATACCGACATCAATTGTAATCAGCAGGCACTGCAGCGTAACCATTTGTAGTCAGCAAAATAACCTATGGGCATTGGACGCACCCGCATGTGTGTGCGTAGGGTGTGTGAAGTGTGGTTTGATGTGTGTGCATTTTTATTGTACTCTCTAGAAAAGCTAGGTTGATACTAGCTTTTTTAGAGAGTACAAAAAAAAATACTTGCTTCAGCTGCTCTCTTTTTTCTTCTCTCTCATAACGTAAAAAAAATGCCGTGTTCTTCTCTTCTTCGGCTACGGATTATTTATTTATTTTGCCTCTTCTGTTCGAATGGATGGTAGTAGCTGTTGGATCTGAAGTTATACCGTGAGAGAAGATAACGTTGACCAGTGGTGCACCATGCAAGCCAGTAGTATATGTGTGTATATATACATATCTAGTGCCGTAGCACTGAGCTATACTTTCGGACACGCTTCTCTGTTTCTTCTAACAGTGAATTGCACAACTTTTAAAGTAGGATTCAAAGATGGATGACAATTACTTACGGATGACAATTACTTACTCTTTGAGATGATCTGAGATTGGTACAACTTTAGTTAGGGGAAAAGAGCATGGAAGCACTAGTAGTATACTTTTCGTGTTTCTTTCGTGTTTCCAGGAGCAGAACAAGGACTGCCCGGCATATACCGCTGTACGCTAACGCATGGGATCAAAGTCAGAAATCGCAGAAAAGAAAGGGGAAAAAAGGGTCACAAATGGCGTACGGCAAGCGCGCGCATGCTCGGCGAGCACACGTAAGTCGCACGGCCGACGTGCCGCTTTCCTGGAAGCCCCAAATCTTCCTTCCTTGTCTACACTTTCCAATCGATCATGATGATTTGCACCCGATTTTCTTTCCGATGCTTTGGACGGACGAACTCCCCACCGCTTTGCCTTCCGAACCAGTCAATAGTTTTAGGTGAAACTGGGCCAATCTTTACCTAATGGAAACAGGAGATTTACCCATACCACTCTGCATCGTTCGAACAGCTGGCTTGACCATTGGTTGGAGCTGCACTGCTGCTTGTATTAGGTTTGTTCTTTTTTTTGCTGAAATTTATGTCTTTTGGCTACAGCTTGTGGCTTTTGAGCTGTTCTTGTGAGAGATTAAAGAGTAACAGAAACTCACATACAGTTTTTACCTATATAAATTAACTCGGTACAGCATATACTACAATTAGCTAATAGATCCTATTTTGAAAAGATACTCTGTTTAAAAATTAACTACTATAGAAAAAAAAACGAAAATCAACTTTTAGAAGCTATAAAGAATAGCCCATTGTATAGTTCTACTACGGCTACAAGCAACCAAAGAGCAGGTCGATGACATCCTGATAGTGCAAATACACATGGCTAAAGTTTGTTACTATCGCACTTCGGCATACCGTACAGATGCAATCTTCTCGTGGTTCAAAACTTGCATAGCATGATCTGTTGAACCTTGGCTCAATCTCAATCGATACTTGATGTTCTGAGAGGGCAGGTGAGGAAAAAAAGGAGTGGTGTGTGTATTTGGCCAGCCTTTGGAATAACACCGATATAGAAACAAACAATGCTTGCAAAGAACTGTACACTGTACGTAGTACTAATTCACTATGTCTGTATCTCACATCAGCAGTCCCAGTACAATACAATACAGGTAAAAAAGAATCATCACTGCATATCTTTCCGAGAAAATGAACAAAAAAATTATGCAGGCGCCATGAGGAGCCTGCCTAATTCTGACGAGAACTCGCTCATCTAGTGGCCGGGTCCCTTGGGGCTTGGCCCTTCCGGCAACCTCGCCAGCAACAGCTCCACCGTCTCCTTGGCCTTCTCCAGCGCCGCCGGGTAGTACACCGAGCCGTAGGCCGCCTCGCCGCCGTCGAAAGGCCCCTCAGGCGGTGCCGGCCTCGCGGCATCCACACGGCACGCCAGGAGGACGACGAGCACGGCAAGAACCGCGAAAAGAACTCTTCTCCTCGACGAACCCATCAGCCAAAAGAAACGCAAAAGAGTGTGAGATCTAATTGTTTCTCGATGAAGAGAGGCGTTGATCTTGATACGCTGTGCGTGCTTGAACCTTGATATGTTCTGCAACAGTTGGGTTGGTGCTCCTTATATAGGGAGCATGAGGTGAGAGGAGAGGTTTGGTTTGTGACATTGTGGTGTGTTGGCTCAAGTAAATCAACGGATGTACGTAGTATGAATCAGTTGGTGGAGAGGTGGTGTATGCGCATGGATTTGGAACACAAGATGGGAGAGCGGTGTTGACCAATAGAGCACAAGCACGTAGGAAAGATCAAACTTGGGTGAGAAAACGGCCAAACGGGCGTCCTCTTTTCAGCTTCTAAAAACTATTTTTCGATTTTTCTATAATAACTACCTTTTAAACAGATTATATTTTTAAAATAGAGTCTACAAATTAATTGTAGTACACACTATAACAACTTTATTTATATCAGCAAAAACTGCACACGAGTTATTTATATCCCTATAATCTCTTTTATGAACAACCAAAAACTATAAACCAAAATCATAAACCGAAGATAACAAAAACATGCAAACATTAACCGGCTAGCTGCAGCTTCGATGCAAGTGCAATCTGTGGAAGTCAAGAAGGTGGACTTGGAAAATGCTATTCTTTTCCAAGTGGCCATGTCATCACTTGGACATTTACAAGGTCTTGGTCATGAAATGCCTAACGAAAGTGGAAAATAATGTTTTTGGAAGAAGTGGAGAGATCGCAATCGGTTTGTCTGTGCTCATGTGCTTTAATTTCTTGTTGTACCAGCAAACCGAGCAGGCCAGTCTCAATGGAGTTTCATGGAGGGTTTCATGCACATTAAATACGGTGCCACATTAGCCAAAAGAAGCTTTTTGCATGAAACTAGGAGGAGAGAGAAGGAAAACGTTTCATCCCCATGAAATCTTTGAGCGTTGTTTCCAAAACGTTGGTAACCGTGTGAAATCCCCACTGAGAGCCTTGTTGGGTTTCATCCCGTGCGAGCGTGCTTCTGATTGGAGAAGAGAAGGAAGAGGGGACCATAGAAAGGCTAAAATAACCTATGAAATCGCGCAATGAAACTATACACTAAGAGAAAAGACTTGTTTCATGTTTTGTTTTATATCTTGGAAACTAGGAGGTGAAATCTTGCATTGAGACTGACCTTAGATCACTGGTTTCTTCAGAAGTTAGTACTGCTATAGTATAGTTTCGACTTTCGGAAGTTCCATCCATTATGATGACGTATTTAACTATTCCATCAAGAACTCTTCAAAAGAAAAGAATATATATATTCACAATCGACATGTTGACCGTACTGTACGTACTGCTTTTGTACCACCAAGATAGACATTTGTCAAAACTTACACATTGTTACATGACATCAACTACGCGGTTATTCTGTAAGAAAAATCATTTACCTGTCAAAAAGAGAAAAGCCACTGTTTTCTTTTCTTTTTTTTTTTGCGAGGATAAAAGTCACTGATATTCTCGTTAAAGACCTTCAGCGATGAGAGTCGAGGCAGATATTTTTGCCGATCCTACATGAACAAGTCGATATATAGTTCATATTCTTCCTCCCATTCATCGCAAAGGGGAAAAAAACTTTCCTTTATCATTGTGTTGTTGAATTCTGTTATCTCCGTGTTGCCCATTATGAATTGTGACAGGCTGCAGAAGTTGGTTTAATTTGGATACCAATAATCCTATACTTACCGGCTATAAGTACTCCCTTTGTATGTACGTACGTACCGATGTGGCCAGGGCCAGCGACCAACGTCCGTAGTTGTTTCTTTAGGCAAGCAAATTTCTCCACCATGTTTATCTCCATCTAACCAAGATAGGCTACTTTAATTAATCTAAAAAAAGGCTGATTTAGATCGGAAAAAATATAATGTAATACCACTAATATGCAAAGGGAAGAAAGGCATGGAATGAAAACAAACCAAGTGAGAATAAAGAAAAGAGAGTGAAGTTTTGTCGTCAGACCCATCGGCTTTAGAATGCCGAATAAAAATAGCGCTCACCGAGGTTCCCAGATCGTCCGGGGCCGGTCGGCGCCTCTCGCTACTGTGGGCTTCGTTATTCGGCAAAAAAAATAGCCAATGCCCACTTTTACTGACTTATCTACTGCAGTAGAAACCCCTAAAACTCAATACAAAGCCCTTGGACCAAAATGCCCTTGGGCAGTCAAGTATATGAGAGAGGAATGGGAGTTGGTGAGAGCGTTTCGGTCATTTCCCAAAGACAAAGGCTGCCCCAACCATGCTCTTATAAGCCAGCACTTTACAGACAAGCCCACTTTCTTCTCCCAACCGAGAGCTCATCCTGGGAGCTAGCCGAGGCCCAAGTGCAAACCTAGAGAAGGCAAGCCTCAGCCGCTTCTCCTAGTTCAATATTTTCCCCCTGAGAGCCATTCCAACCAGAGCCACCACAGAGAGAAGTAGTGACAAAGATGAAGCCAGACAAGAGCTAGGGGAGGAGGAGAAGCCTGAGGAGAGGAGCACGAAGACGAAGGAGTCAAGTCGATGGCCGTTGACATGGGACCTTCATCGACCGTCAGGACGCTCTAGGAGGGATGGACGTCAACCCGACCACAAGCCGACGATAGCTGGCAAGTGAGCAGGTCTTTCACCACCTCTCCTTCAAGCACATCCATGTCACGGATTAGCATAATCCCCACATAGCACCACCATAGTGCACTAGCGGCGGCGAGCCCGTAGGAGTCGCCATGCACCCTTGGGAGGGAGAGCATGCTCCCCGGCGCATGTCTCCCCACCCAGTCCCATCATGGTGACTCTCGTGGGTGTTCCTAAGACCAAGTGCACACACCATGAGAGCAAGGGCAAACAGAGGCTAGAACAAATACATGTAGAAAGTAGGGGAAGAGGGTGCACTGTCCTGAGCAGTAGAAGCGAGCTGCAGAGCACCGATGCCGCACTAGTGACCGGCGGCCTGGGGCCGGTGAGCCGAAGGGGGCGGAGGAAACGGCCGGCACGGTGGCCGACGGTGAGGAAGGGCGCGCCCGAGCACACTACGCGCCAGCCGCCGCCATGAGGGCCGTCCGCGTAAGAGAGAGTGTGGGAGAGGAGAAGGCGGGGGCAGCAGAGACACCGACGGCAACGAGCTTTGGGCCGGCGACGCCGAGCCTGGCCGCGCCACCGGAGCAGCACCTAGGTGCGGTCGCGCACGCGAGAGATGGGGAGAGGAGAAGAAGGCGGGGGGCGGCGGAGGAGCCACCGACGACGCCGAGCCTAGCCGCGCGCCGCCCAGATCTAAATCAGGCAGGCCATTCGACCGATTAGAATGGGAAGAGAGAGAGGAATGGCCTAGGGAGGAAGTGGTGGCCGTTCGGCCGAACCAAATAAAGGGGAGGGAAAAAAAGAGAGAAGAGGGAGAGACCGGGTAAGGAAGAAAGAAAAAGAGAGAAAAGAAAAAGGAAAGAGAGGGGAAGAGAAAAAAAAGAGAGAAAGGAGAAGAAGAGAAAAGAAGAGGAAAGAAAAAAGAAGAGAAAAGAGGAGAAAGAAAGAAAAAATGGGGGGTTGGTACCTGCGCTACAGGTCCTTAACCCTGTGTATTCTATGCCCGAGGAGGGTCAGGCGCGTAGAATCGTCGTTGTTCACTTAAGTCCTGGTTTTGATTCGATGCATTGAGTCGGGTTGACATTTGTATAGGTGGAGGTCCCGGGTCGGAGCTGTCCACGCGTTATCCCTGAGACTAACCAGGCAAGTGCATGGTAAAGTGGTCAATTCGAGTAGTGTTTGTTGTTAGATGAATGATGGTGCATTACTTACCATGTTGGGATAAGTTTACTATTTCTGGGTGCATGATGAGGAGTGATGAGCGATGAATGTGAAACATGATATGTTGATATGCATAGACGGAGAACTTGCATTGCATGCATGTCATGAAAAGAGATAGTGTCGGTCCACTTTGTGTGGACGCTCCACGGGAGTGGAGATTGAGGTCCCCGTATGAAAATGACGGGCTACTGTGGTCCCCGTATGAAAAAGAACAGGCTTGTGATCCTCGCATGGAAACAGGGCGGGCCTGGGTGAGCATCGACGGGTGCTCGCTCTGCTATACTGGTATAGGCTAAAGAGATAAAAGAGGAGTGCATGTGCATATGCATGATGAATAGATCATCGGAACTTAAAGTGATTAAATGGAAAAGTGTTTAATGAAGCTGTGATGAATATGGATTGATTTGTGAACCTGTTATTTACTGTTTTGCCTTGTACTTGCTGAGTCGGTGGACTCACCCTTACTTCATTGTTGTTTTTAGGTGACCGTTGAGGACGTCTTGCTCGGGCAGGTGTAGCACATGAATAATTTGCACGAACTAGCAGCACTCTTTGTACCATATTTTATCATTATATTTTAGACTTTTTCTAATATGCTAGGGTAATCGCTAAAAACGCTATGATGTATCTGAATGTAACAATATAAATAAATTTGCGTTGGCTTAAATTATTCTAGTTGATGATGAAATGGTAAGAGTATACAATGGTGGTAACATTCCGGGTCCAGAGGGTGAGCGGGGTGTTACATATAACCTGTATGATGCGAAGAATAATGCGATTCCTCCCAGCAGCAATTTGGGAGCTAAATTGTTTCGCGTGTTTTCAAAAAACAAGATTTTCCTTGCTCTGAGAAAAAAAATCTCGGATGTCAGTATAAAATCCAAGCCAATTAGTCGATCCGGTAGATACATGCAATGCCTTGTTCCACTAGAAAAGCTTCAACAAATGAAAGATGGAGGAGGTAGTAAAGGCTTGTAAAAGATTCCGATAGAAGAGGATCAAATTGAACATTATAGGGAAACAATTCTATCTCCTCCTCCTGTACTCTTGAATGCTCATTGGCGTGAACGATTGCTTCATCGTTTGCCTACAAGGAGGAAGGATGGGAAAGCTACCCTTGTCTTGCATGCTTGCTAGTTGTTATCCAGTAATATGTCGGCCATGCACGTCGCCAATTAATGGCACCTTCAATCTCGACATGCACCAAAATTTTGACAGAAAGAGAAACACTTTTTTAGAGGGTACAAGACATTGCACATCCCACTCATATCATCACGTGCACACATATATGTACGTGTCCTCTAACACATGCTTGAAATATTGCAAAGGCACCAAGACATTATAGAGCACGGATATATGTTTTTTCATTAAACGTGTAGTGTACCCTGTCCTATTATTCGAGTGAGACGTACGAGTGCGATCCCAGGAGATCGAATCTAGATGGGCTAGACAAACAACCTTGCACTAAGTCAACCAAGCTACGGCTCAGTCCGCAAAGGAGAAACACTTGTGTTCCCTCATCTAGCGTTAGTTTTATCCGACAAAGCCAATTGCAAATTTTTGTCCAACATGGCTGTGGCCACGTCAGTCGGTACTTTGTAAGTACTGAGGACATATAGCACCACTGTGTTTTTGGGTGTTTTTTGTGTGCTTGGGAAATCCCGGCATGAACTGTGGTGGCCAATTATGATTCCCACAGGTCATTTAGAACACAAACTTAATAATCCATCACTACAGAACAACTCCAGCCAACGGTCCTGATTTAATGAAGCCGAACACAAGGACACGTTCTACTTTTACATGCTTCGGTAGCAACCTGAGTAGTGTCCACTCAGATGGCTATGACTTTTAACACAGAGCTTCAAATGATGTTGGCACTGGTTCTTTAGAAAGAAACTTCGATAAGCTTTCCAAGTGTATATAACACGAGTATCAAAAAAAGTTCAGGTTAACGTGAGCTTGGCTCTGGAGTAGATATATGAAAATAGTCAAAATCCTAAGCTTGTGGAGTCAATTGTATTAGTATATTTACGATTTTTTAGGTATCTATATAAATTTTTAAATGTTTTAGATTATTATACAAAAAGTTACGAGGTCGTACAGCTTCTATGTGTGGCCGATCATGGTCGCCAACGCCGTGGCTACTAATCGTCGACTGTGGAATGTTGAGTTGTTGACTCTACTAGCCACGCGTTCGTTAGTCACAGTGGAATGCTGACCGTACGATTGGATGTATGCCCTTGTATTGTACCATCAAGCTGGTATCTCGTCCGGACTCAGCCATTGACAAATGTTCAGTGGACTGCATGTACTCTTCTACATGTTCTTGCCTCCGTTCACGTTCGCTAGGACACGTCTGAGATTTGCCGGCGTTTGGTAGGATCCGACCGGTGCCTTGCTAGGAGGAGCCACGCGACCAATATAATACGCCGTGGATCTTGAACCTGAGAAATCAACCTGTGGAGGTAAATCAAATGTACAGAGAGAGAGCCCGCGGTGAAAATTCTGCTCGGCCAGACTGCTTGCGAGTACCGCAGTTCTTCATGCACAGACAGGTGCAGGTGGTTTGCATAAACGGTGTATGCGGCAACGACCGCGAGGCCGGCCGGGCGTGACGTGGACTGTCACATGCTGAACAGTACCCTACATACTGCAGCAAACGCGTGCGCCAGAGTCAAATTAGTTAAAATAGAGATAAGAATAGTTACTTTTTCTTGCATAGGTTTCCGTAGAGATATACATTATTTCTTATAGATCAAATCGAGTTATACCTATAAAAGAGACATCGTGTATTCATTATCATCAAGTAATAAATAATAAAGAAGTATTTTCAAGTCCCTGTGCCTAACGGTCGGCCAAGTATCATACTAAACGGGCCAAATGAGTTGTGCCCATCATGCCGTCCTTGTGCCCATCATGCCGTCCCTGTGCCTAACAGTCAGCCTTCGTGCCTAATAGGCCATGCACACAGACTACGCATGCCAAGTGGGACAAATCTTACCGATGGCCATGCCATGCTGTGCCTAGGCATGACACTGTTCATATCTTGTGAGCACGGTGAGCCAAGGCGGCGGCCTAGGCACGGTCCACCTCTTCATGCCGTCTCAACCCAATCCATCGACCTTCGTGATGTGCCGTGCCGTGGGTCGTGTCTACAGCATCAAGCCATGGGCTGGCCTATTAGGCATGATCGAGGTCGAAGTCGTCGGGGAGGTTGATGATCTCATAGTGCGCACGTCAGTGGCCAGGGTTGCAAGGAGGGAAGTATGGCATGCGGCTGATGTCACACTCCAGAGGAGACATTCGTGACAGCAACAACGTCGGCAAGCCATTACCATTGCCATTGCCGCTACTGCCACCTCCTCCTCCTCCATGCTGCATCCGTCTTCTAGGAATGGAAACTTGTTCATGTTCTTGTCGCCAAGAATCCTTCTTAAAGATGCTGCCTATATGCAAAATTTTGGTTGATCTATCACGCTGCGAAAATGTTCTTTTTCGGATTAAAGATTGAAGAAAATGTGGTCAAGAATGGAAGGCGCTGCAGGAATAGTAAGATATAAAAATGCTTCTAAATGATTGTAAAAGAATCTGGAATCATGCAGGGAAGAACATATTACCTGCGATTTCACTGTTCAAACGAAAAGAGAAGAAAAGGAATCCGTTTTCCCTGGCCTCTTGTTCTTTTCATCGATTTGGAGATTCGTGTGCATCTACTTTGGATGAGAAACAGTGGATAGAATGGAGACAGGAGAATTTTAGGGAGATTATATATATAGGTAAAACAAGGGAAAATGTTCTTACCCTTATCTCATGGAGATTGGAGATTTGGAGGTAAATGTAAGGACAAGGTCACACGATTATGTGTGAAATGAATGGATGGAGCAATACAAAAAGAGAGAGGCAAATATGGTACAAACACTTTTTTACTTACAAATATACTCCAGTCATTTCGTACTTTACACTTAATATTTTAGGACGAGTAATATGTACTGTGTAAAAAAAGATATAATAAAAATGCAAAATTGACAACAACTCCACAAAGAAGAATTATTATTTGTTCTTTACTAAATAAGGGGAGAGCATTCGCATCGACTTTACTTCAAGTTTATGCTACGTTAAGTGTGTTCTTTGATAGGAGAGAGCTTCCCTATAAACTTAGGCCTTGGTTTGGAATTGAGAAATTTCGTAGCAGCTTTGCACAAATGTGTTGATTTCTCCAAAATTCTTGGCGTTCCAAACAAACACTTATCATAATATATCCAGGGCTGGATTTAGCCCTACTGTTACTGGGACTTGAGAGTTGAGAGCACCCCTGCACAATTTGAGCCCAGAGAGTACGTCTACAGTATCATATCAGTATATACGTTAAGGGCCTTGCTCCAAGTCCTAGGATTCGAGTCCTACTGGGGCTGCGATGGACCACTCATTTAGACCCCGTTTGCAACGCAGCAATTTTACATTAGTTTTATATAAATTTCATATAAAACAGTTTTCTCACAGAACACGAAAAGAATCCTGGATTCTGAACGCCAAAGCGTCCTGAGCACATTTTTAGTGCTGAATGCGACTTCCAACTTCTGGCTTAAAATGTACTATAACGGCCGAAAAAACTGTAGCAACTAATAGTTTTTCTAAATAATTAAATTTAAAAATAGAAAAATTATATAATTATAAACAATATAAAAAATAAAATAAAAAATAAAAAATATTAAGAAATCATCATGTTCGAAAAGCAAAAATTGCTAGTAGCATAGCCCAACGAGACACCAACCATCACTATTTGACGCCAACTGTCAAACATTGGTCTGCCTGTCTGTATACAACACCACCGTCTTACCGCCGCCATTTTCTTTTCTAGTTTTCTGTAACCTTTAAATGACTCGACTCCCCCAGGAGCCCGGCCCAATTAATAAGCCTCCTCAGAACCGCGCCGAGATTCGTGCAAGATCTACAGCCCACGTCACCCCTTCTTCCCATTCGCCGCCGGCGCCACCCCGCCGCCGCCCAGCACGGCGGCGGCCGAGTCGACGTTCGTGAGGAGGTACTCGTAGATCTTCTTCCTTAGCCGCTCTATGGTCTCCTCCGGCACGCTGTCTCCTCCGCCGTTGCCCACGGCGGCTGCGACGGCAGCGGCCTCCTCGTCGTCCGCGTCGGAGGACGCAGGCGCCGGTTCCACCGGCTTCCCTATCTCGCTGAGCCAGTCGTTGACGCGCTTCAGCTGCGGGAGCATCCTGGCCGCGCGGTCACGATCCCACGGCGCGGCCGCCGCCACGTCGGCGTCCAGGAACCGCTCCACGAACTCCAGGAACCACCCCCTCGCTTCCTCCCCGAGCCGCCTCGCCAGCTCGCCCCTCTCCTCCGCGCCGCCTCCCCGCACCCACTCCGGCGGAGGCGCAGCCACCGCCGCTGCCGCCGCCGTGACGGGGCCCGCCCTCCCCTTCCCCTTCGCCGGGGACAGCCGCGACTTCGACGGCGGCGACGCCTTCGCCGCCGCCGGCTTCGCCAACTCGTCGACGAGCACGACGGCCAGCGGGGAGGCCGCATTGGCGGGGGGCGGCTTGAGGTTGTACAGGGAGAAGGAGGAGAGGTCAGTGGCGAGCCCGGCGCCCACCCAGGAGGCTGCGCGGCGGCGGCGCTCCGCCGCGACGGCAAGGGACTCCTCGTCGACGTTGGCAGCTTCGCCGGCTGTTGATCGGTCTGGTGAGATCGCCGTAGAGGTTGCCACGGCCGCGGCCGCAGCCTTGGTTAGTGAGTCAGCAACTACGGTGGCGCGGGACATGGCTGCGTGCAGAGCGAGGAACTGCTCCACAGCCGGCTGCGGGTTCTGCTCCTCCGCCGTCGAGCTCACCTCCGCGTACGAGCTGCTCAAATCAACGCAACAGTGAAGGTAAATTCTTACTGCTTCGGTGTTACTGTCAAGTAAAATAAAACTACACAAGCGAAGTTCCAGAAACCTGAAATTTTCTACTGTACATTCTACTATTGCTCTATGTTACAGTTCTATAACAATTAACACACATGAGTAAAATTCACATTTTTATCAGAACTGGAATCCGTACATCCAGTAAAAACTCACATTACCATTATACTTACTACATTAGATTGACCAGACAGAGAGAACATCAGAACACTGCAGGTAGCAGTGTGTGAGCAAAATGTACAAAGCATTTGATTTCACACAGTAGTTACTAGAGGAAATATTGCAGTGACAAGCACGAAGGGGATGCACTTCTTGTATGGCAGTGTGTGGCAAGAATCAGCGTTGTGTGAAGATAAAGCACTGGCAAAGCCTAGCTTGTTGCCACAAGAACAGCTGGCGATCCAAGCATGGCATGGACTTGAGGAGTGTGTTTACTCTGTCGGTAGAGCACCCAGGAACACAAACGCAATGTGAAGTCTAAACTCCAAACATGTGCAGAATTAGAAATAATCATTAAAAGTCCATAAATGGGTCAAAAGGAGAGGGAGCCAAGATATGGTTGATAGCATCATTGCAACATGCTGTAAGACATTTGGAATGTGATACCAAGGGGGTTGTCGATTATTTTAGGAACCATGTGAGATAAACATCAAGAGAAGTATCAACTACAAAGGGTGCTTTTCAAAAAACCGCTGCATATTGCAAGTTTGATACTTGGATTGGATAATGAAAACCTTTTCAAAGAATATCTTTAAGCAAAAAATAAGTCAAGGGGTATAGTGGCATATGGTGATTGAACCGGAAGAATTCACAGGAAATTCACTGCTTCTTTTTTTTTTACAAAATTTATTTTTTCCCCTAATTTTGAATTAAGTATTGTTGGGTACATCTCAATACTTTCTAACATGTCATCGACATTGACTGAATAAGAGTCAAGGTTAGGTGCCAACCAAAAGATGTATCGGATAGTACTTACAAAATAAGTACTATCTTGTACAAATCAATACAGAAAAAAGCAGCATTTGGAAATAAGAAGTATTAAGGTATAGGTACTGTTAGACAAAGGAGAAAAGGAACAGCTCAAAAAAGCGGAACAATTCAAGGTCGTTGAAAGTATTGTGCAATCTTGGAGGCAATTCAGTTAACAATGCCATAAATTGGCGCTAATTCTGGACGTCTTAAACTACACATAAATCCTGTAATGAGAGGATCAAAAAGGTTAATGTCCATGGAAAATCACCTTAAACATCGAAGCAAGCTCTCTGCAGCTGAAGCTTCTTGCATGGCTTCAACAGCAGCCATTTGTGCCGCATCCCTGTACTTGAGTAGTTCCTGTAACAAAAGGTATTTCGTGAAGCACAAGTACATACATAAAGATTTAACTGCCACGGGCCAAAATGATATCTTATCCTCCCCTCCTCTTGGGCTAAAATGGTATATTGCTAGCAGACTGTTTTATATTTGCATCAATCCGTCTAAATGAAACAGATGAAGTTAGTATTTACAGCAACAACAACGACAGGGCCTCAGCTGGTAAACAGAAGGAGCTCATATATACGTAAATTTTCACATATCTGTTGAGTGTTGAATATGAATTTATTTATTCAGTAGACAACCATAAAAAATCAGCAAGCTCAAAATGCCAAATGGTTAGAAATGCTAGACCTGTATTATAAGTAATAAACTATTAATCCTGTTGCAAACAGTCTTAGTGACCACGTCAATGAGGTAGTCATACCTTTCCTAATTTAGCAAGTGATGGAGGAAGTGCCGTCCACGAAGTGCTTGCATCTGTCAGTTTTTTGCTATTTGCAGCAACCTTTACTAAATTTGTAATATTGGGGTTGTTCAAAACCCCAGACGTCCTCCTGGGAGGATAAAGATGCTTATTCACTGTTTTGTCAGAATCATCTGAAGGAGCACTTGCTGTGCTCTTCCTGGGAGGAGTCTGAATCTTAGTGTCATCTTTATGCGAGGACTTCTCATCTGCTGGTGGTTTTCGTCTAGGGGTCTGATCACAAAAGAACCAACAAAGCTAAGTTATTTTGAATGAATTCATGAGTTGTAATACAATGACGAGTTCAAACATCGCTGTGGTCTACACAGTTCCAAAAGGCAACAAATATGTTCAAGAGATAATTGCAGTCTTGTCAATCCTATATTGGTGAATGCTTGGCACAAGTTAAACATAACACACGTATTTACCAATATAAGTGACAAGGATAGTCAACATACCGATGTGCTCCTATTCTCAGACTTTCTGTCAGCTTTGGCTGCCTTTGAATCTGAATTGTCTTTGCCTTTTGCATCTGCCTTCCCTTCCCAGCTTCTTCTCAAGGCCTTGGGTCCCGGTTCAATACTCAACACAGTGTTATTAAGCGAGTTACCTGCAGAGGACTTCCTCCCTGCTGTAGTGACCTTCAACACAGAAGCAGCTTTTTCTAACAAGGATAGCCTAGAAGGGGATGACTTCTCTGCTCCTTTGGATTTTGTTCTCTGCTTTATGTCATTTGAGAATCTCTCGAATGATGCAGGTAGAGAATAGGCACTGGTCGGAGATGAAGGTGTCGACCTAGCACTGTTTGACTTCACCTTTGAGCTATCGACTTCCTTCTTATCGAAAATGCTATTCAGTGCTTGTTTTGAGAGTGAAGAGTTTGACTTGGTCAGCTGTGGTTTCTTGCTTTCTGTCCCATTGTTTTTCACAGAAGCATTTAGTTTCTCTAACTTGCTCTGCTCTTTCTCTAGTGACAAAGCGCCAGCATCCTTCGATCCGTTGATGGATGGTTGTGCCTTCCTGCTGCCAAGAAAATTGGAGGAGCTAGTCACCACAAGATCCTCTGGATTGCCAACACAAGCATGTCGGCCTGGAACTGGCCTGACTCCCCTCAAGATTGGCACCGGAGTGGCTGCCTCAAGACGCTCTACATGGATGAACTGCCCCAACTGGATTGTGTCACTCAATATGAGATCATGCTGCTCCTCCGGTAGGGAAACATAAGTTGCATGCGATGAATCAGACACCTTGAGGTAGAACCCCTGATTGGTGAACAGATCACTCCCTGCAAGGGCTGGAACAATGCTGACCACCTGAAGAAGGGATGATCGGTGCTCGCCGGCGACTTTAACATCGCTGTTCATATGCTGAAGGAGCTTGAGAAGGACCCCAGGAACCAGAGAAGCCATTGCTGTTGCTCCTAAAGCACAGTACCTGCGCATGTTGAGCACAATTCAGATATCGTGATCTTCATATAGAGGACATAAAGATTTGGAACTGAAAAGTCAGCAAAGGTCATGAGTTAGTGGTAGACAACCTGGGCTAGTCCTAACAAAAGTGAAAACTCCAACTACCGAATGTAATAAAGGTTAAGGCTTTTGAGTGAACTTAATCCAGACTAACATGTCGGTACTCCAAACTTTTTTGATGGCTCAAAATGAACATGAAAATAATGCATTTGTCACCAAATGCTACCCTGTAACATGGCTGGAAATTGCACTAGAAATTCATGCACTACCATTTGCTGAATCAGGAAAGCATAGAAAATTCAAGAAACACAAAAAAAAAAGTTAACTACAATGTTTTAAGTGCAGAAAAGAGAACAAGTATACCTACCCAACATTACTACTTGAAAGGAAGTACAGCAACACATAAAGAGGTGTACCAGGAATGGTGGCTGCAAGGAGTAAGGACTAAGGACGGCGCTGTTTCTTGGAAGGCATTTGATTCAATCCGAAGAGAAATAGGAGTACCGGTGAGCAGATCCAGCAAGGACGGCAACACAATCAAATACCGGAAATCCCATGATAGAATCAAAGTGGCCCTATCCTAGAAACTATATACCAACAGAGACACAGGGAGAGAAAATCAATTCTTGAGCAAAAGAAGTCCTTTTAACCAGCTTCAGAGTTGCCAATAATCAAGGAGTGTAAGAAGCAATCTTAACAACTTGTCAAGCAATCACCACTCTTCCGAGTTCACAGAAACAAATCTTCAGAGGGGAAAACCCAAAATAAAGAAAGAAGCTGTTCCAAGAAAAGGAAGAAAAGAAAAGGCATTTGTCACAAGTCACAACCTTCACCAACATCATAAATTCTGCTGTAGTAAGCAAGCACCAGCGAGAGGCAAATCTAGAAGCAGAAATAGCAACAAGAAGAAGCAAGGATCACACACCCACCCACCTCTTAACAGAAGCCTGCGAAATCCCGTGAGGCCGTGAGCCTAATCCCCTTCTCCTTCCTTACTCTTCCCGTGAGAAGGCGATTACACTGGCACCGGTGCTGCTGCTCCGCCGCAGCCTACGATCCTATAGAAGAGGCTTTTGCGGCTTGCCCTGCTCTGCTCAAGGAAAGGTCTTGTCACATCCAAGAATCCCGCCGGTTGGCCCTTGGAGCGGTGCCAAGAGGAGCCAGGAAATGGCGCGGTTTTGCGCCTGCGGCCTGCCTCTCCCCCTCTCTTAGCATGTTTCCTTCTCTCTCTCAAAGGGAAGAGTCAAGAGGAGCAGGGAGGGGAGAGAAGGTAACTGGAGCTGAGGCTCTGAGCGCTCGCGGGGCGGCAAAGAGGAGAGAGAGGCAGGAGTAGTGTAGTACTGTGGAAAAGTTGTTTGGGAAAGGCTTTCTCTCTCTTGAGATTGTAGAGTGGGGCCCAGGCAGTCAGTGGGCGGGTGATGGTTCGTTAAGGTGAGGCGTCGCTTTCGATGGGGGCAAAGCGGAGTTCGAAGGACAAAGGGGAAAATCTTTTTAATTAGGAAAAGTCCTTATGGGCCCCCAAATGTCACTAATTTAGCTTAATCAGTATATTATATGTGGTCGAACTATTCACTTATCATATTATCATATCATGTAAGTAATACTAACATACGAAATCAGATCAGTGTAGTGTTTTATTTTAATCGGATTGTAAAATTTAAGAATTAAATATCTGATTTTATAATTTAGGAAATTTGGTGAATTTTAAGTAAAATTTAAAATATTATATGAACTTATTTCTTTTAATTACAGCAGCTAATGAGAGTGAGACAGACCGGAGGAGGGAAAGTTTTGGAAGTTTTTTAGTTCCTGCTCCTATGAGTATTGTGCATCTAATGAGAGGAACAGATGGTTATTGTTGATCAACTTTTCCAGTTGTACAAAAAACATTTTAACATGGTGTATGCTTCAAATAGATTGGAAAATAAGAGATAATCAGAAAGAAACAAATGACTCTGTCCCTTCCGTGACCATGCTTACCTGCAGGCTGCGGCGACCAAGTTTGGTCAACGCCTGCACGCAGAACCAAACTCAGATTACAGACACTTTCGCAGTAGTTTGACTTCCAAAAAACAAACTAAACTAATCCCATAACGTATTTGACTGTAAGTACTCCGCCCTTCATTTTCTATTTGAAAAAGGGGGACAATTTTAACAGAACATATATTGTTTTTTGTATATTCTAGAGAGCTACATAATCCAAAAAATGATTGGGGTACAGGCTTGCCCCATTTTGGTCAGCGTTGGAATAATGCAGTCGCTGCCGATGATAATTGATAGGGATCTGGTAACCACTGTATAATATGTATTGCCGGTTGGTAAACCAATTGCCAGAGTATTTTTATGCTTGCAGGTAGAATATATCGTCGTGTATCGCAGCTGTCGATATCGTCGCATCAGCCAAAAGAACTTGCCGGTATAATCCATGCTTATGGATAACAACTCAAAAGTATTTATTTGGTCTAGTTGACCCGTTTTGCACACCATGAATGTGGGAAGAGTAGTTGATACGATTGATCATACTGTCTCCAAACATGCAAATTTCCTTTTCAAATTCATCTTTGCAAAGTACATTTTGAAAGCAAAGAGGAGGAGGAGGAAGAACGAATTTTTTTTATGAGCTCCACTTTTTTTTTTACAAGAGTTCACTTGAAAAGCAAGGAATAAAGCTCCAATTTTTATCGAATGGAAAACGGAGACATGTGGTGCTGAACCCCGAGTGCTCAAAGGAACAAAAAGCCAAATAAAAAATCATCTCGAATTAGTGCCAACTGTTAGAATGATCTCAGGGCATTTGGCCTAACGGCCAAATACCCCCCCTTGTTCGCGCCCTGATCGGGGGCGCCCAGCCCAATAGGCTGGTGGGCCCCTGTCGCCAGCGCCATATAAATAGAGGTGGGGGCCGGGCGGCACGAAGACCAAGGTTCACCGTGCCGCCACCATCCCCACCGACAAAACCCTAGATCCGATCTAAGAGGGAGCGCTCAAGCGACGGGAAGCACCACCGCCAGATCGCCGCCGCCAGGGAGATCGCTGCCGCCCGGGACACGCCGCCGCCAAGGAGCCCCGCACCTCTTCCCCGACCGTCGCTGCCCGTGCGCAGACTTCACCGAGCGTACCCGCGATGGCCAACCCCTCCTCCTCCACATCGGACGGTTAGTCCCCTCTCTCCCTCTCAGATTACCTCAAGAACCCGAACCCGTAAAGAAACCCCGCTAGATCTAACCTAGGAGATCCTAAAAGCTAACCTAACACCAACGAGGTACTAATGTCCCATCCCATTAATTTAGGGAAATTAGGGTACTTATCTAGCATGCCTTTGCTCAATTTGCAAGGCACTACTAATTGTCCAAGAATAAACCCATCAGTTGCTTATTACTACATTTATCCTTCTAGAAAAGTTAAGCAAGTCTAATTGATCCAAATGTACAATACCTGTACCTCCAAAGTTAAATGTTTCTTCATACCATAAATTGGAGTAAAAGATTGCAACAACTAACTTAGGTCTTGTTCTTTTATGTTGTGATTGATGACTTTTGGCTGTCGTTAGTTAGTCTGATAAATGATGATTGCTGAAAAAAAACCAAAACCAAAAACCAACTAAAAAGTCTAAAAACCTAGGACTTTGTTTCACCATACATGGCACCATGCTCACACCACCCATGATGGTGAGAATTGAGACCTGTAGCTTCTGAGTAATAACAGATCTGCATATTGTCAAGCACTCCGTTGGTTCATGCATGCATGGTCCACACAGATCATCACAGAGAAGTGGTGCAACTGAAAAACAGATTGAAGTAAAAGATTGCAACAACTAACTTAGGCCTTGTTCTTTTAGGCTTCAGTTGATGGCTTTTACCTGTCGTTAGTTAGTCTGATAAACAGTGATTGCTAAGAAAAAATCAAAGCTAAGAACCAACTAAAAAGTCTAAAAAAACTAGTTTCACCATACATGGCACCATGCTGTCACCACCCATGATGGTGAGAATTGAGACCTGTAGCTTCTGAGTAATAATTAACTGATTCAGATCTGCATATTGTCAAGCACTCCGTTGGATCATGCAGGCATGGTCCATACAGATCCTCACAAAGCAGTGGCGCAACTGATAAACAGTTGCTCAGCATGTGCTCTCGCTCAGTCTTCTGCTCTTCTCTTCCCAGGCTGCATGCCCCAACGCATACAGACGAATTTATTCTTGGACATTTTCTTATGATAATTCCATTTTATATCTCTTAAATTTTTCATGTGCACGTGGTAGCTGCACATGATGTCGGTGGCAACGTTGGCAGACCAGAGGAGCTTCAGGTGGCCATCCATCACCTTCTGCAAGCTAACGATGATGACAAGTAAGCATCACAGTACTGGAGACAGCAAGAACGAAATCAAATCAACAAGAGTTGAATTTACAATGTAAATGAATTTGTTCTTATGCAAAGATCGATTATTCGAAGCTATTGATCCATGGTAGAGATTGAGGCCCCCTTTGGAGCGTGGCAATTTCATGCGAAACCTGTAGAAGTTGTATATATTTTTTTTTATAAAATTCTATGGAATTCCCGCATTGGATGCAACTCAAGCTGATGATAAAAACCTGAGAAACATTTTGATTTGGATCGCAGTGCTGCTACTGTTAGAAATTGACCCTTTTGAGAATAGCTCATTTTTTTAATTTCAAAATATGCATGGTTTAGTACTATATTGCTAAGGCAAGGTGAGCAAGACCGATTTATAATATGGAGTCCTCACCACTCCTTGAATATGGATAGAGATGGTACGATGAGAGTTCTGACTAGTCATACACGCGCATGTATATTGACGTGGCGCGCCACTTGGCAGACCAAATCTATTTTTTTTTGCTGAACTCTGCACCACTCTCTTTGTGTTTGAATAAGATTCAAATGTTTGAATTTGAGGCTTTATTGGGATTTTGATGACAGGCAGTTACTAGTAAATAAATGACTGGTTGAATGTGTCAGTTACCAATAGGTAAATGGTTGTTTTAATCATGTCAGTTATCAGTCTGTCTATTATATGCCTGGAGACGTCCAGAGTATGTGTAAGAATCTCATTGTCTCCATTCTCTTCTTCTCTGCGATCTTGTGCTTTTGTACTGTGCTGTTTGAACTTCGTCAATCTTTATTCCCGGCGTGCACTTGGAAGGAGAGAGAGCGGCTATCTCCGAATCATTGCTGTAGAGAGTACCTGCATGGGGCGACAATAAGGTTTCTAGACAGCGTATATTTACACAATCGCTCACTGCACTGCGTCATCTATGTAGGCCAATCTTTTCCCTCCCATAACGTCATCGATCCCATTTCCATCATAGTTGGAAGAGGAACTCGGGACCTGCATGAGGCGATGACACTTGTGCATTCTCTGCCACTCCAAAACAAGATCATGATCAGAGTTCTAGAGATGCTACTGCTGCATCATGACATACTGCTGGTGCTACTGTTCTCTTTCCTGAATGGTAGTAATGAGCAGAAAGGTTTCTGTTGAGTGCTGGATCAATCGGTGCTCTGATGAACAGGACATCGCATGCATCATCATAGTGTACTTCCACTGCTCACCGCTACAGTTGTTTCTTGAATGGTAGTAACACGCGAGTGTGGAGTACAAGCAACTGTAGCAGCTGCTACCTCACGCAGTTAAGCAGTAGTAGTGATGATTGAATTGGCGTGCGTAGCAGCAGCACTGTACAAGCTTGCTCCCCCCATTTTCCATGATCAGGAATAGCGCATGCTGTGCAGGGGAAGCAGTGAATTTTCCATTTTATGCGAGCAGAGCCGTATGTATGGATATACATACGGTGGTATACTAAAATTCTTTTAGATTTCACTCGAATTTCTTACCGTTCCATCTGCTCCAAAATTTGTGCTCCGATGGCTTCTCCAGTTCTCCTCCACTATGGTCTCCACATCCGCCAACCCCTATACGGCCACCACGGCGGCGCTAGCGAGGTATGGGCTCCGTTGTGTCCTCCCCATCTCCATCCTCCCGCACCTCCCACTCCATGCACGCCACTGCCTCTAGCACAAGATACAATACAAAACCTTAATTAAGATATTATTTTTTAACTTATAATTTTTTTTAAAATAAATAAACGAGATGACTTATTTATCATTTTTTGAAACAGTTTATCTAGATAATCTTTTTAAAATAACTTATCAATATTTAGTTTATTTACACAAAACATGAGGCAGAAAGCGGCGAACTAGCTTTGTTGGCGACGGTGAATCTAGCAGGAAATAGAGGTGGAGGGGTGATTTCTGTTGAAGCACCTAAGTTGTTGGAGTAACTAGTTATCAAACAGAGTGTCTTTTTAAAACGAAGTCTATATATTGATTATAGTACACACTGTCAGGATTTCATTTATACTATCCAAAACTGCACGTGAGTTTCTATTATTCCGTACTATTTCACGATAAGTCTAAAACCATAAGCTGCAACTAAAAGCTATAATGTAAAGCTAAAAAGAACAGATTCTACATATTTGTTTGCAGGAGTTTATTCGTTGAGAAATAAAATTGTCGTGCGATTACACAAATGCACAATGTCTCATCCGAATTGATGGATATTGCATCCGTTTATACATATATACTTCATACAACGGTTTCACCTGCAAACTGATCGGTTTAGAAGCTTCATCTTACTCGGTGATCAAGAGTAACTTGCACGATCCATACGAAATATTGCTAGTTTCCGATGGCACATAGAAACAGATAAAACTTAAGCAATACGCAGTTTATAGAAGGAATAAACTGAAAAACTGCATCCCAGAATTGTGGCAAAAAGTATTTTCCCCAAAGTTGAGATCTACAGATCCATAGTTGGTAAGTCTAATTGCTTAGGTTCCAAAAGTTTCAAGAGAACACAAAAGAGCATGCTCTGCTAACAAGAAAGAAGCTTTGGTACTTCATTGAGAAGTTGGCTTGTATCTTAAGACCTCTTGGACGCTCAAACCTGGAACAATGGATGTAAAGTCGTCGACTGCATAATTTATAGTGTACGGAAAATGATCTCTAGCTCATCGAGCAAATCAGGATGATCAAAGCTGAATTGACAGCTAAAATAGGCTACCTATTCGAAATAAAAAGCAAACTGTTAAGAGCCAGGCACAGCAAGAGAAACACAATTACTGGACACTGTTGTTTGTCTGAAATGGTAATATCCCTCAGATCTCCTAGCTGCCTTGTTTTTTCGGATTACGACTGATGGCTTTTAGCTGCACTTTTCGAGATGGCTACGGATGGTGGAGACACTTGCACGGATGGTACATACGATTTTAGATCCAAAAAACCGTTTAAAGAAGCGTCTTCGAGAGACCACTTAGAGAAGCCGCCCCGTTTGTTTTAGCTTCCAAAGAAACCAAAGCCAAAAACCACAAAAAAGTCAAAAAGAACAGGAATTAGATCATGTCAAATACAATTACACACTAGTTTTAACCACAAGCCACACATCAGAAGGAATAAAGACAAGGATGGCTTGAAGCTAAAACTAATTGAGCATTCATCTTTGGTACAACAACTTTATCTTCATAGGGACACCTCTACTTGAGCTTGAGAAATTACAACCAAAACTACTCAACAGGACATGAACTAAAACA
Source organism: Dendrocalamus sinicus (assembly GCA_036346575.1). Taxonomy (NCBI): domain Eukaryota; kingdom Viridiplantae; phylum Streptophyta; class Magnoliopsida; order Poales; family Poaceae; genus Dendrocalamus; species Dendrocalamus sinicus. The sequence goes on from CM070662.1 coordinate 36,067,830, forward strand.
CTCAGTTCACCAGTAGAAACCAAGGGAGTGCAGTATTAAGAATTCATTTTGTACAGCTGTCCCTCAGATCTCATAGCTATTATTGGCCATCATTGACGATTCTAAATAATGATTTTAGCCACAAGCCATCCATTTATCAAAATGGTATGACAGATGGCTTGAAGCTAAAACCAGTCATTAATCATCTTTCGACCAAAATTTTTATCTTCACTGGGACATCAACTTGACAGACACTATGTAACTTAGATATGCAATCTCAACTCAATGAAAGTGAAATAAAAAAATTATACCAATTGGCAGACACCTTATAACTTAGAAATGCCAAAAATTATGCCAAAATTTTATCTTCACTGGGACATCAACTTGACAGACACTATATAACTTAGAAATGCAATCTCAACTCAATGAAAATAATTATGCGAATTGGCAGACACAAGCATGCGCATCAGCACCAAGAATAAACAATTGAAGCAAAATTTATCCTGCATGAACTATTCAGATATAAGAACAGAAATAAGATCATGTCAAATAAAATTAGCTCCGCATGCTAATCTGGTGGGATAGATTGCTTCAACTTGTTTGCCTTCTCAGAGTCAAAGACACAAGAGTACTTGAAGCAGCGGACCTTGAACTTGACAACATCTTTGCTCCTCTTGATCTTCACAGATCGGGCATCCTTTCCAGAAATTTGCGCTTAAGTGGTGGTCTGAAAGTACTCAAATTTTGACTGTGGTATCAAATTTCTACCAAAAATCTAGACAATGTAATGAAAAAAAATCAGATGGGCAAGCACAACGTAATATCAGCAAATGGGCATATTTACAGTTGAGGAACAAAACTACATGTAATGGAGCTAGCACCCTCCGCAAGGCCAGTTGTTAACACACCCAGAGAAGGGGAACGTAAGAAATGCAGAAAGTTTAGATGAATGAATCGTGGCTACAAGTCCATAAAGAGGAATAAAGAAAAATTTCATAAAAATGTCAAACTAGTATGGAGAACAAGAGTTTGTTTCAAATGGATGGTACTAATCACACCAATAGCTGGGCTCAACACTTGACATCTATATGAGGTTAGGCCATTTTCCATCTTTGAAAGGGTTCACTAAGGCAGCGACTAGTTCATCCACCTAAACCCAACAAGTATCAAACAGCTAACATATATCCTTACAAGTGACACTCAATCAGTCATGCAAGCTGTGATTTTTTCTCTTTACCTGCTCACATTTCCCATAGCTTGTGTCATGTTGGTGCTGTACGATTCGGACTTCTCTGCACCCGCCTCCACCGCGCTGGTAGAAGTGTGAAAGCGTGGAAGAGGTTTGGAAGATCACGCAATGATTCATTGATTGGTCATATCCGGTTACATATACACGCAAGGCCTCAAAAATAGGCAACAAACAGAAGATATGGAATAACAAAATACAGCTAGTTTGTTGCCTAAAGAGTCCGATCTTCAGAAGCCACCGAGTCCGTTTATATCTGGATGCAGACATGCAGCCGCATGGTGTTGGAGTGCAACACGCCATGCTAACACGCCCCCGTAGTCGGAACGGGAGGAGGCCTGACGTTCAGACTATCACGAAATTCGGTGAAGACGGACGTAGGGAGACCCTTGGTGAAGATGTCAGCTAACTGGGACGTCGTAGGCACATGCTGAACGTGAACGTGGCCTAAAGCAACACTCTCGCGAACAAAGTGCGGGTCGATCTCCACATGCTTGGTGCGTTGGTGCTGAACGAGGTTACTGGATAGGTAGACGGCGCTGACGTTATCACAATATACAACAGCAGCACGACGCAGGGGAGTCTACAACTCCATCAGCAGCTGGCGCAGCCAAGTGGCCTCGGCAACACCATTGGCGATGGCGCAATACTCCGCTTCAGCACTGGAGCGGGAGACAGTCTGCTGGCGCTTGGAGGACCACGATATGAGATTGTCGCCGAGGAAAACAACAGAGTCGGCAGTGACTCGCGGTGTCCGGCAACCGCCCACGAAGATCGAGTATAGCAGCAACTCGGTAGAGGTCGTCTGATGAAGATGAAGTCCATAATCAAGGGTGCCGTGAAGATAACGCAAGATGCGTTTAATCAAGGCAAGGTGAGGCTCTCGAGGGTCATGCATGAAGAGACAGACCTGCTGCACAGCATAAGCGATATCTGGACGAGTGAAGGTCAAATACTGGATGGCACCAGCTAGACTGGGGTAAGCTGTCGGATCGTCCACAGGAACACCTTCAGCAGAGAGCTTGGAGTTGGTATCAACAGGCATGCGGCAAGGTTTGCAATCAGCCATCCCAGCACGATCCAAATGTCAAGAATATAATGCCTTTGAGACAAAAATAATGAACCGTTCTGGCGAGTCACGGAGAGACCCAGAAAATGATGAAGCGAACCTATATCCTTCATGGAGAACTCAGCTCGTAATGCGTCAATGATACGCCGAAGAAGAGCAGCGGAGGAGGCAGTCAGTACAATGTCATCGACATACAGAAGAAGATAGGCGGTGTCGGATCCTCGACAGAAGATGAACAATGATGTATCTGACTTAGCCTCCACAAAGCCAAGGGATGAGAGATGGGAAGCAAAACGGTTGTACCAAGCACAAGGAGCCTGCTTTAATCCATAAAGAGACTTGTTGAGGCGGCAAACATAATCTGGGTGAGAGGCGTCGACAAAACCGGAGGGCTGCATGCAATACACTGTCTCTGAGAGAGTGCCATGGAGAAAAGCATTCTTCACATCAAGCTGATGGATGGGCCAATCTCTGGAAAGAGCCAGTGTGAGGACAGTACGAACTGTGGCGGGTTTAACGACTGGACTAAAGGTCTCATCAAAATCAACACCCGGGCGCTGAGTGAACCCGCGAAGTACCCAACGAGCCTTGTACCCCTCAAGTGAACCATCAGGATTGAATTTGTGGCGGTATACCCACTTGCCTGTCACAATGTTGATGCCAGGCGGGCGCGGAACGAGATCCCAAGTTTGGTTGGACTGAAGGGCTTCAAATTCTTCGGTCATGGCTGTACGCCAGTGTGGATCAGCCAGTGCACTGCGAAAGGACTTCGGAATTGGCGAAAAAACTGCAACATGGAGATTCAGCCGGGCTGACGGGACGCGGAAGCCAGATTTGCTGCGAGTGACCATGTGGTGATCGTTGTTCGTCGGCGCAATGGGAATAACCGGACGAGGTCCGAGTCGCGTGGGAACAGTTGGTGGCTCTACCGCAGGAGAAGCAGGCATGACCGGCGTGGGCGCGTGCGACCCAAGCACGGGAGACCCAGGCGCAGGGGCTTCATTCGGTCCAGGCGCGGGAGAGCCAGGCGCATGCGGTGCGAGCACGCCAATCGGCCCAAGCGCGGGCACGACCGGCGTCCCAAAGGGCCCAGCCAGCCCAAGCGCGGGAAACCCAGGCGTAGGAGCTTCATTCGGTTCAGGCATGGGAGAGCCAGGCGCATGCGGCGCGAGCACGCCAGCCAGCCCAAGCGCGGGAGATCCAGGTGCGGGGGCTCCATCCGGTCCAAGAGCGAGAGACCGACGTGTAGAAGCGCCAACCGAAAAAGGCACAGGAGGCGATTGGCCTGTGGAAGAAGATCCGAGCATCGGTGTGTGGCTGGTTCCGCTGGCAGCAACCCAACGTCCGTTGGGGGCAGCAAGACCAGCCGCACTGGAGGGTGACGAGGAAACACCTGTAACAGGAAAATGCCCAATAGGCAGCTGAACAGAATCCATGTCAGTTAAAAAATCAAGGGCAGATGGGTGAAGGGGTGCATGCGCCATGGCAAAAGGAAAGTTTGTCTCATCGAAAGTGACGTGACGAGATATGATAATCCGATTGGTGGATAAATCAAGGCACTGGTAGCCCTTATGCTCCGATGGGTAGCCAAGAAAAACGCAAAGTGTGGAGCGGGGAGAGAGCTTATTGGCAGCCGTGGAGGAGAGATTTGGGTAGCAGCGACACCCAAAAACACATAAGTGGGAATATGAGGGATGAACGCCATAAAGGGCAAAGTGAGGAGTGAGGAACTTAAGTGTTTTCGTGGGGTGAAGGTTTAGAAGGTATGTGGCGGCATGGAGAGCCTCAACCCAATAGGAAGTGGGAAGGTTGGCTTGAAACATAAGAGAACGCATGATGTTATTTGTGGAGCGAATGATGCGTTCGGCCTTGCCGTTTTGTTGAGAGGTATGAGGACGTGACATGCGGAGTGCAATGCCATGTGTAAGAAAGAAGTGGCGTGTGGAGGAGTTGTCAAACTCGCGTCCGTTGTCACATTGAATACTCTTGATCATGACGCCAAACTGCGTATGTACATATGAAAAAAGTGGGAAAGTGTGGAAAAGGTGTCCGACTTGAAACGTAGTGGAAATGTCCAAGAGTAATGAGAGCAATCATCTAGAATGATAAGATAATATTTGTAGCCAAAGATGCTAGCAACAGGAGAGGTCCACAAATCGCAATGAATTAAATCAAAGTTTGCACTGGTGCGGGAACTAGAACTTGCGAAAGGTAGACGAATATGGCGACCGAGTTGATATGCATGGCAAATAGACTCGGTGGCCTCATTATTACAAGAAATAGTAGAAGCATGAGCTAATTTGGAGAGTGCTTCGGCACCAATGTGACCAAGGCGGCGATGCCAAAGTGTGGATGATGAAGTAGCGAGGAGAGCTTGTGGCTGTGGTGGACATGGCAACAGTGGGTAGAGGTGGCCAGAACTATTGCACCTAGTGATCACGTTCCCAGTGCGAAGTTCCTTCACAGAAAGGCCAAACAGGTCAAATGCAATGGAACAGTTATTGTCAATTGTAAATTGACGGACAGAAATCAAGTTTTTGATAATTTGTGGAGTGACAAGAACGTTCCCAAGGGAAAAGTGACCATGTGGAGTAGGAAGAAAAGTGGAACCAACTGACGAAACAGGAAGAGTAGAGCCATTACCCACAACGACAGAAGAGTGAGAACGGGAGGGGGGGTGGGAAACAGAGATGTTACCGGCGTCCGAAGTCATATGAGAGGTGGCTCCGGAGTTCATGTACCATTCTCCGGAGGGGGGAGGAGTGAGCGACATGGTGTTGAAGGAGTTCAACAAAGTCGTTTGATCCCAGTGCCCAGCGCCGGACAGAGGAGTCCTAGGCCCGTCAGTCTGGGTAAATCAGCAGTGGACAGCCCAGCGCCAGGAGCCGGGGAATGGGCTGCATAGGCTGCTGAGGGGACGAACGGGGCCGCTGGAGGTAGCCGGTTATGCTGCGGAGCTGAGTTCGGCCGTGGCCCAAGAATTGAAGACAAGCCGGTGTGAGGCCAAATTTGCATCGTGCCGGTCCACGGGTTCCAGAGCGAAGGCAATCCAGCGTGAGTGGACAAGCCAGGCGGCTGAGTAGGGGTGCCAGATCCGCCACCGGGGGGTGCAGGAGCGCCACCGCCCCTGCCGTTGGAGCCTCTGCCCCTGCCGTTGGAGCCTCTGCCCCCGCCGGTGGAGCCGCTGCCCCCGCCATTGGAGCGCCCGCCACGGCGGTTGCAGTTCTTGTTGCGACTACCGTCGGCGGCGGTGTTGCTGCTGGTAGTGATGCTGTCGGAGCGGGTACAGGGCCCTCATGTGCCTCCGAAAGTAGCTTTCGATCTACCGAAGCCGGAGATGGAGGTCCGCCCAACAACATTCTAAATGGTATACACTGCAAGCCCTCACTTTTCCTTTTAGTTGCATCATCTAGCAAGATTAGCAAGGGGATTGATTTCCAGGTGTTCTAGGTTCTGTCTCTCTTTAGTTGTGCTTGCCTTCTGAAAACTGCGATGCTATTTTATTGAATCTTCAATTTGTTTTAGACCCCTCTTCAACATATAACTCAAAGCCGGTTAAGGAGAAGCCTGTTAGAGCATGTCCAATGTAGGTGCTTAGAGAGATACTTAGCAATAAAAAACTGATTTTTCTTGCCACATAGGATAGATAAGGTGCTTATTTTGAAGCATTGATGCTTAAATAAGCATTGGTGCTTAGTAAGTGCTTATGTGTATAACTATGTCTATTAATAGATAATATAGCATCTAAGCACCCATGGAAGAGATGCTTGTATTGGATGAAATAATTTTTGCATAGGTGCTTGATGATGTGGCTATATTATCTCTCTTTAAGCATTCATATATAAGCATCTTGCATTGTACATGCCCTTAGAGCATGTACAATGCATGCACTTAGAGAGATGCTTAGCAATAAAAAAATATTTTTTCTTGCCACATAGAATAGTTAAGGTGCTTATTTTGAAGCATCGATGCTTTTTTAAGCATCGGTGCTTAGTAGGTGCTTATGTGTATAACTATATCTATTAATAGATAATATAACATCTAAGCACCTACGGAAAAGATGCTTGCATTGGAGAAAATAACTTTTGCATGGATGCTTAGATGATGTGGCTATATTCTCTCTCTTTAAGCATTCACATAAGCATCTTGCATTGTACATGCTCTTAAGGAATAGTTCTACAATATAAAATAGGAAAACATTCGGTTGCTTGGCAAACTTTGAAGACAACTAGCTGAATGGCCGTGAGTTGCTACGAATTTAAAAAAATTAGAACATATTTATATACACGTTCCAACAAATTTTACCACCTGTTAGTTTTAGGACATATAGTATGATAAAATTTTAAAATCCGTAGCAACGCACGAGCATTCAGCTAATTGCCCTTAAAGATCGAGTTTTCTTGGCGAAAACCAAATGTAAGGTATGAGAAAATGGCAATAATCTGAACGGTTACCAAAACTTGGCCAGCACTTCACGGACACATCATACATCACGGCATTGCGCATACACATTTGCACACAAACACATCAATACAGATGCATTATGTGAAACCAAGAGCTGCAGCGGAGAAACTACTCTGTCGCTTCTTTTAAAGGAAATGTACAATAATGTCTTACTTGACAAATCCGCAAGGCTTTGCAAACATCTTCTATAGGTTGCAGCAGACAATTTTAGGATGAAGCTATGACTGCACAAAAGGTCAGAAAGAAAATGTAAACACAGCAAAATTGGACTATACGTAGTTCCTTGGATCGATGAAACTTTTTCGAAAAGAGAGATTATGATATTCCTCTGTGCTGTACTGTACTATCAAGAATTTTGCGATATAGGCATGTATGACTGAACTCGCAGCGGTTGCACTGGTTGCTGTACTTCATGCACCACAGCAAATGTCTTGTCGGGGATGTTGACACCAGAAATGCAGTGCTAACTACTCAGTCGACATGTTGTTTTCTTTTGAGACGAAGATTTACATACAAGTCGCGAGGCAGCGCAGTATCAATCCCACCAGTTGTTGGATTATATGTGGGCCAAGCCCATATAATAAGAATAATTCCTATTAAATCTCAAAGGTCCACTCATGCAAAGGAGGCATGCATGTGACCTTTAGTACCATATTGCTAGTTCTAGGAGAGGAAGACCACCTTAAAAGGGATGGTGCACTCCTAGCCACTTGAGGCATGTGTGGGAGAGAACTAGAGGATAACACGCTGCGCGCTCTCGCTCGCCGCCACGGGCCGGGTTGGCCGGCGGCAAGGCCGGCTGGCTGGGTGGGCGACGACACACTGCGTGAATGGTCCGCCAAAATCCGCTCCAGTGCTTGCTTGACGCGCTTCCTTTGCGCTTTATTTTCTTTGTTTTGAGTGGCGGTGAATCCGGATCGATTCTGCTTGCTAATCCGGTTGATTCACGAGTTATGGAGAACGTGCGGCGTCTTGATCACGCGTCCCGGTCTTCTATAAATACGAGCGCCGCCTCATACGAATATCGAAAATCAATCTAGGTTTTGCCTCCTCCATCCAGTGTCTTTGCGCGTCCCACGTAGTCTACTCCGTCCGTCGTGGCGTGCGTGCACCGCTGCGTTCGGGAGAGCGAGTCTCGGGCAAGCGCGCTTCAAGTCTGCACCGGAGAGGCAAATAAGGTTTTGGGAAGCGCTCACGCGATCGCCATTGTAGCTCGCTCGTCTTCCTCGTCGTTCGGCCGGCGAATCGTCATCGACTGTCATCTCACCGCGTGCTGCGGCGTCTACATCTGCAAGCCGTCGAAGCAGAACCATCGATGCATGCGATCATGTTCTCCGTATTAGATATGTTCATGTACGTTTCTGGTTTACATGTCTAGATCTTTTATGCATGTGATGGTTCTGTTATTTTGCGTGCATGATGTCATGATTTATTTATGGAATAAATTAAACCTACATGTGCTTATATATTCAACAATCCAAAAACTTTATTGTAGGCAATGTGGTTTTACTATGGTGGATTTGCCGATGCAATCGAGGCCGGATAAATTCTCCGGTGTGCACTTTAAGAGATGGCGATCGGGGTCACTCGTGGCTTCTTGCTATGAATGTATTCGGGTTAGTAATGGCAAGTCCGAAGGTGTTCTTGATCTTGAAAAGCGAGAAAGAATTCGAGATCGCCACTATTCTCTTTGTTGGATGCATTCTTAGTGTTCTTCTTGACCGTCTGCGAGCGGTGTATATGCACATGATGACGCGAAGGAGTTATGGGATGCATCGAATTTCAAATACGGTGCTCATCGATGCCAAGAATGACATGTATGTCATGGAGCAATTTCATGACTACAAGATGGTTGATAACCGTTCGTAGTAGATCGGGCTCATGAGATACGGCCATTGCCAAGGAACTCGAACTCTGAAGTGTGCCTTACCCGACAAGTTTGTGGTCGGATGTATTCATCGCGAAATTACCTTCTTCATGGAGGAATTTGAACAACACTCAAACACAAGAGACAAGAGTACTGTTGAGAATCTGATTGGGTCTCTTGAAATTGAGGAGAAAGCTTCGGAAAAGGACGCCGTGTCTAAGGGTGATGGAGGGCGATCTAGTGCCAATGTGGTGAAAACCCTTAAACAAGAACAAAGGGAAATTTGTCAAAGCCCAACAGACAACCAACTTCAAGAAGAAGAAGAAGAACAACAATCGGGATGATAGAACTTGCTTTGTGTGCGGTGAGCACGGTCACATGGCCAAGAAGTGCCCACAACGCAAAGGAAAGAAGGCACCAGAGACAGGACTTCTAAGTCATCCAACGTGACCATTGGCAAGGCCGAGATGGGACCGGTATGGTAATTTACCTCTTCGTTTCTTTCGGTTAGTCAATCTACCAATTGGTGGATTGATACAGAGCTAATGTACATGTGTGTGCCGATATTTCGTTGTTTTCTTCTTATCAGTCACCCGAGATTCCTCCGTCCTAATGGGAATGGGTCACATGCTCATCGCTCATGGTGTTGGCACGGTAGATCCAAGTTTACTTGGGAAAGATCGTGCGGTGAAGAACGTCGACATGTCCCTTCTATAGACAAGAATCTCGTTAGTGGCTCCGTTTATGTAGAGACGGGCTTAAGTTGGTATTTGAGTCTAATAAAGTAGTCGTGTCTAAACATGGACATTTTATTGGTAAAGGCTATGAGTCGGAGGCTTGTTCCACTTTTCCTATCGATTTCTGCAATAAGACTCAGAAACCATATTTGTGGCGGTGTGGATGATGAGGCTAATGTTTGGCACTCACGTCTATGTCATATTAATTTTGGTTTGATGTCTCGGCTTTCAAAGATGAATTTAATTCCAAACATTTCCATCACCAAAGGTTCTAAATGCCATAGCCGTGTGCAATCAAAGCAACCTCGTAAGCCTCTAAAGGTCAGCCGAGGAGAGAAACTTGGCACCACTAGAACTCCCGCATTCGATCTTTCGAGATGAATGGCGTGTTGACGAAGGGTGGAGAACGATATTTCATGACATTGATTGATGATGCAACTAGGTTACATTATGTGTATTTATTGAAAACGAAAGATGAGGCTTTAGACTATTTTAAAATCTATAAGGCGAAGTTGAAAACCAGTTAAATAGAAAGATAAAAGACTTAGGTTAGATCGTGGTGAGAGTATTTCTCAACGAATTTGACTTATTTTGTGAGGAACATGGCATTATACATGAGAGGGCGCCTCCTTATTCCCGAAGTCAAATGGGATTGCCGAAAGGAAAACCGCGACGTTGATCGACTTGGTGAATGCCATGTTAGATCTGCGGGATTACCTAAGGCATGGTGGGGAGGCTTTGCTAACGCCTAATCACGTATTAAATAGAGTTCCTAACGAAATAAGGACAAAACACCATACGAGGTATGGATTGGAAGAAAACCATCACTTTCTTACTTGCGTACATGGGGTGCTTGGCGAAAGTTAATGTGCCAATAACTAAGAAACGCAAGCTTGGACCTAAAAGCGTGGATCTGCGTCTTTACGGGATATGCTAATCATAGCATTGCCTATAGATTTTGATAGTTAAAACCGAGGTACGACATGCATGTTGGTACAATTATGGAGTCTCGAGATGCAACATTCTTTGAGAATATTTTTCCTATGAAGGATACACATAACACTACTAGTCAACCTTCTCAAATAATTCCCAGTTCAATCACATCACCAACCTTTTGAATGCAGACACATGAACTTGTCAATGAGGAGGATGATGGTGGAGCTCCTAGAAGGAGCAAGAGACAAAGGATATTCAAATCCTTTGGTGATGATTTCACTGTGTACCTTGTGGACGACACTCCCAAGTCTATTTCGAGCGTATGCATCCCCGATGCGGACTCATCGGAAGGAGGTCAGTCAGTAGTGAAATGGATTCCATTATCGCTAATGGCACTGGAGATGACAGATAGACCTTATGGGTGCAAACTCAGAGGATGCAAGTGGGTGTTCAAAAGAAGCTTAGGCACGATGGTACCATTGAAAAGTACAAGGCTTGGCTTGTTGCCAAGGGCTATACTCAGAAAGAAGGCGAAGATTTCTTTAACACTTACTCACTGTTGCTAGACCGACCATAATACGAGTACTACTTGCTTTGGTCGTCTCACATGGTCTTCTCGTTCATCAAATGGACGTTAAGACACTTTTCTTAATGGAGAGTGGATGAGGAAATTTACATGGAACGACTGATGGATTTGTAGTAGAAGGTCAAGAAGGCAAGGTGTTAAAACTGTTGAAATCTTTGTATGGTGCAAAACAAGCCCCTAAGCGTGGCATGAGAAGTTCGATAGAACACCGACATCTGCAGCTTTGTTGTCAATGAGGCGGATAAATGTGTATACTATCGCTATGGTGGGGGTGAGGGAGTTATTCGTGCTTGTATGTGGATGACATTCGATTTTTGGGACAAACATCAATATGATAAATGAGGTCAAATCATTCTTGTCTCAAAACTTTGATATGAAAGATCTGGGAGTGGTGATGTTATTCTAAACATTAAATTGGTTAGAGGTGAGGATGAGATTACACTTTTGCAATCTCATTATGTGGAAAAGGTCTTGAGCCGTTTTGGCTTTTCCGATCGCAAGTCTTCTCCAACACCTTATGATCCTAGCGTGTTACTGTAAGAATAAGAAAATTGCTAGGAATCACCGGAATATTCTCGGATAATTGGCTCACTTATGTACCTAGCTAGTGCAACAAGGCCGACATCTCCTTTGCTTTGTGAGCAAGTTGAGCGGTTTACATCTAACCCGGAGATGATCACCGGAAGGCGCTTGAGCGAGTGTTACGCTATTTGAAAGGTACCTCGAACTTTGGACTTCACTATACTGGGTACCGTCGGTCTTTGGAGGGTTATAGTGATTCCAACCGGATCTCGATCTTGATGAGATCAAAGCCACTAGTGGATATGTTTTCACTATTGGTGGTGGTCTTTGTTTCATGGAGGTCTTGCAAATGACCATTTTGACGAGGTCAACCATGGAAGCGAGCTTGCGGCACTAGACACTGCTATTGTTGAGGCGAATGGCTACGAGATCTATTGATGGATCTACCTACGGTAGAAAAGCAAGTGCCGCTATCCTTATGAATCGTGATAATCAAACCGTTATCGCTAAAGTGAACGATTCTAAGGATAATATGAAATCGTCTAGGCATGTTAAGAGACGATTGAAGTCCGTCAGAAATTGAGAAACTCCGAGTTATAACCTGGATTACATCCAAACAGATAAAAACACAGCGAGATCCCTTTACAAAGGGACTATCACGAATGTGATAGATAGTGCATCGAAGGAGATGGGTATGAGACCCATGTGAGTTATCTATGGTAGTAACCCAACCTATGTGATCGGAGATCCCGTGAATTAGGATCAGGAAAAACAAGCCATTAGCTAAGCGAGGAGAGTAATTTCAACCTCTCTATGTGAAGATGCAATACTCGAAAGCGCAAGGCAAAGTTGACTAAGGTCTTAATGTGTTCCATTGGCTTTAGAAGCGAAGACGCTATCTGCAGAGCGTTCTTGAAAGAACACACCTATATGAGCCCGATCGTTAGTCGCATCTATGGAGATCTTGGGTAATCTCCTACTAAGCTCATGAAGAGACCAAGGAGTATGACTTATACGCTCCAACCGAGGGGTAGCCTCTTTGCGGCCTAGTATCGATTAAGTCTTTAAGTGAAGCTTGCTTGCACCAAACTTGCAATTCAAGGCATAGTCCATTGTTCAAGTTGTGAGTAAGTGTAGCTTGAGTTCTAGGTGGATGTTCAACCTAATCGGTCTCCATCGAAATACCGATATATAAACAAAGACATTGGAATTCGAGCAAATCTCTGTGGGACTTTGAGATCGGTGGGGATTGTTGGATTATATGTGGGCCAAGCCCATATAATAAGAATAATTCCTATTAAATCTCAAAGGCCCACTCATGCAAAGGAGGCATGCATGTGACCTTTAGTACCATATTGCTAGTTCTAGGAGAGGAAGACCACCTTAAAAGGGATGGTGCACTCCTAGCCACTTGAGGCATGTGTGGGAGAGAACTAGAGGATAACGCTCGCTCGCCTCGCCGCCAGGCGGGCTGGGCTGGTGGGGGCGGCGCGCGCACGACACTGCGTGAATGGTCCGCCAAAATCCGCTCCAGTGCTTGCGACAGACGCTTCCTTTTGCGCTTTATTTTCTTTGTTTTGAGTGGCGGTGAATCCGGATCGGCATGTTGCTAATCCGGTTGATTCACGAGTTATGGAGAACGTCAGCGCGTCTTGATCACGCGTCCGGTCTTCTATAAATACAGAGCCGCCTCATACGAATATGCGAAAATCAATCTAGGTTTTGCCTCCTCCATCCATCGGTGTCTTTGCGCCGCCCCACGTAGTCTACTCCGCCCCGTCCGCGGCGTGCATCGCCGTTCGGAGAGCAGTCTCCTAACCGCCGCCTTCAAGTCCCGCACCGGAGAGGCGAATAAGGTTTTGGAAGCGCTCGCGCATCGCCGCTGTAGCTCGACTCGTCTTCCTCGCCGTTCGGCCGCGAATCGTCATCGACTTCGTGTCATCCTCACCGTGCTGCGGCGTCTACATCGCAAACCGATCGTAACGTAACCATCGACGCATGCTGGTCATGTTCTCCGTATTAGATCTGCTCATGTACGCTTCTGGTTTACATGTCTAGATCTTTTATGCATGTGATGGTTCTGTTATTTTGCGTGCATGATGTCATGATTTATTTATGGAATAAATTAAACCTACATGTGCTTATATATTCAACACCAGTATCTTAAATATGGCGAGCATAAAATAGGTCAGAACTGACCAAAGCAGAATACAGAATAATCTCCAGATAAACGGGCCAGCGGAAAGGAGGGTAGCATACACTGGAGTCAACACACGAATTACCTAAAGAAACAACATGTTGCTTGCTCGTAAGTACTCTGTAAATTCAAAGTGGCAGTATAAGGGCATTGACAGTTGGTGTGTAAACTTACCACACAAGCAGGGGCAAGGGGTATGAATGTTAGGTCCTTCTGACGGTCATCAGGTTTATCATTCAAAATCTGTGCAAATAATGTTCAGAAAGATGGTCATGAATAATAATATTTAGATGGACAAGGTTCAAAATTTGGGCAACACAACCAGTAATACCACAAACTTTTGGTATGCACAACAAATCAAAGCAGGAAAATGATACTTGGACATATTTCCCAGGACAATAACATAAAAGGAACATAACGAGAACCAATGTTCTACTTGCCTAGAGAGGCCCAGGAGGTCTGCCTTGACTGTGCAACGGAGCTCATGGACCCTGCTGATAACTCTTCCAATCTTCTGAATTCACTCATCTAGTAAAGTGGTCATGCAGGAAGGAATGCAGTAAATCACAACCAGTAACTATGAATCTAGTTGCTTGCCAAAAAGATTACTTCAAGAAGTCATCCAGTTACGATGTTCTTACCCAGCTTGGACATGTATCAGTAGTGCCCAAACCTATATGAGACACATGCCTCACATCTGTAGGGTACCCAATTTCCATCTCATGCTCCTTGTGCAATGCTAAACAACAAAAACAATATGTGTAAGCAGATATTTGTTGCAATTACCAGTTTATTAACTGCATGTATTTTTACGTATAAACTATCTTCTTGCTGTAGGTTCACCATTTTTAGATGAGTCAATCTGGCTAACAAGCAAGTGCCTAGCAATTGTGCAATTGTGCATTGCTCTTCCGGTTCAGTTAGTTCAGCCAAAACATGCAGGGAATGAAAGCAGATGCAAGAAACTCGAATGAATTGTTTCTCTTACCGAATAGTTGAGAGATTATCTTCAACCCTTTGAAAATTCCCTTCATCTTATTCACCATGATGAGACTCCAGTCTTCAGAAACAAAATGGCCTCTAGCACGATGACCATTGACAACCGACAATAAGAATGGGCAGAAGAATCCTGAAGGAAATGCTCACATGGTGTTAAGGTCATTTTCAGAATTTGGGGTAATAGAGTTCTTGCCATGGAGACCAAGATCACACACTGCATGAATTTGTGTATGAATAATGATTAGAAGAGACAACAAAGTAGGTGTACCTCCGCTGAAAAGCTTTCTTGACTATGAACAAGAACTCGTCGGCAGGCAGCTCCTTTTGTCCCCCACACTGTTTTGCAATCTTCTCATATCACAAAAGCAAGCAGCCTTGTTTCCAAATTATTGGACGAAGTACACACCAGAAAGAGGAAACTCAGGGAAGAGAGATCTTGATATGCACAAGTTTTGGTACAGAGATACGGCGCAACCACTGGGGGGATCTCTCGATCAGAGAAAGTGTGAGGAAGATGCAAAGAGAGCTACATCTTAAGTACAAATAGTAGAAAGGCTGTGATGTGAAATCTCTCAATGATGTCTGCAAATTTTAATATTAAAATAATTGAGCAGCGGTTTCATATCAACAATTATCAAGAATTAAGCATTGTAAAAAGAGTAACTGGGGCATGTTAAATGTATTGTGCAATGCTAATTGAACACTACAACATCAATACAGAGTAGTTATTTTGCCATCAATGAATTGCTTGGAACCAAGGCTCACAGTTTCTTGCCAGAACAACATGAAAGGGTAATTGAACCTTGCACTTCTAAAATGGCCCACAAGTTGTTTCTAGAATACAAATAAATATCCAACATGTCCGCGGGGTGCCGAGCTCCCAGTGCCGGTCATGAACACTGCGGCGGAGGTCGCGCGAGGAGGTAGGGTTGGGGCGTCGGAGGTGGTAGGATTGGGCCCGTCGGAGGAGGTGACGAGAGAGCGGTTAAGGTGGGCAAACACGGCGACGGGAGGGCGGGGTAGGGCGGGATGACCTTGCAGATGCCGTAGGCCGTGGCCTCCCGCTCCACGCGGGAGAGGAAGGCGATGGGGTCGGTGAACTCCGACCCGTGGCGGTACTCGGGCGCGTGTGAGGCCGCGGAGCCACACCGGCATGGGGGGATCCGGCGTACTGGCCACCGGTGGCTGCGGAAGCAACATGGGGGGCGGCGAGGCGAGGGGCTAGGGTTTTGGAAGGCGGAGATGGGTAGCAGCTAAAGGAGGTAGTGGGGGCAGGTGAGGAGGAGGAGGAGGCGGTGGCGCGAGGTGGGGAGGAGGCGGCGGCGGCAGCGTGGTGTGGGGAGGAGGAGGCGGTGGCAGCGCAGACGAGCGAGGAGGCGGCGGTGGAGCGGACGAGCGAGGAGGCGACGGTGGAGCAGAGGAGCGGGGGAGGAGGACTCGGTGGGGAGGATAGCAGCGCGGAGAATGGAGGAGAGGATTTGGTGGGAGGATGCGGCGCGGAGAACATGGGAGGGGATTCGGTGGGGGAACGTGGGAGGGGATTCGGTGGGGGAATCCTTCTATTATCCATAGCAAGGTCATAAATGCAAAACATTTAAGATATCTCGACCTTTCTGAGTCTGACATTGTTAGCTTGCCAAATTCAGTATGTGTGATGTATAACTTACAATCGCTGAGGCTCAATGGTTGCAGAAATCTAAAATATTTACCGGAAGATATGATATCTTTGAGGAAGCTCGTACACCTTTATCTTTTTGGTTGTCATAGTTTGGAACGGATGCCGCCAAATGTCAGACTGTTGAACAATCTTCGCACGCTAACAAAATTTGTTGTGGACACTGAAGTTGGTCATGGAATCGAGGAGCTCAAAGACCTGCGGCACCTTGCCCACAGGTTGGAACTATACAATTTGAGAAAAATAAAGAGTGGGCAAAGTGCAAAGGAAGCCAATCTCCAGCAGAAGGAAAATCTAACTGAATTATTTTTGTATTGGGGTCGTGAACAAAAATACATACCTGAAGATGAGATCAGTAATGACGAAGAAGTGTTGGAGTCTCTTGCACCTCATAGCGAGCTCCAAACTTTGCTGTTAGATGGATATGGTGGCCTAGAAATATCACAATGGATGAGAGACCCTCAGATGTTCCTGTGCCTAAGAAAGCTGTATATATCCAACTGCCCAAGATGCAAGGATCTACCTGTAGTATGGTTGTCAATCTCTCTTGAGGATTTGAGCTTACGCAACATGGGTAGCCTAACCACATTATGCAGGAGCATTAAGGTGGAAGCTGAAGGATACAATACCCCAGTGCAATTTTTCCCGAAGTTAAAGGAGATGTTCTTACAGGAGCTACCAAACTTGGGGAGATGGGCAGAAAGAAGTTTAGGAGAGCCTAATGGCTTGGTAATGTTTCCCCAGCTCGAAAAACTATATATATGCGATTGCCCGAAACTTGCGAGTGTTCCAGTGAGCCCAGTTCTCAAAAACCTGGATATAGGACGCTGCAGCCTTCCAATCAGCTCACTCGCACATCTAACAACATTGTCCGAGTACGAATACACGGTACAAGATATTGTTCCTATGAGTACAGCACCCAGTCTAGAAAACCTTCGGAGTTTGACTCTATGGGGTCCCAAGTGCTTCGTAACAGCACCCAGTCTGTCAAAGCCGCATCTTGGGCTTTGGGAGTGCTTCGCCTTTGTGGAGGAACTGAAAATTGTCGGCTGCGACGAGCTTGTCTGCTGGCCAGTGGATGAGCTCCGATGCTTGGTTCGCCTCCGCTCTCTGAGTATTTGGCATTGTGCCAAGCTGGAGGGGAAGGGTTCATCATCCGAGGAAATCCTTCCGCTGCCCCAGCTGCAGAGGTTATATATTAGTGGCTGTGGCAGTTTACTCGAGATTCCGAAGCTGCCCGCATCCCTTGAGCACTTGGAGATGTGGCACTGCAAAAGTTTGGTGGCGTTGCCGTCAAACCTCGGAAATCTGGCAAAGCTGAGGGAGCTCTACATGCATTTCTTCAGTGGCCTGAAAACATTGCCTGATGGGATGGAGGGTCTCACTTCTCTTGAGCGATTGACTGTTTGGGGTTGTCCAGGGATGGAGAAATTCCCGGAGGGTCTCCTCCAGCGCCTCCCGACCCTCAAATACCTAGAAATACTTAAGTGCCCCGACTTGGAAAGACGTTGCAGAGAAGGTGGGGAATATTTTCACTTGGTCTCTTCCGTTCCAGATGTAGACATTCCAGCAGTAGAACCCAACGACAAGAAGAAGAGGTTTTTGAAGAGGCTCCTCCCCTCCTGCTGACTCTCAACTGATGGAGATGCGTGTAATATGTGTGTTGTATAACTTACAATTGCTGAGGCTCAATGGTTGCAGAAATCTAACATGAGATATGTGTGTTCATTTTGCAGTCTGAGCTTTTGTAAATGCTGGGCCTGCTGTTTATATAAACTTTGTTGGACCAAATCCAATCATGGTTCAGGTAACACATTGAAGTGCTCTCTCTTTGGTTCTTATGTGTCGTGCCAAGGGTTCAGAATCCCGGCGGTTACCGGCCGGTAACTGCCGGTTACCGTTTTTACCGGTGGAGACCGGTAACCGAAAAAACAGCCGATATGAATTTTTGATTTTCAAATTTTGGACGGTTTTTCCGGTTTTTCCTGTTACCGGCCGGTTTTTCCAGTTACCGGTTTCAAAACATCTCAAATTTCAAATTTTGATTTTCAAATTATGACCGGTTTTTCCGGTAACCGACTGGTTACCGTTACCGGCCACCGACCGGGATTTCTTCCGGTTCCGGTTTATTGAACCTTGGTCGTGCCACTCTAATCACAACAACAATTCTCTCAATGTGCAACCATCTTTTCAAAATATTCCTCCTTTTGGAGTTTCCAGCGTACCAGTTCTGGGTGGAGTTTCAGGTGCATTTCGTATTGTTGATCCTTCTCAAACATCTGGTGGAGTTTTAAGATGGTACTTCGCCTTTCAATCCATCTGATCCTAATTAAACATCTCAAGACAGCAGTACCATAAATGTTTCCAGTGTCGATAGTATTCGACAACATGCACAGATGGAAGAGACCCATGTGGATAATGTTAGAGCGCATTTTGGGGAATTAGGAGCAGCCAACTTAGCAGGACAGCTCACATCCACCTGTACCAATTATGTTCCTTTGAGCATATTAGCAGAAAATTCTGCAAAGATGAACAAGCCCTCAGTGCACAGTCCATTAAACCTAGCACAAGTGGCAGGTCTGAACCACTAGGTCCTGGTGGAGGTCTACATCCTAAGGTATTAACTATTGAGTTCTAGTGTTTAATACTGTAGGCTCAAGGACTTTTATTGTTCAGTCTGCATTTTGTTGTTGTCAATCATATCTGCATGTTGTGGGCTTGAAATTTGTTGGATGTTAGCTGCAATTTAGTTGACTATTTTAACCACACTTGCAGAGACGAAGCAGAACAGCAAAGCTATCCGGGAGTAGCAGTGATTCTGGTGAAGCTGTTTTGATGGGCCAGCAAAAGCCAAGAAGCTGTTTTGATGGGCCAGCAAGTTCTGCAAGCCCTTGTTTCACAAAAAACTCTTGTAAGCAGAAGCAGCGTTACTTATTCTTCCCCTCGATCCTCTATGCCTCTATGCCTCAGTTTGCTGGTGGAATGCCTCCAAGAGGGCAGAGTGGTGAAGGACAAGTTGATATCAGCAGCATGATATCCAGTGTGCTCAACAATCCGGTTTTTGGCAATCTACCGTCAAATGTAGCAGCACAAACAGGAGTAGGTTCCGCCGATGATTTGAGGGACATGATGATGGGTGGACAATGTTTGCCCCTTCCCTATGTCTAAGACGTGTGTATATATTTCCATCAAGTGTATTTTACAATCCTACCCTTACACTCATGTACCCTCCATAGTGATATCTATGACATTACACACATCTCATTCTTGGGCTTTACAACTCTAGCAGGCCGAACGGGCTTAGGTGGAGGCCACCCCTACAACAGAGTGTAAGACATGCAATCCTATTCCAGAAATTTGTGCCTAAGTGGTGGTCTGAAAGTACTCAAATTTTGACCGTGGTATCAAATTTCTACCAAAAATCCAGACAATGTAATGAAAAAAAAATATCAGATGGGCAAGCACAACGTCATAGCAGCAAATGGGAATACTTCCAGTTGAGGAACAAAACTACATGTAATGGAGCTAGCACCCTCCGCAAGGCCAGTTGGTAACACACCCAGAGAAGGGGGACGTAAGAAATGCAGAAAGTTTAGATGAATGAATCGTGGCTACAAGTCCATAAAGAGGAATAAAGAAAAAATTCATAAAAATGTCAAACTAGCATGGAGAACAAGAGTTTGTTTCAAATGGATGGTGCTAATCACACTAACAGCTGGGCTCAACACTTGACATCTATATGAGGTTAGGCCATTTTCCATTTTCCATCTTTGAAAGGGTTCACTAAGGCAGCGACTAGTCCATCCACCTAAACCCAACAAGTACTCAAACAGCTAACATCTATCCTTACAAGTGACACTGAATCAGTCATGCAAGCTGTGATTTTTTCCCATAGCTGTACGATTCGGACTTCTCTGCACCCGCCTCCACCGCGCTGCTAGAAGTGGATGCCCCAGATGCCTGAAACGGCCAGCCCACAACCTTCACTCGAGTGGCAGGGAAGACAAACCGTACAGGATTCTAACAGCAAAACAAATGCGGCTAAAATCTGCAATAATTAACGGCTAAAATCCACGAATGGATCCGAGGGCTCAGTCGCCAGATTGAGCGGCCTCGTCGATCTCGGTCCGACGATCGGAGGCCCCCTGAGCAAAATCAACCAAGGCAAATACACAGAACGAACAGGGGAAACATTTCGCGAATCGAAAGGAGAAGACGCCTCCTCGCCTCATCTCACTTGCTTGGCCAGGATGGTTTTGGAGGCAGTTCATGGCTTCCTGCTCGTGCGCGCGCAACGGCGAGGCGGAGGCGGAGGCGAAGCGAACAAAATATCTGTCGCTCGCAGCGGAGGACGAAGCGCAGAGGAACGGGCTGGCGGGCGAAGAGGGGGAGCGGACGCGTTTGCGTGGAACCGGACTATTAAGCCATGTCGTCTCTCGTCGCGCATGGCTTATCTCCGACAAAAAATTGGATGATTTTCATGTCCTCTTTAAGGAGTAGTTTATCAGTGTTTAATTTATTCACATAAATATTTATAATAAAATTAAAAATATTAGTTATAGTCATAAAACATCAATCATAATTAAAAAGAACAGATTACTTTATCAACGAAGATGTCGACGTGGACCAGGATGGATTGGCTTTCGAGTATTGTAAGGTCCGTTTAGATTGTTACCTAAATGTGCCAAACGAAAATATTAACATGTCTTCATGATTTGGTTAGTATTTGGATGGATATCAAAATTTTGACGTGTCCTAAAAATTTCATAGTACGGTGCAAAATGTTAGCAGATTTGGGGCGATAATTTTGCTCACCAAAAATTTGGTCATGCAAGGATGAGGTGGCAGTACATAAGGGATTGCATTTAATACTTCTATTTTTTATTATCAAACTTCAAATGATACTATAATCTAAACCGTATGTATGATTTGTGATCTATTTGAATTATTGTATTCCTTGCAATTTAATCAACAAAATAAGATATATTGGCTATATTTTGATGGAAAAATTAGATGCCATGTAGGACCCATATGTCATACTCACATCTAGAAAAATTTTGACTATATTAGCATAGTTACAATCTAAATAGACTCACTATACTAACTTTTTAGTTATATCATTGTTTTAATCGTATCTAAATTTCGGTAGAATTCAGGGGCGGAATTGGGCCTGCAAGGTGGGCTTCAAATGGGGCGTGAGAAAATTTGTAGTATATAGCACAGGTCAGCCCAGGGTATTAATTGTACTATTCAGACCAGGTAGCCCAGTTTAGCTAAGCCAACCCACGGTCTCAGATTTGCGGTCCACGGTCTTCAGTCTTCACGCCGCCCAGTAGCCCACCACTGTCTCCGCGCGGGCGCGCCCAAGCATTCAGCCTGCACGATTTCACGATTTCGGGCGAAACCCTAGCTTAAACCGCAAATCTGAGACCGCACCGCCTCGTCGCCTCCGCCTCCCCGCCTCCCAGTGCAGATCCAGCGCCGCCCCGCCTCCCCGCCTCTCGGCGCAGATCCAGCGCCGCCCCGCCTCCCGACGCAGATCCAGCGCTACCCGCCTCCGGCGCTGCCCGGCCCCGCCTCCCGGCGCAGATCCAGCGCCGCCCAGCCCCGCCTTGCCGCCTCCCGACGCCGCCCGGCCCCGCCTCCCCACCTCCCATATCCCATAGCTTGTGTCATGTTGGTGCTGTACGATTCGGACTTCTCTGCACCCGCCTCCACCGCGCTGCTAGAAGTGGATGCCCCAGATGCCTGAAACGGCCAGCCCACAACCTTCACTCGACTGGCAGGGAAGACAAACCGTACAGGATTCTAACACCAAAACAAATGCGGCTAAAATCTGCAATAATTAACGGCTAAAATCCATGGAAAACAGAAAACATCTCACGAATGGATCCGAGGGCCCAGTCACCAGATTGAGCGGCCTCGTCGATCTCGGTCCGACGATTGGAGGCCCCCTGAGCAAAATCAACCAAGGCAAATCCACAGAACGAACAGGGGAAACATTTCGCGAATCGAAAGGAGAAGACGCCTCCTCGCCTTATCTCACTTGCTTGGCCAGGATGGTTTTGGAGGCAGTTCATGGCTTCCCTGCTCGTGCGCGCGCAACGGGGAGGCGGAGGCGGAGCACGAAGCGCAGAGGAACGGGCGGGCGGGCGAGGAGGGGAAGGGGACGCGTTTGCGTGGGTCCGGTCTATTAAGCCATGTCATGCTCTGCTCGTCGCGCATGGCTTATCTCCGACAAATAAAATGGATTCGAAGCAGTTTATCAGTATTTAATTTATTTATATAAGTATTTATATTAATTTAAAAATATCAGTTTTCTTCTTGCTTGCTTGCGGCTCGCTTCGCTTTCTCCATGCTGCAAATTCTATCATCTTATCTTGTTTCTTCTTTCCTGCATGAGTTAATTTGAGGGCGGGCACTACAGATCACTGTCATTTTGCCCGTGTTCTCATCAAATGTCATGAAATTTTAGTTGTTAATCTGCTCCGAAAATTGTAAAGCATATTTGATCGATCAAAAAGTCTCTCTAAATTTGAGTTGGAAGGGGACCCATGCCAACCTCGAGTCTCGACTCCAAAAGACAAGAAGAGCATTATCTCAACAAACACCATCTAACTCGTTCCATAGACCATCAAACCTGAAGAGGTCAATCCTACTAGACTTCCGGCGTACAGGGCCCTCATGTGCCTCCGGAGGTGGCTTTCGATCTACCGGAGCCGGAGATGGAGGTCCGCCCCAACAACATTCTAAGTGGCATACACTGCAAGCCCTCACTTTTCCTTTTAGTTGTTTCATATAGCAAGATTAGCAAGGGATTGATTTCCAGGTGTTCTAGGTTCTCTCTCTTTTAGTTGTGCCTGCCTTCTGAAAACTGCGATGCTATTTTATTGAATCTTTCATTTGTTTTAGACCCCTCTTCAACATATAACTCAAAAGCCGGTTAAGGAGTGGCCGGTTAAGGAATAGTTCTACGATATAAAATAGGAAAACATTCGGTTGCTTGGCAAACTTTGAAGACAATAATACCTAGGCGAGGCATCATCCATAGCTGTCGTAATTCCGCCAATAATTGTACATCCGGATAGTGGGATCTCCAACAGTGAAACAAATTTAACTTCATTAGGTCACAGTTGCAATTTACTTGCTCCTACCTTTTCCTTGCGACAGGAAAGTGGGGACTGAGCTACTAACTACAACAGTATGGTCGCAATCGCAAGTCCTCCGGTCCTCGGCTGCATTCCCGTCATAAATTGCTGATAATATACGCCTGTCATTCCCTTTCGTCCTTCACTGGTCAGACATCTCGTTGCTAAGGATCTTTTGTTGGTTGCTGACATCTTATCCGTTGCAGTTGTGACGTCCAGCTTACACTTGCCACCAAACTGACAAAATTAATAGTTCAACCTGAAAATAAATGGAGTTTTCTTTCCGGAAATCCTGAATATCAGTTCCTCACATTCAATCCCAATCTTTGGGTGCTCAAATGGATGGTTTGCAAGTGGTGTATCCTGACCTAGTTTGGGTGGTTAGTAGTGCAACTAGAGAATGGTCTTCTGGGGCTGACAAGCTCTATAGAGGAAATTAATTAATTTATTCATCTATTTATTCTTGTGAGTAGTGTAAAGAGCCTTCTTTTCTTGAAATAAAGGAAGATTAAATATTGTATTATATGTCTAAAAAAGATTGTATTACAGGAAGATGATTTTTGAAAAATTTCTGCAGATTTTCTTGTAGAGTTTGATTTTCCGACTACTAGATGTTGAATTATCTTGTAAAAGAAAGGGTGTTCAGTTTTTGGCATGATGAGGTGGTGAAACATGACAGGGGATTCAGCAGGGTATCTGAATTCTTAAGTCTGAGCTCTGAGGTACATGATCTCAACGCCTGTCGCCTGAATATTTTGTTTGGACAGAACCTTGTTAAAAAAATGATTGGCATCGAACAATAACCCAACACTATTAAAAACACCGTGGACCTCATGATCAAGCTTTATTCTTTGCAAATTTCAACAGCAAATATCAACTAGTGCACAGAAAAGTCATGTGAGAAACAAATTTATGTTGCTGAATTCAGCATAAACAAGAGCACAGTTGTTACGGCGTCGCCTAGTCGCGACGCTGCAGGGAGGACACCATGAAGGGTCGCTGTGCCTTGGCCTTCTAGGCAAGCACCTAGGAGAGCTGGGCCTCCACGGCGTCGCCAAGGCGTCTGCAACGAAGTGTGCGGCGACGACTGGTGAGCGCAGCCGAGCGGTATGAAGTGAAGCTATGTTGTGTTGTTTACTGGATAGACCTAATCCTATTCTTGGATAGGCCACACACACGTAGCAACCCGCTTGCATTTTCATCCTCACTTCGCACGAAACGGCTAACCGAAGGTTACTACCATTGAAATCCCTAGACTTATATGTTAATGCTTCTCAAGCTAAACTAGTAAGGTGGGACTAATCCACACTCTCATATGCACACACACACACACACATATGGGTCACCATAGGCCTAATTTTACAAGGCTGAGGTGTCACATACATCCCCTCAAAGCACCCGACGTCCTCGTCGGCCTAACATATCCACATTGAGGCAAATGATCAAGATCTCCCCTCTTGGCGCATGTCCGTGTGTTCGGTGCAAGACATATGCAATGTCGTGTGTCCACCTCCAAGCCCACACGTGCCATGCACCATATGCCTGCGCCCCTGACCCACACACGCTCATGTAACCGTGAGAGTCGCCTCTGATACCATTTGTAACACATTAGGTCCAAACCGGCTTAGACCTTACCCCATTCTTAGATAGGCCATGCACACATAGCAACCCGCTTGCACTTTCATCCTCGCTTCGTGAAAAACGGTTAACCAGATGTTGCTACTATTGGAATCTTGAAACTTATATGTAATGCTTCTCAAGCTGAACTAACAAGATGGAACTAATCCACATCCTTATATGCACACATATATATGAGCCACCATTGGCCTAATTCTACAGGGCTGAGGTGTCACAGGCCAGCAAGGACAAGGGTAGGGAAGTCCACACTAACAGTGCATGCATGCAAGGGAGGGGTAAACAGAGCGGTGGCATGGGTTGAGCCTTGTGGCCAGGGCAAAAAAATACATATATTGAGAACACAGTATAGGATTGTTGCTGCTGGTTTCTTCTCTCTTTTTTTTCTTTTTGGTGCGTGTGGGTGTGTTGTGGGGGTACCACAACCCGAACATCCCACATTCCAAGTAACTATGGGCCATGGTTGTGTTTGGGCAGTGGGCAAAAGGAGACCTTTACGAGTCTTTTTAGTTGATTCGGATTTCCATAGTATCATTTAAAAAACTAAAATGGTAACATATTCATATTTAAAGAGCATTGATTAGTATATAATATTAACCAGGGAGGGTAAAATTATACATCAACAAAGATATCACTGTCAAAGCTAAGAAACACATGATATAACTGAGGAAAGAACTAACATACAGAAAGAGCGGAAGAAGCACTGCCACTAAGGCGGTCTCGATGGAGGTTTCATGTCCCAGCTTCCAACACACCTATATTTTGGAAACAGTCGTAAGAGTTTCATCCCCATGAAACTCTCTCTACTCCCATGAAACTTTTATCATCTCTCTCATCAATACAAGTACCATGTCAGCAGATTTAATGCCCATGAAACTCCATGAAACCCCATTGAGATTGGCCTAAGAAGTTGTTGGGCTCTTTCAATTACTGAAACTAGAACCTCAGGACTTGGAAATCTTTGGTTCAGATAAGCATCACCCAATCTTGCTGGTTGCTGCATGTTTGAATCCACGGACGCAATGCCATCGTTTATAGCATAAAAATTAATGCGATCGTCTTTATCGCAACCAACGAATTAACCAACTGCCAAAAATTATGATACCATTATTTTGTAGTACTTGGTCCATGCGATTGATATACCCCAAACGACTCATCAGAGAATTAGGAATAACCTGTCACCAGTGCTAAAATTTAAAAGAATGAAATACAGATGGCAAAATAGGTGTAAGAAAAAAAGGACAACATATTAACCATGTTGCGAGGAATGGCCGCTGCAAGTTGAAGTTGTGATAGTTGGATTTTATGGTTGAGAATTGAAAACCCTGGTTGTGCTGAGTTCCTGGCTGAGTTCTTCCACTGACATTATTTGCCCCTTCTGGTGCAGTGGTTAAAGGCACCTGATTAAGCCAGAGAGAAGTTAAATATTGAGATGTCTTAGGTACCATAACTAGACCTGATGAACTAGAGTTCCATCAATGTTAACGCAAAGACAGTTAAATAATGATGTTCATAGTTTGCATACTAAAGCAAAACATAAACTAGAGTATTATTCGAGCCCTTCTTCATTTTTAGTAGGCTGAAATACTTACTAGCTATTTCCGTCCATAATTAGCAAGAATTGTTTTCACCCCTTCCACGGATTAATATCATGGGTGCGTGCATAAAGAGGAAGACAAAAGGGGATGAAGAGTGTCGTAGCTAGTAAAGGAGATGGTAATGGTGTAGTAATCTCTGCTACTTAAAAATATGAGTTAGTGACTATTTGTTCTCCCTCTTCTCTCTGCAGTCGTCCAATCTAGCCATGAGATACAATATAGGCCATCTATCTCGTACCCTCCCCATCCATTGAAATTAAATATAATTACCTGTAAAATGCTACCCACCTACCCCTAACCCCTCCTCACACACTCCCACCACCACCCTCTTCTCATAGTGGCACCAGTCACGAGGAGTTTACTCCCGATCGTCCGACATACTCTCCCCATAGAAACAACGAAAGAAGAAAATGGGAAGGTGAAAAACGGACGGCCCACCTCCCGCATATCTCTTTCCTCCCCTATCACTCAGATCAGCATGCACCATCCGTCTGCCGTCCATGCACTTCGTTGCCGATCCTAAGCTGACACGCCATCATTTTCACTCGGCGTCGCGCAGTTCTGGAGCCACCGGCCTTCATGCCCGGGCGCTGTTGTCCTCGCTGCCATCCTTCTTGCTCCCCTGGAACTGCCATCCTCCCACTCCTCGCTGCTCGCCACACCGCCAATGAACTAAGGGACGAAGAAGATGTGGTATAGGGCTATATCTGGTACGTACCACTGCCATTGCCGACGGTTGCCTCTCAACGGCCCGAGCAATCAATTTTGGCCTCCACATTGATGCCACTCGATGGGATGCCCGCATCCACCTGCTCCTTGGGTAATTACTGGATGCAGAGCTTCCTTGCTGCAGCTGAGCCCCGTCGCAGATCATGCCATAGGCCCAAAGTCAAGCATTCGGGTGGCACTGTGGCGTGACGGACATTCACGAGTCGTTATTCTGGTAAATCTCCTTTCCAAATATTAAATTTTCATCATCTGATGGTTGTTTGATTGTTTCATGCCAATCCCTTTTTGGACTCAACACT
The DNA here is from genome assembly GCA_036346575.1 of Dendrocalamus sinicus. Taxonomy (NCBI): domain Eukaryota; kingdom Viridiplantae; phylum Streptophyta; class Magnoliopsida; order Poales; family Poaceae; genus Dendrocalamus; species Dendrocalamus sinicus. Next base: position 36,095,516 of record CM070662.1, read on the forward strand.
CTTTTGAAGTCCGTTGCAACGCACAAACACTCTACTAGAAGGAGCGTGGTATGATCAACACAAACAAAGCAAATAAAATAGAGACAGCGAATTTAAGCAAGCAATCAGCCAATCAGAAGCAGAATCAATCACTCCCCGGCCTTGAGCGCCGCGTCCGCCTGCGAGACGTTGCGCGCAATGGAGGCGAGCAGCGCGATGCCGTGCTCCGCGGCGGCGGCGACGGTGTTTGCCATGGGCGCGTTCACGACGAGGCAGCCCGCCTCGGTCGCAGCCAGCAGGTCGACGTTGTCGATCCCGACGCCGGCGCGGCTGGCCACCCGCAGCCGACCACAGCCCACCTCCAGCACCTCATCGTGGTAGGGCTCGCGGTCGCGTGCGGGTTGAAGAGGAGCGCGCGTGAGGCGGCCATGTTTGATCCCGGTGGTGATTTTCGTGTTGATTTGGGGTGTGGGGGTGGGGGGGGGGTGGTAAGGAGGCGGAGGAAGATGACACGCACCTCCATCAGTTGAGAGTCAGCAGGAGGGGAGGAGCCTCTTCAAAAACCTCCTCTTCTTCTTCTTGTTGTTGGGTTCTACTGCTGGGTTCATCTGGAACGGAAGAGACCAAGTGAAAATACTCCCCACCTTCTCCGCAACGTCTTTGCAAGTCGGGGCAGCCTTCTATTGCTAGGCTTATGAGGGTCGGGAGCCTCTGGAGGAGACCCTCTGGGAATTTCTCCATCCCTGGACAATCCGAAACAAACAATCCTCAAGAGAAGTGAGACCATCCATCCCATCAGGAAATGTTTTCAGGCCACTGCAGTCCCACATCTCGAGCACCCTCAGCTTTGCCAGATTTCCGAGGTTTGACGGCAACGCCACCAAACTTACGCACCAAAAAATCCTCAATTGCTCAAGGGATGCGGGCAGCTTCGGAATGTCGAGCAAACTGCCACAACCCAGAATTTCTAACCTCTGCAGCTGGGGCAGCGGAAGGATTTCCTCGGACGATGAACCCTTCCCCTCCAGCTTGGCACAATGCTGAATTTCCAGAGAGCGGAGGCGAAGCAAGCATCGGAGCTCATCCACTGGCCAGCAGACAAGCTCGTTGCATCCGACAATTCTCAGTTCCTCCACAAAGGCGAAGCACTCCCAAAGCCCAAGATGCGGCTTTGACAGACTGGGTGCTGTTACGAAGCACTTGGGACCACTTAGAGACAAACTCCGAAGGTTTTCTAGAGCAGTTTGGCTTTGGCTTTGCTGGTCCTCCAGATGTATACGAGCCCGGACAATGTTGTTAGATGTGCGAGTGAGCTGATTGGAAGGCTGCAGCATCCTTCTATTACCAGGTCTTTGAGAACTGGGCTCACTGGAACACTCGCAAGTTTCGGGCAATCGTATATAAATAGTATTTTGAGCTGGGAAACATTACCCGGCTATTAGGCTCTCCTGGACTTCTTTCTGCCCATCTCTCCAAGCTCGGTAGCTCACTTAAGAACATCTCCGTTAACTTTGGGAAAAATTGCACAGGGGTATTGTATCCTTCAGCTTCCACCTTAATGCTCCTACTTAATGTGGTTAGGCTACCCATGTTGTGTAGGCTCAAATACTCAAGAGAGGCTGACAACCATACCACAGGTAGATCCTTGCATCTTGGGCAGTTGGATATATACAGCCTTCTCAGGCACAGGAACATCTGAGGGTCTCTCATCCATTGTGATATTTCTACGCCACCATATCCATGTACCTCCAAAATTTGGAGCTTACTATGAGGTGCAAGAGACTCCAACACTTCTTCATCATTACTGATCTCATCTTTAGGCATGTATTCTTGTTGACGGCCCCAATACAAAAATAATTCAGTTAGATTTTGCTTCTGCTGGAGATTGGCTTCACTTGCATTTTGCCCACTCTTTATTTTTCTCAAATTGTACAGTTCCAACATGTTGGCAAGGTGCCGCAGGTCTTTGAGCTCCTCGATTCCACGACCAACTTCAGTGTCCACGACAAATGTTGTTAGTGTGTGAAGATTCTTCAATCGATTGACACTCGGAGGCATCCGTTCCAAACTTGTACATACAATAAGATGAAGGTGGATGAGCTTCCTCAAAGATCTCATATCTTCCGGTAAATATTTTAGATTTCTGCAACCATCGAGCCTCAGCGATTGTAAGTTATACATCACACACATTGAATTTGGCAAGCTAACAATGTCAGACCAAGAAAGGTCGAGATATCGTAAATGTTTTGCATTTATGACCTTTCTATGGATAATAGAAGGATTCCGGCAGCACAACACTCTCAATGACGTCAGTTTTAACTCCTTGTGTGATGTTATTAGCCATAACAAAGTGCGGAGAGATGCCCTGCCTTTCAGCACACCTCTGCTTTGTTCCAATTCAGCAGTTAACTCATGCATGTGACGGACATCTTTGATAGATGCTTTCTGCTGAATTAACTCTTCTATTGTTGCACATTCGTCCGTGACATCTTTCGCTAGGTCATGCATTAAATCATGCATTTTACAACCAATTGACTCGTATGTTTTGTCATAGAAATAACGTTGATTCAGTTTCACATCTTGGAGGAAGGACCTCCAAACCAGATCATGGAAAATGAGTTCTCCTTTCTGTGCCAAATCCATTGTTCCCTCTTCTTGAATAAAACCATTTGCCATCCATAGTTGGATCAACCTGTCCTTGTCCATCTCATAGTCCTTCGGGAAAACTGCACAAAAGGCAAAGCATTGCTTCGTTTCAGATGATAGGTGCTTGTAGCTCAATTTTAGTATGGACAAGATCTCATCTTTGCCTCTGTCAGTATCCCCAACGTTGCTTTCTTCGATGGCCTCCCATTCCTGCACTTGCTGTTTTGAACTCATCAAGCCACCCATTGTCTTCAGAGCAAGAGGCAGACCCTTGCATTTCTTGACAATACGTCTGCCGATGATGACCAACTTTGCTTTCTCTTCTGCTCCTTCGCTAAATGCTTTCTTTGAGAACAATTCCCATGAATCATCTTCATTCAGACATGCCAGCTTATGGGGTCCTAGCGTGCCCATTATAGAGGCCACTTGCTGGCTCCGACATGTGACAAGTATAACGCTTCCTGGTGCACCAACAGAACACAGCAGTGGCTCGAGATCATCCTCCCACTTTCGCTTATTTTCATTCCACACATCGTCAAGAACCAGTAGAAACCTTTTCCGGCCAATGACTTCCTGGAGTCTCCCTCGCAACAGCTCGATGTTGTCTGGCAGGTCGCATGTTTTCTTGGTAGCCGATTCAATGATGGATTTCACAAGAGCAATGACTTCAAAGTTTTCTGACACACAGTGCCACATCTTCAGCTCAAAGTGCGTCTGAACCGTGCGGTCGTTGTACACCATCTTCGCCAGTGTGGTCTTGCCCAAACCCCCCATCCCTATTATAGGCAGCACCTGCACCTTCTGCTGATCTCGCTGGTCGAGCAGCAGCTTGATCACCACCTCCTTGTCGTCGTCTCTGCCAAAGATCTCTGAGTACTCGTCCAGTCCTGAGTGCGTCTGGCGATAAAGAACTTGCGGCGCCTCTGCACGGTTCTCCAGGCCAAACGTGTTCATCTCCACAACAAGCTCATCGATCTTCTTGAGGACATTTCTCAGCTTCCAGCTCATGGTAAGACGGAACACAATTGGGCTGTGGTGGGTGAAGTAGCTGAGTACCTTGCGGGTGGTGGACTCGCCGATCTGGGCCTCACGGCGCAGCGCCTCGTACTGGAAGTCGTCGAGGACGTCGTCGGCCTCGTAGGCGACGGCCTTGAGGTCCTTCATCCACCTCTTGACGGCGGGGTCGGTCTCGCTCTTCACCTCGGCGTCGCCCAGTTTGCGATGGACGGCCAGCAGCTGGCGCTCCAGCTTGCCGCGGTCTTCGTCGACGCCCCACATGCCGCTCACGCTCTGGACGAGCGCGTCGGCGGCTTTGCCGGCCACCCCACGCACCACGGGAAGAAGCAGCGACTCAGCCATGGCTCTCTTTCAGGCTACCAGCTAGCTGTTCAAAGGAAAGGAAGGAGGAAGCAATAGGATGAGATCTGGTCTGGACCATGAATCAGGTCCATATGTTTTGGTCGTCAGCGTCACTATCAACTTTTGCGCCAATAATGCGTGCGTGTGGGCACTATGGCGAAGACGAATTTGCTTGGGGAGGGCCACTGCCAGCAGTTATGTACTTTCGTAGTTCCTTCCTTGCCTGGCTTGAACAGATATTTCAGGTTTTAAGATTTTTTTGGCTGCAGCTTATATCTAGTACAAACACTTGTGTGAACAAATCAATACCGATAAATCACTTTAAAAATATTATTCTAATAAATCGTTTCGAAATAACAGTATAAAAGTTGTCTCCTTTGATAGTTTAAGAAAAATTATAAACTATAACCCGAAAAGTAGTTAACGGATATGTCCCACGGCCTCATCAAAAAGAAAAAGACGTTGTGCGTGCGGAACTGACACAACAATGCTTTTGGGATATTCAACAAGTAAGCAACTATGTCCACATTACCCCGCTCTATAACTTGTCAGTGTTATAATGATATCTGGACATTTCTTTTCTGTAGAAATGTGAATCTTTGGCATATATGGTACTATTCGGACCCATATTTACAAAAATTTCAGTATACACATGATATTATCAAAAATGTCCCTTCTGCTGCTCGGTGGCCGGGCGACAGCGCCGTGGAGCTGACACATGTGACCTTGAGCCCCGTGGTCAGGCAGCAAGCAACCTGCCACTCCTCCACTAAACGGCAGATAATTAAGCCGACTAATTAGCTGACCTAATTACCTGCCATAATTTGTATTTTCTAGGTCGTACGGTGGTCTGGCAGACAGGCGGCCACAGGGCAGTAGAAGCGACATTTTTGCTAATACCGCACGTATGCTGACATTTTTTTTGTATATATGAGTCCAAATAGTGCCATATGTGCCAAAAATTCCAGAAATGTCACCTTCTCTGTACAAAACTGGGAGTTGACAGTACTCTTTGTACTAGACAGATCGAGAGCCGTAAATATTGAAGGGTTCAACAGATGTCACGTTACAATCCTTGCAAATTGTTTGACGCGAAAAATCGCTCCCGGATTTCTTGCCTCGGTGTATGAGACGCGGGCGTACCAGTGTACTAAACATAAAAAAAGATAGGGAAAATATGTATTTTATTTATTTATTTGAGAATAACAAAATTACAAGTTTCCCTTATATACGTGTTCCATAGCCTACTTTGCATAGCAGATCTGATATAAGTGATGTGATCTCCTAGTTTCCAGGGCCTCAAAAGGCTTCTGGTCAGTTATATCCATGAGGCAAACCCATGAAATATCTCAGATTAAGCTGTGCATTGGTTGTTATCTTCAGTTTTCGTTTCACGTTCTCTATACATGTGATGAATGATTAATGTAGATGCAGATATTGATATGATCTATAGTCTCATCGATCTATAGCACTGAGAAAAACAAGAGAGAGAAGAGAAGCGTTAAAAAAAGAGAGAGTACTAAATAAGAGAGATGACGCTGGACTCTGGATTAGTAATAGAAGGAGACAATGGAAGAGACTGGATGGATGAAGGAGCATTACACGCATCTCGATCAGTAGAGTCAGCAGGAGGGGAGGAGCCTCTTCAAAAACCTCTTCTTGTTGTTGGGTTCTACTGCTGGAATTTTTTTTCCCGTGGAATTTCTCCATCCCTGGACAATCCGAAACAATCAATCGCTCAAGAAAAGTGAGACCATCCATCCCATCAGGCAATGTTTTAAGGCCACTGCAGGCCCCCATGTGGAGCTCCCTCAGCTTTGCCAGATTTCCGAGGTTTGACGGCAACGCCACCAAACTTTCGCAGTTCCACATCTCCAATCACTCAAGGGATGCGAGCAAACTGCCACAATCCGTAATAAAAAAACTCTACAGCTGGGGCAGCGGAAGAATTTCCTCGGATGATGAACCCTTCTTCTCCAGGTCGAAATCTTGACAGATCACGTGATGGAAACTAGAAGCGGTCATAAAAGATTCGAAAGAACAAAGGAAAAACATAGCAGTGCACAATCGCAAAATCTAAAATCTATATATCTTTTAATTAAACGATCAACTAGCCATGAAACTTTATACACAACATGATTAAGGTCTCAAAAGGCTGCTTCAATCTTTGATTGAAAACTTAGAAAACAAATTGAGAGCTTTTTATGAATTAACTGATTGCGCACAAGACCAGGACTTCCAGATCGTGGAGATGATCAGACCGTGCTCGTGGGAAATAAATAGCAGCTTTGAGTACGATTCCACACAATTTAGCATGTTAGATCATCACAAAACCAGCAAGAACTTTCACTCGGATCAAGAAGGGAAAATGAAGAACAGAGGAAGAAACAGAGAAAGAACCGAAACAACCCGAGCCAACTCAACTAGACAAAAGATACACAAACTGGAGAATGAAAATTGATGTATTGCTCAGATGATTGATTTCACAGCCACTCCCCTTAGGAGGACTAAGCTCTAAGCCTAGAGCTCACACCCACTCTCTAACCTAACACTCATGGGAGGGAGGAGCTAGCCACCACAAAACCTAACCAACCGTCTCTCAACCCTAGCTCTTGCCTCCTCTGCTCTTTTTATAGGCTCACCAATGAACCCTAGTCCTAATGGATCCTACCATAAGTCCAAACCAGGAATAAACCCGTTAACCCTACCTAACACTAGGTTTTACTGACACACGTTTCTCAAAGCGGCTTACATCCATTAACCCATTAGTGAACCAACACTTGATCCACTTCACAATTTCAGCACATACAAGACCTAAACCACTTAGACAAATGTTGTAGTTTCACACACCGCCACTTTTTCCGGTATTGGGCAATTTTCTAAAATGCCCCTCTACCGTCTTCCTCAAAGCTTTTAGCTTCTTTGGCACGGTTACGCCCATGCTTCGCTATCTTCCATGTGGTCCCAATGACTTGTCGTCAAACCTCTCACACGTCCGGATCCCATCGAACCATCCTCGCTGCAAACGACCTAAATCACTTTACGCACCACGTGCTTCTCCTCACGCATGACGGCCCGGCATCCTTGACCACACAGACCTCGGCTCCTCCTTGAGCTTAGTCCCACCTACCTTGTCGCTGCCCATCATGTCCACCTCGTAGCTCCCTCCTGTTTCTCATCGTCCCGCTTTGCAACAACCTCGTCGACCTTGGTCATCTTCACATCTTCCGACCGCTCGGCCCTCATCACCACCCCGTGCCTAGTCTCGATCCTCCTACGCCTCACTATGACCTAACTCCAAGTCCTACAACCAACACCAACAAGCAAATTGTCATGTAGCACCGCACAATACACAAAAATCATCAATTTACACAATCAAAATATATGCACCCAAATTATTGATTCTAATCCTAGAACCAAACAATATACTCATGCGAACATTAGCAACAAACACCTCGACAACTCTCATCAAGACACCAACAAATCCAGAACGACTTACGAGTACTCGGATGCACAAGAAATGAGGTACCCGTAACCCATGACGTCCTACCAGCAGCCTACGACCGCACAACAGACCGCTACAATCACCACACAGATCGCTACAACCATCAAGGACATAAGCTACGACTACCGCACAGATCACTACGACTATCAAACACACAGGCTACGACTTACCAAAATATATCGCTACGACCGCAGCTCGCATACGCTGCGACTATCGATCACGACTAGGTAGAGCTACGACCATAGATCACAGGCTACGACTATCGATCACACATAATCGTTCAGCACTAAAACTACAACTGCTTACGACTGATCGCTATGACCATCGAACACACAGCTTACGACTACCGATCGCGCCAGCGATAGCTACGACCATCGATCACCGCCTATGACTTCCACAACCAATCGATGCGACTATCGATCACACATAGTTGTTCGAATCGATGCTTTTGACCACCCCATGGTCGTTCTACCGATCGGATCGTCGACCACCTAGTCGTAAAAGTGAAAGCTCCAAAGATCGCATGCATGAACTCACGGTGCGCAGTTGTCGCCAAACTAACTCGAGACAGACAATGAAGTAGACAGACCAAGAAGCAAACTTTTGCAAACTTCTCAAAAACCAAACTCAACCTCCACACATGCTCTAATCCAAAGGTCAATTATTCATCACAATTATAGGGTGATCTCCGCATGATCTCACACATTACCAAGCTATTAGGCTCTCCTAGACTTCTTTCTGCCCATCTCTCCAAGTTCGGTAGCTCACTTAAGACTATCACCGTTAACTTGGGAAAAATTGCACTGGGGTATTGTATCTGTTGTAGGGGTGGCCCCCACCTAAGCCCAGCAGGTCTGTTAGAGGGTTGTAAGGCCCAAAATGGGACATGTGTAATGGCGTAAATACTCAGCGGGGATGTACCGATGTAAGGGCACGCTTGTAAAAGTATATCCCATGTGAATATATATAGAGGGAAGGCTATGAGGAGGAGGACGATGACTCTCTCCCAACTCTCCACTACCATCTCTCTGCTTGATCAGAACCACAGCAGTTGGCGCCGTCCATGGGGAGGCAGAGCAAGCCCAAGTTCAAGAAGGATGGCACCAAAAAGCTTCGCCGACGGCGAAGGAAAGAAGGCGGTGGGTCGGGCGTCGCGTGGGTACGTGGCTTCGGCATTGGTGTCGCGAGCATGGGTGACGACGCGGGCGCGGTGGTCGCAGACGTCGACGCTTCGCGTTGCGACGGCCGACCCCGTCACCGCTGCTGCGACAACCGACCCCGCCACTGGCGCTGCGACGACCGACCCCGCCACCGACGCGCCGACTCGTCCACTGGGCGCACCGACGGCCCCACCCACACCCGCGGTGGGAAGCGCCTGGCTGGCGGCCCTCAATACGCTCCAGAGGGAGCTAGGGGATCTTTGAGGAGCCGTCCGAGACGTACAAGAGGCTCGAAGCCAGCAGATCGCGACGGGGATCGCGTTAGAGCCCACGCTGAGGAGGGCAGACAGACGCGACGTCCCCACGTCCAGCCGTGTGCCGTTGCGACGTGTCGATCCGGAATCCCCGCTCTCGGCGGGTCTGCAGCAGGCGATGTGGCCCGAAGACTTCAAGTTCCCCAGCGTCGTCGAACCATACAAGGGCGATGCGGACCCCCGGGAGTTCGTGCGTGTGTACAAAACTGCAATCGAGGCCGCGGTGGAGACGACACCACCAAAGCGAAGGGACTCCCCCTCGCGCTGCAAGGGGTGGCGCTTTCCTGTTTTTTACCATAAAGCCGAACTCCATCTACGCGTGGGAGCAGATTCGCGACCGCCTTTGCAACAACTTCCAGGGAACTGTGTCAAGCGGGTTGACGCAGACCAGCTCTTCGCAGTGAAGCAGAAGCCTTCGGAGAAGCTCTGCGACTACTCTAAGCGCTTTGCGAAGGTGCGCTGCTAGGTCAAGGACGTTAATGAGACAACTGTCATTAACGTGGCCATCTGAGACCTTCGCCGGGCCTATGGCCGAATACAATGCGCGGAAGCCTATCAAGACAGTCGCTAAGCTCTTCAACAAGATGGAGGAATATGCGCGGGCAGAGGAAGATGCGCGGAGACACAGCACTCCCACCCCCGCCCTCGCCTGCGGCGCTCGCCGTATGAGGGGGGTGGGTGACGGTTCCCGAACCCGGCGGGGCCGCAGCCGGAACCCGGGAAGACACGCTGAAGCAACGATCTGGGAGCGAGAAGGCTCTTCAACGAGCAGGCGCAAGCCTCGGCGTCACCAGCGCAGACAACAGAAGGCCTGCCATGTCCTTGCCCCCACCTTGTGGGGAGGGGGCCGGGGATGGGAAGACGGGCCCGGCCGCGACGAGCTACCTCGCGCGAAGCAGGAACTTCTAGTTTATGGCAAGTGGTGCGAAGTGCATGGTTACGACGATCACTACACGAAGGCGTGCGCCGCAGTCATGAAACTACGGCGGGCGATGGCCGAATCTCGGGCTTTGTCCCTTCGGCCCCCGGCCGAAGCCCACGTATGGCATCCAAAGGGTAGCCCGCCGCGAGGCTTCGCCGGGGAAGACGCACGGCATCGCACCATCAACGTCATAACTAGAGGCTCCTTGTCAGGGGCCCCCTTGGAGCAGCCGCAATCATGGATACTGCCCCGCAACATCACCTTCACCCTGAATGACGCTAGGGGTATGGAGTTCCCCCACCAAGATCCCTTGGTCATTCAGGCCCGCATCGCAGGCTGCGACGTCAGGCGCATCCTCGTCGACGGGGAAGCGCGCGAACGCTCGCTCGCGAGGGCCTCGATCGTGGAAATCCCCGAATAGAGATGGCAGGTGCACCAAACCCGAGTACCGATGGGTTTTACCCGATAAGGAGGCGGGTATGGAAAGATATCTTCACCCGCGGTATGCTAATGGGCAAAAATCTCTACCCATCGGGTATGCGGTGCGGTGCGGTGTATACTACCCGCACTCCGCATACCCGTGGTAAAATATACCCACGGTGTATATTAGATATAGCAACAGTACATATACCGTGGCCCGTATATATATATTCAAACGAAACCGATGGAAATACCCGCACTCGATATACACGTTCTCGATATACCCTTATCAATTCGGGTATGGGTTACCCGTCGGGTATAAATACCGCGCGGTGCGGTATGGGTAAGTTTCTATACCCGCAAAGTGCGGGTACGGGTATTGTAGCGGGTGCGGGTGCGGGTATCGGGTACGGGTATGGTTTGGCTATACCCGACGGGTATTTACCCGTTGCCATCTCTACCCCCGAAGTCGTTTGGAGCAGCCAGGAGCTCCGCTTCAAGGCTTCGGAGGCCAACCGCTGCGGGCCATAGGGCACGTGTCCCTCCCGGTCACATTCCATCAGGAGGGCAACGTCCGAACCGCGCATGTCATCTTCGACGTCGTGGACATCCCACACCTCTACAACGTCATATTGGGGCGGCCCGCATCAACTCCTTCGAGGCGATCCCACACCACGCCTTCCTATGTATGAAGCTCCCAAGCCTGGAGGGTGTCATCACCGTCTTCGACGACCAGGATCTTGCCAGACGCGCCGAAGTCAGCAGCCGGGATCTGTGTCGCCCGGTGCATGCCCTCTCAGGCGCGCTCGGCGACGCGCTCTCGCTCCGGATGGGCGCTAAGCCTCGGCTGGCGGAGTCAAAGGTGCGCTCAAGCGGGGGCGCTTGTGTCCATTGGCGAGGGCTCCCCGAGGTCGAACGAGACTTACTCCAAGTGCTTCAGAACAACGCCGATATTTTTGCATGGTCACCAGAAGATATCAAGGGCGTAGACCGCGCGGTAATCGAGCATCGCCTGGCGGTCCGCCCCGACGCCAAGTCGGTCAAGCAAAAGCTTCGCCGTATGTCCATGGATCGGCAGTAAGCGGCTAAGGTGGAGGTGGCGAAGCTTCTCCGGGCCGGGGTCATTCGCGAGGTCCACCACCCAGAGTGGCTCGCCAACCCAGTGTTGGTCAAAAAGGCCAGCGGGGCCTGGCGTATGTGCATCGACTTTACGGCACTCAACAAGGCGTGCCCAAAGGACAATTACCCCTTGTCACGCATCGATCAACTGGTCGATGCTACCGCCGGGTGCGAGCTAATGAGTTTCTTGGATGCCTACTCCGGCTATCATCAAGTATACATGGCCGAAGATGACGAAGACAAGACTAGTTTCATCACACCGATTGGGACTTTCTGCTTCATTAGGATGCCCTTCGGCTTGAAGAACGCAGGCGCTACCTTTACCCGCCTTGTTGCACTTGCCCTGGCCGCCCAGCTCGGGAGGAACGTGGAAGCCTATGTCGACGACGTGGTAGTCAAAACCCGACAGCTCGCTTTACATGGCCGGGACCTCCAAGAGACCTTCGACAACCTCACGAAGGCCGGCATCAAGCTCAACCCCGACAAATGCGTCTTGGCGTGCGGCGGGCAAGCTCTGGCTTCCTCGTGTCCGACGGGCATCCAGGCGAATCCTGATAAGGTTGAGGCCATCTTGGGTATGGAGCCACCCAAGATGACGAGGGAGGTCCAGAGGCTGGCCGGCCGCATGGCAGCCCTAAACCGCTTCTTATCTAGGGCGGCGGAGCGGGGCCTGCCATTTTTTAAGACACTTCGCGGGTGCGATGGATTTCGTTAGGATAGCAATTGTGCGGAGGCCTTCAACGAGCTCAAGAAACACCTAGCGAGTCTCCCCACTCTGGTCGCCCCAGCACTAGAGGCTCCCCTCTTGCTCTACCTGGCCGCGTCAGCTACGGCGGTCAGTGCCGTCCTCGTCCTAGAAGAAGGCACCGTACAACGGCCCGTATACTTCATCTCCGAAGCCCTCCAAGGCGCCAAGACGAGATATACGGAGCTTGAAAAGCTCACTTACGTGTTGGTCATGGCCTCCAGAAAGCTCCGACATTATTTTTTGGCCCACCCGATCACGGTGCCTTCCTCGTTCCCCCTGGCGGAGATGTTACACAATAAGGAATCCACAGGGCGCATCGGCAAGTGGGCTGCTGAGCTCACCCCGTTCTCCCTGACATACGCTTCGCGGACGGCAATCAAATCTCAAGTTCTCACCGACTTCCTTGCAGAGTGGACTCTGCCGGCTCAGCCCGCTCAGAAGCACGACGACCCGGTCTGGACGCTTACCATCGACGGAGCCTACGGCGTCGCGGGCGTGGGCGTAAGCGCAGTGATTGTCATGCCTGAGGGGCAGCGCCTGCTATACTCAACGCGCCTCGATTTTTCGGCCACCAATAACACAGCTGAGTATGAAGCACTGCTCTTCGGCCTGACGAAGCTCAAGGCAGTCGGTGCACGGCGAGTGCTCGTCTGCACGGACTCGCGTTTGGTGGCAGGCCACGTGGACAAGTCATATCAAGCCAAGGACCCTGAGCTGGCAAAATACCTCGCGGCCGTAAGAGCGAGGGAAAGGCATTTCTTGGGCGTCACGGTCAAGGCCATCCCTCGCGCGGACAATAAGTAGGCCGACGCCCTCGCAAAGGTGGCGACCAACAATCGCCACCCCACGGGGCGTTTACGGCGTTACCGCAGCGCCATCGCGCAGACAACCGGGACACGACCCTCGCTCACCACGCCGCCCAATGAGCGCGGCCGCAAGAGCCCATCTTCAATTTCTGCAGGCATCGCCGAGCTCGGCGTCTACAACACCGCCGATCCTTCCGGTGTTTGAAGGAATACTCTACAAGAAGGGGTCTGCGCGCGCTCTGCGCGCCTCTCGGGCGAAGAAGGGAAGAAGCTCCTCGAGGAGATCCATGCGGGTGTGTGTGGGTCCCACCTGGCGCCGAGGTCATTGGTTGGCAAGGCATTTAGGCAAGGCTTTTACTGGTCGACTGCCATCGCTGACGCCCAGGACCTCGTGCGTCGGTGTCAGGGTTGCCAGTGGATGGGGCGTATCATCCGCAGGCCCCCGACGAACCTCAACCCTATCCCCCCGGTATGGCCACTGGCACGCTGGGGCCTCGACATAGTAGGACCACTTCCCCGAGCCCCAGGAGACCTGCGATTCGTGGTAGTCGCCCTGGAATATTTTTCCAGATGGCCGGAGGCGGTAGCCTTGGCCAAAATAACCTCGACGGCCATGCAGCGCTTCCTCTGGCAGAACATCATATGTCGCTTTGGCGTGCCCAGGGAGCTCACCGTTGACAACGGCCTGCAATTCGATGCCACCATATTCAAAGAGTTCTGTGACGGCATGGGCATCACGCTTCGGTTCGCCTCGGTTGGGCACCCCCAGTCCAACGGAGCGGTCGAGAGGGCGAACGGCGCCATCTCGGTCGCCGTCAAAAAGCGCGTGGTCGGATTACCGAAGGGCAAGTGGCCGTGCGAGCTTCACAGTGTCCTCTGGTCCCTTCGCACAACGGTAACACGCCCGACGGGATTCACGCCTTTCAAGCTCCTTTTTAGCGACGAAGCAGTAACGCCTGCAGAAATCAAGGCCGGCTCGCGGAGGGTCCTCGTGCAAGCACCCGACGAGGAGCGCCGCGTGTCCTTGGACCTCCTCGACGGGGTGCGGGCGAGCGCAACTCAACATGTCGAGAAGTACGCGCGGCAGACAGTGCATACTTGGGACCGTTCAGTATATCCGCGAGGGTTCAAGCCTGGGGATCTCGTCCTCAGAGTGGCGCTCCACGCGGAGACCGCTGGCAAGCTGGAGTCCAAGTGGGAAGGCCCGTACATCGTGGTGGAAGCATTATAGAAGGGAGCGTACCGCCTCGCCACGCTCGAGGGACAAACTCTCCGCCACACATGGAACGCGGACAAGTTGCGGCGATATTACGCCTAGAAGCAGGATGGAATTATAGCGGCATCAGCCCTTTTATTGTACGATGCTCGCCCGCGCAAACAGGAGTTCAATAAAGCTTGTTGTCCCTAAAGAATACCATTGTCTGGCCGCAATGTGCAGAAGATCACCCCGCACAGCGTCGAGGTCCGCCTCCGCACGCGCTAGTCTACGGACTCTAAATTAAGTCGTAGCGTTGAGGTCCGCCTTCGCACGCTCCAATCTACGGACTCTAAATTAAGTCGTAGCGTCGAGGTCCGCCTCCGCACGCGCCAGCCTACGGACTCTAAATTAAGTCGTAGCGTCGAGGTCCGCCTCCGCACGTGCCAGTCTACGGACTCTAAATTAAGTCGTAGAGCCGAGGTCCGCCTCCGCACGTGCCAGCCTACGGACTCTAAATTAAGTCGTAGCGTCGAGGTCCGCCTCCGCACGCGCTAGTCTACGGACTCTAAATAAGACACAACGGGGACGCCCGCGCGCACTCTGCGAGTATAAACAAGATGCAAATTCCACGCACGCACAGGCGTTGTCCCTGTGTGTACTCCCCGGAGTATAAATACGACGTGGACGTCGATCCCACGCTTTCGTATAAAAGCGCCGGCACAAAACACAGCTTACAACAGTAATAACAAGTGATGCGTCGGTCCATTGCAAAAATATGGGGTTAAATGATTACAAGTATGAGCGCACAAGTACAACACCACCCCTACCCGCGATCGACCGGTCGCTCGGCCTTGCGCGCGCGCCGGGCCATGCCGCTATTGTGGCGCCGGAACTCTTCGAGCCAGCGGAGGAGGTCCTCCCCGCAACGTTTGCTGCACTGCAACCTTCGCGCATCTTCCCCAACACGACCCCGCATCCGTCGATGGAAGTTACAGGCGAGATCGATGGGCCGAATAGCGCCCGACATCGCCTGCGTCGGCCTTGAAGATCGGTGAGGGTTCGCCAGCTCATGGATATGCCTACACCCACGAGTGTGAAGCATGGCGAGGGCGAGGCACGCGTCAAGAAAGCAGCAGTGCTCGCTGAAGGTTTTGGCGCCGCGCAGAGCAACGCCTGCCCCCTCCTCGATCAGCCCGAGCGTCTCCATCAGATCCTCCGGCCCGTGGGTGGCGTCCGCGCGACGCTTAGATCTCGGAGGGCCCCATTCAGAGACTCCATTGCCCCCCACGCTGACGCGGATGCATCATCCAGGGCGCGGCTCCTCTCTGCAAGAGATTCAGCCAGCTGCGCTTTCTCCTCCTCCAGGGCGGCGATCTGCTGCAAGAAGGAGGCGTGTTCCTCTGCCGTGGCGTGTTTGACTTCCTCGGCCTCGAGTCACGTGGCCTCCACGACGCCCTCCAGCACGCGAAGCTGTTCGTCCTTCGTCGCGTGAGCATCATCCGCGTCACGAAGGTTGGCTTCTAGGGCCCTCCACTCTCGGATACAGGCCTCGTCCCGGGCCTGGCTAATGGCAAGTGTCTGGAGGCAACAACAGGAGTCAGCAGGTGTCCGGTGGTACCCCAGAAACCGCGAGCACAAATACTTACCCTTATTTCCGAGGCTCACAGCGCCAGTGCCAGGGCGTCTCCCTCGCACGACGAGAACATCTGTCGGTCGAGGATGCCGGTGGCGCACTCCGCGGCGTAGTTGAGAACACGAAGTATCTCCAGGCGCGGGAGGAAGTCGGAGAGAACGGGCTCCGGCCCCACCGCATTGGGGGCTGCGGGGGCCGACCACTTGGCGGCGGCGCAGCGCTGCGAGCACCCAGCATAACGTTCGACTTCGCGCATGCCCCCGTTGCTCGATCCTTTACCACGCCCGGGAGACCTCGTCTCGCCTGATGTTGACGGAATGAGCGAGTAGATCGGAGAGAGTTTTGCGAAGTCACGCGAAGAAAGGGAATCGCGCCTACTACGCACCCTCACCGCGGCGGGAGGTGGTGCACTCAACCGCCGATCGGAGTGCGAGGCCCGGTGGTCACGGAGACATCCTCGGTCGCGTCGGCGCCAGTAATCCCACCGGACGAGCCCGCAACGCAAACCCCTCGGCGGAGGACGGACCGGGACGCCGCCGCTGTGGCGGCAGCAGCGACTCTTCCGCAACGCTACCGACCGCAGTTCCTCCTGCGCCTATAGTATCTGCCGCCCTGGGCACGTCCTCGGTGGCCGCCGCGCGGCGCAAAGACCACCGCCGCAAAGACTCGCCAGAAGGGCGTTCCTCCCGGATTGGCGGGTTCCGGCCCGACGAAGGGTAGGTGAGCACCATCGCGCTCCTCGATCTTCTTCTCCCGGACGAGCCGCTGCAGTGTTTCCTCGGTTACACGGCTCCTCCCCAGCACACGGGAGCAGTGGCCCCCCGAGTATTCCATGGCGTCCCACCGCTTGTCGGCACGTGAACGCCCACGCAGCACCAGGTCGTACACCCCAGAAGGGAAGGACGATTCATCGTGGCTGGACAAGGAGCCGCCGCTGGGATGGTGGGAGACATCATCATGGTCGGCCATTGCTCTCGACGGTCAGGGCAAGAAAAGAATCGAGACAGGAGCAAGTTGCGTTACCGACAAATACGGACAAGCAGCGCTAAGCGACAGGCGAGACCGAACGCCCCCACCGCAACGATGGCGCCTTATAAAGCCCGCTTCCCCGCCCCCCCCCCCCACGGCTAGAAGCGCCGCCAGGCTAACCCCCCATCGGTTCGGCTACCCACGATTTGGAAAGAACCGCCAGCACTTGGAAGGCCGTGCCTGGTAGGTGGCCAGGCAGCGCACAACGGCAGCATACGCCCGCCGCGTGTCCCGCTTCCCTGGGGAAGACGCGAACGGCCACGGTTACGCAACCGCTCACATCCCACGACGCACCAACTACAAGCCGCCGCGTGCCCCACTCACCGGAAGGATGCGTCAGATGGCGTGACGGCCGCCCTCGACAGCCAGTGTTGGCACGATTACGAGCAACCATTAAAAGCGCACTATCGGTCGCGGGTCACAACAGCCGAAGCATAGGGCGTTGAAGGGTAGGGCGGGAGCGCGCGCTTACTTCGACGCTCCGCGCTACCCGTTCAAAGGTAGGGGCGGAGCGCGCGCGCCTCGCCGGCCGCGCCGCTCGCGCCACCCGTTCAAGGTAGGGGGCGGGCGCGCGCGCCTTCCGGCCGGGCGCTAGCTCGCGCCACCCGTTCGAAGGTAAGGGGCGGCGTCGCGCGCGCCTACTGGCCGGGCGGCGCCCGGCTCGCCACACCGCTCGAAGGGTAAGGGACGGAGCGTCGCGCGCTTACCTACCCGGGCGCCACTCGTTGCCACCGTTCGAAGGTAGGGGCGCGCGCGCTTACGCCGGGGCGCCCGCTCGCGCCACCCGCTCAAGGGTAAGGGGCGGCGCGCTTCTCGCCGTGGCGCCACCTCGCCGCCACCCGCTCGAAGGGTAGGGGCGGCGCGCGCGTCTACTTGGCCGGGCACCAGCTCGCGCCACCGTCACGAAGGGCAGGGGCGGGCGCGCGCGCTCGTCTACCTCGACTAACCAGCCCCAACAACGGCCGGCTTGGCCTCGGACCGGGCTCGCAACACGCCGGCTCCGCAATTTCGGAGGAGTTCACGAGCCGCGAGGGACGGAGGGGCCAAAGGACTCGGCAACATGGCCGGCCCGTGAAGCCCTTCACCATGAGAGGCTCTGTTGTAGGGTGGCCCCACCTAAGCCCAGCGAGCTGTTAGAGGTTGTAAGGCCCAAAATGGGACATGTGTAATGGCGTAAATACCCTCGAGGATGTACCGATGTAAGGGCACAGATTGTAAAAGTATATCCCATGTGAATATATATAGAGGGAAGGCTATGAGGGAGGAGGACGATGACTCGCTCCCAACTCTCCACTACCATCTCTCTCTTTTGATCTGAACCACAATAGTATCCTTCACTCCTTCAGCTTCCACCTTAATGCTCCTACATAATGTGCTTAGGCTACCTACGTAATGTACTTAAATATTTTAGATTTCTGCAACCATTGAGCCTCTGCGATTGTAAGTTATACATCACACATATTGAATTTGGCAAGCTAACAATGTTAGACCGAGAAAGGTCGAGATATCGTAAATATTTTGCATTTATGATCTTGCTATGGATAATAGAAGGATTGTAGCAGCACAACACTCTTAATGACGTCAGATTGAACTCCTTACGATCCTTGTGAGATGTTAATGGCTCTAACAAAGTGCGGAGAGATGTTGTGCCTTTCAGCACACCTCTGCTTTGTTCCAATTCAGCAGTTAACTTCTACATGTGACGGACATCTTTGATAGATGCTTTCTGCTGAATTAACTCTGCTATAGTTGCACATTCGTCTGTAACATCTTTTGCTAGGTCATGCATTAAATCATGCATTTTACAACCGACTGACTCGTATGTTGTGTCAGAGAAATACCCGCATTCTCCTTTCTGTGCCAAATCCATTGTCCCATCTTCTTGAATAAAACCATTTGCCATCCATAGTTGGATCAACATGTCCTTCTCCATCTCATAGTCCTTCGGGAAAACTGCACAAAAGGCAAAGCATTGCTTCGTTTCAGATGATAGGTGCCTGTAGCTCAGTTTTAGTATGGACAAGATCTCATCTTTGCCTCTGACATTATCCCCAACGTTGCTTTCTTCTATGGCCTCCCATTCCTGCACTTGCTGTTTTGAACTCATCAAGCCACCCATTGTCTTCAGAGCAAGAGGCAGACCCTTGCATTTCTCGACGATACGTTTGCCAATGATGACCAATTCTGCTTTCTCTTCTACTCTTTTGCTAAATGCTTTCATTGAGAACAGTTCCCATGAATTATCTACACTCAAACATGATGGTTCATGGGGTCCTAGCGTGCCCATTATAGAGGCCATCATGATAGCTTATGGGGTCCTAGCGTGCCCATCATGATAACTGAGTACCTTGCGGGTGGTGGACTCGCCGATCTGGGCCTCACGGCGTAGCGCCTCGTACTGGAAGTCGTCGAGGACGTCGTCGGCCTCGTAGGCGACGGCCTTGAGGTCCTTCATCCACCTCTTGATGGCGGGGCGGTCTCGCTCTTCACCTCGGCGTCGACCAGTTTGAGATGGACGGCCAGCAGCTGGCGCTCCAGCTTGCCGCGGTCTTCGTCGACGCCCCACATGCCGCTCACGCTCTGGACGAGCGCGTCGGCGGCTTTGCCGGCCACCCCACGCACCACGGGAAGAAGCAGCGACTCAGCCATGGCTGTCTTTCAGGCTACCAGCTAGCCGTTCAAAGGAAAGGGAGGAGGAAGCAAAAGTTTACTACAGGATGAGGAGCTCTGGTCTGGAGCTTCAGTCAGGTCGATATTTTTTGGTCGTCAGAGTCAACTATCAATTTAATACTCATAATTTCAGAGACTTTGCGCCAATAATGCATGCGTATGGGCACTAGTGCCAGGCCGCCAGGAGCGATGTATAACCGCATATATTGTTCGATCCATCGGTTTAATTGCACTCTCGTAGTTCCTTGCCTGGCTTGTGTAGAAATTTCAGGCTTCATGACGATTTGTCCCGCGATCAGAAGGGAAAAGACGGTGAGGTGAACTGACACGTCAATGTGCGTTTTTTTCTTTCAGGCTTCGTGAAGAGGTATCATAGACGGTGACCGACCGCGAGGCAGACGGGCAAGCGAGAAGACAGCGCATCGCGGACGGCTTCTTGGTGCGTGGTTTGCAGCATGATCTAATGGGCAAAAATGCGATCAGACAACTCAGATATCTATCCTGAGTTCGCATTGTCTGCTTAAAAACATTCTCATTTGATACATCCCATAAGACCACTATTTATATCAAACGCCAACTTTCATAGATTCATGCTGTTGGAGGGTCTTACGACCTCCCGTGATCTTCCACGACGGTTAGAGTCGTTTACGACCGAATAAATTGTTTACGACCGGTTCGGATGCTTACGACCAGTTCCGACCGCTTCAAACTCTTCCGATCGTTTTTAACGTGGTCGTAAATGTCTTTGTAGCAACTTACGACCGCTCTGCGATATCGCTGCCGCTGCCTTCCTTCACCGCTCGAGATACCGTGATCGAAGTCTTTACGATCACGCAGTGATGCTGGCGATCACTGTTCACCGTGGTCGAACACCCGTACGACCACGTTCACTTCCTCCAACGTGATCGGAGTCGCTTCCGATCACGTACTGGTCTTCACAGCGTAGTCGTGGTCGAACGCCTTTCGACCACCCTTGTCAAAAACTTCGTCGTAGCACCTCACGATCACGCCTGCTAGAACTTTGCCGTGGTCGTAACTCCTCCCGATCACGCTTGCGGTGATCGTGAGTCCTTCCGACCACGTCTTGCACAATCACACGACACAAACAAAGCTTTGTGTGTTTCCCTCTTTTTTGGTATTTTCTCAATGGCTTGGTACATCGAATACATGGCTCTAAGCCTCCTTTTATACCCGGCTGTTCGACTTCAACACGGGTTCTCAACACCTACTCCGATTCTGATTCTAATACGACTTCGACTAGGTTTCCACCTACGACTTTGAATTGCGGGTGCAATTCGATTTCGATTACACCCAAATTTTGCACATGACTCTAAAACAAGATTATTTACAACATTCTCTCCTAATCTTGTTTTTCGACTTGATCATGCCAATCTTCTTCCTCATCTCTGAAAACTTTATCCGTCCCAATGCTTCGCCGTATCGACTTTACGTTCTTACGTTACGATGTAGTCGATTGCAATCTTCCCTTCTTCGACACGATCTACGATATAATGATATCTTGTGTCTATGTGTTTGCTTCTATCATGTAGAACCGGATTCTTGCTCAATGAAATAGCCGATTTGTTATCAACCCCGAGCGTTACCTTCGAATTTCTTCATCGACAATTCATTCAACGATCGAGCGAGCGGACTTCACGACACGATCTGCGCTCGCTGCGATGTACTCGGCTTCACACGAAGATAATGCAACCACCTTTGCTTCGGGATTGCCACTGATCGGACTCTCCCGAGCACAAACATTATGCCTGCCGTGCTCTTTCGATCGTCGACATCTCCCGCCATGTCGCTATCATCAGAGTCGGTACCGCAACGACTTTCCACCTCCTTTCTTGTATCAATCCCGATATTCAAAGTACCTTTGATGTATCTCGGGATGTGCTTCACGGCATTCATATGCTCCCGAGTCGGTTTCTCCATGAAGCGACTTACGTATCCGACCGCAAACGAGATGTGCGGTCGGTGTGCACTAGATACCGTAGACTTCCGACAATACTCCTATAAGTCGTGGCATCAACTGGTGATCCTGGGCCTGTCTTGCTCAACTTTAGATGATTCTCCATTGGGGTTTGACATGGATTGCACTCTTCCATACCTGACTTCTCCAGAATCTTTCGAGCATATCCCGACTGACAAAGTGTTATGCCGTTGTCGGTTTGATTTACTTCAATGCCGAGGTAGTAGCACAGAAGTCCCAAATCGGTCATTTTGAACAACCTCTTCATCTCTTCTTTAAACCTCATAATCTCCTTGAACTCGATCCAAGATGACCAAGTCGTCCACGTAAACGCCCACGATCGATCCGTTTCTTCGTATCTCCCCTTGAGTATACCGCATGTTCAGAGTTGCTTCTTCTGAACCCGAGTGCCGTTAGACTTTTGTCAAGCTTCAAATTCCATGCTCTTGGTGCTTGCTTAAGTCCGTAGAGAGCTTTGTTCAGCTTCAAGACTTTCTCGGCTTGCTTCTTGGATTGAAAACCCGGCGGTTGAGAAACATAAACTTCCTCCTCAATGTCTCCGTTCAAGAATGCCGTTTTCACATCCATGTGGTGAATCTCCCATCCACCGCTTGCTGCCAATGCAAGAAGTAATCGTATAGTTTCCATACGAGCTACTGGGGCAAAAACTTCTTCATAGTCGACGCCTTGTTTTTGAACATACCCTTTCGCCACAAGTCGTGCTTTGTGTTTTACGACTTCTCCCTTGGAATCCTTCTTTACCTTGAAGACCCACTTTAACCCGATCGTTCGATGACCCTTCGGCAAATCGGTGAGTTCCCAAGTGTTGTTGTCTTCAATCGATTTTAGCTCTTCCTTCATTGCAGCTCTCAACATTCATCTCCTTTGCTTCTTCATAGCTTTGGGTTCTTGGTACTGTTGTGTACATAACAACTCATCCGATCAGATCGGCTCAGTTTGAGCATAGATCTCATCGATGCTCCTTATTTTCGGCACCCTGCCGTCTTCTTCATCTTCAGTATCAGGTGAGGCTTCCTGATCATTTGCATCAATCGTGTCCGAGCTTTGAGGTGTGATCGTAGCTCCTTCCTCTATTGTCGTATTGTCGGTGTCGACTTCTTCGACATCGAAAGTTATCCACTTCGACTTATCTTTCTCAATGTCTTGATGTTCTTCCCACTCCCAATGTTTGTCTTCTTGAAAGACCACATCTCTGCTCACATGTAGCTTGTTTTCGACTGGATCATAGCACCTATATGCCTTGGTACCTGATTCCGAGCCGAGGTAAATCATCCTTTTGCTCCGATCATCCAGCTTCCTCAGGTAAGTCGATGATCTCACATGTGCCAAACAGCCGAAGATTTTCAAGTGATCGACGTTCGGTTTTCTCCCCGACCACAACTCGTATGGAGTAACTCCATCCAACGACCGTGTGGTCGCACGATTTAGCAAGTAGACCGCATGTCTTACGGCTTCTGCCCAAAACCTTCCGGGTAGGTATCGACTCTTCAGAAGACTTCGTGCGGTTTCGACCACGGTTCGGTTTCTTCTTTCTACGACTCCGTTTTGTTGAGGCGATGCGGGTCGTGAAGAATCTTGCAATGCCTTTCTCTTCACAAATTGAGTCAAACTCTTTTGCGAGAAATTCTCCTCCTCGATCAGACCTGACCGATTTTACCCTCTTGTCGACTTCGTTTTCGGCAAGAGCGATAAACTTCTTAAAGTTCGACTTTGCCTCATCCTTGCTCTTCTGCATGTATACCCACATGGCTCTGGAGTAGTCATCCACGATCAACATGAAGTACTGGTTTCCAGCGTCGGTGCGGGGTGTGATCGGTCCGCACAAGTCGACGTGAACCAGCTCGAGTGGTTGCGAAGCTCTGAAACTCGTCTGTTGTGGAAAGCTGCTACGAGTTTGTTTCGCCACCAGACAACCTTCGCAGACTTGCTCTGGGTGATCGATTTTCGGTAATCCGACCACCATCTCTTTCTCTGCCATTGCTCTGAGACTTTGGAAATTTATATGACCAAATCTCTCATGCCATAACCAAAGGGGATCTTCAATTGTGGTCTTTAAACACTTCGCTTGCATGTTTCGATCTTGATTTTGTACAAGCGGTTCACGGTCCGTTGCACCTTTATCGTGAGACGCTCATCGTGATCGAACACCTTGGATGGTTGCCTTTGAGCTCGATCCGACAACCTTCTTGGTCAATTGTCCAAGACTTATGATATTGCTCAAGACTCGGTATGTAATATACATCCGAGAGCTTTCTTCGACTTCCATCTTTGCATTGCATCGAGTTGTGCCTCTCCTTTTATCTCGAGCAGTGAGAGCCGTCTCCGAACTGTACCTTTCCGAGCACACTCGTGTTTAATTAAGTAAAACATCGAGTGCGCACCGTCATGTGGTTCTTGGCTCCGTTGTCGAGATACCGATCTGCCGTCGCTCTTGAGTCCGCTCTCCTTCTCCAACAGCTCGAAACACTTTCTCCTCGTTTAACGTAACCATTGTCGGTTCGTCTACGGTCTGAGCGACAATAGTAGTGTCGGCTCCTTGTGCTCGTAGTTTGTGCCAAGTTTGCTTCCTCCACCTTCTTCTTGCCCCGACAATTCGCAGCATAGTGACCATATTTCTTGCGCTTATGGCACTGGATGTGGCTCCGACATTCAGCGTCAGAGTGCCCGTACTTCGCTCGCACGTAACATCGAACATCGGACTTGCTCGGTATGATGGTCGCCGCCTCCATGACCACCTCCTCGACCACTTCGTCCACGACCTCTCTGATCGTAGCCTCGACCTCGTCCATGAGGCGCACCGCGCGGTCGATGTGCCACGACCACGACCACGACCACGCCGCCCCTCGATGGCGAGTCTCCTCGGTCTTTCGTATCTTCTCTTACGGCGCACTTGCGACCGTTGTCTTCTTGATAACTCTTTAGGAGCTGCTCGTGTGCTTTGAGCGCTCGGTTACCTCCTCAATCTTCATCTTGAGAGGTCTTGCGAGTACATAAGCGTGGTCACGACCGGAAGAAACTTCTCTGTAGCACTCTCAAGTACTTCTTCACCACCACCTCATCTTTCAAGTCGTCGCCTAGAGATTTGATCTCGTTCACGACCGTTGAATCGACTGAGAACTCTTCTACGATCGACTCTTCCCCATCTTCATGGCTTCAAACTCACTTCTTAAGGTTTGAAGTCGGACTTCCTTCACTCGATCTACTCCTTCATGCATGGTTCGCGAGTAGTCCGACTTCCTTCGCCGTCTCCTTGCCGACTAGTCGTCGCATCATTGAGTCGGGCACGGCTTGATAGATCGCTGCCATCGCCATCTTGTCGAGGCGATCATCGAGGACCTTGTCCTTCTCCTTTGGTTCGACCGCACCCGCACGCCTTGCGCGATCATGTTGACCTTCATCTTCATCGCCAGACCGGATAGTTGTCCGAACCGAGGATCGGCATCGCAATGACACGCTCGCCTGCGTGTCAGCCATGTTTAACCACGGCTCTGATACCAACTGTTGGAGGGTCTTACGACCTCCCAGGATCTTCCACGACCGGTTAGAGTCGTTTACGACCGAATAGAATTGTTTACGACCGGTTACGGATGCTTACGACCGTTCCACCGCTTCAAACTCTTCCGATCGTTTTTAACGTGGTCGTAAATGTCTTTGTAGCAACTTACGACCGCTCTGCGATATCGCTGCCGCTGCCTTCCTTCAGCCGCTCGAGATACCGTGATCGAAGTCTTTACGATCACGCAGTGATGCTGGTGATCACTGTTCACCGTGGTCGAACACCCGTACGACCACGTTCACTTCCTCCAACGTGATCGGAGTCGCTTCCGATCACGTACTGGTCTTCACAGCGTAGTCGTGGTCGAACGCCTTTCGACCACCCTTGTCGAAACTTCGTCGTAGCACCTCACGATCACGCCTGCTAGAACTTTGCCGTGGTCGTAACTCCTCCCGATCACGCTTGCGGTGATCGTGAGTCCTTCCGACCACGTCTTGCACAATCACACGACACAAACAAAGCTTTGTGTGTTTCCCTCTTTTTTGGTATTTTCTCAATGGCTTGGTACATCGAATACATGGCTCTAAGCCTCCTTTTATACCCGGCTGTTCGACTTCAACACGGGTTCTCAACACCTACTCCGATTCTGATTCTAATACGACTTCGACTAGGTTTCCACCTACGACTTTGAATTGCGGGTGCAATTCGATTTCGATTACACCCAAATTTTGCACATGACTCTAAAACAAGATTATTTACAACACATGCTACAAGTCAAGAGCTTTCATTTTCCAGATGTAAATGGGACGGAGTACCAGCCCAGGGCATTCGATGCTACCATTCAAGTGCGCGCCACATCATACAAGCACAGGCATGTTACATGGTTGCAAAACTTCCTCGATAGTTTTCGATTGTGGATCAAGATTTCAGTACAACTCACCAAAACAAGGCCTAATATAGGCAATATGAAAAACAATTGTGCAAGAATTAAATTTAGAACTAATTCAGATCATCTTTGGCAATGACCATTTTAAACCAAAACACGACCACTTGACTTGATTTTCGTCCAGTTCACCACTCTTTAAACCGATTGGACCTACAATCAAAACAACGTAATATGTCGACTGATCTGAGTTCCAAATACATAGCGGTAGTATCGTTCTTTGGTATTTTAGCGACTAATAATGCAAGTATGATAAAAGACATACAAACGATGATAAGATATAGAAAGGCAGTAAAGTCAGTCCGATTATTCAAAAGTGTAAAGAATAACATGAAAAATCATCAAGCAGATAGGGAGCGAAATGGGACACCATGGTGTTAGGCTACCATGATTTCAAATACGTGAATTCAACCCAAATTCGGGTATATTTCTAAAAATCAGATTTAGAGTGTTGTAGGTGTGAAAACCAAACACAAGTGAGTGGGTGGATGTTGGCCATCTTACGGGCCGTTATCCATGAGAGTAAAAATAAGAGAGGGTTTATACAGGTTCAGGGGTCCGAGAGGACCGCCCTACACCTGTTGGGTCACCACCGAGGGCTCACCAGTTTGAATGTACTTTTCAGCTCATGAGAGCTCAAGAGCCCCCAAATGAGGGATACATGGGGGTATTTATAGGCTCTTAGGACTGTACAAATAACCAAAATGCCTTTAGGGGATAGCTACCCTATGAGTACAAATAGGGGATATAATCGTCCTTTTTGAGTATAACTGCATTTCTTGATTTGCATATGTGTGTCTTCTGTAGAACGGACCATGCAGCGAGTAATTTTATTCCTCCAACACTAGCCCCCTACCCCCTTGGCGTTTTAGAGAAAACGTCCAATGGGGTAGTTTTGAGTTGTATTTTTCATCCCAAGGTTGATCTCTATCGAAACTTTGATGAATTTCATCGAAGGTTGTATCCGAAATTGTGCAACGAAGGTGCACACATCAAGCCCTTTCCTTAATCAAATCGCCCGAGGCAATTGCGAGATCACCAATTTGTGCCTAACTCCAAAGTTCCCATGAGCCAGCTTAGGCTAGGCCACTTACGCCGGCCCCTTTTCGAACCAACTCTTGCAATGGACCTCTCTTGGCCGCCCATCCGGGCACAATCTTTGGTTAAGGCCTTTTGTTGGCGGCTCAAAGAGGAGGTTAGGCAAATAGATGAGGAGGCTGCCTTTCCCACTTCTTTGGGAGCCGCCGCTACACATTGCATCCAAGTCGTGAGAGCGGCGCAAGCATAGCGAGGAGGAGGGAAGGCAAGCGGGATCAGCGCGGTGCGGCGAGCTGAAGCAAGGAGGCGCGTCTCGGCCTTGGGCGGCAGGAGGCGTCGCAGAGCTAGTGTCGCTCGGCGGTGAGCTAAGCGAGGCGCATCCCGACCTTGGGAGAGCGGGAGGGCATCGGCGAGCTAGTGTCGCTCGGTGGTGGTGAAGCGAGGAGGCGTGTCCTCGTCCTGGGTGGCGGGAGGCGCCAGTGAGCCGGTGTCGCTCGGCGGTGAGCTAAAGCGAGGCGTGTCCACGACCTTGGGTGAGTGGGAGGGCGCCGGCGAGCTAGTGTCGCTGGTGGCAAGCTGAAGCGAGCGCCGAGCTAGGTGAGCCCATGGGCGCTCTGCACCATGCACTCGCCTAGCTGGCGCTCGCTCAGCTAGCCCTCGATTTCGCTGAGCCCATGGTTGCCGTTGGGAGCCAACGTCAATGAGCTTGGCCACCGGAGTGCACGGCTGCTGGGCCACTCGACCGCCTAGCGCGTGGTGTCGGCGGTCGGTTACAAGAGCGCCGAAGGGTGGCTGTCGGCGTGCTGAGCGGGTATTCACCAAGGTGCGTTCACCACGGCGGTGGTTCTTGATTGTATGGGTTGTTGAATGCTACTGCTAGTTTCTGATGTCTCATGTATGAATTGTTGAACGCCGGGCACTCTGATATTTTTGCCAGGTCGCTTGCTTTTCGGTATGAGTGGTTTTGAGAGGGCGTTTTTGTTCGAGCAGTTTTGGCAGGGCGCCTTTAAGCAATAATGTGAGGGCGCTCGGCTTCGAGCAGTTTTTGCAGGTCCCCCGCGCACATAGTTTTTGCCAAGGCGTGCGGCCCCTCATCTTGCTAGGACGTTCATGCCTCTTTTGAAAGGGCGCTCACGCCTGTTTTGAAAGGGCGCCCTCAGGTGTGAAGTTTGCTAAGATGTTATGCCCAAGTAGCTTCCGCCATGAGGGGCATTTTTATTTTGCCAGGGCGCTGAAGAGCACTTGCTAGGGCACTGGCGCTGAGGATCCTTGACCAAGTACACGTGCACAAGGCGCCGAAACCTTTTTCTACCAGAGCATCTCCGCTTAGGGTGCTTGGCTACTTGGAGCATCCCCTAGCCAATGTAGTGTATTGTGGGCAGGTGAACTATCTATCATGACGGAAGCCATTAGGGCGCCAGCCGGAGGCTATCATTGTGCCCAAACAGAGGCCGTCAGGGGGGTTGACCGGAGATCACCATGGCGCCAAGTGGAGATTGCCAGGGCGCCGAGGTGCACAAGGTGTGGGCGCCGAGGTGCCAGGGCTCCATGCTTTCGATGACCCGGATGCGAAGGCGTGGCATGCTGGAGCACCTGGCGCCGGGCGGTTTATAGGGCGCAAGCGGCCGGACACCAAGGGTGAAGACGGTGGTGTGCCAGGGTATTGGTGATTGGGCATGCCGGATCGCAGGGTAGTCGACCACCAGATGCGGGTATGGTGCCGGCTGCTTGAGTGCCGAGATGTTGGCTGTCAGGTCAAAATACTCCTTTTGGAGTTTCCAGCATAGCAGTTCTGGAGTTTCTAGTGCATTTCATATTGCTGATCCTTCTCAAACATCTGGTGCCAATATCCATGTTAGTGGTAAGGTCACATTTCAAGTATTTTTCGATTCTTGTTTTGAGGGTCTTCCAGTTCTTACCATAGACCACGACCGCCTCCGAGTTATCCTGCACATGCAAAGATCAAAGAACGTTTTTTTGGCATAAATTCTTTCGAACTTAGCCAACATCAGTTAACACACACATGCCACACACATCAAATAATCAACGCTGTCAATTATGCATAATCTAAATCAACATTGTCAAGTATTCATCATCTAAATTATTCTAGACCTAGCCATATGGTCTAACACAATTCCATAGGTCCGAGGACTAGCTAGACAATTCGGTAATATTAAGCTGCCTCAAAATGGTAAAATACTTGACCGGACCAGTACATTGCAATTTGCATGACATATGTTCTAGTTCCCTTTTATGTTAGTTGTTCCCAATGAGATTGTGTAACAAAGGTGGATAAAAATGCCTAAAATGCGAACCTCAATCTACTCTTCGGGTTATTCAGCTGAATGCAATAATAACCGTCATGACTCTTGCATCTTGAACAACCTTTGCTTCCAAGATAGCTCGTTTCACCGATTTCAATTCTCCTTTTTTTTCCCCTTGAACACAACACCATTCTTCTTTGTGGATCATGGAATATCCTTTAACTAAGGAAAACCCAACTACACAAAATGCTGAAATTGTGGTTGAGTGGTCGAAGCCTGATTTCTCAGTTATCCCTTGGAAGACAACAAGGGAACAGACCATTGCATGTTGCAACTCGGAAGGGCAATATCATTGTAGGTAATTGCATATTGGGAATTATCTTTTATATATTTGATTTCTTTCAGTTATATTGTTTTGTCAATCATGTTCTATCCTGTTTTATTACTCACCGAACCTATTTTGGTCAGTATAATTTTTAGCATACAGCTCATCAGTTAATTTTCAGTAAATGCCTTGCTTTGCTTAGAATGGCAATAATGTTTTTTCCCAAAAAAAATCAAAATAATTTTATATATCAACATTATAAAGAAGCATATTTCCTTGAAACTTAATAATAGCATGAAGTTGTGAGCAGTTTGGACAAGAATGTTGCTGGCTCTTAAAAATTGTTTGTACCTAACTTTTTAAGAACTTTCTGGTTCATATTTTTGACCTTTTGCATCTAGGCCGATAAATGTGTAATTCCTTACAGATAGTGCAGACTCTACTATCAGTTGAGGGATTGACATCAATGCAGTTAATAGATCTGGAGAGACTGCTCTTGCTATTGCCGAACCATGCTTCCTTCTTATGGTACTAATTACTTCATAGAAATTAATGATGTATGTTAAGCTACTTAGCACATACTATTTTTAAAAAGAAATCATCTACCTGTATATATTACAAACTATAGTTCATAAAAGGATTGGTGTTTATCTCAAATAAACAAGCAAGGTAATCATGTCAAAATGTAGAAAGCATACGCAACAGTGCTACTAGTACAAGAAGTTTTAATGGAATGGCATTGTTGGTACAAGAGCAGGAGAGCAATCTGAACAATGCTTCTAATCAACTCAACCACTGCAAGCTTTGCCATGAAATGGGGTTCTTGAGCAGTCCCTCCCAAATCCAATCGGCCACTCCCCACTCTGCCACTCCGGTCACCCCAGTCCCTCCCGAATCAAATCCAATCAGCCACTCCCAGCCCACGCCTCTCTAGCCCAGCTCCTCGGCTGCTGCCCGCCCAAATGAAGAAATCGAGCGGCTCTAGCGACCGCCTGCGGCTCATCTCGCTCCTCTCCATGAGCAAAACCCAGCAAGAACCAAGATTCCCACGTAAAATCAAGAACCCGACCCCTAAAGATTCCAACTCCAGGAAAAAAGCCACGAGATATCACTTCTTGGATCTAGACGATGAGCTCGATCTTGCCGCGTGAGGGAAGAGGGGGAGCTCGTGCTGGACGAGCTGGGTGGTGGTGGGGGTAGAGGCTAGAGCCTGACGAAGCCCCCAGGAATTTGCAAGAACATGCGGTAGTGTGCTAAACAATGGAAGCACTGTGACCATACACAGCGAAATTTTTGTACGGATAATCCGTTTTTTATTCGGAAATACATAAATATACCCACGACAAAATTTTTTACAAAAATAATCTCCAGTCGCCACCCCATTGGGCGACTGCTACCTTTCGCCCAACCGGGAGGCGACATTTAGGGAATCTGTGTACCGTTGGGCGACTATCGAAATCATTTATGCGGTTGGCGACTTGATTGAAGTCGCCCAACCGTTGAAGCGGCAATTGCAGTCGCCGAACCGTACAGCGACTGCAATTATGCCGCCCACTAACCCCGAGCACATTCCCCTCGTTCTGCCATTCTACTCATTCATTCTGCCCAGAGAGAAGAGAGGAGGAAGAGGAAGAAAAGAAGAGGAGAAGAGAGGAGGAAGAGGAAGAAAAGAAGAGGAGAAGAGAGGAGGAAGAGGAAGAAAAGAAGAGGAGAAGAGAGGGAGGAGGGGAAGAAAAGGAGGTGAGGAGAGAAGAGAAGTCGAAGCTATTCAATCGATTTGGATCCAGGTATTTTTTTTAATTATGTTGTATTTACAGTCTTCAACTCCCATGTTATTTGACATGTCGTAAATTTCAATCATACATGTAGGCATACATCATTAATGGCCAGTACTACATTGAGAGTGTATTATGGTGTTGGAATCATTCGTGATGGTCCGACTGGTGTGGATTTGAGCGATTTTCCGCAAGTCACTCTCGTACTTCGGATGACGAGAATGCTCAAATGACGGATGTGCGGCATTGGTGACCGAGTTTTCATTGGACCCGAGGTGTGCGCGTCGTTGTGCAAGGGCTTTGGAGCGGTCTTCCACGACATCGGATGGGAGTTGAAGACATTGGTGCGCTCTGTTCGTGGAAGGGCTTTGTGCAAGGTGCGTGCGCGTGGATACGAGTGTGTCTGCTTGTGCAACCGTGCTCACTACAAGCAGTGCGCAAGCTCGTCGTCCGCCTATGCTTGGGTGCTAGCACCTCGGGCGGGCCGCACGTCGGTGGAGCTGATGAAGTTGCTCGTGATGAAGGCGATCACGGTACGGAGGAGAGTTAAGGCCGTCAAGCTATACTGAGGGAATGGGCAAGCCGATGCGGTACATGGAGGAGAGTTACGGTGTCAAGCTATAGAGAGGAACTGGGCAAGGCGATGAAGGAGAGCATAATGAGTATATCGTGCGGCGATGGAATCGATGACCGAGAGGGCATGGGATGAAGAGCAAGGCATGAGGGGCGGCGAGGAGGACGATTCGATGATGAAGAAGTTCCTATCCCGAAGAATGGAACCGGTATAATGCGGAGGTGTTTCGCACATGATGAGCATGAATCGCCATGGGAGTATCATCAAGCAGAGGTTCGGTGCATGCTATGTTTGTTGACAAGGAAGCGCTGCAGATGCCATCAAACTTTGGGCCCTTTCAATGCAGCGGACATTTCGCGTCGTCAAATCAAGCGGGGAGCGTTACATCTGTGAAGTGCGAGCGGTCGGTTGTCCTTTTAGGGTGCACGCCGTGACCCAAGTATGAGACTCATTGGATTGTGTCCAAGGTGGAGCCGCACTCTGCATTGTAAACACGATCTTGGCGAGCATCGTAACTTTGACGTCGGTTATCGCCAATTTGATGTATGGGAGATAGTGGAGAAGAAAGATGTTGCGGCCACACATATTATGCTAGCTATTGAGAATAAATTCAAGTATAAGATTAGCTACGCGAAGGCGTGGCGTGCGAAAAAAGGCGTTGGAAAAACGTTTTGGCCTCTGAAAAGCCTACATACACGGCCCTCGAAAAGCCTACATACACCGCCTCTGAAAAGCCTACGGAGGGACATTTATTGCTACACCGGCCTCTGAAAAGCTGAAAAAGCAAAAGATTCATATGTACTCTCCATGGACTATGCCCACTCACCAGTTCACTGCCTACATAAAGGCATCCCATGTATTACATACCACAACACAACCTCCTCCTCAAGCCATCACAATACTACTACACAACAATGTCTTCTCGGAGGTCCGACCCTTTTGGAGTGCTGGAGTGGCATGAGCGTCCAAGTGCCATTGCGGTTTTAGGGCGATGTTGTGCGTCGGACGGATCCACTACCACGAGCCAACTACGGTAGTAGGTACTTCAAATGTCGGACATGGATGGCGACTTGTGGTAACGGCGACAACTAAATCCTTTGTTTCGTTATCGTTCTTCAACTTTATCCATGACATCTACCACGACACACATAGGCTTGCAAGTTCATCGAATGGGTGGATCGGTGCGCCGGCATGGCCACGGAACCTCGCGAGGTGGAAAACAAAGGACAATACCTTGTCAAGATGGATCGGGCTCGCGGGTGGAGCGACAAATGCGGCATGAGCAAGAGCGTCGCGTGAGGTGGACCAAATCCGTCTTAAGGGCAAGGAGGATGAGCTGCAAAGGAGGCGGGAGAAGTTAAGTCTGCGTGAAGCGACCATCAAGCGTCGGGAGGAAGAGCTTCAAGCTCGTGAGGCGCTCTCAAGACCAAGGCCGCGGGAAGAAAGATGCGTGAGCCATCTTGAGCGCGACAAAAGGGCAAACAACCACGCTACACCCGGTAGACAAAATGTAATATTCCTAAGGCATGTTACGACTAGCGGTGGAGTTACGAACATTACAAGTCTGAGTTCCACACATGCCACTGGTCACATCACTTATCACTTTATGTATCGACCGTTCTTGGTCAATCGTACCTAAAAAAATTGACCAAATTTTTTTGCATCTACAACTTACATTGAACATAAACTTCTATTACAACTTTATCGATTTTTACGCAGTTTATAACTAAAAATTGACAAAACATACAAAAATCACGCGGATTGCAAACCCTTAAAACATACCAATGTATATATCAAGCGTTCTACGATCAATTGTACTTACAAAAATTTCTCAAAATTTTAAATGCACCTACAACATACAATAAACATAAACTTTTATTACAACTATACCATATTTTTTCCATTTAAAACTACAAAATTGATAAAACTCTAAAAATTCACGGGGATCGAGTAAAGTCGCCCATCCATCAAGCGATCGCAATTGAAGTCGCCAACGATTAAGCGATCGCAATCAAAGTCGCTCAACCGTCTGGCGATTGCGATGAGTCGCCAACGGTACAGATTCCCTAAATGTCGCCTCCGGTTGGGCGAAAAATAGAAGTCGCCCAATGGGGTGGCGTGGAGATTATTTTGTAAAAATTTTGTCGCGGTATATTTATGTATTTCGAATAAAAACGGATTATCCGTACAAAAATTCCATACACAGCTATCATGTGTGATGTGTTGGCAAATTTTGCTTTTGAGTTTCAAATATATTCGCAATAGAGATGACTAAGTGATACGAAACGCACATGTTTTATGCTTTTCAGTTAAAAACATTATTTGACTAAAAGAATTATTGAGCGCATTAAATATTTTTAGATGAACTCATTCCTAAATAAAATGGATTTTGATTTACATGCGAATTGGTTACTACTTAATGCTAGTACTTTAATTGTGTTCAGTCGATGAGCGATGTTGATGTCCAACAGGAGGTGTCGGAGGAAGGGCGCTACAAAAGATATTACTATTCATGTATGTGGAAAAACAATGCATATACGGATGCATGTGCTGGCTACGTGAAGAAAAGCCATGCGTGGCAAAGAACAAAGAAGACATGGCTAGAAAAGGAAACATTGGCCAAGCTGTCCGAGGCATGCAATCGGGTGCATGAATCCAGCCCACGGTGCAGGAGGCAAAAGGCCAACCACATGAAGAAAGCTACGCCCATAGAAGCCCATAATCGAGTCATTGCTGCGTGACAATGTGGTTGGCCGAAACTACCATGAAGTCTTGTTTAATTGTATGAGTCCGAACTAGTTTCTTGATTCGGTTTGTTCTGGCCGAACAATCTACCTGGCCCTAGGCCAAGCTTCGCGTGAACGTCAGAGGAAGCGCCATAAATACCACTGTGACCCCTCATGTAACTAGAGATCACGTTTTTGCTCAATAATAGATTGCTTTGCTTGAGAGTTCTTCCATGGTGACCGAATTTATCATGAGAGGAAATTGAAAGTTCGTCGAAATTAAGATCGTTCAACCTTTCCGCTGGGAATTAGGAGCACGATAGGGCTTCACTTGGTGGTCGTGAAGTTTGGCGCAAATTAAAGAGTTCGTTCTTGTATTGGCAACGGAGGATCACTACGATTCAAGAGAGGGCACGTGAGTATCTTGGTCCAACGTCGAGAAGATCGGACTACCCTGTATCACTAAGGGTATGGCATCCCTGAATTCATGTTTGGCTGAGCAGGCTCTCTGATTGTTTATCTGATATGTTCTCTTTTAGTCGTATTTCTTAACTACTATAAGGATAGGCAATCTGGCTTTACAAATTGATGGTTGTGTACTCTGGCATAGTATACATTAGTAAGGAGGAATCTAAAAGGGGAAAATATAATTGAATAATTGATATCTGTTGAAGAGTGCTACTCTTTACAGTAACTCATAAATACACAGATATTTTTTTGGAGAATGCTATGTGGTTCATAGTTCATGCAAATATGGGGTGTTGGCAGGAAGGCACAACTAGGTTGTCACATGGTATGGTTTGCTGCATTTGCACGTGAGTGGGGTAAGGGTTATGCGACAGGAAGGGAGGCAAGGAGGGAAGAGCGAATAGTTACTAAGATAAAGCATGTATGTTAAGTCGTCAACATTTGGTAATCATGTGGAACTCAATTGGATCTCCAGTCAACCACTAGGCTGTAGCAAATACGACAAATTACACAATGTCATCTTGCTGAAATTATTGTAACCATTGCATGCATAATAGGTAGACGTGTGATGTTTACTCACTGTTTCCCCTTTTGAGGATAATAGTTTAGAAAATGGCAAGAATGTAACTCTGTTGATTTTATGGTCTTCCCTTTTTTTGCATCTTTTTAAAGTGAAGAAAAGAAAAGGGTGAGAGTAATAGATAGAGGTAGAAGAACTTCAGAAACAAGAGAAAATAATTTTTTTCTCTTTTATATTATTATTTTCTACATACCTCTCATTTCTTTTATTTTATCTCCTCTCAAATAATTGAAACTAAGTCTGTGATATTGACTTCACCTTTCACTATTTTTTTCTCTTTTAGTTGTTTATCAATATAATAAAAAAACTGCATGCCATTGTATGCTTGATTTGTGTCTGGGCTACTGTGTGTCCCTTGGATTAAATGTATTTGGAAACTTGACAGGTGGAATTTTACTTCAGTAATGTCAATTTGGCTACAACCGAACATTTGATGATGTTCATTCGAAAGACCCAGACGGATTTGGTGAGTTCAGCTTATTAAATTTGAAATAAAGCACCTAATCACGCTGTCCACCTTCATCTATATATTTTTTTCCCTAAGATGTTTGTGGCCAAGATCATTTGAAATTTGTGATGCAATAGTTGGGTACACATATGATGTACAAAGTACTAATATGGATATTCTTCATCCTGCCATTTTTTTCTTCACGCATATTTAAATGTTACGGATAAGTTATGCACAAGTATGGGGCACTAGCATTGAGAAGTAATCATGTGCTGTAGGTTGTGACTGCCAATACAATTACAAATGGACAAATGTTATGCTGAAGTATTTGTCATCTGCTTGCATTATTTATTGTATCATTAATTCATTATTAGGAGCTGCACGCCCTTCTTTACGAGGTTAATATGCAGTGTTTTCCACAATATAATTTTCAGTGCTTTTTTTGCCTTTTTTTCTCGAGAAATTTGATGATTTGTCCCATCTTTCTTTTGCAAACAGCTGATTTGCCCCATCTTTGAATTTTTATTAGATCATTTGCCCTCTTTGTATTTATAAACTATTTCCTATTTTTATAATGCTAATTTATATTGAAAAATTACCAAATTGCCTATGGGTTACAGACGCCGAGCCGAGTCCTTCTTCTCTGTCAAATGCCATCCGATTTTTCCCCATCCTGTTCTTCTCTGGCAGCCATCTCGTGCAACTCATCGTCGTCGCTCAACTCCAGCCATCTCTGGCAGCTTATCCTTCCCATACCCCTGCGCAGCCTCCCTCCACCGCTCAACTCTCCGCCGAATAGTTGGTGCTGATCGACACCGGCAAAGAAGGAGGAGTGCCGGAGACCAAGACCGCGAGTGCCTGCTTCCACTGCTGCTGCGTGGCCGTCCTCTGGAAATCCGACTAAGTACATCTTCGATTAGCTTCATCTTCCTTGCGTTTGTTGTGTCTTTGTTATTTGGGTTGTGGAGCAACCTGTGCTGGATGGATCGGTGGGCAGCCTAGAGACAGAACAGCAGTGTTCAGTGGCTTCAATTTTCTTCTCTTCACGTTCTCTTTTTTCTCTATGTTCGCCTTTTTAAAAGAACTTCTAATTCCAAATGCAAATGCCAAAGGATGATATCCAAATAGAAAAATTGGATTTGCAATAGGTCTGAATCAAATTCAAATCCTACTAAAGTATGAAGTAGAATTCGATTCTAGGAATCAATTTCAAATCATGGGAGCCAAACGGGGCTATTCTTGGGTGATTTGAAATCTCAGCGAAAACTAGATTAATTGTGCTAGGTTGAATTTCCAGAATTTCCTAGATTGCCCAGTGTTACGATAAAGAGGCCATTCCTGGGACCATGCTTCAGCGCGTGCTCAAACTTGCGGCCGACGAAGCTGTGCTGTGTGTTAAGGAAGCACGCTATCTTGAACGGCACAGAGAAGATCGGGATGGGAAAATCGGATGGCGTGGGCAATTTGGTAATTTTCCAATATAAATTAGCATTACAAAATAGGAAATGGTTTATAAATGCAAAGAGGGCAAATGATCAAATAAAAATTCAAAGATGGGGTAAATAATCAATTCATATCAAAGATAGGGCAAATCAGCTGTTTACAAAGAAAGGTGGGGCAAATCATCAAATTTCTCGCTGCGGTTGACGCAGGTCCTGTCCGGCGTGTTCCTGAAGGCCACTGAGGCAACTCTGAAGAGGCTTCTTATTGTAGAACCGTTTGTCACTTAAGGGTAACTGAATGCAAACATCCTTCTCCATTGCAGTGTATAAAAAAAGTGATCCGTTGTTTTGTTAGTTTGTAGTTTGTGGTGTTGAAATTTTGTTTGCCGGCGTGTAACAATAGGTTCCCGAATTTGAAAAATGTGAAGGAGCTTATTTACAAGAAGGGCCGCGGGTTCTTGGACAAGGAGCCTTTCCCTCTTACAAGCAATGATCTAATAGAGAAGGTATTTCTTTCATAGCATCTTCTATAGATTGAGGCTGAGAGAATTAGTGTGATGATTGTTTACTATAGTCCATTCGCTACAAAATAAGTATGTGGAATATTATTAAGGCATAGCTATGGATATGTCTGTCAGTTTTATGATATCTCGTCCCCTTCCACCAATATAATTTAATCTGGAGGAATTAACATTATATAACACTTGAATTCCGTGAGTATCCAAATTTAACATCCTATTAGACTGGTCTGATCATCTTTGTTATGTGCACTTCTGTGGCGAAGCTATTTTCCGGAATCCTTCCACCAGGAAAAAAATTCATTTTATGTGACGCTTAAGCTTTTGCATTGATGATCAGTTTCAATATTTCCCCCCTTGTGGGGGGAGGGAGGTCGTGTGTTATTTCCCATACATAGGTTGCACCGCATATCCGCCGTTAACCGTAGTTCGGCTCAGCCAAGTAACCCTTCAAGGCAAGCCCCCAACTCCCCAGCCATCAAGTTAACAGCTTTGCACAGAATTACCGCTCGTTTTGCTCATTCTCCTTACTGTAGTAGTAGCGGTAGTGCTTGGGATCCCCCCGTAATTATTCGTGGAATGCCAATTCTGATAGCTGAATCACGCAAATGATTCAGGGGTCTCTTTGAAGTAGTATCGCTGCGGCCTATGTTGCAATCCAATGTCCAGGGCAAATTAATATATCAGAAGAATTATGGGCGATGACAAACATGGGATATCAAATAGATTAGTACTAATATGGTGTGCACAAGATAGGAGATACCATAACAAATGACTCCTTGTTTTCTTTTAACAAGTCCGTTGACAGTATTTGCATTGCAAATGGATCTGATCTTATCAGCAGTGGTTTTTCTTCTTTTAGGGCCTTGGTTTGCAAGTTGTGAGCGATGCTGATGACCCAGAGTTTATATTAGCCCATGGTACTGAAGCCCTGAGTTTACCTTCTGGTGATCTACTTCCCAAAAGTCTTGAGGAGCTTGAGCAGGTTCTAATGCTAGGCCTAGAAAAAGCGACTTCCAATGGTGGTAGCTAGCTAATCCAGATTATGTCACTGTTGAAGTTCGAGATCTGCGTGTCATGCCTGGTAGGTTACTTTGTTTCATATTTGATGCCATGTTGATTATTTATTTATTTGACAGTTATCAAATCTTACTTTAAAGCTTAGACATTGTTTATTGATGAGATTATGATAGAAATCTTTTGCTCAGTAAGGATACACTGCCTTACTCTGTCAGTGTCAATTATTGGTTGTAACATAACACAAATGGTCAATCTGTCTCTCTTTCAGACACTCTGGCAGCCAAATATGAAAGTCTAGGTGGTGATGTAAAATGGATGGGGAATCCTGATAAGGTAATACGTGGCATGTCTCTTTTTCTAGATTACATGAAGTCATGAACATCACAACTACTTCAACATGATACACGGTTGAAATATCACTCAAAAAATACGATGAACTAAAAGGTTGTGAATTTGTGGGTGTACATGGTTACTTGCTTTTAATAGCCTTTTCTAGGATGTCCTGAATTGAAGTTTTTTTTGTAGGGTAACAACCTCTTCTTAGGTACTAATATGTTATGGCTTTCTCAGGTCATCTATGCGACTATGTATCAGCAATGTCCCTAACAGGTGTTGATGCACGTGAATGCATCACAGTGGGTGATTCACTAGTCACTACACCACGACATCAGGGATTGCATCTGCATTCATTACTGGAGGGCTTCATGCGGCTGAACTTGGACTGAATGAATTTGGAGAAACTGCTGGAGACGATGCCATCAATACGTTGTTTTGCAAGCATAGCTCCTATCCCTCTTATGTTTTGCCTTCATTTACATGGTAGAAACACAGTCTAGCTTCAGGTACACCCTTCACACTAGAAAGCGATTTAGGAAAGTACTCTTTTGGATGTGCTAAAGTGAGCATCAAGCCCATAGAGGCAATACTGTGCTGCACTAAAAGTTTATGATTGTTGGAAAAAATCTCTGTTAATTTGATTGATACGAACTACATGCAACCCTGCTTTGTTAATCTTCGTAGCGTGCTTGAAAGGAACCTGCTGTAAAATCTTTTAATATATAATCTAATTACATTATTCATCATAAAATTCCTATGAAATTCTTGGGTTGAAAAACAGTGAGAGCACTCCAGCTAGGCAGGAGTTTCCAACTTCCTGTAAGATATTTCCAAGATATGTGAAATTACGCTGGGACTACCAATTGCTCTGTAACTTAAGCACGGCATCTTTTCCTTTCAGATAAGACAACGCGGGAAGAAGGAAGATCCATCTTGCAGAATGTGAAATTCTGTTCATACCGGGCAACTAACGGAACCGATCAATTGAACACAATATACACGGGCATGAGCAAATCTCTGTCCAAGCCAGGCAAGGAAGGAACTACGAAAGTGCAAGGACACCGATGGATTGAACAATATATCCTACACAACTGCTGGCAGCCTGTATAGTTGAAATCATGAGTTTTAAATTAATTGTTGACGCTGACGACCAAAACATATCGACCTGAATGACTCAAGAAGGTCCAGACCAGGTCTCCTCATCCTATTGCTTCCTCCTTCCTTTCCTTTGAACAGCTAGCTGGTAGCCTGAAAGAGAGCCAGGGCTGATATCCAAACAAAGCTCATAGGTAAAAGTTCCCCCGAATCCAAACAAATTATATGTAAGATCGATAATAAAACATTGACAGAACTCATTTGTTATATTTAAAAATTCGAACAAACAGTACGCATAAAATACTAATTAAGGCAGGTAATTAAGTTGGCTAATTAGTCGGTTTAATTACATGCCGTCTAGTGGAGGGGTGGCAGGTTGCTTGCCGCTCGACCACGGGGCTCTAGGTCACATGTGTCAGCTCTATGGCGCTGCCGCCCAGCCATCGAACAGCAGAAGGAACATTTTTGCTAATACCATATGTATACTAAAATTTTGTAAATACAGGTCCAAATAGTACCATATATGCCAAAGATTCACATTTCTACGGAAAAGAAATGTCCAGATATCGTTATAACATTGACATAAGTTATAAAGCAGGGTAACGTGGACATAGTTGCCTACTTGCTGAATATCCCAAAAGCATTGTTGTGTTAGTTCCGCACAACGTCTTTTCCTCCCTGATGAGGCCACGGAACACATCCTTATTCTTTTCGGCTTATAGTTTATAACTTCTCTTAAACTATCAAAGAAGACAGCTTTTACACCGTTATTTTGAAGCAGTTTATTAGGATAATCTTTTTAAAGCGGTTTATTGGTATTAAATTTATTCACACAAACGCTTATATTAGACATAAACTGCAGCTGAAAAGATCTTAAAACCTGAAATCTCTGTCCAAGCCAGGCAAGGAAGGAACTACGAAAGTGCAAGGAAATCGATGGATTGAACAATACATCCTACACAACTGCGGGCAGTGGCCCTCTCCCAGCAAATTCGTCTTCGCCATAGTGCCCACACGCAAAAGTTGATAGTGACGCTGACGACCAAAACATATCAACCTGACTCAATCTCCAGACCAGAGCTCCACATCCTATAGTAAACTTTTGCTTCCTCCTTCCTTTCCTTTGAACAGCTAGCTGGTAGCCTGAAAGAGAGCCATGGCCGAGTCGCTGCTTCTTCCGTGGTGCGCGGGGTGGCGGCAAGGCGCCGACACGCTCGTCGAGCGTGGCCGGCATGTGGGCGTCGGCGAAGATGCGGCAAGCTGGGCGCCAGTGCTGGCCGTCCATCTCAAATCGGTCGACGCCGAGGTGAAGAGCGAGACCGCCCGCCATCAAGAGGTGGATGAAGGACCTCAGGCGTCGCCACGAGGCCGACGGCGTCCTCGACGACTTCGATCTGGCGCTGCGCCGTGAGGCCGGATCGCGAGTCCACCACCCGCAAGGTACTCGGCTACTTCACCCACCACAGCCCAACCGTGTTCCGTCTTACTATGAGTGGAAGTGAGAAATGTCCTCAAGAAGATCAACGAGCTTGTCGTGGAGATGAACACGTTTGGCTGGCGGAGAACCGTGCGAGAGGTGCCGCAAGTTCTTTATCGCGAGCGCTTTCGGGGTGGGCGAGTACCGAGAGATCTTTGGCGAGACGACGACAAGGAGGTGGTGATCAAGCCGTTGCTCGACCAACGTGATCGCGGCAGTGCGGTCTTTGCCTATAATAGGGATGGGGTTTGGGCAAGACCACACTAGCGAAGATGGTGTACAACGACCGCAGGTTCAAGCGCACTTTGAGTGAAGATGTGGCATGTGTGTCGAAAACTTTGATGCTTGTCCTCTTGTGAAATCCGTCATTGAATTGGCTAAGGTGGAACATGCGGACCGTCCGACACCATCGGCGATTGCGCAAACAAGCTGCTGGATGCCGTTAGCGAGAAAGGTTCCTACTCATTCTTGACGATGTGTGGAATGAAGATGATAGAAAATGGGAGGATGACCTGAAGCCACTCATGTGTTCTGTTGGTGGACCTGGAAGCGTTATAGTCGTCACAAGTCGAAGCCAGCAAGTGGCGTGTCTGATGGGCTCGCTAGGGCCCCATAGGCTAGCATGTTTGAATGAAGATGATTCATGGAAATTGTTCTCGGAAAAAGCATTTAGCAAAGGGGTAGAAGAGAAAGCAGAGTTGGTCATCATCGGCAGATGTATTGTCAAGAAATGCAA
Source organism: Dendrocalamus sinicus (assembly GCA_036346575.1). Classification (NCBI taxonomy): domain Eukaryota; kingdom Viridiplantae; phylum Streptophyta; class Magnoliopsida; order Poales; family Poaceae; genus Dendrocalamus; species Dendrocalamus sinicus. Next base: position 36,138,281 of record CM070662.1, read on the forward strand.
GGGTCTTCCTCTTGCTCTGAAGACAATGGGTGGCTTGATGAGTTCGAAACAGCAAGTGCAGGAATGGGAGGCCATCGAAGAAAGCAACGTTGGGGATAATGGCAGAGGCAAAGATGAGATCTTGTCCACACTAAAATTGAGCTACAGGCACCTATCATCTGAAATGAAGCAATGCTTTGCCTTTTGTGCAGTTTTCCCGAAGGACTATGAGATGGAAAAAGACAGGTTGATCCAACTATGGATGGCAAATGGTTTTATTCAAGAAGAGGGAACAATGGATTTGGCACAGAAAGGAGAATTCATTTTCCATGATCTGGTTTGGAGATCTTTCCTCCAAGATGTGAAACTGAAGCAACTTTATTTCTTGGACACAACATACGAGTCAATTGGTTGTAAAATGCATGATTTAATGCATGATCTAGCAAAAGATGTCACGGACGAATGTGCAACAATAGAAGAGTTAATTCAGCAGAAAGCATCTATGAAAGATGTCCATCACATGCAGAAGTTTACTGCTGAATTGGAACAAAGCAGAGGTGTGCTGAAAGGCACAACATCTCTCCACACTTTGTTGGAGCCATTAACATCACACAAGGATCGTAAGGAGTTAAAGCTGACGTCATTGAGAGTGGTGTGCTGCCGGAATCCTTCTATTATCCATAGCAAGGTCATAAAAGCAAAACATTTACGATATCTTGACCTTTCTGGGTCTAACATTGTTAGATTGCCAAATTCGATATGTGTGATGTATAACTTACAATCACTGAGGCTCAATGATTGCAGAAACCTAAAACATTTACCGGAAGATATGATAACTTTGAGGAAGCTCATCCACTTTTATCTTTTTGGATGTACAAGTTTGGAACGGATGCCACCGAATGTCAGTCTATTGAAGAATCTTCACACACTAACAACATTTGTCGTGGACACTGAAGTTGGTCGTGGAATCGAGGAGCTCAAAGATCTGCGGCACCTTGCCCACAGGTTGGAACTGTACAATTTGAGAAAAATAAAGAGCTGGAAAAATGCAAAGGAAGCCAATCTCCAGCAGAAGCAAAATTTAACTGAATTATTTTTGTATTGGGGTCATAACCAATACTACATGCCTGAAGATGAGATCACTAAAGACGAAGAAGTGTTGGAGTCTCTTGCATCTCATAGTGAGCTCCAAATTTTGGAGGTACATGGATACGGTGGCCTAGAAATATCACAATGGATGAGTGACCCTCGAAGTTCGGTGCCTAAGAAAATCTGTATATATCCAATCGCCCAAGATGCAAGGATCTACATAGTATGGTTGTCGGTCTCTCTTGAGTATTTGAGCTTCGCAACATGGGTAGCCTAACCACATTACAATGTAGGAGCATTAAGGTGGAAGTCAAGGATACAATACCCCAGTGCAATTTTTCCCAAAGTTAAAGGAGATGATCTTAAGTGAGCTACCGAACTTGGAGAGATGGGCAGAAAGAAGACCGGGAGAGCCTAATAGCTTGGTAATGTTTCTCACTCAAAAACTAAGTATCTGCGATTGCCGAAACTTGCGAGTGTTCCAGTGAGCCCGTTCTCAAAAACACTGTAATAGAAGGATCTGCAGCCTTCCAATCAGCTCACTCGCACATCTAACAACATTGTCCCAGCTCAAATACACGGTACAAGATATTGTTCCTATGAGCATGCCAATGGGCTCTTGGCCATCTCTCGTAGGATTAGAGGTTAGGTCGCTGGCAAACATGATGGTGATGTCTCTGGAGGACCAGCAAAACCAAAGCCAAACTGCTCTAGAAAACCTTCGGAGTTTGAGACTAATTGGTCGCAAGTGTTTCGTAACAGCACCCAGTCTGTCAAAGCCGCATCTTGGGCTTTGGGAGTGCTTCGCCTTTTTGGAGGCACTGAATATTTGGGGATGCAACGAGCTTGTCTGCTGGCCAGTGGATGAGCTCCGATGCTTGGTTCGCCTCTGCTCTCTGCGTATTTGGGGTTGTGCCAAGCTGGAGGGGATGGGTTCATCATCCGAGGAAATCCTTCCGCTGCCCCAGCTGCAGTGGTTACTTATTTCGGATTGTGGCAGGTTGCTCGAGATTCCGAAGCTGCCCGCATCGCTTGAGGATTTGGGGATGTATTACTGCGAAAGTTTGGTGGCGTTGCCGTCAAACCTCGGAAATCTGGCAAAGCTGAGGGAGCTCCACATGGACGAGTGCATTGGCCTGAAAACATTGCCTGATGGGATGGATGGTCTCACCTCTCTTGAGGAATTGACTGTTTACGGTTGTCCAGGGATGGAGAAATTCCCGGAGGGTCTCCTCCAGCGGCTCCCGACCCTCAAATCCCTAGAAATACGTAACTGCCCCGACTTGCAAAGACGTTGCGGAGAAGGTGGGGAGTATTTTCACTTGGTCTCTTCCGTTCCATGGAAAAATATTCCAGCAGTAGAACCCAACAACAACAAGAAGAGGTTTTTGAAGAGGCTCCTGCCCTCCTGCTGATTCTCAACTGATGGAGGTGCGTGTAATGTTCCTTCATGCATCTCGTCTCTTCCATTATCTTCTTTTATTACTAATCCAGAGTCCAGTCTCGTCTCTTTTATTTAGTATTCTCTCTTTTTAACGCTTCACGAATGTTACCAATAACACTTACCTCCCCTCTAACACAAATCAACACGAAAATCACCACCGGGATCTAACATGGCCGCCTCACGCGCGCTCCTCTCCAACATACATACACACTCGGTAACTCAGATACTCGGCATCGCCAACTTACATCTGCTGACCTCTCCTCCCCGCAGGTCCGCACTCTCTCTCTCTCCCCCGCACTCACTCCACACTCTCTCCCCGCCACCTTGCCTCCTGCTGTCCTTCCCCCGCCACCGCCTCCCCACCCAGCCGCATCCTCCCCTGGCCGCCTCCCTCCCCAAGGCGCGGCGAGTGCCCATGGTGTCCACCCAGCTCCTAGCAACGCCTAGACAACATCATGACAAGCATGGTGGCATCAACACAACAATTCAGTAAATTCTATATCTGTAAACTATAAATTATGATATCTGTAACTATATCATAGTCTCCTATTACTTTCATACAATGTAATGTGATGCATTTGTAATTGTATCACTGTCTCATGTTTTTTTTTCATGCAACGCAATGCAATACGTCTATAACTATAGTTTATATCGCTATAGTGGAGTGTTCACCCGTCGATGAACCCCTCTCGTCCCGTCCTCTTTCATATGGGTCTCATGCTCCACTCCCGTGGAGTGTCTACCAAAGTATGTCTTTATCTTTCCATTCTCATGAAATACCTATCTGAGATAGGTCCTATGTATAAAGCTCATATACACATCCTCTAAAAAAATTGGCAAGACCATAACAGAAGCCATTCTCTGTATTTTCATCGCTGCTCATATATAAGCAAAAAGACAAAAAGTGCAAACTATTGCGAAGTTCAATGGCATGCAGACTTACATTTAAGAGTTTTGTTAAACATCATTCAGATGTTTTTTTAACTATCATTCAAATTTAGAACTATTAGATTAGAGATCCAATAGTCATAAATTCCCTCCCTTTCTCTTAAATTCTACCCCTCCCCTTTGAAAAAAAATCTCCCTCCTTCAAAAACAAGGACCCCTTGATCTCTAATCCAAAGCTTATAAATTTGAATGATAATTAGGAAAAAAACATCCGGGTGAGCATGCAAATGCTTTGTAACTGTGTATATGCAAACTTTGTGGAACTCGGCTAGAAGATAATCCATTGCATCTGGAACCTGAACATACACGACATACCATATGTAGCTTAATGGACAGTGAAGGAAATAAATTAAAGTTACCTTCTTTAGAGGGCGACAAATCTAAGTTAGATTGTATATAATTTGCTGTAGTGAGATGAGCAATGTTGTAATATAGAGGATGTCAATAATCTCCAGAATTATCTGAACGACAAAGTTTATCTTGAGGAGCCAGAAGGGTAGCACCTCGCCCAACAACTGCCATCTGAAGAGTTGTTCATGTGAAGATCAACACCAGATCGGCGTGGAGCAGAACTGAGGTGCTCCCAGAGAGCGGCGGCCTTGGCGGGCGAGGAGCGAGCGCGCGCGCGCGGCGAGCGGCGGCGCGGCGAGCGGCGGCGCGGGCGAGCGAGGCGGCGGCGGCGAGGCGGCGGCCAGCGGCGCGGCGGCGCGGCGGCCAAGCGTGGCTGTGGAGGAAGAAGAAGGAAGGGCAAAAAGGTCATTTCGCGTGGAAAAAGGCCGAGAAAAATGGAAATTAAATTAAAATTGGAAAAATCCTATATTTGCAAGAAGGTGGTGAACTCAGTCCTATATTTACAAGTACAAATAACTTAGTCCTATTTTACAAAACTACTCTCAACTCAGTCATATATATTCAATTTTCCCGGTTTAATATTAGCAGTAGGGATGAGTAAGGACCAACGATGGCGTCGCCGGAGGATATCACAATGGTGGAATTGGTGAGCATTTTCACCCGCCACACTGATGATGCTTTCTTCTCTCCATTGGTGGCATGTGTTTGTTTCGATTGAGCCTGCGGCGTCATATGTGTATGATGATATGTATTGGGGATGCTGCAATGCAGGAGACGATGGAGGAGGAGGAGGTGCTACGCCGGAATAAAAACACTTCGAGGAATAATCACCTATGACTCGAGGAGTATATGTTATAATATGGCTCCCAAGAAGTATTGCTACTGCTTAATAAAGTAAGTATCCTATTTCTTTTCTCGAAGGGTAGCTGAGAAAGCTCCTCTTTATCAGTAATACAGAACTCATATCTCTCCCCTCATTCTGTTCAAAGCTATGGTTTCCTGGAGTACGTGCACAAAATTTTGAATCTAGTGTTCATTCATTTTTTTTCAAAGAAAAAGCTACTATAGTCTACGTGTGTGTTTGTCATGCAGATTACTACAATTGGTATCTAGTTTAGAAAAAGCATTAGGTCTTGACTATCCAGGTCATATATCGTTTACATTTTTACTACAAATGCAGCTTGATAAGTTCAAAATTTACTGCTGCTGCGGAAGACAAAGATGCTTCAAAAATGCCTGATGGGGCTCTTCTCACTCTGGGGATGGGATCATGTCTTCCCCAAGTACAAGAACATGGTCCGTGTCATACTTAACTCCATGTCATGGGTTACAGCACTAACTGCAATTGTATCTCTGGCCATCACCTCAGCTGACCAGAGATCTTATGCGCTGGTCACCACCATTTATTTACTAGCTACAAGCTTGATAGCTTGCTTTACTGCGAAGCTCATCGTCGAATATGCTAAGGCATCGCTGGAAGCCAAAGCATACGCACCAAGGGCCAAGGTGCTGAGGGATGGGAGGTGGATAGATGTGCATGCAGCGAATCTGGCCCTGGGACATTGTCCCTGCAAATGCCCGTGTCCTCCGGTTTGAAAAAATTGACACAATGACATGCTGGGCCAAAAGGTCTGTTGACATCCAGATCCAGATGCGGTCAGCCGCAATGGCGTCGTGGGAGGACATCACAATGGCGAAATCGGTGAGCATTTCCACCCGCCACACTGATGATGCTTTCTTCTCTTCATTGGTGGCTTGTGTTTGTTCCTTCAGATGAGCATAGTGAACCAGGCTGTTGCATTGTTTGCCCATTCTGACGACTGCTGCCTTATCAAATGTCCTGGACCTTTTGTCACATTTACTTTTATTTTTACCCAGACGGTGAGCTCATTTCCTTTTCCGTTTCTGTTTTTGCTGAAGTCCTTCATTTGCAGCATAATAATTTCATCGAACTTCTACCTTCTACTCAGCACCATAATTTAGGATAGGTTAACCATGTTTGTGGCTAGGAATTGATGAACCATGTGGAGGTGACCACATGTGAGTGATGAGTAATTGACAGTTGTTTAGGTCAGTCGAGTTTGGTTTGGGTGGTTCGGACCCTGACGTTGCGTGGTGCAACGGACTCGATCGGACTGTGGTCAAACTTGGTCATATGGGATTAGGACGCTGATTCTTTGATTTGACAGGTTTGGACTTCGTCTGTGGTAAGTGTGATGGCATTTACGCTTTCATGTGTCGAGCGGTGCTATTTGACGTGTTTTCTTGTCTGTGTGACTGCAGGACATCGGGTGGAGTCGTGGCGAGACACGTGGACCGGACTAGCGCGGTGGCGAGGTCGAGCGGTCGGGATGTGTCGAAGACGACGTAGACTCGAGGTGGTTGCGAGACGTGCGAGGCAAGGAGCGCGGAAGCTTCCCGGAAGGTGCAGGAGGGGCGAATCGGGAAATTCGCAAGGCTGCACAAGCGGGAGCGGGCGCCGTTGGATTTAGCAGGCGTAACGGGGCGGAGACCCGTTAGCCAAGGCTATAAATAGGATTGAGGGGCTGCATGCCCACTTGAGCACTCCAAGGGTTTGATTGAGTCTAAAGAGTCTTTAGAGGGTTGTTTGGCTTTGGCTCTTTAGTTGTTGGGAGAGACAGAGTTTGTTAGCGTGCTCCCTCTGTCCTCTACGATGTCTTCTAGGTGGTAGAACAGAGTGTCCATCCCCTCCAAGCATCCATGGGTGAGGATTGAGAGGTTGGAGAGGGATTGAGAGATTGTAATCTTTCCTTTTGTATCAAGTCGGGGTATCGGGACTCCTCTGTATTCATTGTGATCCAAGAAATGAAAATCTGAAATTTTGGTTTCAAGTTCGTAGCCTCTGTTCTTATTTTCCCTCTTTGCAAGATTTCTTGATTTTCGTTGTCTTGAGTTTTTGTTTGCTGGAGAGTGCCAAAATGGATTGCTATGACATGGGTGATGCTCAAAAGCCATTTGGCTAGTTGATTCAAAGAGCAAACCAAGTTTAATTTCAGTTTTACTCTTTTGTGCTCCTCTGTTCATGCTTTTCTCATTCTAGGGTTTGAGCAAAATTTTGTTTCCCTCAACGAGATGGCATGAAATTTGACCTGGATTATCCCATGGCTATTGCTAACATATCCTCAAAGTTTCATGCCCAAAGGATCAATGGTTGGGGAGTAATTTGAGTTTTGGTTCGGTTCCCTGTATTTTTCAGGTTTGGGCTCAAATCAAGATTCCTTGCCTTATGACTGCAACCTTCTTTATCTTTGAGGTCCTCTTGCTATTAGATTTGTAGCCTCACTCTTTTGTCAAGAGTTCAGCAGCAAGAATCAAAGCATTTCATTAATTTCGGCTGCTTGCAGTACCCTCTGTTTCCCTTCATTTTTCGGTCTGAACTTTCTTCAGTCTTTGGCCGCTAGCAGTCTTTGCCTTTGGCTGCTTGTTCCCAGCCTGCAGTGTGTGCATTTCGTTCGGCCAAAAACTGTCCCAGGAAGGTTTATTCCTTGCAGCTGAAAGGTGTATTTCTTGGTTGCACAAAAGACGATTGGAAATTTTTGTCTTTAGTGCTCATGTATTAGAACAGATGCATTTCAGTTTGTCTCTTCTCGTTTCATGCTTGCACTAAAGACGATTGAGTATTTTTGTCTTTTAGTGCTAGAAGACCAATCACTTCTTTGTGTTTGCCTCATACCGCATCAAAAGAGGACTATTTGAAGATTTCTCGCGCCTCTTTATTTCTGTTTTTAGTGAAGTTAGTCTCCCGTTCGCTCTCTCTTTAGGCGATATTTTTGGTCGATCCGTTTACGTGTCACACAGATTTTGTTTCTTAGCTTTATAGCTATTGAAAAAAAAATTGCAAGTGGATACTTGGGGTAATTTTAAAGGGCTCCATTCACCCCCCCCTCTGTCGCCATTTCGGTCCTACAGAATGATTGTGTAACAATTATCCGTATTCAGAGCTAAATCATTTGTATCATCAAGTAAAGATTTTGCTATTAAACAATTGTGTTCAGGTAGGATGTTCTCCTACCAAAGTTCCCTAAAAAAACAACAGGCTTGTATTCATCCTGTTAAGAATTTAGTACGTGGTGGCGGTAATGTTAGTAATCGCTACTCTTCCTTCGCGGAGAGAAAGAGGAGCTCCCCCTCCCCCTTCCCCTCCCTCCCTTCCGATCCCGCCTCCTGCCGTCGCGGAGCACACCGCCGGCACCGGTGGTCGCAAGGAGGGCGACGGCGGGCTTTATCTTCATCTCGGCTTCTCCCCGGGCGGCGCACGATGCGCGGGCGCCAGATCTTGTGCGAATGCCGGGCGCACGACGGCGAGGCGCGCGCGGCTGCCGGGAGCGAGCGGAGAGATTGCGCGCGAGGAGCCCTACTTTGGGGCACCGCAGACGGCGAGCAAAGCCGCCGCCGCCGCGTCTCCTCGTCTCCTCCCGCCGGATCTGGGCTTTGGCGGCCGGATCTGATATTCCCCCCGACCGGCGTAGAGCTGGCGATAGAGGTGAGGAGACGGAGGTACCACCGGAGCGAAGCGGGAGATTGCGCGCGAGGAGCCCTACTTTGGGGCACCAGACGCAGCGAGCGAGCCGCCGCGCCGCTCGTCTCCTCGTCTCCTCCCGCCGGATCTGAGCTATGGGCGCCGGATCTAATTTTCCCCCCGACCGGCGTAGAGCTGGCGATAGAGGTGAGGAGACGGAGGTACCACCGGGAGGAGGGCGGTGGCGGGGCTTTTTCCCCTCACCGGCGGCGGTTCCGGCGGCCTGGTGGCCGGCTTTGGCGTCTCTCGGCCTGGATCTGCGGCGCCGCGGTGGGCTACCGAGTCATGGTGCGGCGGCTTGAGCGGGAAGGCACCTCTTGGTGCATGGAGCTTGAGTGCTCCGCTGGTTGGTGTCGCTCGGCTCCGGCGAGAAGGCGGTTAGCGGTCTCCTTGGCGGGACATCGTCGGCGACAAGCGGGATCCAGTTTTTGGCTCCTGCGGATGAGCTAAGCTCGATGAAGAAGAGGCGGTGCGAATCTTGGCAGTGGGCTTCACTACCGATGAGGTTGGTGGAGGAGGCCGACCGGTGCCGGCCGATGACTTCTTCCGGGGTTCGATGGGTGTTTGCTTCACTGCCGATGAGGTTGGTGGAGGAGGCCGATCGGCGTTGTTCGGCGCCGGCGCCGTATAGCCGGGAGGTGGCAGGAGTGGTGGCTGCTGGGTTATCCAGGGTTCCTTGGCGCGACGTTGCTCGAGCGGGAAGCGGCTTGTGGTGGGTTCATTGGATTTCATGCTAGAGCTAGGTCTAGGTGTACCGAGTTAGAGAAGGAAGTAGATAGACTATCACGGGAGATTACTTCACTTAGATCTGCTCCCTCCCGTGACGATTGTGATACATGCCCTGCTTTGCTTGGAGACATGGAGAAACTAAGGATCTCTCATGATAGTTTGTCTTCGAGCTTGATGTGCTTAAGGTGGAGAATGTTAGTCCGCTTGCTGAATTAGAGTTGAGTAGGATGGTCATTACCCTACTTACTACCGATGAGACTACTTCTCCCACCTCATGTGAGGTTAAGGACATTCTTTGCTAGAGGACCTTATGCCATGCTCCTTGATCTGCCCGATTCTTGTGAAAATTGCAATAATTTAAAAATGAACCTAAAGCGGGCGAGATCACAAAATTGCCGAGTTGCATGCTTCTTTACTTGAGCCTATTGATTCATGTTTGAACTGTCCCAAGTTAATCTGCTGAACTTGAAGTTTGTCTCAAAACAGTTTCAAGAATCGATTGACAACAACAAGAAAATGGCTCAAGATGCGACTAAGGATCTGTTAGCTCACCATGCATTAGTTGTGATAAACTAAAACTTGAACTCGTTGCTTTGAATGACAAATGTGTGAAGCTAACTAAGGACTTACTAAGGAAGAGCCACAATCTGGTTGTGATGTGATTGATGGTGTGGGGGAGAAGCCCTAGGGTAAGGGTGAGACGCCTAGAGACGCGAACCAACCTCGCTAGTAGTAGGACTGTCCCTCGAGTCGGTGTGCGTGCACAAGCCATTCTTTCCTCTACCGTTGGTTCTTCTTCGCCTCCTTACCTCCTGTTGTTCCCTCTTCTCCTGCTCTTCTTGCACCTCTCTCTTCGGGAGTGTCGGTACCTTATGAACACTCTCGAGAGATTTGTAGGCGGCAAGAAGAAGCTTAATCTTATTCTAGACCAGTCCAAGATTTGTAGATTTAATCAGGGTCTAGGATATGACTATTATGAGGATATGAGGAAGCATCCACCTGCTGTGCTCAGACCCATAGCACCAGGTGTGATCGAGACCGAGCCCGTGACCGAGAAAGTCCAATTTAAGTCAGCGGGCTATGTCGAGGGATTTACGACAGCAAGGTGATTGCACTGCTTTGCCGCCTCTCGAAGGCGAGCTCGACCGTGCTACTTCTACCTCTCGGAGGATGAAGTATCACCGCACCTTCGTTAGAAGGATGGACACACGGTTGATCGATGCTTCAGCGCGCCAAGATCGCGCGTAGAGACCGTGTTGAGTCTCCTAGGCGTATTCGGTCACCCGGATCTGAGTGCACCTAGGACCAGCATGAGTCTAGGTTTCATCTGCGTTGATGGGTTTGGGCAGCATCGAGGACTTGGTTTTTCCGAGTCTTCTTTTTCGTCCTCATGCTGCTCTGGTCATGACTTCCGCCGTCTGAGGGTACATCTCGTTTCCCCGTCGAGACGATTACCGCGGCGTGTTCAGCGTGTTGCGGTGTTCCACTCGCTCTCCGTGTGATCGGACCCGCCGCGCTCTTCAGTGTCCGCTCACGCACCTTCTGCTGTAAGTGACAGAGCGTAGGGTAGATAGATGTCGATCGTGCTTGACTACTTCATCCGCTCGGCGTGTTGTTCGGATTGGGTGCCAAAATCACTCTTGATTTACCCCGCGATCGAGACTTTACTCTGTTTGACTCAGTTCGCCGGCGAGGAAGGGAAAGGTTTGGCTCGTAGACTCGGGTGTTCACGACACATGACCGGAGATTCTCGTTGGTTTTCTTCCCTTGCCGTGCTCCGGTGATGAGACGATCACCTTCGAGATGCTTCATCCGGCGCGTCATCGCCAAAGGTACATGCGCATTAATGACTCTTTCATTTTGAAAGATGTAGCCTTGGTTAGTAAGCTGCAGACAATTTGCTTTCGCCTCGACTTACCGATGACGATTTCGAGGTGAGCTTTAAGAAAAATGCTTGTAAAATTCTTGATTCTTCGGGTAGTCTGGTTTGCGGGATTTCTCGTTATGGGAGGATCTTTCGTGCTGATTTTTCTGAGTCTTCTGGTGATCCTCTCAGGTGTTTAGTTGCTTCTGAGTCCCGCGACCTCTCTTTCTGGCATAGGAGACTTGGTCATATTGGATTTGACCATTTGACCCGAGTTAGCGGCCACGATCTCATTCGTGGTCCTGTCTAAACTCAAGATGGTCAAAGATCTTGTTTGCTCTCCATGCCAAGCACGGCAAGATGGTTGCCGCTTCTCACCCTCCCATCACAGATTACTATGACCGATGCACCGACAACTGCTCCACATGGACACGCTTGGACCAGGCTTGAGTGCGGTCGCAGGGGAAGTGGTATGTTCTTGTTGTGGTCGATGACTTCTCGAGGTATTCTTGGGTGTTTTCTTAGCCTCGAAGAATGAGACGTTTCGCATTTCCGAGGTCTTTTGGTAGGCTTTCTGCTGAGCTCCCGTGCCTTACGAGCGATCCGCGATGACAATGGCACGGAGTTCAAGAATTCCTACTTTGAAAGTTTCTGTGGTGAGACAGTGTAGAGCACCGTTCTCTTCTCCGCACGTCCACAATGAGAATGGCGTCGTGGAGAGGAAGAACCGTACCTTGGTCGAGATGGCCGGGACGATGCTCGATGAGTACTCTACACCTAGGAAGTTTTGGTGAGGCTATTGCGACCGCGTGCCATGTTTGAATCGAGTTTTCTTGGGCACACTTGCACCGCACTTCTTATGAGTTGAGATACGCGAAAGCCTAGCGTCTCTCATTTTCGTGTGTTTGGTTGCAAGTGCTTTATTCAAGTCCGGAACCTAGATAAGTTCGAGTCACGTTCTTGTGATGGGATCTTTCTAGGTTACTCGCCTTCTTCGCGGGCTTATAGGTGCAGGAACTGCGAGTCTAGCAAAATGGTAGAGACTGTGAGGTGACCTTTGACGAGGCGGTCAGGGGACTAGGCACGATATCTCGAGTTCTTTAGAGCAGTCCGAGACCATCTTCGTGGATGACGAGGACGATGGAGATGAGGGTTGTCTACCCGATCCAGTCCTTTATCCACCCCTTGAGGTGCCGTCTTCCACCGCACCTCCAGGTGATCATCCCATGCCTTCTGCTTCCTCTGGAGCTAGTGGCTCTGTTCCTATCTCGTCAGCTCACGAGGTAGAGGTCACTTCTTCATCTCATCCTGGACCTCCCGACATATCCGTAAAAGACATGCTTCGAGCGATGATTGGAGACTGTTCGAGCGTGTTACCCTCCAAAATCGCTTATCTCAATTCTCGTCTCCATTCTCGCTTTCATTGCCTCCTTTGAGCCCAAGGATATTTCTCATGCTCTTTCCGATGAGTCTTGGGTCAATGTCATGCATGAGGAGTTAGAAAATTTTGAGAGGAACAAGGTGCAGTCGCTTGTCGAGCCCCGCGAGGTCACAATATTATTGGGACTAAGTGGGTGTTCAAGAACAAGCAGAGCGAGGATGGAGTGGTTATTGAAACAAGGCTAGGCTGTAGCTCGGGGTTTTCTCGGGTTGAGGTCTAGACTTGAGAGACCTTTGCCCTGTAGCTCGACTTGAGGCCATTAGAATCCCGCTTGCCTTTGCGAGTTCTAAGGGTTTCAAGCTCTACCAGATGGGCGTCAAGAGTGCCTTCCTTAATGGCGTTATTGAGGAAGAAGTTACGTCGACTGACCTCCAGTTTTCGAGAACCCCAAATACCCACACCATGTCTTCAAGCTTTCCAAGCGTTGTATGGACTTAGCAGCCCCCGAGGGCTTGGTATGAGAGGCTTAAGTCCTACTTGTTGAGTCATGGGTTTGAGATGGGTAAAGTAGACAAGACTTTGTTTATCCGTAGGCTTGTAGTGACCTACGCTCGTCCAAATCTATGTCGATGACATCATCTTTGGCGGCTCTTCCCATGCTCTGGTTTCACAGTTCTCGGATGTCATGAGCACCGAGTTTGAGATGAGCATGATGGGTGAGTTGACATTCTTTCTTGGCTTCCAAATCAAGCAGACTCGGGAGGGTACTTTCTTGCATCAAGGCAAGTACACTCGTGACCTCTGAGACAACCGACATGAGTGATGGTAAGCTGTGTCGACTCCCATGGCTTCTCTGACTATCTTGACCCGGATGAGGATGGCGAGCGATTGATCGAAAAGAGTATCGCAGCATGATTGGCTCCTCTTGTACCTCTCAACGCCTCGAGACCGGACATACATTTTTACGTGTGTGCGTGCGCTGCTTTGAGCTTCTCTCGCGTTTCTCACCGCCAGCGGTGAAGCGCATCTTCGTACCGCGAGCTACCATTGACTATGGTATCGGTACTCTTCATCATCTGTCTTTCCTTGAGAGCTTTCTGGATGCGAACTTATTGGTGTAGGATAGATAGGAAGAGCACTTCGGCACTGCCAATTTATTGGCACTTCTCTTGTTTCTGGTCTTCAAGGAAGCAATCCGGTGTTACCTGATCCACCGCAGAGGTCGATGCGTAAGCGCGCCGCCAGCTGTCGCAGCAGTGCTTTGGATGGTCTCGACCTGCGAGACTTTGGGTTAGTTATCGACAGTGTTCCACTCTTTTGTGATAACACTTCTGCGATTAACATTGCTAGGAACCCGACAAACACTCGGACCAAGCACATTGACATTCGCTTCCATTTCCTTAGAGACCATGTAGAGAAGGGCGATATAGTGCTCCGGTTGTGGAGAGTGACCACCGGTTGGTGACATCTTCACCAAGCCATTGGATAGTTCGAGGTTTTCAGCTGCTGGGAGAGCTTGGGGTGGTTTGTCCTTATGGACTGTAGTGAGGGAGCTTTGGGCTTTCTTGCTTTACTATATTAATTATGCTCTTACTCCTTGTTGTTGCATTGCATTTTGGGTGCATTGGGATTAGTCCTCTAGCATAGATTAGAGTGCTTCTCTTGTCTAGTTGCTTAGACTTGCTCTTATCTTGTGCTTCAGGTTGCTTCTTATTAATCTGTTTCTTTTCTCACTAGATTGAGCTCACTCACTTCTTGTAGATTCTAGCGAGGGTCGGGCCACCCTCGGGTAGACAGAATGCGTGTTTGCTCTCTAGCGTGTGTTTTACTGGTCACCTAATAGTCCCGAGTCATATGGGGTAGATGAGAGTCGATCTGAGCCATAGTTGTCTCAATATCTTATCTATGCTTTAAGGACTACCCGTTTCTTTGTTTTCTTTGCCGACTTCTCGATTCGTATTGCTTTGGTTGTGGAAGTTCATTAGGAGCTTCGAGCTTAAACTTGACATAACTTAACTTGAACTTAAAGTTGTATCTCTTGTTGAGGGGAGCTGGATTTTCTTGCATCTCGCATTGTAAAATAACTACATTGAGCCACGAATATTATCCTATTTTGACACGTTTTCAATCTTTGTACACCTTGCCATGATTTGTGCTTTATATGCTAGATTGATCATGACTTCATATGTGTAGACTAGCTTTTACCATGATAAGTTAATTAAAATTGCCCAACTTGAAATAAAACTTGTCATGCTAGCATTTGAGTTTAGTCTTTGGAGCTATCTCTTTATGATTCATGCCATGTCAACTAGGCTTAGCTGAGTGTTGAATCTTTTATTGAGCCTTAGATTGAGCTATTTTAGTCTCTTGATGTAGCATGAGGTAGTACAATATGTTTAAAAAAGATCTCTTTGTGCGAAAAACGATTTCACCAATTCTTTCTCATGAGACGGCTTGCCATTGCACTAGGCATGAACTCGGGGAGTTTGGATGACCTAGACTATCTTCTTAAGCTTCTCGCTTGGAGTAGTCGCATAAGGCTTGAGATCTAGCACACAAAAATATCTTTTGTGCGAAAAACTGATTTCACCAATTCTTTCTCATGAGACGACTTGCCATTGCACTAGGCATGAACTCGGGAGTTTTGGATGACCTAGACTATCTTCTTAAGCTTATTACTTGGAGTAGTCGCATAAGGCTTGAGATCTAGCACATAAACAAATTTTGGGTTAGAAACGACCATGAGCTTTAAAAAAAAGACAATGTCTTATGTGCTCAATTTGCTTAAGCGACAAAAAGAACCAAGTACTTGCGCCAATGTTTCATTCTTGAGCATAGCACTCTAGTTGGTCTCAATATTAGCTTCTTGGTTCCGCTTAGCTTACTTGACATGGCCGGCATCATCCTTGGATATCTCTAGTTAGACTTTACTTCTTGATGACTTGACATTCTCACTTAATGTACTATATTTCAGATTGTCATCTATGTGTTCTAGCTAGCTTATACATGTCATGTCATGATCTAGATAGCTTCTTATAGAGTTATGGCTTGGTGTATCTCATTATGGTCATTATGGATAATTCTCATGGCTCAAAATGCTTAGAAATAATCAAACTTCGAGGAATAATCACCTATGACTCGAGGAGTATATGTTATAATATGGCTCCCAAGAAGTATTGCTACTGCTTAATAAAGTAAGTATCCTATTTCTTTTCTCGAAGGGTAGCTGAGAAAGCTCCTCTTTATCGATGTCTGAGAACTCATATCTCTCCCCTCATTCTGTTCAAAGCTATGGTTTCCTGGAGTACGTGCACAAAATTTTGAATCTAGTGTTCATTCATTTTTTTTCAAAGAAAAAGCTACTATAGTCTACGTGTGTGTTTGTCATGCAGATTACTACAATTGGTATCTAGTTTAGAAAAAGCATTAGGTCTTGACTATCCAGGTCATATATCGTTTACATTTTACTACAAATGCAGCTTGATAAGTTCAAAATTTCTTGCTGCAGGAAGACAAAGATGCTTCAAAAATGCCCGATGGGGCTCTTCTCACTCTGGGATGGGATCATGTCTTCCCCAAGTACAAGAACATGGTCCGTGTCATACTTAACTCCATGTCATGGGTTCTGACAAAGACTAACTGCAATTGTATCTCTGGCCATCACCTCACCGACCAGAGATCTTATGCGCTGGTCACCACCATTTATTTACTAGCTACAAGCTTGATAGCTTGCTTTCTTTGCTAAGCTCATCGTCGAATATGCTAAGGCATCATTGGAAGCCAAAGCATACGCACCAAGGGCCAAGGTCTTTGAGGATGGGAGGTGGATAGATGTGCATGCAGCAAATCGGCCTGGGACATTGTCCCCGCAAATGCCGTGTCCTCCGGTTTGAAAAAATTGACACAATGACATCTGGGCCAAAAGTCTGCATGACATCAGATCCGGATGCGGTCACCGCAATGGCGTCGTGGGAGGACATCACAATGGCGAAATCGGTGAGCATTTCCACCCGCCACACCGATGATGCTTTCTTCTCTTCATTGGTGGCTTGTGTTTGTTCCTTGGATGAGCATAGTGAACCAGTGTTTGCATTGTTTGCCCATTCGACGATCACGCCTTATCAAATGTCACGGACCTTTTGTCACATTTACTTTTATTTTTACCCAGACGGTGAGCTCATTTCCTTTTCCGTTTCTGTTTTTGCTGAAGTCCTTCATTTGCAGCATAATAATTTCATCGAACTTCTACCTTCTACTCAGCACCATAATTTAGGATAGGTTAACCATGTTTGTGGCTAGGAATTGATGAACCATGTGGAGGTGACCACATGTGAGTGATGAGTAATTGACAGTTGTTTAGGTCAGTCGAGTTTGGTTTGGGTGGTTCGGACCCTGACGTTGCGTGGTGCAACGGACTCGATCGGACTGTGGTCAAACTTGGTCATATGGGATTAGGGCGATTCTTTGATTTGATGAGTTTGGACTTAAATGCGTGGTAAGTGTGATGGCATTTACGCTTTCATGTGTCGGCGGTGCTATTTGGCGTGTTTTCTTGTGCGTGTGACCGCAGGACATCGGGTGGAGTCGTGGCGAGACACGTGGACCGGACTAAGCGCGGTGGCGCCGAGGTCGAAGCGGTCGGGATGTGTCGAAGACAGCGTGAGACTCGAGGTGGTTGCGAGACGTGCGAGGCAAGGAGCGCGGAAGCTTCCCGGAAGGTGCAGGAGGGGCGAATCGGGAAATTCGCAAGGCTGCACAAGCGGGAGCGGGCGCCGTTGGATTTAGCAGGCGTAACGGGGCGGAGACCCGTTAGCCAAGGCTATAAATAGGATTGAGGGCTGCATGCCCACTTGAGCACTCAAGGGTTTGATTGAGTCTAAAGAGTCTTTAGAGGTTGTTTGGCTTTGGCTCTTTAGTTGTTGGGAGAGACGAGTTTGTTAGCGTGCTCCCTCGTCCTCTACGATGTCTTCTAGGTGGTAGAGCAGTGTCCATCCTCCAAGCATCCATGGGTGAGGATTGAGAGGTTGGAGAGGATTGAGAGATTGTAATATTTCCTTTTGTATCAAGTCGAGTATCGGGACTCCTCTGTATTCATTGTGATCCAAGAAATGAAAATCTGAAATTTTGGTTTCAAGTTCGTAGCCTCTGTTCTTATTTTCCCTCTTTGCAAGATTTCTTGATTTTCGTTGTCTTGAGTTTTTGTTTGCTGGAGAGTGCCAAAATGGATTGCTATGACATGGGTGATGCTCAAAAGCCATTTGGCTAGTTGATTCAAAGAGCAAACCAAGTTTAATTTCAGTTTTACTCTTTTGTGCTCCTCTGTTCATGCTTCTCATTCTAGGGTTTGAGCAAAATTTTGTTTCCCTCAACGAGATGGCATGAAATTTGACCTGGATTATCCCATGGCTATTGCTAACATATCCTCAAAGTTTCATGCCCAAAGGATCAATGGTTGGGGAGTAATTTGAGTTTTGGTTCGGTTCCCTGTATTTTTCAGGTTTGGGCTCAAATCAAGATTCCTTGCCTTATGACTGCAACCTTCTTTATCTTTGAGGTCCTCTTGCTATTAGATTTGTAGCCTCACTCTTTTGTCAAGAGTTCAGCAGCAAGAATCAAAGCATTTCATTAATTTAGTGCTATGCATTACCCTCTGTTCCCTTCATTTTTCGGTCGAACTTTCTTGATCTTTGGCAGCTTGATCTTTGCCTTTGTTCGCTTGTTCCCGACCATGATGTGTGCATTTCGTTCGACCAAAAGCTGTCCCGAGAAGGTTTATTCCTTGCAGCTGAAAGGTGTATTTCTTGGTTGCACAAAAGACGATTGGAAATTTTTGTCTTTAGTGCTCATGTATTAGAACAGATGCATTTCAGTTTGTCTCTTCTCGTTTCATGCTTGCACTAAAGACGATTGAGTATTTTTGTCTTTTAGTGCTAGAAGACCAACTGCACTTCTTTGTGTTTGCCTCGGCTGCATCAAAAAGAGGACTATTTGAAGATTTCAGCCACTCTTTATTTCTGTTTTTAGTGAAGTTAGTCTCCCGTTGCTGCTCTCTCTTTAGGCAGTATTTTTGGTCAGTCCATTTCTGTGTTACATCACAGATTTTGTTTCTTAGCTTTATAGCTATTGAAAAAAATTGCAAGTGGATACTAGGGTAATTTTAAAGGCTCCATTCACCCCCTCCATCGCCATTTCGGTCCTCTGAGAATGATTGTGTAACAATTATCCGTATTCAGAGCTAAATCATTTGTATCATCAAGTAAAGATTTTGCTATTAAACAATTGTGTTCAGGTAGGATGTTCGCCTACCAAAGTTCCCTAAAAAAACAACAGGCTTGTATTCATCCTGTTAAGAATTTAGTACGTGGTGGCGGTAATGTTAGTAACTGCTACTCTTCCTTCTGCGGAGAGAAAAAGAGGAGCTCCCCCCTCCCCTCCCCTTCCCCCTCCCCTCCCCTTCCGGATCCCGCCTCCTCGCCGTCGTCGGAGCACACTGCCGGGCACCGGTGGTCGCAAGGAGGGCGACGGCGGGGCTTTATCTTCATCTCGGGCTTCTCTCCCCCAGTCGGCGCACGATGCGCGGGCCGCGAGATCTTGCGCGAATCTGGGCGCCGACGGCGAGGCGGCGGCACTGCCGGGAGCGAGCGGGAGATTGCGGCGCGAGCCCTACTTTGGGGGCACCGGTACGGCGAGCAAAGCCGCCGCCGCCGCTTCGTCTCCCTCGTCTCCTCCCGCCGGATCTGGGCTTTGGCGCGGATCGATATTCCCCGACCGGCGTGAGTGGCGATAGAGTGAGAGACGGAGGTACCACCGGAGCGAGCGCGGAGAGATTGCGCGCGAGGAGCCCTACTTTGGGGGCACCGGTACGGCGAGCAGAGCCGCCGCCGCCGCTTCGTCTCCCTCGTCTCCTCCCGCCGGATCTGAGCTATGGGCGCCGGATCTAATTTTCCCCCCGACTGGCGTAGAGCTGGCGATAGAGGTGAGGAGACGGAGGTACCACCGGAGGAGGCGGTGGCGGGGCTTTTTCCTCACCGGCGGCGGTTCCGCGGCACGGTGGCGGCTTTGGCGTCTCTCGGCTGGATCTACGCGCGCGGTGGGCTCCGAGTCATGGTGCGCGGCTTGAGCGGGAAGGCACCTCTTGGTGCATGGAGCTTGAGTGCTCCGTTGGTTGGTGTCGCTCGGCTCCGGCGAGAAGGCGGTTAGCGGTCTCCTTAGCGGGACATCGTCGGCGACAAGCGGGATCCAGTTTTTGGCTCCTGCGGATGAGCTAAGCTCTGATGAAGAAGAGGCGGATGCAGATGCTGGCAGTGGGCTTCACTACCGATGAGGTTGGTGGAGGAGGCCGACCGGTGCCGGCCGATGACTTCTTCCGGGGTTCGATGGGTGTTTGCTTCACTGCCGATGAGGTTGGTGGAGGAGGCCGATCGGCGTTGTTCGGCGCCGGCGCCGTATAGCCGGGAGGTGGCAGGAGTGGTGGCTGCTGGGTTATCCAGGGTTCCTTGGCGCAACGTTGCTCGAGCGGGAAGCGGCTTGTGGTGGGTTCATTGGATGGCTATGCCATGGCCTTGAGGTGTGCAGAACCCCGGTGTGCTGGTGGTAGTCTTTTTTGTGTGTGGGTGTGCATGGTTTGCTGTGGTTGTGCTGGCGAAAGCCTTGCCGGTGTTCCTACCGGTCTCGACAACTATGACGTCTATGGACGCCATTTTCCTTCCTGAAGGGTTGTCATGGCACTCCATAGCCATCATGTACTCTGTTCTCCAGGTGAAAGCCTTGTCTCGGTGAGGCGGGCGGCGTCGACGACCCTCGTCGCCTCTTTGAAGACGTCGCTTCGGAGGTTCGTCTTCACACAGGATAGACCGGAGTTTGGGTGGCTAATTTGGAGAAGATTACGGGCTTGGTTGAAAGCAAGGACGGAGAAGAAGTTCTGAAGCTTAGTCTTTCTAGCTTTTTTCATAGTCCTTAAGATCTCTTTCTTGCTATTGTGTACTCCTCAGTGTTGAGGCTTTGGGCCTAAGAGCTCCTGTAACTTTTGGCTGTGTATATCCCTTGTGGATATAGAGGCCGGATTTTATACCCTTTGTCTATCTAAGAATTTAGTACGTAGAAATCGTGAAGTTTCTTAATACTTGGTATTTATATGCTCCATACCCATTATATCAACTATTTTCTGTCAAGTGGCAACCCATAAAGCTGTATACGACGACTTGGATTTTGAACTAGCAAAGGGCGTCGGTTGGGTCAGGGCTGGATTGATATGGCTGTATAACTTTGTCCTGCTCTTTACTCCCATTTTGATTTGTAAGTTGTTAGATTGAGAATGGGAGTTAGTAAATTACTAAATTTTCTTGCCTTCACTCCCCTGTCGTAACAGTTAATGATTCTGCTCTTTGGCAGGTCACAGATGGAGGCGTGCAAAGATGACTAGTGAAAAATTGTTGACAATATGCATGTGTTCATCCATCCTTCATATTATTTTGCTCTGGTCACTGTATGTAATACTGTCAGGCTACAGTAGCCGGTCTCCAGTTAGATAGCTTAAAACATTTTTGTAGCCTGCCATTTCACAGTGTATCACCTGTAAATACCTCAAGTAAATAAATCGCGGTTGCAACATTATACATCTGATAGATCCCACTCGATTCAGAAAATGCAATTGTGCAGTAATAACACTGTCCAAGGCTGCCTCTTTCTTCTTTTAAATTGCATGTTAGTCAAATGTTGCAAGGGCTACAGAGTATTTGCATAATTACAATATGCTAGAAACAATTAAAAATGTTTGACAGAAAAAAATAAGCCTCATTTGGGCTTGACATTCCAAAACAATTTGGGGTAGCATGCGACGGCGCGGAAGTCATCATGCAGATTTAATGCAGCGCTGGCCCGGGGTGAGATGCGGTGGTGACAATGGCGTTTGACCGAGCCAACGGGCTGGCGCGGTGTTGGGCCGAGAGAAGATGGGCCACGAGAGAAGGCCGATAAATGGGCGGGCCGCAGGAAAGAAGAAGAAAAGAATTGATGATCAATTTCAGTATTTTCCCCCCTGTGGAGGGAGGGAGGCCGTCTATTATTTATTTCCCATACATAGATGATTGGTTTCAGTTTTTCTTGTTGAAGGAAATATTTATTTATCTTGATTTAATAATGTACATCGTACACTGAAAAACCATCCGTGCTTTGCTAAAAACAGGCTCTTGGAGAGCATGGCATCATATGCTTCGGAGACATTGTGCACGAAATCTCCACAGTTGGGCCACACTTTAGAGAAGCGTCAAGCTTCCTCATGCCCTTCAAGCTCAAGTGTCCAGAGAGGAGGCTGCAAATGAAGAAGAAACCCTACAAGGATGGTGTCGACTCGGGCAACCATGGGGATAAAATCAACGAACTAATTGAGAAGCTGAACTGCGGCGGAGCTTGTGTCCAGTTGTCATTTGCGTACAAGTGATGCACCTTGTCTGTTTTGTAATAGCATAGCTGAATGTACCTTTATTTGTGAAACCCTACCTGAATGTTTGGGATCAGATTATGAAATAGCAGAATCTATTTTCATCCCCACTCATCTGCTCGTTCTGGTCTTTATGATCATCTGTCACGTGTTGAAGCTACTGTTGAAAATGTTACTTGCACTGACCGACTGGCTTGAGTTGTGAAGGTTCAGGATATTGCAAGCAATTTCTTGACTGGAGTTCTTCATGCTGCAGTAGTATCATACATTATTGGAAGTAAAATGTGGCAAACAGCAAACGGGAAGCTTGTGAAAAACGTCAAGGAATTGCACGGGTAAATTGTGCTCATGGTTGCCTGCATTGCATCGTGGGCTTGTCAAAAATTGTCCATTGCAGTTGTAATGCATCCGTGCGCACGGTTCGGTTGCTGTTGATGGCCGCCTGGCAGAACGGTTGCAGTCGCACCGCATATCCGCCGTTGGTTAACCGTAGTTCGACGCAGCCTCACCCAAGTAACCCTTCCAAACGAGCCCTCGCTCTGGCTTGCTCGCCTCCCCCGGGCGCTCTCGTCGTGCGGGTTCAGGCGGCGGCGGGCAGAATGGCCTCCGCGGCATCGGCACCGGTGTTCGAGAGGCTCGCCGGGATCCGAGTCCTCGCCGAGTCCGGCCGCTTCAATTCAAGCCCCCAACTCCCCAGCCATCAAGTTAACAGCTTTGCGCAGAATTAGTGGTAGTGCTTGGGATCCCCCCGTAATTATTCGTGGAATGCCAATTCTGATAGCCGAATCGCGCATATGATTCAGGGGTGTATAGGGAATGGTGAACTTCGACTAGAAATGGGGAAAGTTGGTTCATTTGCGCATTGAATCTCGTTATTATGCATAGAATCTGTGTATCCTTATCATTTCTGCTGCTGCTACTCATTTGTTTATAGCTGAATTTGTGTGGCAGGAGTGGTTCCTGGATCAGTTTGGTGTTCTTCATGATGGGAAGAAACCTTACCCTGGTGCCATTTTGGCGTGTATGTTCGTACAGAGACTCGTAACTTTTAGTATTCAGTTTGCCTTTGCCACTTTGTATTGCAACTGTTACAGTGCAGAAGCTTGCTGGGCGCGAAGATGGTGGTAATCAGCAATTCCTCTAGACGGTCGTCCGTAAGATCGTAACCATGGAAAAGTTTAAGTGTCTCGTTTCCTTGCAGCGATCACTAGCGGGGAACTTACACGTCAATACCTTCAGAAGTAAGCTCCCTGTGTAAAATATCTTCTGCTGACAGGTGTTAGTTGTGTATCCTTTAGGAATGCGAAGTGCAATACATATTATGACGTAATTAAAATTACCTTGCCATGATACAAACGGATCAAATTATGTTTGTCATAATATGCAACCAACTAGAGGTGTTTCTTGTGTGTAGTTGGGGATTAAACCTTATAGCGATATGCAGTTGTTTGCTGTGACTTATTCAGAAATTTATGATAAACTATCTATTAATAAGCCCCTATTTTCATTCAATTTCATAAATATAATAGGGATGGCCCGTGGTTTGCAGCTCTTGGAAGGAAGTGTATCGATCTGACATGGGGCAGTGGAGGTGCAATTTCTCTTGAGGTTTGTTGTCCTGTTACTATTTCTTTCGCAGTTGCCTCTTTGAAGTAATATCGCTTCGGCCTATGTTGCAATCCAATGGCCGGGGCAAATTAATATATCAGAATTATGAAGTACTAATATGGTGTGCGCAAGATAGGAGATACCATAACAAATGGCTTCTTGTTTTCTTTTAACAAGTTCGTTGAGAGTATTTGCATTGCAAATGGATTTGATCTTATCAGTAGTGCTTTTTCTTCTTTTAGGGCCTTGGTTTGCAAGTTGTGAGCAATGTTGATGATGCAGAATTTATATTAATCCATGGTGCTGAAGCCCTGGGTTTACCTACTGGTGATCCACTTCCCAAAAGTCTTGAGGAGCTTGAGCAGGTTCTAATGCTAGGTCTAGAAAAGCGACTTCCAATGGTGGTAGCTAATCCAGATTATGTCTCTGTTGAAGCTCGAGATCTGCGTGTCATGCCTGGTATGATCATAAGTTACTTTGTTTCATATTTGATGCCATGTTGATTATTTATTTATTTGACAGTTATCGAATCATACTTCTTAGACATACTTCTTAGACATTGTTTATTGATGAGAGTACGATAGAAATCTTTTTCTCAGTATGTACGGATATACTGCCTTACTCTGTCAGTGTCAATTGTTGGTTGTAACATGACACAAATGGTCATTCTGTCTCTTTCAGGCACTCTGGCAGCCAAATATGAAAGTCTAGGTGGTGATGTAAAATGGATGGGGAAGCCTGATATGGTAATACATGGCATGTCTCCATTTTGTAGATTACATGAAGTCAGGAACGACACAACTACTTCAACATGATACACAGTTGAAATATCACTCAAAGAATATGATGAACTAAAAGGTTGTGAATTTGTGGATGTACATGGTTACTTGCTTTTAATAGCCTTCTCTAGAATGTCCTGAATTTGTTGGACCAGATGGCAACAAAGGGGGGTGGTGCTAATTCGAATTTTCTCTTAAGTATTCAAGATTCTATTCTCACACAATTACAGAGTAGCAGAAAATAGAATTTTCATCCAAAAACTTAAGACAAATGGCTCAAAAACACAAAACCTTGAAGCCACCACTTCCCGGCGGTCTAACTGGCATAGAATTGGTGGTCTGACCGGTCCCGTGCGGTCTAATCGTTGCTACAGTAAAATCAGGGCAATGAGTAGTGTTTTCAGCCCGATTTCGAAAACCAAAATTGAGAGAACTTTTGATCCGTAGATCCAAAAGATATGAAATTTTGCAGAGATCTTTTCTAGTGGATTGTGAACATATTATAATAAATGATCATGAAAAACATGTCCAAAATTGAGACTTTTTTTAGCTTGAAGGAGAGGTGCACCAAAACAGAGTCAAAACCCCAAACGGTGAATACAACTTGCTCGTGGAATAAAAGTCTTCTGTATTTCCTCCATTTTCTCTCCAACTTCAACACAAAATAAGCAATCAGATTATGGCTTCTTTGGTAGATCCTTAGTTAGCTTCACACATTTTTCATCCAATGCAATCAATTCAGATTTTAATTTTTCATAATTATTGCATGGTAAGCTAACAGGGGCTTTAGAAGCATATTGAGCCATTTTATTATTATCACACATGTTCTAAAATTGCTTAGAAATATAAAGTTTAGCAGTCAATTTCGGACAGTTGGCACAAGAAGCAACAAGATCCATTAAAGCAGGTTGCATTTCAGCAATTTTATGATTTGACTTCTTTAAATTAATCCTCAAGTTGCTATAGCTATCATAAGTTTCAGGCAGATCAAGAAGTATGGAATATAATACTCTAAAGGCATTGTCATTATCATCACATGAGGTGCAGAAAGTAGTCTCAACAGAATCAGAATGTAAAGGAGCAACTTTATACATCTCTAATTCAATTAACAGACTAATATTCTCCACTATAAGCAAATCTAACTCAGAAATCACACTATCATGCGAGATCTTTAGCTTCTCCATATCTCCAAGCAAGGAAACACAAACATCACAATCGTCACGAGAGGAAGAAGATCTAAGTTAAGTAAGCTTCCGTGACATGCTCTCTACCACCTTCTCTAACTCGCCACATCTAGTTTTAGACCTAACATAAAACTTTTTTAACTTGAGAAAAGTATCATTTAGCTGGTCGTAGGAGGGACGTACCTCATCGGAGTCACTGTAGAGATCATCATCGATGATGTCATTCTCGTTAGCCATGAAGCACATGCCGGTGAAGTTGTTGCCGCCCTTGGTGTCCTTCTGCGGATCATCCTCGTCGTCATCGTCACTCCAGGCCTCCATGTCTCTGAAGTCGAAGTTGTCAAAGGCAGTATGGATGCGATGGAAGAGCTTCTTGGCCTTGCCAAGGTTGCAGTACTTCTTTTTCTTTCCTTGATCACGAGCTAGAGGCTTCTTGTTGCGATTCTTGCTGATGTAGTCTTTCTTGCTTACACCGCCGTAGTTGTTCTTGCCTTTCTCCAGCTTGGGGCAATTCGCTCGAATGTGGTTGGGCCACCACACTCGAAGTAAATCATCGGACCTCCTCTCTTTCTCTCTTTAACCATCTTATATGTGTGTGAGAACTTTCTGGTTAAAAGGGCTAGGTCGCTCTTTGGAAACTACTCAAATTGGTAATCGCTCATCTTGCACAAAGCAGCCAAAGAGAATTCAGAAGCACCATCAGACGATGCTCTAGAGGTAGAAGTGGGATCGATGACCAAGGTCATCGATTACAACTTTGTCTTGCGAGAGACGATCTCAATCTCATGAGTCTTGAGGCGTGAGTACAGCGCATCAACAGTCAAGGTCGACAGATCAGTCATGTCCTTGATGGTAGTCACTTTCATCTCCCAAATTCTGAGATCCAAGGCAGAAAGCATCTGACGAGCATTATCCGAGTCTGCGTATGTGAGACCAACAGCTCAGAGGTTGCTCAGAATCTTGTGAAATCTGCCAGAGAACTCATCCAAGAACTCACCAGCATCTCGAGTTTGTTGTGTTCACGCTTGTACTGGTCCTGTCGGACAGTCTTGATCTAGGTGGTGCCTTCATAGTATGCATCGAGGGTCCCTTAGATATTGAACATTGACTTGAGATGAGAGATACGATCAAACTCACTTCGGCTAAGACCCTGAATGATGATGTTTCTTGCCTTAGTGTTTGCCTCAACATCTAGCATATTCATAGCTGTGATGTCATCCTCGGCAGGAATAACAAACTGAGTCTTAATCTTCTTCCAAATCGCATGGCCTTCAGTCTGAATGTAAGACTCCATCCTACTCTTCTAAAAGGGATAGTCGACCCTATCGAAGATAGAAGGCTTGGTAGAATACTTGTCTACTATCATGGCTCTTAAGACCGGTTAAGATCAATGGGAAGAGCTAACTAGGCTCTGGTATCACTTGTTGGACCAGATGGCAACAGAGGGGGTGAATGGTGACAACTCGAATTTTGTCCCAAATATTTAAGATTCTATTCTCACACAACTACAGAGTTGCGAAAAATAGAATTTTCATTCAAAAACTCAAGACAAATGGCTCAAAAACACAAAACCTTGAAGCCACCACTTCCTAGTGGTCTAACCAGCATAGAATTGGCGGTTTGACCGGTCCTAGGTGATTTGACCGCTCCTTCAATGATAGTCTGACTGCTGCTATAGCAAAATCAGGGCAATGAATAGTGTTTTCAATGCGATTTCAAAAACCAAAATCGAGAGAACTTTTGATCCGTAGATCCAAATAATATGAAATTTTGTAGAGATCTTTTCTAGTGGATTGTAAACCTATTTCAATAAACAATCATAAAAATATGTCCAAAGTTGAGACCTTTTTTATTTTATAGGAGAGGTGCACCAAAACAGAGCCAAAACCCCAAACAGTGGATATAATTTGCTCGTGGGATAAAGATGACCAAGAAGGGTCTAGATGTATTTTCATATGTCACAACAAGGGGCTCGATTGTTCACCATACTCGAATGTCGTTTACCTTACTCAATATCCCGCTGCTTACGATCGCTCATAATATTCGAGCTTCATTGACTTGCCATCGGAACACGAACGCATGCTTGTCAAAGTCGAGCGCCCCTGACCGCTTGTCAAACTCGTACGTTCCCGACCGACTTCTGTACTCGGTCATTTATGACTACCCGCCGTACTCGAGCACTTCCGACCACCTTTGGCACTTGTACGCCTTCAACGGCTTGTCAAACTCGGACACTTCCGATTGCCTTCAATACTTGGTCGCTTACAATCGCTTGCCGTACTCAAGCATCGTCAACCATCTTTCACACTCAGACATTTACGACCACCTTTGGCGCTCGTGTGCCTCCGATGGCTTGTCGTACTCAGACATCTCCGACCACTCGCCGTACTCGAGCGTCTCTGACCACCTTTGGTACTCGGACGTCTTCAACCACTCGCCGTACTCGAGCGCCATCAACCACCTATCATACTCGGACTCCCCCGACCATCCTCAATACTCGGTCTCTTTCAACCCTTTGAAGTACTCGTATGCCTACTAACCACCCATGGTGCTTGGATGGGGCATGCTACAGTAACCGGTCCTGCTACAGTAATCGGTCGAGGGTCCAATGGGTTTCGACTATCAACTACAAATGGTGGTCGATGGCTTCCGACCTATGACTACGACTAGTGATCGCTATCTTTCGACTACTGGCTATTTCCGATGTCTGTAGGCTTCCAACTACTGGCTGCTTCCGATGTCCAGTGGCTTTTGACTCCCGACTAGTTCTAATGTTTGGAGGCTTCCGACTACCAGCTGCTTCGATGGTCAGTGGCTTCTGACTTTTGATTATCCATCACTCCCGGATGTCGATGGCTTTCAGCTTTCAAGGAGTCTTTTACTAG
Organism: Dendrocalamus sinicus; assembly: GCA_036346575.1. Classification (NCBI taxonomy): domain Eukaryota; kingdom Viridiplantae; phylum Streptophyta; class Magnoliopsida; order Poales; family Poaceae; genus Dendrocalamus; species Dendrocalamus sinicus. Next base: position 36,166,501 of record CM070662.1, read on the forward strand.
GTCACTTTTCGACCACGTCGATACTTGACTCCGGTGTCCTGCTCTGATAACTTCACCACTTGGGCTACGTCTACGACACCGATTCTACTACTATTATGGTCAGATTAGTCTTGCTTGATGTGAATCATGCACATCTTTAATTACCTCCATTCTATGCATTGTTTGATACCGATGAGGTTGAACGGCACAGGTGGGTGTGGCTAGTACAATGCTACGCTATCAATGGCCCCATAGACCAACAAGGCTATAGATCATGCCAATGCCCACATTTATATCAATCATTCATCACATGCATAGAGAACGTGAAGCGAAGACTGAAGGCGACGATCAATGAATAGCTTAATTGGAGGTATTCCATGGGTTTGCTTTATGGATATAATTGACCGAGAGCCTTCTGAGGCTCCGGGAACCAGGGGATCACATCACCTATGTTAGATCTGTTATACAAAGCAGACTATGGAGCGCGTATATATAAAGGGAACTTATAATTTTGTTATTCTCAAATAAATGAATAAAATACATATTTTCTCTATCTTTTCTTATGTTTATTTATTTTTGTGTACTTTAGCACACTAGTACGCGCACTCCTCATAAACCGAGGCAAGAAATGCGGGAGCAATTTCTCGCATCAAACAATTTGCAAGGATTGTAAAATGACATATGTTGAACCCTTCAATATTTACTGCTCTCGATCTGTCTGGTACAAAGAATATTGTCAGCTCCCACTTTCTATGGAGAAGGTGACATTTCTAGAATTTTTGGCACATATGGCACTATTTAGACCTATATTTACAAAAAAAATATTAGTATGCATGCCGTATTAGAAAAAAAATCTCGCTTCTGCCGCTGGGTGGCCGGGCGACAGCACTGTGGAGCTGACATGTGTGACCTAGAGCCCTGTGGCTACCTCCTGTTAGGCCACCGTGCGGCCAAGGCCTGCCATCTAGCCACCGGGCTCTAGGCGGCCTACCACGCCTTCACTGAACGGCAGGTAATTAAGCCAGCTAATTATCTACCTTAATTAGTATTTTATATGCACTATTTGTTTGAATTTTTACATATAGCAAATGAGCTAAAAATTTATGAAATTTTATGTGTAGCCTTCTGACATAACGTGCTTCATTGTGCAAGTTTTTGTCTATTTTATCCACTATGAACGTTGCTAAAAAATTCGTAAGATTACGATGTTTGTTGGAGTTGTTACATATATCAAATGACCTTCAAAAATTACAAAATTTTATGTGTAATCTTCTAACATAGTCAACCTAATTGTCTAATTTTTTTGGGAATTTTATGTTCTTTGAATTTGTCATGTTAATTAATCATATTTAGCGATATGCGATACTTATTTAATTAGTGATTAACATGCTTATTCGTAGTGCATAAAATTCCCAAAAAATAGATAATTACTACAACTATGTCAGGAGGGTGCACATCAAATTTTATAATTTTTGGAGCTCGTATGAATTTTTAAGCAATATTCATAGTGGATAAAATTTTCAAAAAATTTTTACAATAAATTATGTTATGTTGGAAGGTTGCACATAAAATTTCATAATTTTCAAGCTCATTTGCTATATTTAAAAATTCCAACAAATAGTACACATAAAATACTAATTAAGGCAGGTAATTAAGTCAGCTTAATTACCTGCCATCCAGTGGAGGGTGGCAGGTTGCTTGCCGCCTGACCACAGGGCTCCAGGTTACATGTGTCAGCTCTATAGCCCTGCCGCCGGCCACCGGGCAGCAGAATGGATATTTTTGCTAATACCACTTGTGTACTAAAATTTTTGTAAATACGGATCCGAATAGTATCATATATGCCAAAGATTAACATTTCTATGGAAAAGAAATGTCTAGATATCGCTATAACACTGACACCAGTTATAGAGCAGGGTAATGTGGATATAGTTGCTTACTTGTTGAATATCCCAAAATCATTACAGTGTCAGTTCCGCACAACGTCTTTTCCATTCTGATGAGGCCATAGAACACATCCGTTAACTTCATTTCGGCTTACGGCTTATGATTTCTCTTAAACTATAAAAGGAGACAGCTTTTACACCGTTATTTCGAAACGGTTTATTAGGACAATCTCTTTAAAGCGACTTATCAGTATTAAATTTGTTCACACAAGCATTTACACTAGAAATAAGCTGCAGCCGAAAAAATCTTAGAACCTGAAATCTCTCTCCAAGCCAGGCAAGGAAGGATCTACGAAAGTGCAAGGAAATCGATGGATTGAACAATATATACCACACGCATGCATTATTGGCGCGAAAGTTGATAGTGACGCTGAGGACCAAAACATATCGACCTGAGTGACTCAAGAAGGTCCAGACCAGATCTCATCCTATTGCTTCCTCCTTCCTTTCCTTTGAACCGCTAGCTGGTAGCCTGAAAGAGAGCCATGGCCGAGTCGCTGCTTCTTCCCGTGGTGCGTGCGGTAGCCGGCAAGGCCGCCGACGCGCTCGTCCAGAGCGTGACCGGCATGTGGGGCGTCGACGAAGACCGCGGCAAGCTGGAGCGCCAGCTGCTAGCCGTCCATCTCAAACTGGTCGACGCCGAGGTGAAAAGCGAGACCGCCCCCGCCATCAAGAGGTGGATGAAGGACCTCAAGACCGTCGCCTACGAGGCCGACGACGTCCTCGACGACTTCCAGTACGAGGCGCTGCGCCGTGATGCCCAGATCGGCGGGTCCACCACCCGCAAGGTACTCGGCTACTTCACCCACCACAGTCCAATTATGTTCCGTCTTACTATGAGCTGGAAGCTGAGAAAAGTCCTCAAGAAGATCAACGAGCTTGTTGTGGAGATGAACACGTTTGGCCTGGCGGAGAACCGTGCAGAGGTGCCGCAAGTTCTTTATCGCCAGACACACTCTGGACTAGACGAGTACTCACAGATCTTTGGCAGAGACGATGACAAGGAAGTGGTGATCAAGCTGCTGCTCGACCAGCGAGATCAGCAGAAGGTGCAGGTGCTGCCTATAATAGGGATGGGGGGTTTGGGCAAGACCACACTAGCGAAGATGGTGTACAACGACCGCAGGGTTCAGACGCACTTTGAGCTGAAGATGTGGCACTGTGTGTCAGAAAACTTTGATGCTTGTCCTCTTGTGAAATCCGTCATTGAATTGGCTAAAGGTGGAACATGTGGACCGTCCGACACCATCGAGCAGTTGCGCAAACAACTGCTGGATGCCATTGGCAGGAAAAGGTTTCTACTCGTTCTTGACGATGTGTGGAATGAAGATGAGCGAAAGTGGGAGGACGACCTGAAGCCACTGCTGTGTTCTGTTGGTGGACCGGGAAGCGTTATAGTCGTCACAAGTCGAAGCCCGCAAGTGGCGCGTATGATGGGCACGCTAGGGCCCCATAGGCTAGCATGTCTGAATGAAGATGATTCATGGAAATTGTTCTCGAAAAAAGCATTTAGCAAAGGGGTAGAAGAGAAAGCAGAATTGGTCATCATCGGCAAACGTATTGTCGAGAAATGCAAGGGTCTGCCTCTTGCTCTGAAGACAATGGGTGGCTTGATGAGTTCAAAACAGCAAGTGCAGGAATGGGAGGCCATCGAAGAAAGCAACGTTGGGGATAATGGCAGAGGCAAAGATGAGATCTTGTCCATTTTAAAATTGAGCTACAGGCACCTATCATCTGAAACGAAGCAATGCTTTGCCTTTTGTGCAGTTTTCCCGAAGGACTATGAGATGGACAAGGACATGTTGATCCAACTATGGATGGCAAATGGTTTTATTCAAGAAGATGAGACAATGAATTTGGCAAAGAAAGGAGAACTCATTTTCCATGATTTGGTTTGGAGATCCTTCCTCCAAGATGTGAAACCGAAGCAAGTTCATTTTTTCCGTGACACAACATACGAGTCAATCGGTTGTAAAATGCATGATTTAATGCATGACCTAGCAAAAGGCGTCACGGACGAATGTGCAACAATAGAAGAGTTAATTCAGCAGAAAGCATCTATCAAAGATGTCCGTCACATGTGGATGTTACTTGCTGAACTGGAAGAAAACAGAGGTGTGCTGAAAGGCAGGGCATCTCTCCGCACTTTGTTACAGCCATTAATATCTCACAGGGATCGTAAGGAGTTCCAACTGACGTCATTAAGAGTGTTGTGCTGCCTTTAAGATATCTCGACCATAGCAAGGTCATAAATGCAAAACATTTAAGATATCTCGACCTTTCTGGGTGTGGCATTGTTAGCTTGCCAAATTCAGTATGTGTGATGTATAACTTACAATCGCTGAGGCTCAATGGTTGCAGCAATCTAAAATATTTATCGGATGATATGAGAAATTTGAGGAAGCTCATTCACCTTTATCTTTTTGGATGTACAAGTTTGGAACGGATGCCACCGAATGTCAGTCGATTGAAGAATCTTCACACACTAACAACATTTGTCGTGGACACTGAAGTTGGTCGTGGAATCGAGGAGCTCAAAGACCTGCGGCACCTTGCCCACAGGTTGGAACTGTACAATTTGAGAAAAATAAAGAGCTGGAAAAATGCAAAGGAAGCCAATCTCCAGCAGAAGAAAAATCTAACTGAATTATTTTTGTATTGGGGTCGTGAACAAGGCTACATGCCTGAAGATGAGATCACTAATGACGAGAAAGTGTTGGAGTCTCTTGCACCTTATAGTGAGCTCCAAATTTTGGAGGTACATGGATACGGTGGCCTAAAAATATCACAATGGATGAGTGACCCTCAGAAGTTCTGGTGCCTAAGAAAGCTGTATATATCCAACTGCCCAAGATGCAAGGATCTACCTGTGGTATGGTTGTCAGTCTCTCTTGAGTATTTGAGCTTACGCAACATGGGTAGCCTAAGCACATTACTTAGGAGCATTAAGGTGGAAGCTGAAGGATACAATACCCCAGTGCAATCTTTCCCTAAGTTAACGGAGATGGTCTTAAGTGCGCTACCGAGCTTGGAGAGATGGGCAGAAAGAAGTCTAGGAGAGCCTAATAGCTTGGTGATGTTTCCTCAACTCGAAAAACTAAGTATACACGATTGCCCGAAACTTGCGAGTGTTCCAGTGAGCCCAGTTCTCAACGAACTGGTTATAACAGGTATTGTTCCTATGAGAAACATGATGCTGCCTCTGGAGGACCAGCAAATCCAAAGCCAAACTGCTCTAGAAAACCTTCGGAGTTTGATACTATACGGTGCCAAGTGCTTTGTAACAGCACCCAGTCTGTCAAAGCCGCATCTTGGGCTTTGGGAGTGCTTCGCCTTTGTGGAGATATTGGACATTTCCTGGTGCAACGAGCTTGTCTGCTGGCCAGTGGATGAGCTCCGATGCTTGGTTCGCCTCCGCTCTCTGCGTATTTCGTATTGTGACAAGCTGGAGGGGAAGGGTTCATCATCCGAGGAAATCCTTCCGCTGCCCCAGCTGCAGTGGTTAATTATTGATAGCTGCGACAGTTTGCTCGAGATTCCGAAGCTGCCCGCATCCCTTGAGCACTTGGGGATGTATTTCTGCAAAAGTTTGGTGGCGTTGCCGTCAAACCTCGGAAATCTGGCAAAGCTGAGGGTGCTCTACATGCGGGACTGCATTGGCCTGAAAACATTGCCTGATGGGATGGATGGTCTCACTTCTCTTAAGCGATTGGCTGTTGAGGGTAGTCGAGGGATGGAGAAATTCCCGGAGGGTCTCCTCCAGCGGCTCCCGACCCTCAAATACCTATCAATAGTTTCCTGCCCCGACTTGCAAAGACGTTGCGGAGAAGGTGGGGAGTATTTTCACTTGGTCTCTTCCGTTCCACGTAGACACATCCCCTCCAGCTGACTCTCAACTGATGGAGGTGCGTTATCTTCTCGTCTCGTCCATTATCTTCTCTTTTTAACGCTTCACGTATATCAACACGAAAATCACCACCGGGATCAAACATGGCCGCCTCCGAATCCTCCGATAGCGATCCTCTCCAACCCGCACGCGACCGCGGGCCCTACCACGACGAGGGCGCAGGCCCGCCTCCGATAGCGATCCTGTCGTCGCCGACGGCGTGGCCGAGAAGCTCAGCGAGGCCGAGCTGGCCGTGGTGCGGCAGTTCGCCGACGTGGAGTGCGCGTACGGCATGTCCCCCGCCAAGCGAAGGTGGCGCAGTTCGACGGCGTCGGGATCGACAACGTCGACTTGCTGGCTGCGACCGAGGCGGGCTGCCTCGTCGTGAACGCGCCCATGGCAAACACCGTCGCCGCCGCGGAGCACGGCATCGCGCTGCTCGCCTCCATTGCGGGCAACGTCTCGCACGAGACAGATGGCTCAGATCCTATCTCCTTACCACACCATTGCCATCTCCTTTACTAGCTACGACACTCTTCATCCCCTTTTGTCTTCCTCCTTACGCACGCACCCATGATATTAATCCTTGGAAGGGGTGAAAACAATTCTTGCTAATTATGGACGAAAATAGCTAGTAAGTATTTCAGGCTACTAAAAATGAAGGGGGGCTCGAATAATACTCTAGTTTATGTTTTGCTTTAGTATGCAAACTATGAACATCATTATTTAACTGTCTTTGCGTTAACATTGGTAGAACTCTAGTTCATCAGGTCTAGTTAGGGTACCTGAGACATCTCAATATTTAACTTCTCTCTGGCTTAATCAGGTGCCTTTAACCACTTCATCAGAAGGGGAAAATAATGTCAGTGGAAGAACTCAGCCAGGGAACTCAGCACAACCAGTGTTTTCAATTCTCAACCATCAAATCCAACTATCACAACTTCAACTTGCAAGGGCCATTCCTCGCAATATGGCTAATATGTTGTCCTTTCTTTCTTTTTTTCCTACTCCTGTTTTGCCATCTGTATTTCGCTCTTTTAATTTTTAGCACCGGTGATAGGTTATTCCTGATTCTCTGATGACTCGTTTGGGGTATATCAATCGCATGAACCAAGTACTACAAAATAACGGTATCATAATTTTTGGCAGTTGGTTAAAACGTTGGTTGTCATAAAAGACGATCGCATTAATTTTTATGCTATACATGATGGCATTGCGTCCGTGGATTCAAACGCACAGCAACCACCAAGATTGGATGATGCTTATCTGAACCAAAGTTTTCCAAGTCCTGAGGTTCTAGTTTCAGTAATTGAAAGAGCCCAACAACTTCTTAATGGCAGTGCTTCTTCCGCTCTTTCTGTATGTTAGTTCTTTCCTCAGTTATATCATGTGTTTCTTAGCTTTGACAGTGATATCTTTGTTGATGTATAATTTTACCCTCCCTGGTTAATATTATATACTAATCAATGCTCTTTAAATATGAATATGTTACTATTTTAGTTTTTTAAATGATATTATGGAAATCTGAATCAATTAAAAAGACTCTTAAAGATCTCCTTTTGCCCACTCCCCAAACACAACCGTACCCTATAGTTACCTGGAATGTGGTATGTCCAGGTTGTGGTACCCCCCACAACACACCCACATGCACCAAAAAGAAAAAAAAAAAGAAACCAGCAGCAACAATCCTGTACTGTGTTCTCCATACATGTTTTTTTTTTGCCCTGGTCACAAGGCTCAACCCGTGCCATCACTCTGCTTACCCCTCCCTTGCATGCATGCACTGCTAGTGTGGACTTCCCTACCCTTGTCCTTACTGGCCGCCTTGCCATCTATGTCCATCTTGCTATGCTAGCTGTTATGACAGGGGATAAGCTAGGAAGGCGTAAGATCATTTTTCTTATGGAGGTTCTGATTTGGAGACCAATCGGTTTAGAACTTGACTGCTTTATTGCTTGATTATGAATGATACAGCTCCCCTCTTTATATAGATGAGGTTAGCCCTAACAGTATGAAAATTAACATATTCTAATGTAACCAATCAGCTAAAAATAATACTATATATATTATCTAAATATAAAAATACGCATCTAATCATTCCTAATATAAAAATATACGTCTAACTTTTCCTACTACGAAGATATACCTAAGATCATATCCAAAACAATCGTTACAGTATCTGGCTACATTATTAAATGGTACTGTTTATGCTATAGTATCAAACTGTGCTGTTCATGCTACAGTACACACGGTTCCATTGACACTAGCAGATCAGTATTAACTTTAGTAGTTAATAAGTCCTACTCAACTTTTATAACATACTTCATATTAACTGCCTACTATTTAGTATCTGCCTGAATGCTATAGGAGGATTCAAACAGTATTTATATTTGTGGGATGTTATTTGTTTGAGGGACTGATCCTATGACTGCTGACCTTTTTCTTTGTTGTCCTAAATTTCACATTTTTTTTCAACTATCTGTCTGTTAAATTGTTATATACTGTGAAATATCTTATCTAAATAAATATATGGAAGCTCTTTTTTCACGAGTCACTCCGTACGAACACGAGGAGAGGTGTGAGATGGATCGTCTGGATCTTATCTTGGCCAGATCAGATGTCTGTAGAAAGATGAGGGGACAACGCACCTACGACGACTAACTCATGCTTTTAAGGAGTAGAGATGACTGCACTCCAAGTCCTCCCTCACAAATCCTTTCCTGCAAACAGTATGATGTTTATGAAATATAAAACTCTTCAAGAACTTGAACATGCACATAAGTAGGAAAAACAAATATCTGTTGTACAGCCAAGAAGGGCCATGCTAGTTAGATAATAGGGGAAATAACTTTCACAGACTATTAGTAATGTGATAAAAAATTCTTTTTAGTGCATTTGAATCAATGAACTATAAGAGTGACATACCTGTAGATCCAAAAGTTTCAATGGCATAAAATTCACCCTCCTCCATTTTTGTTTGTTCTCCACCTTTCACGATTGGAACGGATTTCCCAGCATGGATTTGGTATGATCCAATGCTGTGTCCATTGAGGTTCCACACACTTTTTACTGCCACAAAAGCAATAGCAATCAGGCAATTTGAATCGTCATTTTGTCACTTTACTTTTATTAGTGCAGAATAAGAAAAATCTGAAACTGCACGTACCTTGGAAAACTTTCCCATTAATTTCAACCTCATATGACTCCATGACTTCTTGTATTGCAGCACCAACATCACAAAGCCGTGCATCTATTCCAGCTTCCTGAAACGAAGGAAAGGATAAATCATTATCAAATTACAATGAATGGATGATAATATAGGAGAAAAATTATTTCAAATAGCCATGTATATCATATCATTAACAAGTGAGAAACGAAACTAATATCAGGCCCAGACATATAACCATACAGAAGCAGCTAGAGAGATGACAGCACACACTATAACACTATGATTGACTAATCAAAAGTAGATATTTCAACTAAGACCTATCAGTGTGCCCCGTTGGAGCAAAGGGACACACCCATTCTGCCACCAAGCAGAGCTCCTATCAGAAATGACATGTGCAAAGATGCTTATGAAAATCCTTTGTTCGTATATCCGAGTCCATTGACTTAATATAGCAGAGCCTTCAGAGAGTTAACAAAAAATTTGTAGAAATTATTTACCTTGACACCAGTATTTGTAGCATCTCTCGATGCTTGAAGCAATGGATCAAAGATGGGATTGAATGCGACAGTAAATGCACAATCAACTATGTACCCTGGGAAGAATCACAATATCATGTTAGTTTTTGCAATTAGAAATGGCCTGAATTTATACTTGCAAGTAAAAACCCATAGAAAATATCATAACAAACAACCATGAAGGAACAGAACAAAGCAAAATAATATACATACCATCCATATGTGTCCCAAAATCCAGCTTCATCACATCATCATATTGTATTACAGTTTTGTAACAAGAATTTGGAGTCCAGTGAGCTGCAACGATTGAATTTTTTCATCAATGTAAGAAGGAATGCAGAGCAGGAAAGCACTCTAGAAGAACACCATACCAATTCAAGGAACACCCTGTTGGAAAGGCAATACCAGCCTGCAGTCCATTCTCCTTGATAAGTTTCCGAACCATGTTTTCCAAAGTTTCGCATAGTTCAATCATTAATCTTCTCACTGGTTGTTCTCAATAAATTATTGAAGAGCAATAGCATGATTAAATTATAAAAAATATGCTAATTACTATTTCATAATATTAAACATTAATTCATTGGGTTTGCTGTTAACGAAAAAAAAGATGAAACAGAATCCTTTTTGTGTTTTTTTCCAGAGGTAAAGAAGATCACTCATGCAACTTTAACCCAGAAATTGGTGTGACAGGTTTGATGAAGATAAAAATCAACATATTCCTATCATTGGATAGTTTATTACAATGGAAATTCTCTTTTGATGATAGACTTGTACTTACTCATCCTTATGTTGCTGGATTTCACCCTCAGGAAACTCTCCTGAAGGGAAAAGCTCATCAACAGGGATTGATGGAGGATCTGTCTGCTGAAGAGGGTCCTTCTTCTTCCTAATGAAGACACAAGGCATGCTCGTAAAAGTAAAACAGAACAAACCAAACAAGAGTATTAATTGACTAGCAGAACCCACTTGGACTTGCTTTTCTTCTTTTTCTTCTTTGCAGCTGCTGAAAAATATCCATTTCAAAGACAACAGTTAGACTAATCACATACCATTTCCCAAACACTAGATAGAATAGCAGAAGCTTCAGATTTAGATGAGAAACTCAGCAATGAGAACTTGCAAAGTAGTCACCTGGTGCTCCATCTTGAGATGGACCATCCGCTTGTGCTTCGTCATCATCCTCTGGTGGTGAGGACTGAGCTCCAGGAGTCCCACCATTGCTATCTGCAACTTTTGACTTCTTTCAATGATGTTACACGCGATTCTACACTAACCGCCTTATTCAGATTCTCCTGCAGCAAAAATGGGTATTTTACTTTCCATGAAAATGAATTTACAGCAGTGCGAGGGACATTCGAGAGAAGGATGCTATATGAAGTTCAACAATCCATGTAACCACAGTCGCTGCCATCACTTGTAGGAGTCTTGCAATCACATAAGACTTTCTAACTGAGCTATGGAAAGGCTGGCCATGTCCTCTAATCAAAGGCTTAGTAACAACTATTAGGACAGTTCAGGCCATAAGTTACAAGGACAGATTGACATAAAGTATGAACACAATGTGACCAAGAGAACCAATGAATAGGCAAATATTGCAGGAAACATGAGTACGTAAGAAACATTGGGTAGTTATGATGATTATTACAAGACCAATTCCACAAAACAGAATAGCTTCCAATAGCTTGTATGGTTCTTGCCTGTCCCCAACATGTTCTCCATGTACAAATGTAAGTATGAACAATAAGGGGTGACGATAGGGCCTGTTCGGATTACCTGTATTCAAGCCCATTCAACTTAGGAAGTAAACAACAAGGTTTATAACCAAGTTAGGTATGCTCACTAAATCAAGTCATGCATAAATTGTAGAGTGCACCAACTGTATCCTGTATGTTTTTGTCTGTTTGATCGTTAGATAGACCATATCAAACCGTCCAACGCTACAGCTACGCACCAATGCTATCACCTCAATCCACCTCAACTCTTTGCAACAATTGCGGTGGAATCAAGCAACAAGCCAACAACAATACAAAATCAACAGCAGCGGAGCCGGCTACTGAATCTAAGGTTAATTGCAACTATTATAGCATCTAATATCACAAGTAACAGTCTACAACCTGTAGCTCTATTGCATCGGCCAACCCTATTAACCGAAATTAAGGTCCTCATCTGGACATATTTGCGAAATCCACAGACGCATTCCTAACAACATGCCCACATCAGTTTCAGAATCTCGCGTTACGGAGCAGCACTAGTACCACCTCAATGTAGGATTCGCGTTCCAGTAGCATCACTGGTCACCACCAGACACAATCACACACAAAGCAACGGTACGGCGTACCTTCAACCACGGTCGATCACAGGCCCCCGCCGGAGCAGGAGCGCGGGGCTGCAGACGCCAGCGACGCCGGCAGGTTCTGCGGCTATGCGTGTGGGTAGGGTGACGGTAGGGTTAGATCTGGACCATGGCTGCTAGCATCCCCTTAATGGGCCGAATTTGGCGTCGGACGAGCCCATCAAGGGGTACCCCAGCAGCTGAACTCCTCGCGCCTCCCAAACCCTCACCTCCCCGACCGCCGCCTCTCCTCACCTCGCGCCTCCCAAACCCCCACTACCGACTTGCATCCGCACATCAGAAAGATTTTGAACAAGCTGCGGTTGACGCAGGTCCTAACCGGCGTGTTCCTGAAGGCCACTGAGGCAACTCTGAAGAGGCTTCTTATTGTAGAACCGTTTGTCACTTATGGGTAACTGAATGCAAGCATCCTTCTCCATTGCAGTGTATAAAAAAAGTGATCCGTTGTTTTGTTAGTTTGTAGTTTGTGGTGTTGAAATTTTGTTTGCCGGCGTGTAACAATAGGTTCCCGAATTTGAAAAATGTGAAGGAGCTTATTTACAAGAAGGGCCGCGGTTCTTGGACAAGGAGCCTTTCCCTCTTACAAGCAATGATCTACTAGAGAAGGTATTTCTTTCATAGCATCTTCTATAGATTGAGGCTGAGAGAATTAGTGTGATGATTGTTTACTATAGTCCATTCGCTACAAAATAAGTATGTGGAATATTATTAAGGCATAGCTATGGATATGTCTGTCAGTTTTATGATATCTCTTCCCCTTCCACCAATATAATTTAATCTGGAGGAATTAACATTATATAAAACTTGAATTCCGTGAGTATCCAAATTTAATATCCTATTAGACTGGTCTGATCATCTTTGTTATGTGCACTTCTGTGGCGAAGCTATTTTCCGGAATCCTTCCACCAGGAAAAAAATTCATTTTATGTGACGCTTAAGCTTTTGCATTGATGATCAGTTTCAATACCCCCTTGTGTGGGGAGGGAGGTCGTGTATTATTTCCCATACATAGATTATCGGTTTCAGTTTTTCTTGTCGAAGGAAATATCTATTTATCTTGATTTAGTAATGTACAAAGTACACTGAAAAACCGTAACCTGTGCTTTGCTAAAAACATGCTCTTGGAGGACATTGTGCACGAAATCTCTACAGTTGGGCCGCACTTTAGAGAAGTGTCCAGAGAGGAGGCTGCAAATGAAGAAAAAACCCTACAAGGATGGTGGCGACTCAGGTTTTGTAATAGCATAGCTGAATGTACCTTTATTTGTGAAACCGTACCTGAATGTTTGGAATCAGATTATCAAATAGCAGACTCTGTTTTCATCCCCTCTCTTCTGCTCCTCCTGAGCTTTATGATCGATCTGCCACGTGTTGCTGAAGCTAGCTGTTGACAATGTTACTTGCCCTGACCGATTGACTTGAGTTGTGAAGGTTCAGGATATTGCAAGCAATTTTTTAACTGGAGTTCTTCATGCTGCAGTAGTATCATACATTGTTGGAAGTAAAATGTGGCAAACAGCAAACGGGAAGCTTGTGAAAAGCGTCAAGTAATTGCACGAGCAAATTGTGTTCATGGTGGCCTGCATTGCATCGTGGGCTTGTCAGAAATTGTCCATTGCTGTTGTAATGCATCCGTGTGCACGGTTCGGTTGCTGTTGATGGCCGCCTGGCTGAACGGTGGCCGTGCACCTCACCCAAGTAACCCTTCCAAACGAGCACCTCCCCTCTCCACCATCCCCTTGCTCCCCCGGGCGCTCTCGTCAGGCAGCGCCGGTGTTCGAGAGGCTCGCCTTGATCCGAGCCCTCGCCGAGTCCAACCGCTTCTAGGCAAGCCCCCAACTCCCCAGCCATCAAGTTAACAGCTTTGCACAGAATTACCGCTCGTTTTGCTCATTCTCCTTACTGTATTAGTAGCGGTAGTGCTTGGGATTCCCCCGTAATTATTCGTGGAACGCCAATTCTGATAGCTGAATCACGCAAATGATTCAGGGGTCTCTTTGAAGTAGTATCGCTTCGGCCTATGTTGCAATCCAATGTCCAGGGCAAATTAATATATCAGAAGAATTATGGGCGATGACAAACATGGGATATCAAACAGATTAGTACTAATATGGTGTGCACAAGATAGGAGATACCATAACAAATGACTCCTTGTTTTCTTTTAACAAGTTCGTTGACAGTATTTGCATTGCAAATGGATTTGATCTTATCAGTAGTGGTTTTTCTTCTTTTAGGGCCTTGGTTTGCAAGTTGTGAGCGATGCTGATGACCCAGAGTTTATATTAGCCCATGGTACTGAAGCCCTGAGTTCACCTTCTGGTGATCCACTTCCCAAAAGTCTTGAGGAGCTTGAGCAGGTTCTAATGCTAGGCCTAGAAAAAGCGACTTCCAATGGTGGTAGCTAGCTAATCCAGATTATGTCACTGTTGAAGTTCGAGATCTGCGTATCATGCCTGGTATGATCATAGGTTACTTTGTTTCATATTTGATGCCATGTTGATTATTTATTTATTTGACAGTTATCAAATCTTACTTTAGAGCTTAGACATTGTTTATTGATGAGATTATGATAGAAATCTTTTGCTACAGTAAGGATATACTGCCTTATTCTGTCAGTGTCAATTATTGGTTGTAACATAACACAAATGGTCAATCTGTCTCTCTTTCAGGCACTCTGGCAGCCAAATATGAAAGTCTAGGTGGTGATGTAAAATGGATGGGGAATCCCGATAAGGTAATACGTGGCATGTCTCCTTTTTCTAGATTACATGAAGTCATGAACATCACAGCTACTTCAACATGATACACGGTTGAAATATCACTCAAAAAATACGATGAACTAAAAGGTTGTGAATTTGTGGGTGTACATGGTTACTTGCTTTTAATAGCCTTTTCTAGGATGTCCTGAAGTGAAGTTTTTTTTTTGTAGGGTAACAACCTCTTCTTAGGTACTAATATGTTATGGCTTGCTCAGGTCATGTATGCATCAGCAATGTCCCTGACAGGTGTTGATGCTCGTGAATGCATCACAGTGGGTGATTCACTACTAGGGCTGGCTATCGAGCTGTTATCGAGCTTCTTTCAAAATTAATATAGTTCGACATAAATTTATTTTATTTATTATTTAAGTGGTTATTTTAAATTTGAGCTAGCCGAGCCTTGTTAACCTTTTTCACTTGAAATGGACTTATTTTAATTTTGAACCCATTAACTACTGTAATCGAAGAAATTTTGATTCGAACCTTAACGAGCTTTTTTGCCAACACTATTGGCTACACCACGACATCAAAGGGGCAAATGCATCAGGGATTGCATCTGCATTCATTACTGGAGGGCTTCATGCGGCTGAACTTGGACTCAATGAATTTGGAGAAACTGCTGGAGCCTGGAGACGATGCCATCAATACGTTGTGTTGCAAGCATAGCTCCTATCCCTCTTATGTTTTGCCTTCATTTACATGGTAGAAACACAGTGTAGCTTCAGGTACATCCTTCACACTAGAAAGCGATTTAGGAAAGTACTCTTTTGGATGTGCTAAAGTGAGCATCAAGCCCATAGAGGCAATACTGTGCTGCACTAAAAGTTTATGATTGTTGGAAAAAAAATCTCTGTTAATTTGATTGATACGAACTACATGCAACTCTGTGCTTTGTTAATCTTCGTAGCGTGCATGAAAGGAAGCTACTGTAAAATCTTTTAATATATAATCTAATTACATTATTCCTCATAAAATTCCTATGAAATTCTTGGGTCGCAAAACAGTGAGAGCACTCCAGCTAGGCAGGAGTTTCCAACTTCCTGTAAGTTATTTCCAAGATAGGTGAAATTACGCTGGGACTACCAATTGCTCTGTAACTTAAGCACGGCATCTTTTCCTTTCAGATAAGACAACACGGGAAGAAGGAAGATCCATCTTGCAGAATGTGAAATTCTGTTCATACCGGGCAACTAACGGAACCGATCAATTGAACACAATATACACGGCTGCTGAGTGCTGATAGTGACGCTGACGACCAAAACATATCGACCTGACTCAAGGTCCAGACCAGATCTCCTCATCCTATTGCTTCCTCCTTCCTTTCCTTTGAACAGCTAGCTGGTAGCCTGAAAGAGAGCCATGGCTGAGTCGCTGCTTCTTCCCGTGGTGCGTGGGGTGGCCAGCAAGGCCGCCGACGCGCTCGTCCAGAGCGTGAGCGGCATGTGGGGCGTCGACGAAGACCGCGGCAAGCTGGAGCGCCACCTGCTGGCCGTCCATCGCAAACTGGTCGACGCCGAGGCGAAGAGCGAGACCGACCCCGCCATCAAGAGGTGGTTGAAGGACCTCAAGGCCGTCGCCTACGAGGCCGACGACGTCCTCGACGACTTCCAGTACGAGGCGCTGCGCCGTCAGGCCCAGATCGGCGAGTCCACCACTCGCAAGGTACTCAGCTACTTCACCCACCACAGCCCAATTGTGTTCCGTCTTACTATGAGCTGGAAGCTGAGAAATGTCCTCAAGAAGATCAACGAGCTTGTTGCGGAGATGAACACATTTGGCCTGGCGGAGAACCGTGCAGAGGTGCCGCAAGTTCTTTATCGCCAGACGCACTCCGGACTAGACGAGTACTCAGAGATCTTTGGCAGAGACGACGACAAGGAGGTGGTGATCAAGCTGTTGCTCGACCAGCGAGATCAGCAGAAGGTGCAGGTGCTGCCTGTAATAGGGATGGGGGGTTTGGGCAAGACCACACTAGCGAAGATGGTGTACAACGACCGCAGGGTTCAGACGCACTTTGAGCTGAAGATGTGGCACTGTGTGTCAGAAAACTTCGATGCTTGTCCTCTTGTGAAATCCGTCATTGAATTGGCAAAAGGTGGAACATGCGGGCCGTCCGACACCATCGAGCAGTTGCGCAAACAACTGCTGGATGCCATTGGCAGGAAAAGGTTTCTACTCGTTCTTGACGATGTGTGGAATGAAGATGAGCGAAAGTGGGAGGACAACCTGAAGCCACTGCTGTGTTCTGATGGTGGACCGGGAAGCGTTATAGTCGTCACAAGTCGAAGCCAGCAAGTGGCCTCTATAATGGGCACACTTCAACCCCATCAACCATCATGTTTGAGTCAAGATAATTCATGGGAACTGTTCTCAAAGAAAGCATTTAGCAAAGGAGTAGAAGAGAAAGCAGAATTGGTCATCATCGGCAAACGTATTGTCGAGAAATGCAAGGGTCTGCCTCTTGCTCTGAAGACAATGGGTGGCTTGATGAGTTCGAAACAGCAAGTGCAGGAATGGGAGGCCATCGAAGAAAGCAACGTTGGGGATAATGTCAGAGGCAAAGATGAGATCTTGTCCATCCTAAAATTGAGCTACAGGCACCTATCATCTGAAACGAAGCAATGCTTTGCCTTCTGTGCAGTTTTCCCTAAGGACTATGAGATGGACAAGGACGAGTTGATCCAACTATGGATGGCAAATGGTTTTATTCAAGAAGAGGGAACAATGGATTTGGCACAGAAAGGAGAACTCATTTTCCATGATTTGGTTTGGAGATCCTTCCTCCAAGATGTGAAACCGAAGCAACTTTATTTCTCTGGCAGATCATACGAGTCAGTCGGTTGTAAAATGCATGATTTAATGCATGACCTAGCAAAAGACGTCACGGACGAATGTGCAACAATAGAAGAGTTAATTCAGCAGAAAGCATCTATCAAAGATGTCCGTCACATGCATGAGTTAACTGCTGAATTGGAACAAAGCAGAGGAGTGCTGAAAGGCACAACATCTCTCCGCACTTTGGTAGAGCCATTAAAATCACACAAGGATCTTAAGGGGTTAAAGCTGACGTCATTGAGAGTGTTGTGCTGCCGGAATCCTTCTATTATCCAAAGCAAGGTCATAAATGCAAAACATTTAAGATATCTCGACCTTTCTAGGTCTAACATTGTTAGCTTGCCAAATTCAATATGTTTGATGTATAACTTACAATCGCTGAGGCTCAATGGTTGCAGAAATCTAAAATATTTACCGGAAGATATGAAATCTTTGAGGAAGCTCATCCACCTTTATATTTTTGAATGTACAAGTTTGGAACGGATGCCACCGAATGTCAGTCTATTGAAAAATCTTCACACACTAACAACATTTGTCGTGGACACTGAAGTTGGTCGTGGAATCGAGGAGCTCAAAGACCTGCGGCACCTTGGCAACAGGTTGGAACTGTACAATTTGAGAAAAATAAAGAGCTGGAAAAATGCAAAGGAAGCCAATCTCCAGCAGAAGCAAAATCTAACTTCATTATGTTTGTATTGGGGTCGTGAACAAAGCTACATGCCTGAAGATGAGATCGGTAGTGACCAAGAAGTGTTGGAGTCTCTTGCACCTCATAGTGAGCTCCAAATTTTGGAGGTACATGGATACGGTGGCCTAGAAATATCACAATGGATGAGTGACCCTCAGCAGATGTTCCTGCGCCTAAGAAAACTGTATATATCCAACTGCCCAAGATGCAAGGATCTACCTGTAGTATGGTTGTCAGTCTCTCTTGAGTATTTGAGCTTAGGCAACATGGGTTGCCTAACCACATTACGTAGGAGCATTAAGATGGAAGCTGAAGGATACAATGCCCCAGTGCAATTTTTCGCAAAGTTAAAGGAGATGTTCTTATGGGAGCTACCAAACTTGGAGAGATGGGCAGAAAGAAGTCCAGGAGAGCCTAATATCTTGGTAATGTTTCCTCAGCTCGAAAAACTAAGTATACGCGATTGCCCGAAACTTGCGAGTGTTCCAGTGAGCCCAGTTCTCAAAAACCTGGCTATAAATGGATGCTGCAGCCTTCCAATCAGCTCACTCGCACATCTAACAACATTGTCCGAGCTCGAATACACGGTACAAGATATTGTTCCTATGAGCATGCCTCTGGAGGACCAGCAAAACCAAAGCCAAACTGCTCTAGAAAACCTTCGGAGTTTGAGACTAATTGGTCGCAAGTGTTTCGTAACAGCACCCAGTCTGTCAAAGCCGCATCTTGGGCTTTGGGAGTGCTTCGCCTTTGTGGAGGAACTGGATATTTACGGATGCGACGAGCTTGTCTGCTGGCCAGTGGATGAGCTCCGATGCTTGGTTCGCCTCCGCTCTCTGAGTATTTCGCATTGTGCCAAGCTGGAGGGGAAGGGTTCATCATCCGCGGAAATCCTTCCGCTGCTCCTGCAGATGTTATCTATTCAGAATTGTGATAGTTTGCTCGAGATTCCTAAGCTGCCCGCATCCCTTGAGCAATTGGTGATGTGGATCTGCGGAAGTTTGGTGGCGTTGCCGTCAAACCTCGGAAATCTGGCAAAGCTGAGGGAGCTCGACATGCAGCACTGCAGTGGCCTGAAAACATTGCCTGATGGGATGGATGGTCTCACTTCTCTTGAGCGATTGTGGGTTTTGCACTGTCCAGGGATGGAGAAATTCCCGGAGGGTCTCCTCCAGCGGCTCCCGACCCTCAAATCCCTAAGAATAGGTAGCTGCCCCGACTTGGAAAGACGTTGCAGAGAAGGTGGGGAGTATTTTCACTTGGTCTCTTCCGTTCCAGATGTAGACATTCCAGCAGTAGAACCCAACAACAACAACAACATTATCTCTTGGTTTTTGAAGAGGCTCCTCCCCTCCTGGCTCCTGCTGACTCTCAACTGATGGAGGTGCGTGTAATGCTCGCATCTCGTACTACTAATCCATTATCTTCGTTTATTACTAAACCAGAGTCCAGCATCGTCTCTTTTATTTAGTATTCTCTCTTTTTAACGCTTTCACGTATATTACCAATTAACACAAATCAACACGAAAATCACCAGCACGAGACACGAGCCCGGGATCAAACATGGCGCGGGCCCGCCTCCGATCCGCGATCCTGTTGGCGGCGGCGCCGGCGGCCTCGTCGGAGCCGGCGCGCCGGATCTCGCGGTCGGGGTCGGATGGGGCGTTGCGGCCCAAGCCGGCCGTGCTGGTGGCCGAGAAGCTGAGCGAGGCCGGCCTGGCCGTGCTGCGGCAGTTCGCCGACGTGGAGGAGTGCGCGTCAGTTCGACGCCCGCCGAGCTCCTCGCGAAGGTGGCGCAGTTCGACGCGCTCTGTATTAAGTAGTTAATAAGTCCTACTTCTGCATGATTCCCAGAATGTTATACGAGGATTCAAACAGTATTTATATTTCTTGGATGATATTTGTTTGAGGGACTGATCTTATGACTGCTGACCTTTTTCTTTGTTGTCCTAAACTTCACGGTTTGGTTTTTTTTTTTTTTGCAATTGTCCGTCTGTTAAATTGTTATATACTGTGAAATATTTTATCTGAATTAATAGATGCAAGCTTTTGTTTGGACATCTTTATGGCCTCCATTTACCTGATATTCTGTTTCAGCACCTTGCACAACATATTCACAGAGATGCATCTATGCGTAGCCAGATCCACAATGAATCGGCTCAATTGGGAGTAGCGATACAGCATTTAGGTGCCAACAAGTAATAATGCCATCTTCTCCAATTTGACTGCTGCTCTTTGGAGCAATAAGGAAGTGCTTAATTTCATTGACATGGATTACGCCAAAATTCTTATCTCCAATTTAAAAAGAAGTCATATGGAATAGAACTTTGGGCACCTAATTTCTGCACGGCAGTGCTCAATATCTTTGCATTGTAGACAATAGTTTTGAATGGCGCGGATGTCAACTCCAAAATATCTTAACAAAGCGGTGAAGGATAGAACACATATATTCACTGAAGAAAGCATTGCACAGCAGTGGAAGCAACAGATGATTGTGCCATGAGGATACCATTAGGATAAGAATTAAATTGTTTAGAAGATGTTTTATATACATTGTACAGACTAAAATAGCTGCAGAAAAAATGCTGTTCGGATAAGAAGCTGTGACTTGAATTCTATAATGTTTGCTCTAGTTTCCTAAAGCAGCCAGCTTGATTAGCAATAGTAAAGCTATTTCTTCGTTTCTACAAGAAAGATGACAAAACCAACTTCAATAATAAGGATACTCAAGGTCTGGATCTTGCTGCAAGCAGAACACAGTTTCTACACCTATCTTCCGAAGCTTATCAACATCTGGGCTCTGCACATGAAAGCAGATAACCAGATGGAGTCAAAGGAGTATTTTTTTTCTATCTAAAAGGTTGACATGTGAACCGGTAAGCAGGAGCCGATCAAGTCTGGGCATACAAAATTGTAGTTCATTCCAAGCTCATGTCTGTACATCAACACTAAAAATGATTTTTGGGAAAAAAAAGGAAAAATTTTCAGGAATGAGTGTTCACCGACAAAGCTTACTCGACTAAAAAGGAGTATAAGACATGGCGACATGCAATCGTATTCCAGAAATTTGTGCTTAAGTGGTGGTCTGAAAGTACTCAAATTTTGACTGTGGTATCAAATTTCTACCAAAAATCTAGACAATGTAATGAAAAAAAAATATCAGATGGGCAAGCACAACGTAACAGCAGCAAATGGGAATACTTCCAGTTGAGGAACAAAACTACATGTAATGGAGCTAGCACCCTCCGCAAGGCCAGTTGTTAACACACCCAGAGAAGGGGGACGTAAGAAATGCAGAAAGTTTAGATGGATGAATCGTGGCTACAAGTCCATAAAGAGGAATAAAGAAAAATTTCATAAAAATGTCAAACTAGTATGGAGAACAAGAGTTTGTTTCAAATGGATGGTACTAATCACACTAATAGCTGGGCTCAACACTTGACATCTATATGAGGTTAGGCCATTCTCCATTTTCCATCTTTGAAAGGGTTCACTAAGGCAGCGACTAGTCCATCCACCTAAACCCAACAAGTACTCAAAATAGCTAACATCTATCCTTACAAGTGACACTGAATCAGTCATGCAAGCTGTGATTTTGTCTCTTTCATATTAGGGTTAATCATCCGAGGAAATCCTTCCGCTGCCTCAGCTGCAGAGGTTATTTATTAGGGGTTGTGGCAGTTTGCTCGAGATGGGTTGTAAGCAGGAGCTTACAATCAAGTCTGGGCATACAAAATTGTAGTTCATTCCAAGCTCATGTCTGTACATCAACACTAAAAATGATTTTTGGAAAAACGAGCACGACCTCAATCAGTCATGCAAGCTGTGATTTTTCTCTCTTTACCTGCTCCCATTTCTCATAGCTTGTGTCATGTTGGTGCTGTACGATTCGGACTTCTCTGCACCCGCCTCCACCGCGCTGCTAGAAGTGGATGCCCCAGATGCCTGAAACGGCCAGCCCACAACCTTCACTCGAGTGGCAGGGAAGACAAACCTACAGGATTCCAACAGCAAAACAAATTCGGCTAAAATCTGCAATAATTAACGGCTAAAATCCATGGAAAAACAAAGATATCTCACGAATGGATCCGAGGGCTCAGTCACCAGATTGAGCGGCCTCGTCGATCTCGGTCCGACGATCGGAGGCCCCGTGAGCAAAATCAACCAAGGCAAATCCACAGAACGAACAGGGGAAACATTTCGCGAATCGAAAGGAGACGACGCCTCCTCGCCTTATCTCACTTGCTTGACCAGGTTTTGGAGGCAGTTCATGGCTTCCCTGCTCGTGCGCGCACAACGGCGAGGCGGAGGCGGAGGCGAACAAAAATCTCTGTCGCTCGCAGCGGAGGACTGCAAGATTAGCAAGGGGATTGATTTCCAAAAGACAAGAAGAGCATTATCTCAACAAACACCATCAAACCTGAAGAGGCCAATCCTACTAGACTTTCGGCGTACAGGTCCCTCATGTGCCTCCGGAGGTGGCTTTTGATCTAGCGGCCGTCGGCACCACCCCCTCTGCCGGCGCCGCCGACCCGCCGTCATCCAAGATCCATCCGGCGAGCAATCCCCCCTCCTTCACTCCCTCCGCCACCATCGAAGGAGCCACAGCACTTCTGCATCCAAGCACCCAAGGTAGAGCTATGTAAACCTCTGCGATTTGTTTTCTTCTTCTACCTCTTCCTCGTTTCTTTGTTTATCTTCTTCCTCTGCTTCGTTTCCACCAGCCGAGGTTGCTTTGTTCTTCTTCCTCTGCTCCGAGACGACCTCTTGCTGTCTCCTGGTCATGGAGGTGGCAGATCTGCTCAGGGGTTATGCTCTCGTGGTCTCCCTCCTCCCATGTTGCTCACTGCTGAACTGCTGATTCTTGACATTGTCATCATTCATCAATCGTTATTGACTGCTTGGTATACTAGTAGACGTCATCAACTTCTATAGCCGTCCTCTCCAGTCTCCAGCAATGCTGCCGACCAACTGATTGACTGACCAAGAAGAGTCCAAGACACGGTGACGGTGTGTCTGTCTTTGAATCAGGTACTCAGGTACCCACCCTTTGTGTAGCGTTTGATCTAGAAATTTGTTGATTGAATGAATGTGTATGTTGGATTGTTGGATACTGAGTTATTGACCATGTCCATGTCTTGGTTGATTGGTTCAGTTGATTGGTAGATGACTAGATGGCTGGATGAATGCCTTGGCTGCATTCTTTCTCAGTTTCTCACACTGTCACACATTCTGGATTCTGCCATAGTCCCATGACTAATTCCATGTAAGATGTAACTGGAGTGGAACTGTGCAAATGCCAAATACTCAAATGTGGAATCAATGAATGATCTGATTTCTGGAAATAGAGTGAGTGACAGGCTGACAGGAGTGACAGCATAATGAGTATAGCCACAATTAAACAGCTCTGCAATATGGCAATATGTAGCTGTAGGCTGTAGCTGCAATTTGTCAAGAATTCAAGATTTCTCGTAGTTAGCCTAGAAATTGTTATCCAATAGGATTTTATTTAAGGAGTTATCACTTATCAGTTATGGTGTTATCCAGAATCCAGAGAAGAATACTGTTTTATCCAGAATCCAGAGAAGAATACTGTTACTGTTAGTCCCACAGGCCACATTTGTTTTTATTTAAGGAGTTATGGTATCATTGAATTGATTCATGTTGATGTCTTCATGTTTGCACTGATGGCAGAGCAAGAAGGCAATGCTGTGACTGCTGCCAGTGTTGACAATCTTGAGGCTGGAGTGCAGACTGAGCAGTATGATCCAGCTAAAGATCCTAAACAAAAGGCAAAGTCCAAAGATCCTGGGTGGAAGTATGATTTTTGGTCAGATTTAGGCAACAAATATAAAGTCCAATGCAAGTTTTGTGGAGTGAGAATTTCTTTCGGAATCAAGAGGCTTAAGCAACATCTTGCTGGTGGTTATAAAGATGTAGAGAAATACTCCAAGGCAACCACATCCATCATGAGAGAGATGCAAGACTACCTTAAGAACGGGGCGAGAAATAAACCTATCAATTATGATGATGATGATGTAGAAGAGGCACAAGAGGTAGCACAAGAGGTCACATAGATACTGTCAATCTTCTACTGGAAACTGATGCTAGCCTTGCCAAAATTGCAAGAAATAATGGGAAGACAGTTTTGCATTCAGCAGCAAGAATGGACCATGTGGAAGTTGTAAGATCGTTGTTAAATAAGGATCCAGGTATTGGTTTAAGAACAGACAAGAAGGGGCAAACAGCACTACATATGGCTTCAAAAGGACAAAATGCTGAAATTGTAGATGAGTTGTCGAAGCCTGATTTCTTAGTTATCCCCTTAGAAAACAAGGGGAACAGACCATTGCATGTTGCAACTCGGAAGGGCAATATCATTGTAGGTAATTGCATATTGGGAATTATCTTTTATCTATTTACCTTCTTTCAGTTATATTGTTTTGTCAATCATTTTCTATCCTGTCTTATTACTCACTGAACCTAATTTTGGTCAGAATAATTTTTAGCATACAGCTCATCAGTTAATTTGCTGTAAATGCCTTGCTTTGCTTAGAATGGCAATCATGTTTTTTCCCAAAAAAATTCAAAACAATTTTAGATATCAACATTATAAAGAGGCATATTTCCTTGAAACTTAATAATAGCATGAAGTTGTGAGCAGTTTGGACAAGAATGTTGCTGGCTCTTAAAAATTGTTTGTACCTAACGTTTTTAAGAACTTTCTGGTTCATATTTTTGACCTTTTGCATCTAGGCTGATAAATGTGTAATTCCTTACAGATAGTGCAGACTCTACTATCAGTTGAGGGGATTGACATCAATGCAGTTAATAGATTTGGAGAGACCGCTCTTGCTATTGCCGAGAAACTCAACAATGAAGAGCTTGTTAACATCCTGAGAGATGCTGGTGGAGTAACTGCAAAAGAGCAAGTACACCCTCCAGATTCAGCAAAGCAACTTAAGCAAACTGTCAGTGATATTAGACATGATGTCCAGTCCCAGATCAAGCAAACACGTCAGACCAAGATGCAAGTCCAGAAAATCAACAAGAGACTAAAAAAACTCCACATTGGTGAATACTGTTGTTGCGGTGCTTATTGCCACCGCCGCCTTTGCTGCCATATTCACTGTTCCTGGTAATTTTGTTGAGGATATGAGTCAACCATCTCCCGACATGTCCTTGGGGTAGGCATATGTAGCAAGCGATCCGGCCTTTGTAGTGACAAGATTAGGAAGGCCTCTGCAAGCCAATCCCGATCATGGTCCCTGTCAGTTGACTCAGACCCAGAGCTACTAAACAGTGAATATAAGAAGATGTATGCACTGTAGGATAACAATCACATGGAGTCTTTGTACGTAACAGTGCTGTTTCGCCTGAGGCTACTCGATAGGATTCAGTGGTATCGACTTGAATTTCTTGGTTCATAGACTGGAGCATGGTACCTATATTTAACCGAAGGTACCTTGCTGCCAAAACAAAATTACCTCCCTGTGGTTGTAGCTTTGATATCCGACTTAGATGCCTCCCTGCCGAAATAAAAGTAACCTCACTGCGAGTCCGACTGCTGTATGGGTTCCCGACTTCCTGGTGGGTCAAATCTGTGGCTTTATGTAGGCATTGCACGAGTACCTCCAGGTGAAAGTCTTCTAAAATTGTGCTCCTCTTGCACCTGAAACATTTTTAAAAGAATGTTATAATTTGAACCAACATGAACTTCCATAAAATGAATCCCCCAAACAAAGCATCTCTTCGTAATTCAGAAACCTACAACATTGAGCATCAAGTTGCATTAGGAATATTCTGAAGATCAACAAATTAAACATGTTTCTTCTTGGAAAATACATGTTAGATAATAAATACTTCTTTTTTCCAAAAGGCCCACACGATAACTGTTTGACTTTTAAACGTCAGATTGGGAACATACTGTAGTTGAGATCAAACTGTACCACATGGATTTGTCTGCCCTTTCTTCTCAGCTATGACTGTTAACTTATAGCTACGAACGGATAGCTTTTAGCTCTAATATGACCGTTTACGTAAACGAATCGAATATCCATAAGTTGATAAGCCATTTTGAAAAGATTGATCTAATAAGTCACTTCAAAATAACGGAAAAACTGTCCTATTTATTTATTCAGAATAAATTATAAATTATAAATTGAAAATAACTGGGCAGCAGTTTTATACCCTAACTCCTAACACCTTGGCAGTAGTAAGAGCAACTCCAGCAGAAGCCCTCAAATCAGGGCCCCTACTTTTGATTTGAGGGCTCCTCCTATTTTTGAGGCCCAGCTTTTTTGCATCTACTCCAGCAGACCCTCAAATCCCCGCCGTCTCCAGCATCCCCACCTCCTCTTCTCCCCTGCCCTCACCTCTCGTCTCGCCTCGTGCCTCCCGCCGCTCCGCTTCTCCTCGGGTGGCGGCACCGGCGCGCGCGGGAGGCGGCGTTTTCCTCGCTGCGCGCGCTCGCAGCTCGACGCGCGCCGCCTTCCGCTACGTGCACTCCTTCCCCACGGCTTCCTTACGCGCGCGCCACCTCGCCGACGACGGCGAGGTTGAGGCGCTCGTCCGCCTCCTCGCATCCTCCTTCTCCGAGAACGTCAGGTGGCCCCCCGCGCAGCGCTACGCCCAGCTTCTCGCGCTCATCATCCGCAGGTCCCGGGAGAGGCGTCGGGCGGAGGTCCCTCGGCGAGGCGCGTCGAAGATGCGTCGGGCGCCGAGGTCCCTCGCCGGGGAGCCACGGAGGTCCCTCGTCAGGAGCTGTGTAGGCGCGTCGGAGATGCGTCGGGCGAGATGCGTCGGGAGCCGGGGCAGAGGACGGTGAGGAAATAAGTTATCACTCAGAACCATACTTCCTTCTTATGGTACTAATTACTTCATAGAAATTAATGATGTATGTTAAGCTACTTAGCACATACTATTTTTTAGAAAAGAAATCATCTACCTGTATATATTACAAACTATAGTTCATAAAAGGATTGGTGTTTATCTCAAATAAACAAGCAAGGTAATCATGTCAAAATGTAGAAAGCATACGCAACAGTGCTACTAGTACAAGAAGTTTTAATGGAATGGCATTGTTGGTACAAGAGCAAGAGAGCAATCTGAACAATGCTTCTAATCAACTCAACCACTGCAATCTTTGCCATGAAATGGGGGTTCTTGAGCAGTCCCCTCCCAAATCCAATCGGCCACTCCCCACTCTGCCACTCCGGTCACCCCAGTCCCCTCCCCGAATCAAATCCAATCGGCCACTCCTCAGCCCACGCCTCTCTAGCCCAGCTCCTCGGCTGCTGCCCGCCCAAATGAAGAAATCGAGCGGCTCTAGCGACCGCCTGCGGCTCATCTCGCTCATCTCCATGAGCAAAACCTAGCAAGAACCAAGATTCCCACCCAAAACCAAGAACCCGACCCCTAAAGATTCCAAATCCAGGAAAAAAGCCACGAGATATCACTTCTTGGATCTAGACGATGAGCTCGATCCTGCCGCGCGAGGGAAGAGGGGGAGCTCGTGCTTCTGCCTTGTCGCCACGGCCGGCACAGCGGACGCTGACGAGCTGGGTGGGTGGGGTGGGTGGGGTGGGGGTAGAGGCTAGAGCCTGACGAAGCCCCCAGGAATTTGTAAGAACATGCGGTAGTGTGCTAAACAATGGAAGCACTGTGACCATACACAGCTATCATGTGTGTGATGTGTTGGCAATTTTTGCTTTTGAGTTTCAAATATATTCGCAACAGAGATGACTAAGGGATGTGGATACGTATATGTCTTACGCTTTTCAGTTAAAAATATTATTTGATTAGAAAGAATTATTATACCACATTAAATATTACCAGATGAATTCATTCCTAAGTAAAATCGATTTTGATTTACATGCGAATTAGTTACTATTTAATACTAGTATTTTAATTATGTTCAGATCGATGAGCGAAGTTGATGTCCAACGGGAGGTGTCGGAGGAAGGGCGCTACAAAGGAGATTACTATTCATATATTGTGGAAAAACAATGCATATACGGATGCATGTGCTGGCTACGTGAAGAAAAGCCATGCGTGGCAGAGAACAAAGAAGACATGACTAGAAAAGGAAACATTGGCCAAGCTGTCCGAGGCATGAATCCAGCCCACGGTGCAGAGGCAAAAGGCCAACCACATGAAGAAAGCTACGCCCATAGAAGCCCATAATCGAGTCATTGCTGCGTGACAATGTGGTTGGCCGAAACTACCATGAAGTCTTGTTTAATAGTATATGAGTCCGAAGTAGTTAGAGGTTTCAGAATTAAACTCTACATTAGTTTCTTGATTCGGTTTGTTCTGGCCGGTCTGGCCGAACAATCTACCTGGCCCTAGGCCAAGCTTCGCGTGAACGTCAGAGGAAGCGCCATAAATACCACTGTGACCCCTCATGTAACTAGAGACCACGTTTTTGCTCAATAATAGATTGCTTTGCTTGAGAGTTCTTCCATGGTGACCGAATTTATCATGAGAGGAAATTGAGAGTTCATCGAAATTAAGATCGTTCAACCTTTCCGCTGGGAATTGGGAGCACGATAGGGCTTCGTTTGGTGGTCGTGAAGTTTGGCGCGTCTATTCCTGCGAATTAAAGAGTTCGTTCTTGCATTGGTAACGGAGGATTACTACGATTCAAGAGAGGACATGTGAGTATTTTGGTCCAACGTCGAGAAGATCGGGCTACCCTGTATCACTAAGTGTATGGCATCCTTGAATTCATATTTGGCTGAGCAGGCTCTCTGATTGTTTATCTGATACGTTCTCTTCTAGTCGTATTTCTTAACTACTATAAGGATAGGCAATCTGGCTTTACAAATTGATGGTTGTGTACTCTCGCATAGTATACATTAGTAAGGAGGAATCTAAAAGGGGAAAATATAATTGAATAATTGATATCTGTTGAAGAGTGCTACTCTTTACAGTAACTCATAAATACACAGATATTTTGTTGGAGAATGCTATGTGGTTCATAGTTCATGCAAATATGGGGTGTTGGCGGGAAGGCACAACTAGGTTGTCACATGGTATGGTTTGCTGCATTTGCACGTGAGTGGGGTAAGGGTTATGCGACAGGAAGGGGGAGGCAAGGAGGGAAGAGCGAATAGTTACTAAGATAAAGCATGTATGTTAAGTCGTCAACATTTGGTAATCATGTGGAACTCAATTGGATCTCCAGTCAACCACTAGGCTGTAGCAAATACGACAAATTACACAATGTCATCTTGCTGAAATTATTGTAACCATTGCATGCATAATAGGTAGACGTGTGATGTTTACTCACTGTTTCCCCTTTTGAGGATAATAGTTTAGAAAATGGCAAGAATGTAACTCTGTTGATTTTATGGTCTTCCTTTTTGCATCATTTTAAAGTGAAGAAAAGAAAAGGGTGAGAGTAATAGATAGAGGTAGAAGAACTTCAGAAACAAGAGAAAATAATTTTTTCTCTTTATATTATTATTTTCTACATACCTCTCATTTCTTTTATTTTATCTCCTCTCAAATAATTGAAACTAAGTCTGTGATATTGACTTCACCTTTCACTATTTTTTCTCTTTTAGTTGTTTATCAATATAATAAAAAACTGCCATTGTATGCTTGATTTGTGTCTGGGCTACTGTGTGTCCCTTGGATTAAATGTATTTGGAAACTTGACAGGTGGAATTTTACTTCAGTAATGTCAATTTGGCTACAACCGAACATGTGATGAAGTTCATTCTGAAAGACCCAGACGGATTTGGTGAGTTCAGCTTATTAAATTTAAAATAAAGCACCTAATCACGCTGTCCACCTTCATGTATATTTTTTTCCTAAGATGTTTGTGGCCAAGATCATTTGAAATTTGTGATGCAATAGTTGGGTACACATATGATGTACAAAGTACTAATATGGATATTCTTCATCCTGCCATTTTTTTCTTCACGCATATTTAAATGTTACGGATAAGTTATGCACAAGTATGGGGCACTAGCATTGAGAAGTAATCATGTGCTGTAGGTTGTGACTGCCAATACATTTACAAATGGACAAATGTTATGTTGAAGTATTTGTCGTCTGCTTGCATTGTTTATTGTATCATTAATTCATTATTGGGAGCTGCACGCCCTTCTTTACTGAGGTTAATATCAGAAAGATTTTGAACAAGCTGCGGTTGACGCAAGTCCTGTCCGCGTGTTCCTGAAGGCCACTGAGGCAACTCTGAAGAGGCTTCTTATTGTAGAACCGTTTGTCACTTATGGGTAACTGAATGCAAGCATTCTTCTCCATTGCAGTGTATAAAAAAGTGATCCGTTGTTTTGTTAGTTTGTAGTTTGTGGTGTTGAAATTTTGTTTGCCGTGTAACAATAGGTTCCAATTTGAAAAATGTGAAGGAGCTTATTTACAAGAAGGGCCGCGGGTTCTTGGACAAGGAGCCTTTCCCTCTTACAAGCAATGATCTAATAGAGAATGTATTTCTTTCATAGCATCTTCTATAGATTGAGGCTGAGAGAATTAGTGTGATGATTGTTTACTATAGTCCATTCGCTACAAAATAAGTATGTGGAATATTATTAAGGCATAGCTATGGATATGTCTGTCAGTTTTATGATATCTCTTCCCCTTCCACCAATATAATTTAATCTGGAGGAATTAACATTATATAAAACTTGAATTCCGTGAGTATCCAAATTTAACATCCTATTAGACTGGTCTGATCATCTTTGTTATGTGCACTTCTGTGGCGAAGCTATTTTCCGAATCCTTCCACTAGGAAAAAAATTCATTTTATGTGACGCTTAAGCTTTTGCATTGATGATCAGTTTTAATATTTCCCCCCTTGTGGGGGGAGGGAGATCGTGTATTATTTCCCATACATAGATTATCGGTTTCAGTTTTTCTTGTCGAAGGAAATATCTATTTATCTTGATTTAGTAATGTACAAAGTACACTGAAAAACCGTAACCTGTGCTTTGCTAAAAACAGGCTCTTGGAGGACATTGTGCACGAAATCTCTACAGTTGGGCCGCACTTTAGAGAAGTGTCCAGAGAGGAGGCTGCAAATGAAGAAAAAACCCTACAAGGATGGTGGCGACTGAGGCAACCGTGGGGATAAAATCAACGAACTCATTGAGAAGCTGAACTGAGGCAGGGCTTGTGTCCAGTTGTCATTTGCGTGCAACGGTACAAGTGATGGATCCATTACCTTATTGGTTTTGTAATAGCATAGCTGAATGTACCTTTATTTGTGAAACCCTACCTGAATGTTTGGGATCAGATTATCAAACAGCAGATTCTGTTTTAATCCCCTGAGCTTTATGATCGATCTGCCACGTGTTGCTGAAGCTAGCTGTTGACAATGTTACTTGCCCTGACCGACTGGCTTGAGTTGTGAAGGTTCAGGATATTGCAAGCAATTTTTTGACTGGAGTTATCCATGCTGCAGTAGTATCATACATTGTTGGAAGTAAAATGTGGCAAACAGCAAACGGGAAGCTTGTGAAAAACGTCAAGGAATTGCACCTGCAAATTGTGCCCATGGTTGCCTGCATTGCATCGTGGGCTTGTCAAAAATTGTCGATTGCTGTTGTAATGCATCCGTGTGCACGGTTCGGTTGCTGTTGATGGCCGCCTGGCTGAACGGTGGGCGTGCACCTCACCCAAGTAACCCTTCCAAACGAGCACCTCCCCTCTCCACCATCCCCTTGCTCCCCCGGGCGCTCTCGTCGTGCGGGTTCAGGCAGCGCCGGTGTTCGAGAGGCTCGCCTTGATCCGAGCCCTCGCCGAGTCCAACCGCTTCAAGGCAAGCTCCCAACTCCCCAGCCATCAAGTTAACAGCTTTGCACAGAATTACCGCTCGTTTTGCTCATTCTCCTTACTGTAGTAGTAGCGGTAGTGCTTGGGATTCCCCCGTAATTATTCGTGGAACGCCAATTCTGATAGCTGAATCACGCAAATGATTCAGGGGTCTCTTTGAAGTAGCATCGCTTCGGCCTATGTTGCAATCCAATGTACAGGGCAAATTAATATATCAGAAGAATTATGGGCGATGACAAACATGGGATATCAAACAGATTAGTACTAATATGGTGTGCACAAGATAGGAGACACCATAACAAATGACTCCTTGTTTTCTTTTAACAAGTTCGTTCATAGTATTTGCATTGCAAATGGATTTGATCTTATCAGTAGTGGTTTTTCTTCGTTAGGGCCTTGGTTTGCAAGTTGTGAGCGATGTTGATGATCCAGAGTTTATATTAGCCCATGGTACCGAAGCCCTGAGTTTACCTTCTGGTGATCCACTTCCCAAAAGTTTTGAGGAGCTTGAGCAGGTTCTAATGCTAGGCCTAGAAAAAACGACTTCCAATGGTGGTAGCTAATCCAGATTATGTCACTGTTGAAGCTCGAGATCTGCGTGTCATGCCTGGTATGATCATAGGTTACTTTGTTTCATATTTGATGCCATGTTGATTATTTATTTATTTGACAGTTATCAAATCTTACTTTAGAGCTTAGACATTGTTTATGGATGAGATTATGGTAGAAATCTTTTGCTCAGTAAGGATATACTGCCTTACTCTGTCAGTGTAAATTATTGGTTGTAACATAACACAAATGGTCAATCTGTCTCTCTCAGGCACTCTGGCAGCCAAATATGAAAGTCTAGGTGGTGATGTAAAATGGATGGGGAATCCTGATAAGGTAATACGTGGCATGTCTCCTTTTTCTAGATTACATGAAGTCATGAACATCACAACTACTACAACATGATACACGGTTGAAATATCACTCAAAAAATACGATGAACTAAAAGGTTGTGAATTTGTGGGTGTACATGGTTACTTGCTTTTAACAGCCTTTTCTAGGATGTCCTGAATTGAAGTTTTTTTTTTGGGTAGGGTAACAACCTCGTCTTAGGTACTAATATGTTATGGCTCTCTCAGGTCATCTATGCATCAGCAATGTCCCTAACAGGTGTTGATGCACGTGAATGCATCACAGTGGGTGATTCACTAGTCACTACACCACGACATCAAAGGGGCAAATGCATCAGGGATTGCATCTGCATTCATTCCTGGAGGGCTTCATGCGGCTGAACTTGGACTCAATGAATTTGGAGAAACTGCTGGAGACGATGCCATCAATACGTTGTGTTGCAAGCATAGCTCCTATCCCTCTTATGTTTTGCCTTCATTTTTACATGGTAGAAACACAGTCTAGCTTCAGGTAAACCCTTCACACTAGAAAACGATTTAGGAAAGTACTCTTTTGGATGTGCTAAAGTGAGCATCAATATGCCCATAGAGGCAATACTGTGCTGCACTAAAAGTTTATGATTGTTGGAAACAATCTCTGTTAATTTGATTGATACGAACTACATGCAACTCTGTGCTTTGTTAATCTTCGTAGCGTGCATGAAAGGAACCTACTGTAAAATCTTTTAATATATAATCTAATTACATTATTCCTCATAAAATTCCTATGAAATTCTTGGGTCGCAAAACAGTGGGAGCACTCCAGCTAGGCAGGAGTTTCCAAGATAGGTGAAATTACGCTGGGACTACCAATTGCTCTGTAACTAACGGAACCGAGCGATTGAACAAAATATACACGGCTGCTGAGCGCTGGCACTGGCGCCCACATGCACTATTGGCAAGTCAGTGCTGGAGATGATGCTATGAATACATTGTGTTGCAAGCATAGCTCATATCCCTGTAATGTTTTGCCTTAATTTACATGGTAGAAACACAGTCTAGCTTCAGGTACACTCTTTACACTGGTGAGTGATTTAGGCAAACACTTTTTTGCAAGTGCCAAAGTGAGCATCAAGCCGGCATTACTGTACTGCACTAAATTATTATGAATGTTGGAAATTTTCAGCTACGTTGATTAATAGAAACTAGGTGCAGCTATGTGGTTGGTGGATGAATAGTCCTCATGGCATGCACTAGAGGAACTAATTGTGAGCAGTCAGCGAATAAAAAGCATAACTGGATGGTTCTGCGAGTTGCCTGATTGTAGGCCATTCTTTGGTGAATGCTGTTATGAATAGCGCTTGTATTCATATGAGGTCAATGGGCCAGTATATATACACAAAGTACAAGTGTTAAATATGCAAAGAACCCCTCATAACAATGGGGAATAACAAACTATACATATATCTCTAACACCCCCCCTCAAACTCATGGTGGATCAACAACACTGAGTTTGGAGAGATAGAAGCTATGTTTGTGCTCGAGTCCGGCCTTCGTGAAGAAATCCGCTATCTCAAGCTCAAAGGCACATATCAAGAGTAATCACCGATCATGCACACCAGATCTCATGAAAGAAGCATCAACACCAATGTGCTTGGTGAGCTCATGCTTCACAGGATCACGAGCAATACCGAGCAGCACTGCATTGTCGACAAGAGAGGGGCGGTGTAGTGACGAAACACCAAAATCCTCAAGTAACCACCGTAGCTAAGTAATCTCTGCACAAAAGAGCCATAGCTCGCAACTCGACCTCTGCACTCGAACGAGACAACTGCACTGCTTCTT
Organism: Dendrocalamus sinicus; assembly: GCA_036346575.1. NCBI lineage: Eukaryota > Viridiplantae > Streptophyta > Magnoliopsida > Poales > Poaceae > Dendrocalamus > Dendrocalamus sinicus. Next base: position 36,201,157 of record CM070662.1, read on the forward strand.
CGTCTTCCGTGCAATAAGAGAACCACCAAGAAAAACACGAAGGCGAGATAGACCGCGATCGAGGATCGCTGGCCCAAGTAGCATCCGAATAGGCCTGAAGTCAGTAACGAGTGGAACGTGGAAAGAAGAGACGGCGAGAAATAGTCCCACGAAGGTATCGCAGAACTCGAAGAAGGTGGTGTAGTGAACTCGAGTGGGAGCTGAAACAAACCGACTCGAAATATGAACTGGATAAGTGATATCCGGACGAGTAACAAAGAAGGTAGACAAGACTCCCAACAAGATGACGATAGCGAGTCGGAGCGAAAGAGGCTCGCCATCGAGAGTCGGAGGTGAACATTGAGCTCCATGGGAGTCTCAACGATCTGTTGATCGGTGAGAGAGCGCGATCAAGAAGATCTGAATATATTTCTCTTGGGACATAAAGAAACCATCCGGAGTGGAAGTAACCTCAATCCCAAGGAAGTAACGAAGAGGACCAAGATCCGACATAAGGAATCGCTCACTAAGACGAGCCTTGACAAAGGCAATGTACTCAAATCATCTCCGTAATGATCATATCATCAACATACGGAGAAGAAGAGTCCGACCACGAGACGAAGTGTGGACAAAGAGCGCAGATCATGATCACTAGCTGAAAAACCAGCAGCAGTGACCACAGAGGAGAAGCGCTCAAACCAAGCACGAGGGGCTTGCTTAAGGCCATAGAGAGAGCGACGAAGGCGACAGACCATGCCCTCAGGAACAGAATACCCAGGTGGCGGATGCATGTAGACCTCCTCACGCAACTCGCCATTAAGAAAGGCATTCTTGACATCAAGCTGAGAAACAGACCAGTGGCGAACAGACGCCACCGAAAGAAGAGTGCGAACAGTGGTCATGTGGGCCAGGAGCAAAAGTCTCGTCGTAGTCAACACCATCTTTGCTGGAAACCACGAGCAACAAGACGCGCCTTATAGCGCTCAAGAGAACCATCAGAGCGAGTCTTAATCTTATAGACCCACTTACACGTGATGGGATGAGAATGAGATGGAAAAGGAACAAGATCCCAAGTACCAGTACGCTCGAGGGCAGCAATCTCTCGGCCATGGCAAGCGCCACTCGGGGTGAGTAATAAACATCCGTGAGGAGACAAAGCTCACGAGTAGTGCGCCAAAGAAAGGCAAACGGCAAGAGGCCGAATCGATCGCGATCGTGGAGAGCGTGCGAGGAGAAGATGACCCATCGGGGAAGATGGAGCATCGAGAAGAAGATGAAACATCGAAAGAAGATGGCTCATCGGAAATATTCTCAATACGAGGTCGACGAGTGTAGACGATAGTGGGAGGAGCACGGGAGTCGTAGGAGACAACACGGCGGCGACAACGGCGGAGAGGCCACAGGGGAATATGTGGAGACTCGATGGGGCAGTGGACGAGGCAAAACAGATATAGGAGTATCTGGAAAGGTCAAGAAAGACAGAGACTCCACAGAGGAAGCCGAAGGAGAGGCAGGACGTGGGTAGAATGGACGAGACTCGTCGAAAGTCACATCCCGAGAAACCCGTATCCGACGACCAACAGGATCCCAAAGACCGATATCCCTTGTGCTCGACGCTGTACTCGTAAAGACACACTCAACAGACTGAGCGGTCAGTTTGGTGCGTTCTCGAGGGGCAAGGAGAACGTAGCAAACGCAGCCAAACAGATGAAGGGTAGAGTAGTCAGGAAGACGACCACAGAGACGCTCAACAGGGATCGCACCCTTAAGAGCAGAAGAGGGCTGGATGTTGATGAGATAGGTGGCAGTGGAAACAGCCTCGGCCCAAAAGTGAGGTGGAATAGAGGCGGCGATCATCAGAGCACGAGCAGTCTCAAGGAGGTGACGATGCTTACGCCAGCGACACCATTCGATCATGAGCACCGGGACAAGAAAATCGAGCGAGTGCCTGCGCGCCAGCAAGGAAGCTGCGCAGTGACGAGAGGTACTCGCCAGAGAATCGGCCACGAAAGACACGAATAGGAGTGGAGAATCGTGTGTATCATAGTGGCAAATTGTTTATAGATAGGCAAGGCCTCACTACGAGAAGACATGAAATATATCCAAGTGTGGCGAGAGAAATCATCTATAAAAATAATATAATAACGATGACCCCTTTCAAACGAAGGAGCGGACCCCAAACATCCGAATGAACAAGATCAAAGGACGCCGAGACACGTCTCACTATGAGGATAAGGAAGTGAATCTTTTACCTAACTTACACCCGACAATCTAAAGACACGTCTCTGAGACAGACTTTAAGACCACGACGAACTAAGGACGACGCACGAGATCCACACAGATGGCCAAGACGGTGATGCCACCGCTGGAAAGAGCCGGTAGGCGAAGTGGCGGCGAGAGAAGGCGGCGGCGGCGGCAAGGAAAGATGAAGCCGCCAAGCTCCCGAGACGCCAGTGAGTCACGGCGCGAGGCCGAACCAACCGAGCTCCCGTGTGGCGATCTGAACACAACAAGAGTCGAGTCGAGAATAACTCGATAACCAAGGTCGATGTCGCCCACAGAAGAAGTCGCAAGGTAAGGCGAGGAACATGAGCAATGAAGGAACATGAAAAGATGAGTTGCTAAGAGATCCTCGACCGAGAGACGAAAGAGATGTACCATCAGCAGTAAGAACACTGACAGGAGAATCAAGAGGTGTAATAGAAGACAGAGTGGAAGGATCAGGAGTCATGTGAAAAGATGCTCCAGAATCAAGAATCCACGGGGAGGTACCTGACTGTGTAGGAGGTGGTCTCTCAGTGCCCGAAGAGTCAGTAGCAGAACTGCAGAACCTGTCGAGGGAGAACCTGAAGCGGCAAGTAGGCGTCGAAATCTGGCTATCTCCTGCTCGGTGAGAGAAGCTGCTGAAGAAGTCGAGGCGACGTCGTCGAGAAGCACTAGTGCCGAGAAGAACGGCGTGAAAGATGCCGCTTCTTCTTGTAGCACCGGACTCGCAGTGGCCATCCTTGTCGCAGAGGAATGCAGTGAGGACGGCCACCTCCAGACGGAGGACGCCACCACCACCGTGGTAGCCGGAGGAGGCGAGTAGCGAGCGGACGAGCGGCGAGCACGAGAGGGGAGTGGCATCGCACCAAAGACCACTCAAACGAGTCTCCTCTGCGCGTATCTCGAAGAGCCTCCAGAGAGTGACACGAGGTGGCGTGCAAGGAGCCGTGCACGCCTTTGCTCAAACTTCGGGGCGAAGCGAGTAAGGAACTCGTAAACCCGCCGAAACTCCGTGTCAAGACGTACATCCAGCAAAGACGGGCGTAATACGGCGGCAGCGATGGCGAGTCCAACCGACGCCGACACGCGTAACTCGAGCGTAAAAGCGCCAACAAGTAGCATCACCTGCTGAAGAGAGTGCTCTGGCGACCACGGACAGTGCAGGCATCACCGAGGGCTCGTAGCGCCGACGAAGATGAGTCCACATCCGAAAGCGAAGGAGTCCCACAACCTCGTAAGAAAATCGAGGCCGACATCGGCGATGAAGACAAAGCAGCGGCGGCGCCATCATCGCACCACCGAGTGTAGATGGTCGACGATCCTGTAGGAATCGAGCCTCTGGTAGGCAGAGGCGCTTCATCGCCAGCTTCATCATCGCAGCACCTTATCGGTACCGCGGAGGCAATGCAACAGCGTAGGCTCCGTCGGAGGAATAGGGCAAGGGGCGGTGACATCGCCAGAGGACGCCTGAGACGAAGACCACGCATGTGGATGCGCGTGTGAGACACGAAGTCGGTGTAATTAACACCATCAAAAATCACCGGCAACGAGGAGGGAAACGGTGCCCATTGGTAGGCGGCTACCGCGGCGCGGCGACCAAAACAACGGTCTCTACAGGCGGCTGGACGGCGCGCGGTTAGAACGACGGTTTTTTTTCTTTCTTTTTTTCTTTTTTTTTTTTTTCCCTTTTTTCTTTTTCTCTTTTCCCGGTGGTCTGCTCCTCAAAACCGACCGAGCTGCCTCGGTCGGACTTCGGGCGAGCGGCAAGGCGACGGGGAGCGCCGGCGGCGGCGACGGCGACGGAGCGCGAAGCGCCAGCGCGCGCGGAGGGAGCGGCGGCGGAGCGGAGCGGCGCGCGAGGCGCAGCCACCGTAGCGCGAGGAGGCGGCGAGCCGGCGCCGGCGGCGTCGAGTGGATGAGGCCGGCGTAGTCGGCGAGAAGCGCCGCGATTCGACCGGCGCGCGCGGGAAGGCGGCCGAGGCGGGCGACGGCGCGGGGCGAGGCGGGCGGGGCGGCCGCGGCGCGCGCCTCGAAGCGAGGAGCGGTGGCGGGAGCGGCAGCGAGGCCGCGGCGCCGCGGGAGGCCGGCGACGGCGCGGAGGCGGCGGCGGCGAGGCCGACGACGGCGCGGAACCTAGGTAAGCCAAAACCCTAGTTTTGGCTCACGATACCATGTTATGAATAGCGCTTGTATTCATATGAGGCCAATGGGCCAGTATATATACACAAAGTACAAGTGGTAAATATGCAAAGAACCCCTCATAACAATGGGGAATAACAAACTATACATATATCTCTAACAAATGCTTCTTCCGTTCATAATCTTCGTAAATTTATCTCTTAATAATGACTTTAGGATGATTGCATGTTTTGACGAAGACCATAAATCATGTTGTATAACAACCAAAGGGTCTAATGTGGTGTCCATTCACCAGCTGATAATTACTGGCTAGTCATGAAACCTGCAATCGAGTACTTGATTTTTACAATGAAAATATTGAACTTTTAATCTGGGAGTAAAATATTTGTAAGGATTGTAACCTGACATTTGCTGAACCCTTCAATATTTACTTCTCTCGATCTGTCAGGTAGAGAGTATTGTCAGCTCCCAGTTTAGTACATAGAAGGTGACATTTCTGCGGAAAAGGAATGTCCTGATATCGTTCTATCGTTATGACACTGACACAATTTATAGAACGGGGTAATGTGGACATAGTTGCTTACTTGTGGAATATCCCCGAAAGCATTGCCGCACAACGTCTTATCCTTTCTGATGAGGCCACGGGATATGTTGATTAAGTTATTTTCGGTTTATGACTTTATTTAAACTAATAAATAAGATATTTCTTACCTCGCTATTTCGAAATAGCTTATTAGACTAATCTTTTTAAAAATAACTTGGCGATATTTGATTTGTTCTTGCAAGCGTTTGCACTGGGCATAAGCAAATCTCTGTCCAATATTTACACTAGACATATGAGTAAATCTCTGTCTAATATTTACATTAGACATAAACTGCAGGCAAAAAGATCTTAAAACCTCAAATCTCTGTCCAAGCTAGGCAAGGAAGGAACTACGAAAGCGCAAGGAAACCGATGGATTGAAAAATATATCCTACACACTGCTGGCAGCCTGGCACTAGTGCCCACACGCATGCATTATTGGCGCAAAAGTGAGTGAAATAATGAGTTTTAAATTGATAGTTGACGCTGACGACCAAAACATATCGACCTGCGTGACTCAAGGTCCAGACCAGATCTCCTCATCCTATTGCTTCCTCCTTCCTTTGAACAGTTAGCTGGTAGCCTGAAAGAGAGCCATGGCTGAGTCGCTGCTTCTTCCCGTGGTGCGTGGGGTGGCCAGCAAGGCCGCCGCCGCGCTCGTCCAGAGCGTGAGCGGCATGTGGGGCGTCGACGAAGACCACGGCAAGCTGGAGCGCCAGCTGCTGGCCGTCCATCGCAAACTGGTCGACGCCGAGGTGAAGAGCGAGACCGAGCCCGACATCAAGAGGTGGATGAAGGACCTCAAGGCCGTCGCCTACGAGGCCGACGACGTCCTCGACGACTTCCAGTACGAGGCGCTGCGCCGTGAGGCCCAGATCGGCGAGTCCACCACCCGCAAGGTACTCAGCTACTTCACCCACCACAGTCCAATTGTGTTCCGTCTTACCATGAGCTGGAAGCTGAGAAATGTCCTCAAGAAGATCAATGAGCTTGTTGTGGAGATGAACACGTTTGGCCTGGCGGAGAACCGTGCAGAAGTGCCGCAAGTTCTTTATCGCCAGACGCACTCAGGACTGGACAAGTACTCAGAGATCTTTGGCAGAGACGACGACAAGAAGGTGGTGATCAATCTGTTACTCGACCAGCGAGATCAGCAGAAGGTGCAGGTGCTGCCTATAATAGGGATGGGGGGTTTGGGCAAGACCACACTAGCGAAGATGGTGTACAACGACCGCAGGGTTCAGACGCACTTTGAGCTGAAGATGTGGCACTGTGTGTCAGAAAACTTCGAAGTCATTGCTCTTGTGAAATCCATCATTGAAGTGGCTACCAATGAAAGATGCAACCTGCCAGACTCCATCGAGCTGTTGCGAGGGCGACTCCAGGAAGTCATTGGCCGGAAAAGGTTTCTACTGGTTCTTGACGATGTGTGGAATGAAAATAAGCGAAAGTGGGAGGGCGACCTGAAGCCCCTGCTGTGTTCTGTTGGTGCACCAGGAAGCGTTATACTTGTCACATGTCGGAGCCAGCAAGTGGCCTCTATAATGGGCACGCTAGGACCCCATAAGCTGGCATGTCTGAATGAAGATGATTCATGGGAATTGTTCTCAAAGAAAGCATTTAGCGAAGGAGTAGAAGAGAGAGCAGAGTTGGTCATCATCGGCAGACGTATTGTCAAGAAATGCAAGGGTCTGCCTCTTGCTCTGAAGACAATGGGTGGCTTGATGAGTTCGACGCAGCAAGTGCAGGAATGGGAGGCCATCGAAGAAAGCAACGTTGGGGATAATGGCAGAGGCAAAGATGAGATCATGTCCATACTAAAATTGAGCTACAAGCACCTATCATCTGAAACGAAGCAATGCTTTGCTTTTTGTGCAGTTTTTCCGAAGGACTATGAGATGGACAAGGACAGGTTGATCCAACTATGGATGGCAAATGGTTTTATTCAAGAAGAGGGAACAATGGATTTGGCACAGAAAGGAGAACTCATTTTCCATGATCTGGTTTGGAGATCCTTCCTCCAAGATGTGAAAACGAAAGAAGTTTATTTTCCCGATGGCCCAACATACAAGTCAATCGGTTGTAAAATGCATGATTTAATGCATGACCTAGCAAAAGGTGTCACAGACGAATGTGCAACAATAGAAGAGTTAATTCAGCAGAAAGCATCTATAAAAGATGTCCGTCACATTCAGAAGTTAACTGCTGAATTGGAACAAAGCAGAGGTGTGCTGAAAGGCGCAACATCTCTCCGCACTTTGTTAGAGCCAATAACATCACACAAGGATCGTAAGGAGTTAAAGCTGACGTCATTGAGAGTGTTGCTCTGCTACAATCCTTCTGTTATCCATAGCAAGGTCATAAATGCAAAACATTTAAGATATCTCGACTTTTCTTGTTCTGACTTTGTTAGCTTGCCAAATTCAATATGTGTGATGTATAACTTACAATCGCTGAGGCTCAATTATTGCAACAATCTAAAATATTTACCGGATGATATGAGATCTTTGAGGAAGCTCATCCACCTTTATCTTTTTGGATGTACAAGTTTGGAACGGATGCCACCGAATGTCAGTCGATTGAAGAATCTTCACACACTAACAACATTTGTTGTGGACACTGAAGTTGGTCGTGGAATCGAGGAGCTCAAAGACCTGCGGCACCTTGCCCACAGGTTGGAACTGTACAATTTGAGAAAAATAAAGAGCTGGAAAAATGCAAAGGAAGCCAATCTCCAGCAGAAGCAAAATCTAACTGAATTATTTTTGTATTGGGGTCGTGAACAAGAATACATACCTGAAGATGAGATCACTAATGACGAGGAAGTGTTGGAGTCTCTTGCACCTCATAGTGAGCTCCAAATTTTGGAGGTTCATGGATACGGTGGCCTAGAAATATCACAATGGATGACTGACCCTCAGAAGTTCCGGTGCCTAAGAAAGCTGCATATATCCAACTGCCCAAGATGCAAGGATCTACCTGTGGTATGGTTGTCAGTCTCTCTTGAGTACTTGAGCTTACGCAACATGGGTAGCCTAAGCACATTATGTAGGAGTATTCAGGTGGAATCTGAAGGATACAATACCCCAGTGCAATTTTTCCCAAAGTTAACGGAGATGGTTTTAAGTGAGGTACCGAGCTTGGAGAGATGGGCAGAAAGAAGTCTAGGAGAGCCTAATAGCTTGGTAATGTTTCCTCAGCTCGAAAAACTAAGTATAGACGATTGCCCGAAACTTGCGAGTGTTCCAGTGAGCCCAGTTCTCAAAAAACTGGCTATAGAAGGATGCAGCAGCCTTCCAATCAGCTCACTCGCACATCTAACAACATTGTCCCAGCTCGAATACACGGTACAAGATATTGGTCCTATGAGCATGCCGCTGGGCTCTTGGCCATCTCTCGTAGGATTAGAGGTTAGGTCGCTGGCAAACATGATGGTGATGTCTCTGGAGGACCAGCAAAGCCAAAGCCAAACTGCTCTAGAAAACCTTCGGAGTTTGACTCTATATGGTCCCAAGTGCTTCGTAACAGCACCCAGTCTGTTAAAGTCGCATCTTGGGCTTTGGGAGTGCTTCGCCTTTGTGGAGGAACTGGACATTTACGTATGCAACGAGCTTGTCCGCTGGCCAGTGGATGAGCTCCGATGCTTGGTTCGCCTCCGCTCTCTGAGTATTTGGGCTTGTGACAAGCTGGAGGGGAAGGGTTCATCATCCGAGGAAATCCTTCCGCTGCCCCAGCTGCAGAGGTTATTTATTCGGTGTTGTGGCAGTTTGCTCGAGATTCCGAAGCTGCCCGCATCCCTTGAGCAATTGGCGATGTGGAACTGCGAAAGTTTTGTGGCGTTGCCGTCAAACCTCGGAAATCTGGCAAAGCTGAGAGAGCTCCACATGCAGTACTGCAGTGGCCTGAAAACATTGCCTGATGGGATGGATGGTCTCACTTCTCTTGAGCGATTGTGGGTTAGGCAGTGTCGAGGGATGGAGAAATTCCCGGAGGGTCTCCTCCAGCGGCTCCCGACCGTCAAATACCTAACAATAGGTGGCTGCCCCGACTTGGAAAGACGTTGCAGAGAAGGTGGGGAGTATTTTCACTTGGTCTCTTCCGTTCCAAATGTAGACATTCCAGCAGTAGAACCCAACAACAACAAGAAGAGGAGGTTTTTGAAGAGGCTCCTCCCCTCCTGCTCTCTCAACTGATGGAGGTAATGCTCCTTCATGCATCTCGTCTCTTCCATTATCTTCTTTTATTACTAATCCAGAGTCCAGTCTCGTCTCTTTTATTTAGTATTCTCTCTTTTTAACGCTTCACGTATATTACCAATAACACTTACCTCTCCTCTTAACACAAATCAACACGAAGATCACCACCGGGATCAAACATGGCCGCCTCACGCGCGCTCCTCTCCAACATGCATACACACTCGGTAACTCAGATACTCAGCATCGCCAACTTATATCTGCTGACCTCTCCTCCCCGTAGGTCTGCACTCTCTCTCTCTCTCCTCCGCACTCACTCCACACACTCTCCCCGCCACCTTGCCTCCTTCGGTCCTTCCCCCGCCACTGCCTCCCCACCCAGCCGCATCCTCCCCTGGCCGCCTCCCTCCCCCAAGGCGCGGCGAGTGTCCATGGTGTCCACCCAGCTCTGTAGCAACGCCTAGACAACATCATGACAAGCATGGTGGCATCAACACAACAATTCAGTAAATTCTATATCTGTAAACAATAAATTATGATATCCGTAACTATATCACAGTCTCCTATTACTTTCATACAATGTAATGTGATGCATTTGTAATTGTATCACTGTCTCATGTTTCTTTCATGCAACGCAATGCAATACATCTATAACTGTAGTTTATATCGCTATAGCGGAGTGTTCACCCGTCGATGAACCCCTCTCGTCCCGTCCTCTTTCATATAGGTCTCATGCTCCACTCCCATGGAGTGTCTACCAAAGTATGTCTTTATCTTTCCATTCTCATGAAATACCTACCCGAGATAGGTCCTACGTATAAGCTCATATACACATCCTCTAAAAAAATTGGCAACACCATAACAGATGCCATTTTCTGTATTTTCATCGCTGCGCATATATAAGCAAAAAGACAAAAAGTGCAAACTATTGCGAAGTTCAATGGCATGCAGACTTACATTTAAGGGTTTTGTTAAACATCATCTGGATTTTTTTTCTTAACTATCATTCAAATTTAGGACTATTAGATTAGAGATCCAATGGCCTAAATTCTTCCCCTTCCCTTTTAAAAAAAACCTCCCCCTTCAAAAACAAAGATCTCTTCATCTCTAATCCAAAGCTCACAAATTTGGATAATAATTAAAAAGAAAACATCTAGGTAATGCCTAGACACTCTCTACATTTAAAGCATGCAGATGCTTTGTAACTGTGTATATGCAAACTTTGTGGAACTCGGCTAGAAGATAATCCATTGCATCTGGTACCTGAGCATACACATGACATACCATATGTAGCTTAATGCATGGTGAAGGAAATAAATTAAAGTTACCTTCTTTAGAGGGCGACAAATTTTAAGTTATAGATTGTATATAATTTGCTGTAGTGAGATGAGCTATGTTGTAATATTGAGGATGCCAATAATCTCCAGAATTACCTGAACGACAAAGTTTATCTTGAGGAGCCAGAAGGGCAGCAGCTCGCCCAACAACTGCTATCTAAAGAGTTGTTCATGTGAAGATCAACACCAGATCGGCGTGGAGCTGTGGCGTATGGATGTCAGACAAGTTTGTTACCCGTGATCAGCAGCAGCGGTTGCCAGCCAGCTGGGGGCTCCATGTGTTCAGAAAGCTAGGTATTCATATTTTGTCGATGCCCCTCAAGTCCTGAACTCGATGGCGAGGCGGAAGAGCAGAGGAGGTGGCGCTTCTTCCTCAACTCTGGCCGGGGGAGGACACACCGCGGTGGGCGGCGCTAGATCCGTGGCTGTCGGCGGCAGATCCATGGCCATCGGGGCCAGAACCGGGCCCGTCGGCGCCGCATCCGCCATCGCTAAGCCCACGTAACCAGGCGGCCGTGCGGAGGAGTACACCGACGGGGTCGTCTTTCTCCTAGCCACCGACAAGTCCTCGAGGCCGAGGAGGCAGTTGACGGAGGCGGAGTCGGTGGAGATCCCCCGTGAGATGCCGTCGAGCGAGCCGGAGATGGCGCTGTTGAGGGCATCGACGAACCAGTTCTCGGACTTGGATGGGCGAGGAGGACTCGGGCTTGGCCGGGAAGACGAAGAGGCCCGATCTACATCTGCACGAGCCTGCTCGACGAGCCCAACCTGCTGCAGAGGATGGGGAGGCCGGCGGCAGTAGCGAGCGCGGCGGGTCGGCATGGAGTGCCGAAGAGGAGCGCGAAGGCGGAAACCAGGGGGAGGAGGACATGGCCGGCCGAGGTCGACCTGGCAGCGCGACGAAGGGTTCCGTCGGCGGCGGCATCCACATGGAGGAGGAGATGGCCGGAGAGCGGCCCGGACTTGAGCGAAGGATTATTTTTTTTTTTTTGATAAAGAAGAGCTTGTCTTCCATTAACCATTGGGTCCAGGCAAATCGCCAGAGACCAGGGCAGTAACAAAGGCGGGGATTTGGTTCATAAACATCGCTGAACCCGAGCAAACAACACTCGCCCCATAGAAAGCTAGGCAATCAGCCACTTTGTTGCATGATCTTGGACAAGCTCGGATCACACAATGCTCAAACGACTCCGCAATGAAGCTTCTGATATGACGAAACAGACCCCCATCTACACTTCTATCCAACTCTGTTGTGGTCAGGCCTTTCTGCAGATTTGTAGCATCTGTTTCAAGTATGATTCGACGCATTCCCAACTCAACGACTCGATGTAGACTCATCAACGCTGCCTGTGCTTCAGCCTGCAAGGGGCTCGAGGCTCTCTGCAGTCTCCCACAACCCCCTTCCAGGAACTCACCATTGATATCTCGCGCAACGAAACCCCATCCGCCCTCCTGTGAACTGGCCTTGAAAGATGCATCTATATTGATCTTGTATATGTCTTCCGGAGGAGGTTCCCACTTCAAGATGCCCTTCCCTCCCTTATGGTCCTTTGTTTTTTTGAGCTTTTCGAACTCATTTACATAATATTCAATCAGAGAGCAGATTTCTGGACCCGAGGTTCTTTTTTCCCCTGCATTGACCTTGTTTCTTGCTGACCACCATCGCCAAAGTAGCACCCAAACCTGCACCTGAGTCCCTGCATCGAGACTCCAGATTGTATTCACTGTTTCTTTTGCCGTCCTACAGCTAGCAAGTTTGGATCGCACATGCTCCAGGCTCATCAAGCGCCAACATTCCTTTACTTTTTTGCATTTCAGAAAAAGGTGGCCACAATCCTCATCAGCTCTATTGCACATCGGGCAAATAGTATCACGTTGAAGCCCTCTCCGAGCTATGTTTCTCCTAGCTGCCAGGCTATTATGCGCGAAATGCCACACAAACATCCTGACTTTGTTTGGAACTTCAAGCAGCCATATCCTCTTCCAGTCAAAACCGGCATCATCTGTCCGCTCCGTCCCGGACCCAGAGGCATCTCTAGCATGTTCATATTCCCTCTTCCGCACTGCCACCTTATAGGCTGATTTCACCGAGAAAACCCCTTTTGAGTCAAAATGCCAAGCTGGCCAATCATCCAAGTCTGCATCCGTTTGGAGAGCTAGAATGGTTTTCACATCCGACTCCCAGAAGGTGTCCTTCACCAACACTTCATCCCAAGAGCCTGTTGCCGGGTTCATGAGTTCGGATACCCGTGTTAACACGGAAGCACCCCTGGGGGTCGTTATTCTACGAGTCCTTCCAGCCGGAATCCAAGGGTCCGACCAAATGTCGAGCGAAGAACCATTGCCTACCCTCCACACCACTCCCTCTTTTAGCAATTGTGCCCCTTGCAAAATACTCCTCCAAGTATACGAGATGCCCTCTCTTGCACTGCACTGCAACATGTTACTGTTGGGAAAATATTTGGCTTTTAGGACTTGACTGCATAAGGTGTCCGGGCTTGTTAGGATTCTCCACGCCTGCCGAGCGAGCATAGCTAGGTTGAAAAGGTGCAGATCACGGAAACCCAGGCCTCCTTCCTTCTTTGGTAAAGTCAGTTTATCCCAGCTCAACCAATGAATTTTATTCTCTTTGTCATTCTGGCTCCACCACCATCGACCTATCATGGAGTTTAGCTCATCACACAGACCTTTCGTCAAATCAAAACATGACATGGCATATGTTGGAATAGCTTGGGCTACCGCCTTGATAAGAACCTCCTTTCCAGCCTTTGATAACAGCTTTTCTTGCCACCCCTGTATCCGCATCCAGATCTTCCTGTTAATATATCCAAAAGCTTTCTTACGTGATTTGCCAATGGATACAGGGAGCCTGAGATATTTCTCATTTTTTGCTTCCTGTGAGATACAGAGATCCGTTCGGACTTGATCTTTATCCTCTTGGCTAGTGTTAGGGCTGAATAAAACCGAGGATTTATCCCTGTTGATCACTTGACCTGATGCTCTCTCATACACATCTAGAATCCTTTGTAGTTCTCTAGCATCATCCTTCTGTGCCCGCATCAAGATAAGGGAATCATCAGCAAAAAACAAGTGGTTTATTCGTGGTGCCTCCCTACAGACTTTGATTCCCTCAATCTTCCCTTCCTCCTGCGCTTTCTGTAACATAGCCGACAACGCCTCAGCACAAAGGATGAAGAGGTAAGGGCTCAACGGATCTCCTTGTCGAAGCCCCCTTTGTGGGATCACTCTGTCCGTGTAGTTATCATTCACTTTAATCCGGTAGGACACAGTAGTGACGCATAGCATGATTCGTTCTATCCATCTTTCATGGAAACCCATCTTCTGCATCACTCTCCTCAGGAAATCCCACTCAACCCGATCATACGCCTTGCTCATGTCAAGTTTTACGGCAGCAACTCCCCTTCTTCCTCGTTTACGCTGATATAAGTAGTGGGTGAACTCGTAGGCCAGCAGCACATTGTCCGTGATCAACCTGCTTGGAACAAAAGCACTTTGTGAAGGTGAGATGATATCCGGTAAAATACCTTTGAAGCGGTTGGCCAGTGCTTTTGAGATGAGCTTGTATGCCACGTTGCAAAGACTTATGGGCCTAAGATCCTTCAGTTTCTCCGGTTTACTAGTCTTGGGGATCAGCACAATCACTGTGTCAGTCCATCCTGCTGGCATTGTTCCCCCATTCAACACACCCAGCACCTCCTCCTTCACTTTGTCGCCCACCAGTGTCCAGAATTTCTTGTAGAAAATTGCAGGGATGCCATCAGCACCAGGGGCTTTCAGGTACCCCATGCTTTGCAAGGCCTTCCACACCTCCGCATCCGAGAACGGCGCAATCAGGCCCTCATTCATGGCATGAGAGATCCGCCTTTGCACACAAGCGAGGACCTCCTCCACATGATCTCCTGCATTTGACACAAAGAGTTGTTGATACTGATTAGCAATAAACATTGTTAGATGTTTCCCCGCCACCACACCGCCGCCCTCATCCACCAACTTCCCCACATGATTCCTCCGCCTTCGCTCCGACGCTTGGGCATGAAAGAACTTTGTATTGCGGTCTCCCTGGGTCAGCCATGAAGAGTGGGTTCTTTGTTTCCAATAAACATGTTGTTGATCAAGCAACCTTTCCAGTTTATACCGTAGCCCATGTTCTTTATTAACTTGGTCTTGACTGATCCTCCCCCTTCGGCATTTCTCAAGATCCATCTTGGCTTTTTTAATTCGCTTCTCTAGCTCACCCAGGACACTACGGTCCCACTCCCACAGTTCCATCAACAGGTGTTTCTGAACTTCCATCAGGCTAGCTCCCCCCTTCTCGAGTGCACTACTCCAAGCCTCCCGCACTCTAGCCTCACACTCCTCCTCCTCCATCCATCTTGCTTCAAATTTCTTCATGATCTCCATTGGTTTGTTCCATTCCTTCTTTTCCCTCCCTCCCGAGTCCACTATGATGGTGGTCACATTGAACTCAAGGATGAGATTTGGGAGACAAGTTACGGGGCCAAAACGACCTAATTAAGGCGGACTAACTCTGGTTTTTGATATTAGTAGTAGAGATGAGTTAACAAGGACCACAGGAACACAGCGTATCCAGGTCCAGATGTGGTCGGTCGCGATGGCATCGTCGGAGGACAACACAATGGCGGAGTCGGTGACTGGGTTGAAAAGGTCGGACGATCGGTAGGAGGTCAAATCACTTTCAATTTCACATTATTTTCTCGAAAACAAAATCGATACGATATTGTCGGAAACGAGAACGACATCGATATTCCGGTAAATTCGGAAACAAAACTATTCGATTAAAAATGCATCGATAACGATCGAAAATCATGAAAGCGATATCTAAAATACAATAAATGTACCAATTTGCACAGCATGACAATAGCTGTATATATTGACCTAGGTCACATGAAAAATAATACTGTAGTAATGCTCATAAACTCGAAAGTACTAGTACACTAGTAACTGAAATACTAAATCAAGTTCTTAGTTGAACTTAACAAAAGGATAGGAAGCAGGCTTCCTATAGCTGAACCTCCGGCATGTCATCATCATCTCCAAGCACATAATCACCGCCCATTTCTGAAAATTCATCCTACAAATTGCAATAGAAATAACGTGTTAGCACTTCAAATGAATTACATGCTACTACATATCAATATAATTGTACCTCAATAAGCAGACTGTTCTTAATGGCTTCAAGAACCTCAAGATCACTAGGCAAAGAAGAAATATTCTTAGAACCTGAAAATTAAAAGGCAGCTACATGAGTAAAAAGAACATCAACATATTGTTAATAGAAAGCAACAGATCAGTTTACACTTTTACCTCTTTTAGCTCCAGTTATCCAATCCTTAGTGCAAACAAGTGCCTGTACCATGTCGGGATCAAGGTCGCCGATATGGGTCGACGACACATCCACCGGCACTAAATGCGATTCGAAGCCACGGTTGACACTTGCATTGCCAACACATCACGAGCAATCGTGAGAGGACAGGATATTCATCCTTCCGATTTTTCACCATGCTAAAATATCAAACGTATTATGGTTGGCTTTAGAAACCTTCAATTGTGGTTCGCTAAGTACCTCTCCAATTCACTTATTCCTTCATCATTACCACATGCATCACTTTCATAAAGGAAGGAATCAAGCTCATCATCCACACTATCCATAAACCGATCTACAATGAAATTGATGAAACAAGTGTTGTACTCTTGGAAGAAGGTGCGGAAGAAACATAGCAATGAAACATGTTCCTTAGAACACCATTGAATTTATCAAGTTCAGCTTGGTAGGAATTTCTATATAACTTTCTCAAGTAAAATTCTACAATTCTTCTCTTAACCTAGGATCAAGCACATTTGCAACAACAAGGGCAACATTTGACTTCTTCCAGTACTTGTCAAACTTGACACTCATAGCATTTGCCATTTGGCAAAGAGTGGCATCATTACTATTGCACCAATCAGTAGATATAACTTAATCTCACAAAACCTCTAAAAACAGGTTTCTTTGTTGGATATCTGATGCAGAAAATATCTCGGTCAGTCAAAGAATCTTTTCAAGAAAGGAATCGAATGTGGGCCTTCTCCCATTCCCGACTTGAAGGAGCAATACACTCATACCGCGCGATCGATGGAAGTGAGCCTCTCAAATGCAGGCTGTAATAAAGAGCATCCTCAACATGAGATATGTAGAATTCCATCTCGTAGAAACATCAAGTGAGAGAGAAGGCTTTGTATCTAGCCCACATTCAGTAGCCACTGAACCGTAGATCCCTTGACAGCAACTATAAATGATCTAATCTTTTCAGTTGTAGAGCCAATCACACGCATACCATCTCTAACAACCAAATTAAGGATGTGATTGGCACATCTCACATGAAAAAATAACCCATCACATACTAAAGGACTATGCCTCTTGAGTTCTACAATGACATCCGTAACCGCTACTTCATTTGCATTGCATTATCCAAACTTAGAGAGAACATCTTTTCTCCACATACCACTTCAAAAGACAAGAAGAAAGTGTATATGACAACCTCTCACCAAGTATGTCGCCCTTCAACATGGAAGAAATTGACAATCCTCTTCTGAATTTTCCAATCATCATCAACCCAATGAAGAGTAACACACATATAACCCTTGTTCAGTTGGATGTCCACATATCCATAGTTGCACTAAAGCGACTTTGAACGGTTTTGAAGTATGCATACAACTTATCCTTTTCAACCAAATAATATTCCATTATTTCCTTTCTAATCGTGACACGAGACTTTAGAGGATAATGTGGACGCAATGATTTGACCCACTCTTGGAAATATTCATGCTCAATCAGTATTAAAAGGGTACTCATGAACTATCATAGCCTCATAGAACTTTCTCAAGCTAGCTTCTTCATCATACTTGTAAGGTTGGACAAGCTGCGATGCCGATATCTTTATCGCTTTTGTTGTAAGTCGCTCTTTGTCCTTTCTTGATGCCGTGATAATTAGCAAGATGGGTCCAAAACCGCTTGTTCCAAATCGCTCTCACTCTGTGTTTGCTGGTCTTGTTTACACAACCTTTGACATTGCACTTTGCCCAAAGCTGATTTTCCTCCTTGCCATTCACCTTCACCGTTAGCCAATTACTTGGTGAAGTATTGCCACACTTCGATGTGCTCTTCTTGGCCCTCTTGTTGGCGAGTTCATTTCGTCCTCGCCATCGCCGCCGCATCCACACCGATTGGATCAACACCATCTGCTTCGTGCCACCGCACGCAGCACCACCACTTGGCACTAAACTTCTCTCAGTTGAAGGTGCTGATGCAGGTGTTGCAGAAGAAGCAGACATGCCATTGCCAAGATTATGGCTTGCATTTTCACTTGCAACTGGCCTTGAACGTTTATGGGATCCTATCACAAATGAAGTGCAAATGTTCTCCTATTAGTATAAGATATAAATCTACACAGTGAAATAGTGCCAAACAACAGCAGCGAGGTTAGAAAAATCAAAGTTATCAAACGCAACAGACGAAGAAGATGAGCTTACCAGACGAAGCTGTGGCCGCTGCCGAGGTTTGAGAGGCGGCGAGGTCGATAGGGAGCGGTGCCTCTGCCTCCATCACTCGCGCTCGGGGGCCTCAGGGTGTTGCATCTGCTGGCTGATCCGCATCTCCAGCTGGCACCATCTTCGTCTCAGATGTGGCCGCCGACCGCCTGAAGAAGGAGAAGGATGGCAGCGTGAGTGGGAGACTAGAGGCGCCCAGTAGGCCAGAACCAGCAGCGTGGGAGGCGCTCACACGACGTCGTGGCGAGTCGCGGAGATTGGAGATGGAGGCGGCTGGAGTCGTGGTGGAGTCGTGAGGGTGAAGACGGGGGGGCGCTCAGCGGGCTTGCCTTTCACTCCCCCCGTGCCTGCGGACTCGGGCGGTCCCTCTCCAGCGGCGGCGGCTAGGTCTAAGGCTGGCGTCTCGGCGTGGGGATCGGAGGCGTGTGTTTTTGGGGGAGTGGAGGAGGTGGGGTGTGACCGTACGGGAGACGGAAATGGCCAAATGGGGAGACTAATGGGCCTGGGGGTGCTCAGTCAGCGGAGATGGGTCTCGGCGTGGGGATCGGTAATTATCGACGGCAGATTATCGGTTAAATACGGTATTTTTCGAAAACGATCGGAAGAGAGCTAAATCGTTTTCGTTTTCATTATCGGATGTTTTTACCGTTCTTGTTTCCGTTTTATCGGTTACCGTCACTGTTTCTATTTAGGGGAAAAAATCGGTAATTTCTCAAAAACGATTTTCGGTAACCGAGAATTACCGTTTTCGTTTTCAGCCCTAGACGGTGAGCATTTTCACCCGCCATAGTGATGGTGCTTTGTTCTCTTTGTTAGTAGCATGTGTTTGTTTTGATTGCGCCCGCATCTATCTATCCAAGATGTTGCAATGCAGGAGACGATGGAGGAGGAGGAGGTGCTACGCCGGCTTGGACTCCGCCTCCGTAGGCCCAATGTCATCATCCTCTCTCACCACGTGCGTCCCCTCTCTCTCTCCCCCATTAATAATTGCATTCTAGCATTTGTGGATTCAATTGAATCTGATTGTTGATATAGTCCCTGATCGGTTCGGCTTGGGCTTATGGCTTTGGCTTATTTTTGCACTATTTATAAATTTCGTCTTTTCTGAACTTTTGGCTTTTTGTTGAGCTTTTTTACCGGTTCTTTTTTTCCCGTATTCGTTTGTATTATACATATTGGGGTAACATATTTTTTTATATTTTTAAATTTTTTAAATTTAATTATGCGAAATAAGCCTCATCACCACTGATGTTTTTTTCAACTACTATAGTGTTTTCAGCCATAAGCCATGAGCTTTTAAGCCCAACCGATCACCACCTAAGCCTCTGGTGATAGATGGTCCTTGCGTTGGAATTCTTCAGCTCGTTCTTCCTTTATTTTTTTTGGGTACCAAATCGGACCTTGTGTTTGTTCCCTGATTCTTAATGATTTAATAGGATAATTTAGTAAATTATAATTTATAGGATCGTCAATAGTAATAAAAAAGAGATGAATAATTTTAATGCCTAGCAGAAGTATTTTAAGCCCCTATATCATGAATATCCAATTTGCTACACAGCACAAAAGACAAATTAAAAATAGTAATAATGAAAATCGAGATAAACTCATCCGATTCTCAGATAGCCGATGATGAGGTGCTGCGGCAAGCGACGCTCTGGATTTTTTTTCCTTCCGTCTCCAGTGCAAATAAAATAAATAAATAAATAATAACGGAGAATTTACTTTCTCTTCTCTCCCCTCAACTGCATGCTCCATTGTTTATTCAATCGCGTGTGCTGGCAACCGATGGATTGAGGACGCGTACGTGCTCTGGACACAACGTGGACGTGTGAATACGTCGAAGCTTCCTTCCACCGCACGTGTACAGAGAAACGGGCAACATGGCTGTGATTTCGTCGCGCGTGACGAGGCTTGACGCGGAGCCGATCTTTTTTCAAGAACAGATTTGATGTTTTATCTTTAGATTATATTTATATGTGTAAAGTATTTTTTGTTGATATGTTTTAAAACTTTAGCACGAAATTGATGTTATCGATGAGCGCATCTTGTCTTACCTTTTAAACTAGAACCTCATTCCTATTTATATACTAAGGTTCAAATTATGATCATATCCCAAGACCACGAGTTCTTAACCAATTCTAATAATTTTAATTTTTTCACACTACCCAATTTCGGACATCTCAAAATTGTCATGTATTGTAGCCTCTAGACCGCGCCTCTGTACCTCTAACACACATTATCCATTCTTGATCTCCATGCGCCCTAACTCAAGCCCGACCGTTTTCTCTAATATCTTTGACCCTTTGAACCATAACTTCATACCAAGCCATTTCTTAGTTTCTCGCCGTAGACCACAATTGCCTCCGAGTTGTCCTGCACATGCAATGACCAAATAACTTTTTTTTGCACAAGTTCTTTCTAATTTGATCAATATCAGTCAACACACACGCCACACATCTCAAATAATCAACGTTGTCAATTATTCATAATCTAAATCAACATTGTTAATTATTTATCATCTAAATTATTTTAGATCTAGCTATATGATCTAACATAATTCCTTAGGTCCAGAACTAGTTAGACACTTCGGTAATATTAAACTGCCTTAAAATGGTAAAATGGTTGGTCGGACCAGTACATTGCGATTTGCATGACGCATATGTTCTGGTTCCCTTTTATGTTAGTTGTTCCCAATGAGATTGTGTAACAAAGGTGGATAATAATACCTAAAATGTGAACCTCAATCTACTCTTTGGGTTATTCAGCTGAATGCAATAATAACCATCATGAGTCTCGAATCTTGAACAACCTTTGCTTCCAACGTAGCTAGTTTCACCGATTTCAATTCCCCTTTTTCTTTTATCCCTTGAACACTACACCATTCTCCTTTGTGGATCATGGAATATCTTTTAACTAAGGAAAACCCAACTACACATATTGCTAGCCTCGCTATCTGACTATCTTCTTGTTTGATTAGAGTGTTTTGATAGTCAGTTATCTTTATATAGGTGTCTGTACCAAATTTGATTAGTGTTTCGATAGTCACTTTATCATCAGAATGCACGGGTTGATGTACCAAAATTTGAGTATTAGTCTCACTACTTGTACTCTCGTTTTGTAAAATGGAAATCAGCACTCTCTTAATAAAAAACACTTCGAGGAATAATTACCTATGACCTGAGGAGTATATGTTATAATATGGCTCCCAAGAAGTATTGCTAGAGCTCAATAAAGGAAGTATCCTATTTCTTTTCTCAAAGGGTAGCTGAGAAAGCTCCTCTTTATCAGTAATACAGAGCTCATATCTCTCCCCTCATTCTATTCAAAGCTATGGTTTCCTGGAGTACGAGCACAAAATTTTGAATTTAGTGTCCATTCATTTTTTTTTAAAGAAAAAGCTACTCTAGTCTAGGGGTGTGTGTGTGTGTGTGTGTTTGTCATGCAGATTACTACAATTGGTATCTAGTTTAGAAAAAGCATCAGGTCTTGAATATCTAGGTCATATATCGTTTACATTTTTACTACAATTGCAGCTTGATAAGTTCAAAATTTACTGCTGCTGCAGGAGGACAGCATGCTTCAAAAATGCCTGATGGGGCTCTTCTCACTCTGGGGATGGGATCATGTGTTCCCCAAGTACAAGAACATGGTCCGTGTCATACTTAACTCCATGTCATGGGTTACAACACTAACTGCAGTTGTATCCATCGCCATCACCTCAGCTTACCAGAGATCTTATGCGCTGGCCACCACCATTTGTTTACTAGCTACAAGCTTGATAGCTTGCTTTACTGCGAAGCTTATCGTCGAATCCCCATCTCAATAGCCGGGGGGGTTCCGGCCCCCGCGCGGTGTCCACGTCGCCCCTTCGCCTCCCTCGGCCGGCGCGTGTCCGGCCGGATTTGCGTACGGCCGGGGAGGCAGATCCCTCCAGTTTTTTCGAAATTACGTAAATATCCTTTTTTCTCGCGAAAAGGTCCCTGCGTCCAGTTTTTTTCAAAAAAAATTTTGGATGGCGCCCCGCGGGTTTCCGAAATTACGTATAGGTCCTTATTTACTTACGTACACGTCCTTGCAGGTCCTCGGTTTTTTTCAGAGAAATCCTTTTGTTTTTCCGAAATTACGCACAGGTCCTCGATTTTTTTTATGAAACTCCCTGCGAATCGCCGTCTCTTTTGCTTCGGTCCACACGGTGGCTGGCGTGGCGTGGCGTGGCTAGTAGGCTCGACAAGAGGAAGAACGATTGGAGGCAATCTTTTTTTGTGGGCTGTGTTTCTGCGTCTTTATGAATATCTTACATGACCACGAAAAAAAGTATGTTTTGCTGAGGAGGTACTTCTTGCACTATACTCTCGTGTTAATCTCTTAGCTTCATTTATCTATGTTAGTGTTTGAATTTCAATTTTGCAGTTTACCAAATGATCGTATTTTAGGTGTTTTTTTAGCTGATGATTTATAGTTTAAATATTTAAATTTTAACTGTTCGTGAGAGACAGTACGTAGAAAAAAATAGTTACATATAATTTTGACTGATACAGCTGAATTTAGTATATTTTTTACTGTAATTTTTTATTGATCTTGCTTTAGCTCGGGTTCCATTTATAACTCTCATTGCACGTCAACTATTTAGGCCCTGTTTGGCACAGCTCCACCATCGGCTCCTGGAGCTGTTTGGAGCTGTTTTGTGCCAAACGGGGTACAACAAAATAGCTCCACCCAAGGAGTCCCTTAAAACCTGCTGAGACAAAAGTAGCTCCTTGGGTGGAGCTGAAAAAAGTAGCTTCACCCAGCTCCACTTGCGAAGTTAAAAAAAACAGCTCCACTTGTGAAGTGGAGCCGTGCCAAACGGGGCCTTAGAGCAAGTACAATAGTATAGCCAACTAGTGGCTATAATATTTGTCCATTTCATCTATAGTCTTCAAAAAAATAGTTCATACAATAAGGTAGCTATTACAATAACTATTTGGCCCCACGTGTAAGAGAGTGAAATGCATATTTTTACGTGCTATAGTTAGCTGTAATTTAGTAGCCAGCTTCCTTCTCTCTCTTCCTTTCTCTCTCTGCCACGTAAGATTTTGTTGATATTATATTTGCTATAGCCTGCTGACTAAGTCTTATTGTACCTGCTCTTATAGGTTGAGTTAATTTTTACGCGCTCGGTGCGGCCTCACAAGTCTCTTCCCATAAATTGTCAAATCTGTAGCCATCGGGATGCTTGATTTGCATTAAACACCCGCTTCTCTTGCACTCCTTCCCATAGGCTATAGTGAGGTTCGGGCACTAATGAATTCAATGTGTATGTATCCTCTTTATCTTTTAATGTTGAGGATTTGCGAGCTCCTCTATCCAAATCCAACCCTCCATACACAGTTTATCAATTCGGAGCAAAGTAACGGTCGTATATTCCTTGATTTCTTCCAAATACTATGTCTGATTAGGAACGTTTCAGTTATATGGCTAGATCCGGTGGTGAAGCCAGGATGAAAAATAAATGCTGAACTCAAAAGACTAAGCTAAATTAATACACAGTTATATACTTTTGTGCAATTCAAATTCATATATGAATGGAAGAGAAATAAAACAGAAAAATACAATAAATGTACTTTACTAATGAAAAAGCGTATTCCTAAAATATATAAATATGCTTTCAGTAAATAGCGATATGTCATATGCATATCAAAATTAGCAAAACTAGTATGCTAAGGCACCGCTGGAAGCCGAAGCATACGCACCTAGGGCTGTAAAAAAGCTCGAAGCTCGCGAGCTACTCGAGTTCGGCTCGTTCTAGGCAGGCCCGTCTCTATAGTTACAGAGACCCTTGGGCGAGCGCAATACTATAGGCCCTATAGGCTAACATAATAATTGATAAAAACATGTATTATAGTACTAGTAAAATTAACTTGCAGCATGTATTTGGTTTATAAAAGACAATGTCAATATAACAATAGAAGAAAAACTAAGGAACAACAAAAATAAGTATTATGGTTACCTCAATTTAAGACCATAATGCTTCAATGCTTCTTAAAAAAACTCATCCTCTCGTTTTCTTTTTTTTCTTTTCTTAGAACCAGACAAATGCTTCTTAGGCAACATTGTAAGTTGTAACACCTAAAATATGAAGGAAATTAAGTACGTAAATCATGGCCAAACAACACACGAACTCACGAACTCGAGCCATGTCACGAACACGAACTCACGAATCACGATGCGCGGAGCAGGAGCTGCAGAGCCGTCGGAGCGGAACTGCCGGCTGCGCGGAGCCACGGAAGGTGGACAGGCCGGCGTCGATCGGCCGGTGCGCGATGGCCACGAGCCCGCGATCGGCGCGACTCCAAGGGCGTCGGCGCCTGATAGTCGCCGCACTACGCGTCTACGCGGGGATCGTGAATTCGCGATTCGTCTTCCGCAGGCAGCACGACGTAGTCCGTCTCCTGTGACTCTTCGTATTTCTGCGATCGTCTCCTGTGACTCTTCGTATACTCTATGGGCTGCTATGGGCAGCAAATGAACTATGAAGGAATACATGTACAGATCCATCCTATATTTGCTCATGGGCCCCCCTCTTGCTTGGGCCCTTGGCCGGCGCCCCTGCCGCCTAGCCCCAGCGACGGGCCTGGTTCTAGGCTTGGTTCGAGCTCGGTTCGAACTTTAAACGAGCCGAACTCGAGCTTCATCTCGAGCTCGCGAGCTTCATCGAGCCGAGCTCGAATAGTTCGCGAGCTCCGATTCGAGCTCAAATAGTAATACATATTAATTCTTACCGAGCTTACTCGAGCCGAACTCGAGCTCGAGTTTTTCTTATTATTGAAAATTAGTGTATATTTGAATTATTTTGACTGTTATCGAGCTTCAACGAGCCGAGCTCGAGCTTAAAATTTTCTTATTATTGAACAATAGTGCATAATAAATTATTTTAATTATTACCGAGCTTCAACGAGCCGAGCTCGAGCCTAATCGAGCTTCGGCCGAGCCGAGCTCGAGCCCAGATCCAAGCTCGGACCCCAACTCGAGCTCGGCTCGAGCTTCTACCGAGCTCGAGACTGGAAGGCCAAGCTCGCTCGAGCTTGGCTCGTTTACAGCCCTATACGCACCAAGGGCCAAGGCGCTGAGGGATGGGAGGTGGATATATAGATGTGCATGCAGCGAATCTGGTCGGGGACATATAGATGTCCCTGGGGATATCATATTTCTCAAGGTCGGGGACATTGTCTGTAACGCCCCCGATTTTTGGGAACAGGGACGTCGTACGGCCCGCAACAGCCTAGGAGTTCTGTTGTGGCTTAACAGTGTATCATGCCTGCTCACGAGCAATTAAAACAAGTTAGTTTAAGTGAAATAAGACCTAAAGGCCAATTTTAACAATAATACGGGCGTCCAAGCCCAAAACTTAACTTACATACAGAAGAGCCGAAGAACACTCCACAGGAACACTTGAGTGTAGTCGTAACCCTAACACGATTACTTATATCCTCTTCTTTTCTTCTGATATCTGTTGAGAAAGATTATGCAAGCCTGAGTACTCTAACCCCGTACTCAGCAAATCACATGTGGAAACTAATATATAACTATATGCCAGGATTCTCAAGGGATGGGAGTATAGTTGTTTTATTAAGTGGTGGATGCAATTTTCTTTGCAAACCAAGAAAACTTTTAAAACACTTTCTCCTTAAGATCAGGGGGTTTTCTGTTATCAGATAAAGTCTCATCATTACTCAAATTAACAGCATCAGAAACACTACTTATGCCTCGTTGTTGGAATCACCCAATTAACACAGCTTCATTAACCGGAAGCACGGCGTATTCGAATACCATTTATTTCACTCTGCAGAGCTGCCCTGCTTTACCCACAAGATTTCTTAACCCACGTCTGGCATTAAGGAAACATGGCTTTTCGCTGCTCAATTCTTTATATAGCCTCTACCTAGTAGACTTCCTCAATAAGCCCAGGCCACTTCTGACTTACACCAGTAAGCTCAAAATACCTCTGACTTATCTCAGCCTACTATTGTGCGGCTCACATAACACATGATCGAGGTTCAGATCGATCGGTCAGATTGTTCACGTAACATAACCAACTTCCATACGGCCCTACCCGCCTTCCGTATGGACTCAAGACGGTGCCTCCTGCATCGCGTCAGAGGTTCAATCGAACTTGAGCAGCTACTAGACCAAGGTTGACGTATCAACACTTGTGGTTGGGCGATCACTGTGTCTATTACTTAGCACAAGGTTCTTGCCCTTATCTTTTTCTTGAGGTCCGCAGCCTCAGGCTCAGGGTAAAGCGGTGGACGAAGTCCTCCACGGACCTCCACACCATTTTTACCCTAACTTGCACACCAACATCACCGGTCTAGGGTACGGTGTCACATACCACCCTACCCTCTCCGGGTTTTTCAATTCTACCGGCCAACGGCCAGAGTCACTTAGTAGTGTAACATGTTGAATGAAATGATATTGTATACATTGACATCATTTATTAATTCTTACTAAGGTTGTCAAGGTGAATATGGCCATCAAGGTAAACAGGGCTCTTTATTGGTGGTAGGATTATCTAGATAGCATGCCATTCTAAACTTTTGTTTTAAGCAATTATCAATTCACAACTATTAATAATGAAAATACATTAAATAAATAATGTAATTTAATGGGATTCAATATGATCAAAAACATGTGACTTGCCTTGCTGATTAGGGATTTCAACTATGTCGTAGATCAGTGCAGCTGGCTCTTGCTCGGAGACTGCAACCTCGGAGGTGTCGGAAACTAGCGCAAACACATAAAATAACAACATAAGTCCAAACTTGATTCTAATCAAGCTAGGGAAAATAAACTAAATAGAAAGAAATAAATTGCATGAAATCTCAAATAAACATTTTAGAGATATTTGGGAGTGATTTTTGGTGGAAGGAGATAATTGGATTTTGTGGAAATTGAATTTATGGAGACTTGGAATTTAATAAGCTAAGTGTATGGAACAAGGGGAATTTAAATTTATAAAATTTAATATTTGAGGAAATGGAATTTATAATTGGATTCAGGACATTGAACTGGTCAAAATGGTGTATTTTGGTATTTTTGGGATTTTTGGATTTTTCTGGAATTTTTGGGGCTTTTTCAAGATTTTCTGGGATTTTCTAAAATATATGAACAGTGGTGCACAGTGTTGGGCTCGGCCCGAGCAATAGTGCGGCCGGCCGGCCTTTCTCCCGCGCGCAAACCGGTCGGCGGCGGCCGAAAGCACTCGGCCGAAAGCGAGCCGCAGCCACGCGCGACGCGGCGAAGCCAGCGATTCGCGCTTCGTCGCCCGATGGGCAACACGCGGAAGGCTCGACGGAGCGGATGGAGCGAACGCGGACGCTCGGACGGAGGGGCGATGATGAATCGGCGGCTGAGATTTGAACCGGTGCGGATGGCTGGATGGGAATGGCACGAACGGCCGGGATAAGCCCACGTCGCCCCCGGGAGGTCGTCTTCAACCTCCAGACGACGCCCCCGGCGGGGAAACAGAGGATCCAAGCCGCGGTGGTGCGACGGCGACAGGGCGCTAGAGGGAAAAATGGTTTTACCAGAAGATGCGCGTAGGGCTTGGGTTTCCATTCGGGGTCTTTGGAGAGCGAGTGAAACAGCGGCGCTGGCTAGCGGCGGCCGGAAAGGTAGCGGCCTCCACGGCGGCGCTAGGAGGCTCCGGTGGACTTTAGACCTAAATGGCTATGTTTTCACCATCTACAGAGCACTAGGAGGCTATTGGAGGTGACGGCGCAGCTCGGGGAACACTCAGGCGAGCTGGCCACGGTGAGCTCCTCTGGACCGACGGCGACTTCCGCCGCCACAACGCTAGGCAAATGCTTCCGCTCCAGCGAGTGTACCAACATGTTCCAGAGACAATGGAGATCGTGTGAGAGCCTGGAATCGAAAAATGGTTGACGAAATCGAAGGATTGCGGTTAGGGCTCACCAGGATCAGGGACTCCGATTGCGGCTAGCAGAAGCGATGGGAGCTCGATTGCTTGTTTGAGGATGTGAGTGGGGGTGCCAGGAGTCGATAAGGGGTGGATGTGGGCTCTTATGGGCAGCTTAGATTGGTTTCTCCGGAGAAGATATTTCCCGGCTGCGTTCGGTTCACGCGAAGCAGGAAGAGGGGGAGTGCACCGCAGTGGCGCAGGGGTCTGTGAGGGGGAGCTGGCACTGCCGCTCTGCAGATGCTCTGCCCCAGGCACGGTTGGTTGGCCCGAGAGGAGAAATCGCGCGAAGGGGGTGAGCTGTAGCGGTGGCGAGCTGCGCGCAGGCGGCGGCGCATTGAGCGAGGGGTGGCGCAGAGGCATGCGGCTGGCAGGTGGGGCCTCAGCTCAGGGAGTCGTTGTGCGTGATGGAGTGGCGTCGCAGCTTCGTGGCGAGGGAGACGCCACGTCCACAGTGGCTTCGGGAGGAAGGAGAGGAGAGGCGCACGCGTGAGGGCGCCAGGGGAGGAGCAAAAGCGTATTTGCCAAAAAGAGAATGTGCAATTTCATTGATACTTGCCAAATTGGGAAAGAATACAAATGCAAGCAAAATCCAACCAAATTTTCATTTTGAAATTTTTGGGGTGTTTCATTGTCCCTGCAAATGCCCGTGTCCTCCGGTTTGAAAAAATTGACACAATGACATGCTAGGCCAAAAGGTCTGTTGATTGTGTGCATGGCTTCCTCATATACTATGCTTGGACTATGTCCTGTGGCCAAGGGACTGCTGTTGTTATCGCAACTGGTCGCGGCATATGGTGGCTGGCTGCTTCAGCTTTTCCCTGATATTTGTTAGTACCATTGCCGAGTTAAGTCTTAAGATTGTTCTTCCGGAAACACAGCCCTGAGGTCATGCTGCACAATGGGCACTTTATGCCATTGATTGGTGGGATTCCAATGGCAATGCCTGTTGTCCTCTACCTGGCATTGGCATTGGGGTCTCTAAGAGCATCTCCAAGAGAGGCTCAATATTTTATCCTCTAAAATCTCATATTGGGAGTCTTCCTAAAAAAATTGTCCTCTAAATCTTTCCCCTCCTTCAGCAGCTTCTCTAAACTTGGATCCCTAAAATTACTATCTAGGCACTGTATATTTGATGGTGATCCACCTCAATTTTAGAGTACCAAAATTATTGGGTGTGTTTTAGAGTATCTGTTGGAGTTTGTTTTTAGTTTTCATACCCAATATTTTAAGATAGGGGGTGAGAAAGAGCATCTCTTGGAGATGCTCTAAGGCTTTGTTTGCTGGGGATTGCTAGCCGAGGAACTGTTGCATTTGAAGATATGGCCAGCATGGATGTGATGCTCTTCAACATGACTGGTACTTTAACGTGTAATAAACCCTGTTTTGCCCGGGACAAGATTGTGTTGTTTGCAAATGGTGTTAATAAAGATGAAGCTATTATATTAGCTGCTTTAGCATCAAGATCCCAACATGAACTGTACATTGAACCAATTGATGCAGCTATTCTAAGCCTTTTGGATGGTCCAGAACAGGTTCTTTTTCTCTTACTATATTGCCTTTTAATCCCTCTTTTGTGGTCGGTGGTTGCGTACGTTCGTATGGGTCCGAGGACTGAGGGTAGAGCGCTCGCTCTCATCTAGCCACCGGCAAGGCTCTTCTCTGACGTGGTAGAGAGACTCTGAGGCTTGATTTTAGAAGAAGAGGGAGATTAGGGGCTTTGTTTATTCATTGCTTGATTATGAATGATGCAGCTCCTCTCTTTATATAGATGAGGTTAATCCATAATAATATAAAAACTAACACAATCTAATGCAATTAATCAACTAAAGATAAGATCGTATCTATGCTATCTAAATATAAAGATATGTATCTATCTATTCCTAATATAAAGATATGCATCCAACTATTCTAATATAAAGCTATGCATCTAACTAGTCTAAAAACTAGTAGTGTGCCCGTGCTAACGCTACGGTAAAATACAAAACAAGATAAAATTTGTTAAAAATAAAACAAACAATCAGATTCATTAAGAAACTTTCCTTAATTTGTTAAAATTAATTGAAATTTTAAGTACGTCAAAAAATATTCCTAGAAACTTTCCTTACAGCGGCTTTAGTCTAGTGAAAGGAACTGGTGGCATAAAAATAAAGTAGATCAAAAACTCTTAATGCATCGTACCTTCCCATGAGCACCATTAGCTTTCTGCGCATGAAGAAGGTCCATGAGATAACTTCTTTTATCCGCTTCAAGGACAAACTCTACCCGTTGAGCAATCAAATCAGTACTTGAACCAACTCTTTCAACAGCAAGGAAGATGTAGTCCGCAAGGAAATCTGAAGCCAGACACTGCAGAAAAAAATTATGACATTTTCAGCACAAGTAACAGTAGAGATCATTATCACATGCTACAACCAAACAAATAATTTTTTCCTGTCATGTTAGAAAAAACCAACCAAATATTTGCATATTGATTCACCCAGTATCATATCTTCATATCACGTGCAAAAAGCATTGATTGTGCAAGCCAACAATTCATCTTATTGTTATTCAGATTTAAATGCAATTAGTAAAGATAAATTTTAATTCCTACCATTATTCTGACCATTTCATACAGTATAATAGAAGAATCTAATATCTAATAATTTTGGATACGGAATAGAGGTCCAGTAAAAATGAACAATCTACAATGCCATAAAGATAAATTGCGACTTGAGAACATGACACCATATGTTAGGAAAACTGATAATTGTGTCGTACAAGTTGACAGCAAATGGACATTGCATACCCCACTTACCTCAGCTAAATTGCTAGATTGCCAATAAAATAGTAAGTAATGAAGAGGCTAATGACATTTGAACATGTATTATTAAAGTGGGGGAGTCAAAAAGAGAAGGCATACCTGTATCTCTTTGGAAAAGTAGCACTAAACAAAGATTGTCTGTCTTACACCACGAGGGGCATGTCCATCTGCTCAACAATTTTACGTATCGTGGCTCGAACCCCATATCGAGCATTCGATCAGCTTCATCAAGAGCTAAGTACTTCACCATTTGCGGTGATACTCTAGCCCTCTCCAGAGATCCATCAAGTGACCGGGAGTTGCCACAAGGATTTCAACACCCTTTCTAAGTCCCTCAACCGCAATAAGTATATGTTCAATAGCTGTGCATATCAACTTGCAAAGGTTATTGTGACAGACAAACACAGATATGGCCAACACCATCCATTAATTCCTGAAGATATAAAACAAGCAACTGCGTTTGCAATAAATTTTAAGTTGATTTGAGTGATTAAACGTCGAAAAGTCCTTTCCTATGTCCATTTAAGTTCTGTGTGAGCTTAATTAAGCTCATAAGAAATATAATAATCAAATTTGTCTTATGTGACAACAGCTAAAAACACAACATAAAATGCAAGGAAGTTTTGTTCTCATCACATTTTATCACTATTTGACAATCTACATGGATACATAGCCATTATTCAGGACCTACATAATTGAAGCATCCATATAATGTCATATCTATGCTTTCTACAGAAAGTTGAACACATGAGATTCTTCTCTGAGAAACTTATGCTATTAGTATTGAGTTAGTTGCGGTACAGTCTAGTCCAGTAACCAGAACTGTAAAAGGTGCACATACGATTTCAGTTTATTAAAAGAGAGTAGAGCATTCATGACTGACTTCAATTTTTATTTTTATGCCATACCACGATACTCTGAATGCCTAGATACACCACCATGGCGTCCTCCACCACCATAGTCATTAGAAAAGGAAGAAGAGTTACCTCTCCGCCATGTGCGAGTTCCACTGCGTGTAGTGAACATCGACATGTGAACTCAAAAGTGTTAACTACAAGACGCACTACACCTACCCTCACCGGTTCCCATCAAAGTTGTAGCCATCCCGTCCATGAATTGCATCTTGACATCACGGGGATCTTCAAACTACATGGCGGGGTAACAAATATTAACGATTCACGATACTCTACGCTAAACCCAAAGAATAAATCGATTGCTGTAAAAGCATGCAATTCTCGATTCACATCAAAAGGTTGGATTACTTGTTGGTAACCTCGGACAAATCTAGTAGTAATCAATAAAGAGGACAGACAAATTTAAAGAACCTAATCATATTGAAACAAGTTACCTCAACAAAAGCATAACCAGTGGCCTTGGGGAATCTTCAAGGTCACTGGTTATGCTTTTGTTGTATAAATATTGTATATAAGCTCATATATAAATATTGTATATATTGAATGCAGCTAAAATCTTCTCAACAAAGAAGAAAGGATGAACCTAAATCATGTGAGAAAGGGATCCTTACAAGAGAACTAAACTTTAAGTGGCATGATTTATATAATACCACCAACTCAGCTCTTGGAACATGCCTTTAAGAAGAACACCATACCTTTGATTTGATAATGTCCACGAAGCGAGTCTAAACAATCGCATGGGACCGAATGCCATCGATCTGCTGCTTTCAGATGCTTCATATGACTCGACAATTCACACTGCATCGAAAGGGATAATCATGTACCACAACTTGAATTGTCATTACAAGTTTGAATACAATATAGAACAGTCATAAACCATATGGAAATTTATTCATGTACCTCAACATCGTTAAGAAACGAAACTTCCATCCCTTGAGATGTGCTCGACAGCAATATCCATGTCCTCCACTGTTGTTCTCTCCATCCATCCTCCGAGTCCTCAAGTGCCTTAATTCTCCACACTCCTGGTTCCGTTGAACCCAAAGAAATTGAGGAATACCCCATTAACCTGCTGCTCCACCTCAAAGTGGAAGCACAGATTTATGTTTTGCGGTCTAGTTAGCAAGTTCTCATCCTTATTTACAAAAGACCACCTTGCCTGAACTAATCCGACATCCGCATTGCCCTGGAAGTCCAACATACAACTAATCAGACAATAGAACTTTCATGGACTCAGTGTCTATAATGGGAGTGCCTTTATATTTCAACACCAGCTTGGTTCCATGGGTCCTTGCTGGCTTGCTCCCAGGTAGGGTCAGATTTTTGCTGAAGTCGAGATTGCTAACCCTGGTAACAGACTAATAGAAGCAAAGCAGCGTATTAGGTGAAAATACGAATATAGCGTAAATTTTGACTTTCACTAAGTTTAGAAGTTTTAAAAGTTTTTAAAAATTACCATATATAAGTAGAGGATATGTTTTTCAAGATCAAACTCGATTCGGTATGCAAGATAAAAAAAAAGACAAATTCTTGCTGAAATAGTATTCAAAAGCGTTTCAACGTTTCATCAATAATTTGACTTTTTATACCTCAAATGAGATCGAGCTTGATCTTAAAATCTTGCGACGTGAGGCCACTATATGAGGTAATTTTGAAACTTCTATGTTTGGTGAAACATTCACATTTTCACCACATATGTCGCCTAGATGCAAATACAACTATGACATTCAAAAGAGTATCCAACGGAAAATGAGCTCAGTTTGGAAAGTATGAAAGTGACAACTTGTAACCAACGTTCCTCAATAAAAGGAGATACGACAATACAATGGCTATAAGAATAAATGCGTTTAGCCAAGTCATAAGGCGTCGTAAATCCCCATCCGCATAAATCAAACCTAAACTAATAGGTTAATATCTATGTTGCGATCCCGACTCAACTCGTGAAGGATGAATCTGGTCGGCTCTTTCCTTCAGACGAAAACTACCCAAAACGGGTACAACACGACTCATCCAAATTTACAATTTCTCGAAGTCTACATTTTAGTATTTGAACCCAAACCTTTTATGTAAAAATGATTAGGACGCTCAAACCTTGCATATATTGTCTAATGATCAAGTCTGCTCAAAGAAAAGTGTAATGACATGGAAACGCTATTTGGCGGAAAGTTTTGCATCGATTCCAAGCGGCAGTTGTAACTTGTTAAACTGAAATTTTGCTTCTCGGATATGATGCATTTATCAAATTGGCCAACAACTTTTCTAATCAACGAATGGTTATTTCTAACTCGAGCATTCAAGGAGCTTAAAAGTTCCATGGATCCAAACTCGCAACATCTTGGGATGGAAGTTGGGCACGCCAACTGCGAGGCGGCGCCGCGCCAAAGAAGTTCCCAAGAAGCGCGTCCGTCCCATGACAGCCCACAAGCAACCCGGCCGCGAAACCCGCGAGAAGCTGTCCCCGCGCGGTGGGGTCCACAGACGGCGGGAATGGCGCCACGCGCGCCTCCCACCGTCCCAAAGATACTGACACCCGCCTCCCCTCCGTCACGATCACGCGGCACCGCCGCCTCGCCGCTCCACCCCACATACGACGCCTCCTCGACGGCGCCTTGAGAATGCCACCGCAGAGAAGCCAGCGTCTGGCGTCCCCTCCAGCGCCACGTGGCGGGCGTTCCTCGCCGCCGAAGGCCGGATCAGCGCTGCGCGCCCACGAGCACCTTGGGGCGAGCCGATCATCCGCTCGGCGTCTCGGCAGACCTCCCGACGACGCCGACGGCGAGGCCGTGGCGGCGCACCTTGGGGAAGGTCGGCGGGGTAGATCGGGTCGCAGCGTGGACGCCGCTGCGCCGTCGGTCGAACACGTACGCCCGAGGGTTTCGTGGGGAAGCGAGCGAGAGAGGCGCACGCACCTCGCAGCCGGCGACGTGCGATGAGCCGCTGGCGTGGCCGATGACGCCCTGGCGCCGCTCGCCTCCTCGGTGGGGTGCACGCAGCAGCACCACTCAGCACGCCGCCTCCTCCGCGCCCGCATCGCCTCGGGCGAGATCAACGCGGGCCTCGGGAGCGGAGATCGGGGAGGATGGGGGGAGCGGAGGTGCGGAGACGCGGGAAGGCGAGGAGCGGAGGCGCGGGGAGGCGGAGATGGGGAGGACGGGGTGGCACGGTGGAGGATGGGGAGGCGCGGTGGAGGATGGGGAGGCGGAGGAGAGGAGGCGCGGGGAGGATGGGGAGGCGGAGGAGGAGAGCGGGGAGGATGGGGGGAGGCGGAGGGAGGGAGGCGCGGGAGGAGGGGGAGGCACGGGGGAGGCGGAGGACGGAGCGGAGGAGGCGGGCGAGGGGATGGGGAGAGGCGGCGGGCGCGCGAGGGTTTGGCGTGCGGGGGAGAGCGTGGGGAGGTGGAGCGGGGGAGAGACGTGGGGAGGCAGCGTCGGCCGTTGGATATGAGTGGGTAAGGAGAGAGAAAGGTGGAAATTGATCCTTAATCGTTGATTTCACTAGTTGGTTTTTCTGGGGATACGAATTGGTGTGGACGCAGGAAAACTTATGACTGCTGGGGGCACAATTTGGGGTGGTCGTAGGAAAGAACTGAACTGGTGGATTTTAGGGGTAGAGAAGAGAAGAGAAGAAAGACACATAAGATTCTATCCCTAAATAGGTACGTCGTTACAGTACCACCAGGTATTGCCTGGTTCGCCTCCGCTCTCTGCGTATTTGGGATTGTGCCAAGCTGGAGGGGAAGGGTTCATCATCCGAGGAAATTCTTCCGCTGCCCCAGCTGGAGATGTTGGTTATTAGGGGTTTGTGGCAGTTTGCTCGAGATTCCGAAGCTGCCAGCATCCCTTGAGCAATTGGGGATGTGGAACTGCGAAAGTTTGGTGGCGTTGCCGTCAAACCTCGGAAATCTGTCAAAGCTGAGGGAGCTCGACATGCGGTTCTGTAGTGGCCTGAAAACATTGCCTGATGGGATGGATGGTCTCACTTCTCTTGAGCAATTCACAATTTGAGAAATTCTCCCGATCCTCCAGCGGATGGTCTGCCCCGACTTGCAAAGACATTGCAGAGAAGGTGGGGAGTATTTTCACTTGGTCTCTTCCGTTCCACGTAGATTCATTCGAGCAGTAGAACCCAACAACAAGAAGAGGTTTTTGAAGAGGCTCCTCCCCTCCTGCTGACTCTCAACTGATGGAGGTGCGTATAATACTATCTCGTCTCTTCCATTATCTTCTATACATTCAATAGCATAATTCTTTATATATCTAATGAATTTTGTTAGAATACACGGTACGTAACTAGTATTCTTTTTATTACTGATCCAGTCCAGCATCGCCTCTTTTATTTAGTATTCTCTCTTTTTAACGAGAAAATTGGATATTTACCACCGCTAACAGTGGGCTTCGCAAAATTGCCATCGCTATCATCGACTTTGCAAAATAGCTACTCAGTACGTGTGTCTCTCGTATTCCCTGCCATTGCACCCCTTTCCCTCATTTTCTTTTCTCTCTCTCCAAATCAGACACCTAAGATGACTAAACTGCCCTTGAGCTATTTTTCTCTCTCTCCAACCAATGCTAAGGGAAAGAAAATGATTAGAGGCCCAGTCACTTGCAAGAGGTGCTAAGGTGAAAAGGGAAATAAATAACAGGTGAATTAGGTATCCATATTTAAGTCTTTCACGCACCATGCCCAGTTTTCTCGCATCTGCATTGTTTCAGGTCGAAAGTTCATTTTGTTTACTTTATTAGCAAAAGATGGCTTGGTCTTCATAAAAGGGGGCATTTTGGTAACTGACGTTTCAGTGTCTTGAAGAAATATACTCTCATAAAACATAGCATCAAAACTTACCCTAACAAAGATACTAACAAGAAAAAACACCAAGCTTCTAAAGTCTCATAAAACATAGCATCAAAACTTACCCAAACAAAGATACTAACAAGAAAAAACACCAAGCTTCTAAAGCACACTAATCATTTTCTTGCATGTGACCCTTTTCACCGCATCTCTTGCAAGTGACTGGGCCTCTAATCATTTTCTTTCCCTTAGCATTGGTTGGAGAGAGAGAAAAATAGCTCAAGGGCAGTTTAGTCATCTTAGGTGGCTGAATTGGAGAGAGAGAAAAGAAAATGAGGAAAAGGGGTGCAATGGCAAGGAATACGAGAGACACATGTACTGAGTGGCTATTTTGCGAAATCGATAATAGCGATGGTAATTTTGCGAAGCCCACTGTTAGCGGTGGCAAATATTCAATTTTCTCCTTTTTAACGCTTCACGTATATTACCAATTAACGTCTGTTCACGTATATACACAAATCAACACAAAAATCACCACCGGGATCAAACATGGCCGCCTCACGCGCGCTCCTCTCCAACCCGCACGCGACCGCGAGCCCTACCACGACGAGGGCGCCGGCCCGCCTCCGATCCGCGATCCTGTCGTCGCCGACGGCGGCGGCGTGGCCGAGAAGCTCAGCGAGGCCGAGCTGGCCGTGCTGCGGCATCCCATCGAGTGGCATCGATGTGGAGGCCAAAATTGATTGCTCGGGTCGTCAAGAGGCAACCGTTGGCAATGGCAGTGGTACGTACCAGATATAGCCCCATACCACATCTTCTTCGTCCCTTAGTTCAGGGCATGCAGCGCTGCAAGAAAGTAGGCATTGGCGGTGTGGCGAGCAGCGAGGAGTGGGAGGAAACTCCTCGCGACTGGTGCCACTATGAGAAGAGGGTGGTGGTGGGAGTGTGCGGAGAGGTGGGGTTGAGGGTAGGTGAATGGCATTTTACGGGTAATTATCATTAATTTCAATTCTTGCTAATTATGGATGAAAAAGCTTGTAAGTATTTCAGGCTACTAAAAATGAAGAAGGGCTCGAATAATACTCTAGTTTATGTTTTGCTTTAGTATGCAAACTATGAACATCATTATTTAACTGTCTTTGCGTTAACATTGGTGGAACCCTAGTTCATCAGGTCTGGTTAGGGTACCTGAGACAATCAATATTTAACGTCTCTGGCTTAATCAGGTGCCTTTAACCACTGCACCAGAAGGGGCAAATAATGTCAGTGGAAGAACTCAGCCAGGGAACTCGATCAGCACAACCAGGGTTTTCAATTCTCAACCATCAAATCCAACTATCACAACTTCAATCTGCAGGGGCCATTCCTCGCAACATGGTTAATATGTTGTTATTTCTTTTTTTTTTTCGTACTCCTGTTTTGCCATCTGTATTTCATTTTTTTAATTTTTAGCACTGGTGACACGTTATTCCTGATTCTCTGATGACTCGTTTGGGGTATATCAATCGCATGGACCAAGTACTACAAAATAATGGTATCATAATTTTTTGGCAGTTGGTTAATTCGTTGGTTGTCATAAAAGACGATCGCATTAATTTTGATGCTATAAATGATGGCATTGTGTCCATGGATTCAAACGCGCAGCAACCACCAAGATTGGATGATGCTTATCTGAACCAAAGATTTCCAAGACCTGAGGTTCTAGTTTCAGTATTTGAAAGAGCCCAACAACTTCTTAGTGGCAGTGCTTTGTCCGCTCTTTCTGTATGGTAGTTCTTTCCTCAGTTATATCATGTGTTTCTTAGCTTTGACAGTGATATCTTTGTTGATGTATAATTTTACCCTCCCTGGTTAATATCATGTCATTTAATTTCTATAGTTTTCCTCCAGGTAGACTCATACTGGGAATACATTGGTCTTCTACCTTTCAGAGATGGCCTTAGAAGTGATAGCGCAGATGCTGTTGATAGCCTTATCGATTTGGGTTTGGATATAAGAGTCCTCTCAGGTGATTCAGCTGTTCAACTTTCTTATTGTTGAGATTGCAACTATTGTCATTTGCTCTAATACACAGTTCTTCATCAAATGATACTTTGTTTTATCTCTTCAGAAAGCCCATTGTTGACTACAAAGCAAGTAAGTGGAAAGCTTGGAAAACCAGGCATCATGTGTTACCTTCCCATTCAATGTTTGAGTTAGTTCGCAATACCAAAGAAGTTCACTTAAACATCAGTGGCATTTCCGATCTCCTTCCAGGTCTTTCCTTATCTTCACAGTGATGTCCATTCTTCATTCTTATTCAGTTCACCCAAGCAAAGGAAATATTTGCAAGTTCTTCTTTACCATTTGATTTGAGTGGTGATTCTATGCTCTAAAAGAATTGAAAAGCGCATATTTTAAAGAACGTTAAACGTTTGATTGGCAAACACCCACTACTCCATAACTAAGAATGCTACTTTAGGATTTGTGCAATTTATGTTTTTTTAGTAAAGCACAGAAGCACTATTCTTACCATTTTGCTATATTGATTTGTTAGTGCAGAGGACAACAGTGACATAGTAAGAAGACTGAAAAATTTTGGATGTCGTTGTGCAATGTTTGGTTATGAATTTCTTGATCATGATGCCATAGGTGAAAGCCATATTGGAATTTCAGTAGCTGATGCCACTGATTACACCAAAAGTGAATCCGATCTTGTTTTGACTCATCCTGCCCTGATACCTGTTTCTTCAGCTGTGCGAATCAGTAGGGAGATTTGTCATATGATGAAGGGCTACACAGTAAGTCATTCTGATGCATTCAAAGGTTTGGTTGCTGGCAAGCTATTGCTTTTGTGTCTAGATCATGATAAATGGGTAATCACTTGCAATTAATTGCTTTTGTTGCAGATTTACACTGTGTCATCAACTGTCCATCTTGAGAGTACAAGTTATGATTGTGTCTTCTATAGTTTTTATAAACTACGACATTGTGCAATGCTAACACTAATCATTAATTTAATTGAAGTTTGGTGTCCGTGTCATTTTACTTCTATGGAACTTTGACTTGTCAAGTTTCCTGGCTTTGGTGATTGCTGTTTTAAATTACTGTGAGTTTCAGTTGCAGAAAGCCCCAACCTTACTTTACAATATATATTGTTTTTGTCCTTGTTTCATTGTTTAATTTTTCCCTTTTATTTTATTTCCAGGTACATCCTTTGCAATGTTATTTGACAGGATGAACATAAGTCAGTCATCAGATAGATGGAGAGTTAAGGAAATAATTTCAAGTGGTGCTGCTTTTGGTAGCTACATAGTTCTGAGTACAGCCATTTTTTTCAGTGTTGCAACAATCACAGACTTCTTTTCAGTGAGCGCCTTTCTTTGTGATTAAAGATGACTTCTTTTGGTTTTGAAGTTTTAATAAGCTGATTATTTAGTACTTGGACAGCACAAATTCAAAGGTAGATCACTGATGGGCTCCGATGAGGAAATTAGAGCTGCTTTGTTCCTTCAGATGAGCATAGTGAACCAGGCTGTTGCACTATCTGCCCATTCTGACGACTGCTGCCTTATCAAATGTCTTGGACCTTTTGTCACATTTATTTTTACCCAGACAGTGAGGTCATTTCCTTTTCCGTTTCTGTTTTTGCTGAAGTCCTTCATTTGCTGCATAATAATTTAATCGAACTTCTACCTTCTACTCAGCACCATAATTTAGGATAGGCTAACCATGTTTGTGGCTAGAAATGATAGTGTAACAATTATCCGTATTCAGAGTTAAATCATTTGAATCATCGAGTAAAAATTTTGCTATTAATGAAAGATTTTGCTATTAATGAATTGTTTCAGGTAGGCTGCTCGCCTACCAAAGTTCCCTAAAAAAACAACAGACTTGTATTCATCCTGTTAAGAATTTAGTACGTAGAAATCGTGAAGTTTCTTAATACTTGGTATTTATTATGCTCCATACCCATTATATCGACTGTTTTCTGTCAGGTGGCAACCCATAAAGCTGTATACGGCGACTTGGATTTTGCACTAGCAAAGGGCGTCGGTTGGGTCAGGGCTGGATTGATATGGCTGTATAACTTTGTCCTGCTCTTGACTCCCATTTTGATTTGTAAGTTGTTAGATTGAGAATGGGAGTTCGTAGATTACTAAATTTTCTTGCCTTCACTCCCCTTTCGTAACAGTTAATGATTCTGCTCTTTGGCAGGTCACAGATGGAGGCGTGCAAAGATGACTAGTGAAAAATTGTTGACAATAGGCATGTGTTCATCCATTATTCATATTATTTTGCTCTGGTCACTGTATGTAATACTTGATGTCAGGCTATAGTAGCCGGTCTCCAGTTAGATAGTTTGAAACATTTTTGTAGCCTGTCATTTCACAGTGTATCACCTGTAAATAACTCAAGTAAATAAATCGCGGTTGCAACATTATACATCTGATAGATCCCGCTCGATTCAGAGAATGCAATTGTGCAGTAATAACACTGTCCAAGGTTGCCTCTTTCTTTTTTTTAATTTGCATGTTAGTCAAATGTTGCAAGAGCTACAGAGTATTTACATAATCACAATATGCTAGAAACAATTAAAAATGCTTGACAGAAAAAAATAAGCCTCATTTGGGCTTGACATTCCAAAACAATTTGGGCAGATTTAATGCAGCGCTGGCACGGGGTGAGATGCGGTGGTGACAGTGGCTGGTAAGGTGACTGAGTGGCAAAGTTTCGATGTCGGCGTTTGACTGGTCCAGCGGCCGACATAGGAGCCGAGCCAAGGCGTGGAAGGCCAAGCCAACGGGCTAGCGCGGTGTTGGGCCGAGAGAAGATGGGCCACGTAAGAAGGCTGTTAAATGGGCCAGCTTTAGGAAAGAAGAAGAAAAGGGAAAAGAGGAGGTGGGTTGTGGCCCAATAGAGGAAGAAAGAAAGAAAGAAAAGAAAAAAGCCCGTGGGTGAGCTGGAAATTGCCCAAGAGAGAAAAAGAATTTAGAGAAAAAAGACGATTTCTTAGAATTTCTAGAGAAAGAAAATAGCATTTTCGGCACAAGAAAAACATGAGAAACTCAGAAAATGCATTAAACAATTTGAGAGTTTTTGTGAAAAAATTTATGCATTTTTGGAATTTTTTTTGGCTATCACAGAACTCTGCCTATGCAGTTTTCTATATAGTATGACTCAATACAGGAAAAAGGAGGAGGGTTATGTTAGGCTTGGCGAGTTCCGCAACAAGGAGCTCGACTTCTTGCGGACGAGGACCCGTCTCAAGGTCCGCAAGCTGCTGCCTGCAAAGAGCCTCGGCTCCAAGCTGCTCTTTGCGATTCGCATCCCTGGTCAGTACTCAGTTAGTAGTAGTAGCAAGCTAGCAGCGATGAAAAGCTTCTGCCTTTTTATCTTTGCAAAATTTGTTTCTTTGGCCGGTGATCGTGTTTTTGTTTCTTTGGCAGGTGATGGTGTTTAACAATTAATAACATTGTTTGGTGTGTGTAATTGCAGCACTACCGACTTGCATCCGCACATCAGAAAGATTTTGAACAAGCTGTGGCTGACGCAAGTCCTGACCGGCGTGTTCCTGAAGGCCAATGAGGCAACTCTGAAGAGGCTGCTTGTTGTAGAACCGTTTGTCACTTATGGGTAACTGATTGCAAACATCCTTCTCCATTGCAGTGTATAAAAAAAGTGATCCCTTGTTTTC
The DNA here is from genome assembly GCA_036346575.1 of Dendrocalamus sinicus. Taxonomy (NCBI): domain Eukaryota; kingdom Viridiplantae; phylum Streptophyta; class Magnoliopsida; order Poales; family Poaceae; genus Dendrocalamus; species Dendrocalamus sinicus. The sequence continues at coordinate 36,243,362 of CM070662.1, forward strand.
TAAGTATGTAGTTTGTGGTGTTGAAATTTTGTTTACTGGCGTGTAACAATAGGTTCCCGAATTTGAAGAATGTGAAGGAGCTTATTTACAAGAAGGGCCATGGGTTCTTGGACAAGGAGCCTTTCCCTCTTACCAGCAATGATCTAATTGAGAAGGTATTTCTTTCGTAGCATCTTCAATAGATTGAGGCTGAGAGCATTAGTGTGATGACCGTTTACTGCAGTCCATTCGCTGCACAATATGTATGTGGAAATATTAGTAAGGCATTGCTATGGATATGTCAGTCAGTTTTATATCTCTTCCACTTCCACCAATTAATTTATTGTGGGGAATTAACATTATATAAAACTGGAATTCCCTGAGTATCCAAATTTAACATACTATTACACTGGTATGATCATCTTTGTTACGTGCACTTCTGTGGCGGAGCTATTTTTCAGAATCCTTCCACCAGCACAAAAATTCATTTTATGTGATGCTTGAGCTTTTGCATTGATGATCAATTTCAGTATTTTCCCCCTTGTGGAGGGAGAGAGGTCGTCTATTATTTCCCATACATAGATGATTGGTTTCAGTTTTTCTTGTGGAAGGAAATATGTATTTATCTTGATTTAGTAATGTAAGCTATTTCGATGGGCCAGCAACTTCTGCAAGCCCTTGTTTCACAACATACTTGTTAAGGAGATAGAGTTGTATTCTGTTCCATATATGCCTTATCTTTATATGGCATATCCTCTTGCACTCTCCTATATATATAGCCCTTTGGGTCTCATATCAATACACACAATATTCATAACATGGTATCAGAGCTTAGGTTGAAACCCTAGCCTCAATCTAGCCTTCGTTCCTCTTCCGCTGTCGCTGCCCCGGGAGGCACGATCTTCACTCCCGGGGCGGCCAAACATGGTATCAGAGCTTAAGTTAAAATCCTAACCTCGATTTACTTCCGCTTCGGCCGCCGCCGTCGCCGCCCCCGGGAGGAATGTGCTCCACTCCCGGGCGGCCACTCCTCCGCTTCTCGACGCGACGCGTCTCGGTCACCGCCTCGGACGTAGCCTAGATCGGCGCGCCGCCGGATCCGTGCGTCTTCGCGTCGGATCCATCCGCCACCGGCTCGTGCTAGTCGACGCCGCTGCCGCCATCGTCTCTCGGCCTCCTCGGTGCCTCCCGTCCCGCTCCCGTGGTAGCCGCCGCCGCATCGGATCTGGCCACCTCCGACACCGTGAAGCCCAGATCCGGCCGCCTCCCGACCGGATCTAGCCTCTTCCGACGCCGCCGGGCCGGATCCCTTGCCACGCCGTCTCGCCCTCCCGACCGTCGCCGCCATCCAGATCCGATCCGATTGGGCGGCGCACTGAGGAAAGCGAGATGGACGCCGCCGTCCCCAAGCTCGAGCTCCGCCCGGTCGCCTCCGCTCCAGATTCAGGCCGTCGCGCTCTGTCACCCCCGGATCCGTCCGCTGCGCCCCGCTCGGATTCACCGCCGCCTCCGCGCCCCGCCCTCTGCGCCGCGCCGCCGCCAGATTCGGACGCCGCCTCCGCCTCAGGCTGTGCACGCGCTGCTGCCTCGCTCCCGCCCGCTTCGCCATGCGCCCTCGAGCCCCCGTACCGCCTCCCGCGTCTTGCGCGGGCGTGAAGAGCGAGAGGGGACGGGAGAGTGAGAGGGTGAGGAGGGAGTGACGGCGGAAGAGTGAGGGGGAAAGTGGTGAGACAGAGGGAAGAGTGAGGGGGAGAGGTCAGAGGAGGATTTTTAAGGATTTTTTTCCTGCTTAGAGTCAAAACAGTCAGTTTTTTTGAGTTTTTCGTTGCGTCCATCCAAATCCGTAGTTCTAATTTTTAGTTCGTTCAAGTCGTGCGAGTCCACAAATTTGTTGTCAGTCATAGAAGTGTAGAAATTTTCTTTTGCCTGACAGCAGCCGCCGCTCTACTTTCTGAGCCGCGTGCAGATCGTAGAAGTCGTTATGATGCCGCCGCTTCTCTAGCCGCCGCCCCGAGCTTCAAAGGCCCCGCGCGTCCTCTGTGCACTGCGCCGCCGCCTCTTGGGCTTCGATCTGCGCCGTCATGCATCTATCTATTCCTCTTCGGCTTGATTTGACAGTTTATTCAAAAACTGCGCGCAACGACGACATCATCAAGACTCGGACTTCGGATTTATCTTATTTTTAGTGTTAACCCTTTTTCAAATGCAATGCTATTGCATACGCCTTGCATTTGAGGGGGGGTGTTAAGGAGATAGAGTTGTATTCTATTCCATATATGCCTTATCTCTATATGGCATATCCTCTTGCACTCTCCTATATATATGGCCCTTTGGGTCTCATATCAATACACACAATATTCATAACAATACTCATGTAAGCAGAAGCAGCGTTACTTATGCCTCTATGCCTCAGTTTGCTGGTGGAATGCCTCCAAGAGGGCAGAGTGGTGAAGGACAAGTTGATATCAGCAGCATGATATCCAGTGTGCTCAACAATCCGGTTTTTGGCAATCTACCGTCAAATGTAGCAGCACAAACCGGAGTAGGTTCTGCCGATGATTTGAGGAACATGATGGAAGAGGGTACACAGAGCCCTGCTATGATGAATACTATAAGTAACATTGTGCAAAATGTAGATGGGCCAGGATGGGCCAAGGTGGCATCGACTTATCTTGAATGATGCAGCAAATGATGCCAGCTGTATCACAAGTTCTTGGTGGAGCTGGAGCTCATTGTGTTGGTGAATCTAGAGTGCAGGCTTGACACAATGACATGAGAGTTGGTGACACTTTAGATGGCAGAAGCTTTCAGGTAAGCCAACCTATCGAATAAATAACTGCCTGCATTTGCATCTGTTCTGCTCCCTTGTTTTTTTATGGTTGGTTTGTGAAGAAATCTGATGATGATGACTAAAGTTGGTTGGTCCGTACTTTTTTTTTGAATATGCATATTTGGACACTGATAATATTGTACAATCTAAAAAGTTGTAAACTGCCATGTATAATAGAAAAGAGAATTATTTATCTTTTGTTAATTTTGATACTCTCTCATTGTATGTTAGCCGGCCGTTTCATATCAATGAGGTTTCAATTTAGTAAGTGTGGAATCCTGAATCTTCTGTATGCAGTATATCTCATATTTTTTATTTCCTTGACAGTTTGATCTTCATTGAGCTTGTCAACGCATTGAGCAACATGATTCCCCTGAGGATATTTTCAGTGCTGCCCTTGAAACTGCTGCTCAGGATTCTGGTTAAGATGAGAGCATTCAGGGCATGCTTGAAGAGCTTGTCAGCGATCCAGAGCTTAGCAATGTATGTTCTCTACAAGTTTTTTCACAATTTAAAATAAGCTCCAAATGTCTCTGTTTTTTTAAAGCTTTTTGGCAGTTTTTGACTTTTTTTCAGCAATCACTATTCATTAGACTAATAAGCCTTAGCCCAAAAGAATATGTAGTTGATACCGTAGGATGAGATTGTTGCTGAACGGTACAGTATGAGATTATGTTATATACACATCTAATATGAACTGTAATGAAACGGTGGTCCATTAGATAAATAGGTCCATACAGCTTATACGGTTGATCAAATTGAAGTGGATTATGATTATTGGTCGGGAGTGGGATTTTTTCGTTCTCTTTCTATTTTAGTGAGAAAAACTATATTACATATCCCCCTCCTCCCCGGCACACACACAAACATGTTAACCCTAACCTGCTGCAAATAAATTCTATTTCTTAGGACTACTTGAACCTTTTGCTCCAACAAGTTCACCAGAGGATACTGTCAGAATCTCAGTCGAAGAACCAGTATTGAAGCATGATAGGGGAGGTGAACCTAGGGAATACAGGAGATTTGGTTGACAAGGTGGTAAATCATGCAGTTCTATTCGCTGCAATATTTGTTTTAACTTTAAACCTTCTGTTGTTTGTTCATCTTGATTAGATGCCCAGTGAATGTAAATGTGGCATTGTGTTTTATCACACCATCTTTCGTACCGTATATAGCTATAGCTTGAAAAGCGAACTTTTCTGGATCATCTTTGGTGTCTCGGTGCCAGGAATTGAAAATTGTTCAACTGTGTGATGTTTATGTCTGTCATCTTTGGGAAATCATGGCAGATTTGGGTGTTAGTTTTAATTTCGGAATCAACATCAGTTATAACCTTCATCAGATGCCAGTTTTATCCGGCAATTTAAATGTTGGATAAAATTCTAATTTCATGCGTGTTAAATTGGTGTAATCCTTCAATGGAGAAGATCATCGTGGGCCGGACATTTAGTTCTGGTGTTGTGACGAACTGGCAAAAGCAGAAAATTGTTGTTGTTTCATGGCGAAATCAACTGGAAGGATGCCCAAAAGATTGCGTGATCTCTAAACTTGTTATCGTTTCATGCGTCGAAAACTAATGCAAGCTCGATGGAGATAATAAGTAGTAGCAAGAATAATTTTTTTATTCAAAAATATAAATATATACCTGCGCTTTAATTTTTTTTTACAGAAATACCCTCCAGTCGTTCAACCGTTAGGCGACTGGACCTGGTCATCTAACGGTCAAGCAACACGCAGATAGTAGGTGGACCATTGGGTCATAGGCTCCGGTTGCTAAACGGTTAGATGACTAGATCTTGTCGCGCAACCGTTGGACAACTGGAGCTCCTGTTAGAGGACACCATTCCCTATGGGACGAAGATGTATCATGAGGGCACGGTGGACCGGCCGACTATGGGCTTTCTTTGGTGTCATAGACGGGTACGCATTCTCTCTTGCGATTAAATTTTCATATTATGAATCTTTCTATTTAACAGCTGGCGTTCCTTCATATTAGGTTCATCATCCGAGGAAATCCTTCCGCTGACTCAGCTGCAGAGGTTATTTATTAGGGGTTGTGGCAGTTTGCTCGAGATGGGTTGTAAGCAGGAGCTTACAATAAAGTCTGGGCATACAAAATTGTAGTTCATTCCAAGCTTATGTCTGTACATCAACACTAAAAATGATTTTTGGAAAAAAAAGGAAAAGATTTCAGGAAAGAGTGTTCATCGACAAAGCTTACTCGACTAAAAAGGAGTATAAGACATGCAATCCTATTCCAGAAATTTGTGCTTAAGTGGTGGTCTGAAAGTACTCAAATTTGGACTGTGGTATCAAATTTCTACCAAAAATCTAGACAATGTAATGAAAAAAATATCAGATGGGCAAGCACAACGTAACAGCAGCAAATGGGAACAAAACTACATGTAATGGAGCTAGCACCCTCCGCAAGGCCAGTTGTTAACACACCCAGAGAAGGGGGACGTAAGAAATGCAGAAAGTTGATGAATGAATCGTGGCTACAAGTCCATAAAGAGGAATAAAGAAAAATTTCATAAAAATGTCAAACTAGTATGGAGAACAAGAGTTTGTTTCAAATGGATGGTACTAATCACACTAATAGCTGGGCTCACCACTTGACATCTATATAAGGTTCACTAATAGCTGGGCCATTTTCCATTCTCCATCTTTGAAAGGGTTCACTAAAGCAGCGACTAGTTCATCCACCTAAACCCAACAAGCTGTGATTTTTTTCTCTTTACCTGCTCCCATTTCCCATAGCTTGTGTCATGTTGCTAGAAGTGGATGCCCCAGATGCCTGAAACGGCCAGCCCACAACCTTCACTCGAGTGGCAGGGAAGACAAACCCTACAGGATTCTAACAGCAAAACAAATGCGGCTAAAATCTGCAATAATTAACGGCTAAAATACATGGAAAACAAAAAACATCTCACGAATGGATCCGAGGGCTCAGTCACCAGATTGAGCGGCCTCGTCGATCTCGGTCCGACGATTGGAGGCCCCCTGAGCAAGATCAACCAAGGCAAATCCACAGAGCGAACAGGGGAAACATTTCGCGAATCGAAAGGAGAAGACGCCTCCTCGCCTTATCTCACTTGCTTGACCAGGATTTGGAGGCAGTTCATGGCTTCCCTGCTCGTGCGCGCGCAACAGCGAGGCGGAGGCGGAGGCGGAGGCGAAGCGAACAAAAATATCTGTCGCTCGCAGCAGAGGACGCGTTTTCTTCTTGCTTGCTTGCAGCTCGCTTCGCTTTCTCCATGCTGCAAATTCTATCATCTTGTCTTGTTTCTTCTTTCCTGCATGAATTAACTTGAGGGCGGCACTACAGATCACTGTCATTTTGCCTGTGTTCTCATCAAATGTCATGAAATTTTAGTTGTTAATCTGCTCCGAAAATTGTAAAGCATATTGGATCGATCAAAAAGTCGCTCTAAATTTGAGTTGCAAGGGGACACATGCCAACGTCGAGTCTCGACTCCAAAAGACAAGAAGAGCGTTAACTCAACAAACACCATCTAACTCGTTCCATAGACCATCAAACCTGAAGAGGTCAATCCTACTAGACTTTCGGCGTACAGGGCCCTCATGTGCCTCTGGAGGTGGCTTTCGATCTACCGGAGCCGGAGAAGGAGGTCCGCCCCAACAACATTCTAAGTGGCATACACTGCAAGCCCTCAATTTTCCCTTCAGTTGCTTCATCTAGCAAGATTAGCAATGGGATTGATTTCCAGGTGTTCTAGGTTCTGTCTCTCTTTAGTTGTGCCTGCCTTCTGAAAACCGCGATGCTATTTTATTGAATCTTTCATTTGTTTTAGACCCCTGTTCAACATATAACTCAAAGCCGGTTAAGGAGTAGCCTGTTAAGGAATAGTTCTACAATATAAAATAGGAAAACATTCGGTTGCTTGGCAAACTTTGAAGAAAATAATACCTCGGCGAGGCATCATCCATAGCTGTCGTAATTCCGCCAATAATTGTACATCTGGATAGTGGAATCTCCAACAGTAAAACAAATTTAACTTCATTAGGTCACAGTTGCAATTTACTTGCTCCTACCTTTTCCTTGCGACAGGAATGTGAGGACTGAGCTACTAACTGCAACAGTATGGTCGCAATCGTAACTCCTCCGATCCTTGGCTGCATTCCCGTCATAAATTGCTGATAATATACGCCTGCCATTCCCTTCTGTCCTTCACTTGTCAGACATCTCGTTGCTAAGGATCTTTTGTTGGTTGCTGACATCTAATCTGTGGCAGCTGTGACGTCCAGCTTACACTTGCCACCCAACTGACAAAATCAATAGTTGAACATGAGCACCACTGATAACATGGAGTTTTCTTTCCGGAAATTCAGAATATCAGTTCCTCACATTCAATCCCAATCTTTGGGTGGTCAAATGGATGGTTTGCAAGTGGTGTATCCCGACCTAGTTGGGGTGGTTAGCAGTGTAACTAGAGAATGGTCTTCTGGGGCTGACAAGCTCTGTACATGAAATTAATTTATTTATTCATCTATTTATTCTTGTGAGTAGTGTAAAGAGCCTTCTTTTCTTGAGATAAACCACTTATGCTAACACCGTGGTTTCACACACCGTCACTTTTCTGGTATTAGGCAATTTACCAAAATACCCCTCCACCGTCTTCCACGAAGCATTGCCCATGCTTCGCCATCTTCCATGTGCCCCAATGACTTGCCGCCAAGCCTCTCACATGTTCGGATCCCACCGAACCCTTCCTCGCTTGCACAATGACTCAAGTCACTTGGCGCACCACATGCTTCTCCTCGTGCGTGATGGCACCTGACTTTCTCAACCGTCTGGACATCAACTCCTCCCTGAGCCTAATCCCAGTCCACCTTGCCATTGCCCATCATGTACACCGTCGGTAGCTCCTGCTCCGGTTCCTCGTCGTCCCGACTTTGCAACCACCCCGCAAGCCTCAGTCATCTTCGACATCTCCCTGACCGTTCTGGATCTCAACACCACCCTGTGCCTAGTCCTGGCCCTGCTACACCTCACCATGACCAAACCCCGAAGTCATGCAACCAACACCAATAAACAAACTGTCACGTAGCACCACACACTACATAAAGTCACAGTTAGCACCGCACAATCCATACAATGCACCATGCAAAGTGTATGGAACCAAAATAGTGATCCTAAACCTAAGACTACACAATAAACTCATGTGCACACAACCAACAACGCCCATACCATGACCACATGGTCATCCCAACTCAAGAGCCAAAATCTAGTTTTTTGTGAAAATCGGTAATACCGCTCTTAACACGTCGGTACTACCGCGCCCCAAAGTAGTACTTCCACACTATCACTTCTCACATAGGACCTTCTCTGGGAAAAACATACCACAATTCAGAGTGGAACTACCGTTCTCACAACGTCGGTACTACCGCTCTACGGTATTACCGCACAAACACCTACGGTATTTCCGATTTTTCTGATAGTTTCAGAAAATAGCTCAAACAAAGTGTAATCTTTGCAAAAAACATTTAACCACTTCTTAAAACTTACAATGGTTCATCACAACATTATTCTGGACCTTCTTACATGATCCTACACTCTAGTTCTTTACGATTCTATATAGATGCACTATTGATCAATTTGGGTAATATTGCGTAACTTTTCTTCTACTAGAGTATTTTTTTCCCGTAATTTTGTTTATTTTAGATGTAACTGGTTGCTACTGAATTCAACACATATCTCATGTTTCTTAGGATATGATTGTACAACAATATGCTGGGCATGGGACTGATAAACCTTTTATATTTTTGTCGTTGATGCAGTTAATGTTGCCGAAAATGGAGGATTGTTAGGAGATATTTCCAGGGTATGCTTCTACCATTGTTGTATATTGTATGCATCTATTTGAAAATTGACCAATCCGCTTAATTAGCTCTTAGCAATGCAGGTTGGTTTTAATTTTCTATTTGAATTCCTTTTTTATTTATTCTCTTCTAGGAAATTATAGATGCTATGCGTTCTGAGGGGATGATAGACGGCATGGGTAGGGTATATGCTTTGTTCTAGTGTTCGGCATATTTGTCTAACTGGGCAGCAAACGCTTTACTTGTCCATTGGTGTAATTTTCGCACTTCTGGTACGTGCAGAATGTTTGGGATATTCTTGGTTCCCAAGGTCTTGGGATGCCTGCTGGTGTGACACACGCGACATTATCGGTAATAAGGCATTCTTCATCAGGCCTAGTTAGGGTACCTGAGACATCTCAATATTTAACTTCTCTCTGGCTTAATCAGGTGCCTTTAACAACTGCACCAGAAGGGGCCACTGATGTCGGTGGAAGAACTTAGCCAGGGAACCCAGCACAACCAGGGTCGTTTTCAATTCTCAACCATCAAATCCTACTATCACAACTTCAACCTGCAGGGTCCATTCCTCGCAACATGGTTAATATGTCGTCCTTTCTTTTTCTTACTCCTGTTTTGCCATCTGTATTTCATTCTTTTAATTTTTAGCACTGGTGATAGGTTATTCCTGATTCTCTGATGACTCTTTTGGGGGTATATCAATTGCATCGACTACGTACTACAGAATAATGGTATCATAATTTTTTGGCTGTTGGTTGATTCGTTGTTGTCATAAAAGACTATCACATTATTTTTATGCTATAAATGAAGGCATTCCATTCGTGGATTCAAACGCGCAGCAACAACCAAGATTGGATGATGTTTATCTGAAGCAAGATTGGATGATATTTATCTTGGATGATATTTATCTGAAGCAAAGATTTCCAAGTCCTGAGGTTCTGGTTTCAGTAATTGAAAGAGCCCAACAACTTCTTAGTGGCAGTGCTTCTTCCACTCTTCCTGTATGTTAGTTCAGTTAGAAATTGGTCCACATGAGCAAGACCTATTTCCTTAATTTCAAAATATGCATGATTTAATACCATATTGCTAAGGCAAGATAAGAGAGACTAATTTATAAGGTGAAGTCCTCACCACTTCTTGAATATGGATATAGCTAGTATGAGAAGGGTTCTGGCTAATCACACGCGCGCGCATATTCGCGTATTTTCGTGTGAAAATCACGTGACTTGTGAGTTGTGATTCAAACATGTGAATTTGAGGCTTTATTGGGGTTCAAACACTTACCAGTGAGTAAATGACTGGTTGAGTATGTCAGTTACCTGTGGTAAATAGCTGTTTAAATTTTCAGTTATAGTTTGTCTATATGTGTACACCTAGAGACATCCAAAGTATAAAGCTGAAAATCTCACTGCCTCAATTTTCTTTTCTGCGATCTTGTGCTTTCGTACTGTGATGTTTGAACTTCGCCAACCTTTCTTCCCGGCGTACACCTGGAAGGAGGGAGAGCGGCTATCTCCGAACCATTGCCGCAGAGAGTACTTGCACGGGGTGGCAATAAGGTTTCTGGGCAGTGCACATCTACGTGACTGCTCATTTCACTGTGTCATCTACGTTTTGCATTGCATCAAGTCTGCGCTGCTTCCTGTTCTTCATCAAGCTCAAAAGCAAATCATTCACGCGTTTGTTCGACTTTGTTACTATATTTTCCTTACGTATATTCTAAAGTATGACGGGTAGTCTGCTGTTAATAGTAAATTTTGCATCACTGGTTTATTGTATTTGTCTCCTAGTAAAATTTAAAATTAAAATATTGCCTACATTTCAAACAAGTTCTTTCCTGTGTTATATTCTGTGTTTCTTAGCTTTGATAGTGATATCGATGTATAATTTTACCCTCCTTGGTTAATATTATATACTAATCAATGCTCTTTAAATACGAATATGTTACCATTTTAGTTTATTTTTCAAACGATACTATGGAAATCTGAATCAACTAAAAAGACTTATAAAGTCTTCCTTTTTCCCACTCCCCAAACACAACCGTGGCCATGGTTACCTGGAACGTGGTATGTCCGGGTTGTGGTACCCCCCACAATACACATACACACCAAAAAGAAAACAAAAGAAAAGAAACCCACAGCAACAATCCTGTACTGTGTTCTCAATATATGTATTTTTTGCCCTAGCCACAAGGCTCAACCTGTGCCACCACTCTGCTTACCCCTCCCTTGCGTGCATGCTCCGCCGGTGTGGACTTCCCTACCCTTGTCCTTGCTGGCCGCCTTGCCACCTATCTCCATCTTGCTAACAGATCAGTATTAACTTTAAGTAGTTAATAAATCCTACTCAACTTTTATAACGTTACTTCATATTAACTGCCTACTATTTAGTATCTGCATGATTCCCTGAATGTTATACGAGGATTCAAACAGTATTTATATTTGTTGGATGTTATTTGTTTGAGGGACTGATCCTATGACTGCTGACCTTTTTCTTTGTTGTCCTAAACTTCACAGTTTGGTTTTTTTGCAACTGACTATCTGTTAAATTGTTATATACTGTGAAATATCGTTTCTGAATTAATAGATTCGGGGGTGCCTCTAAATGTACTATCTAAACTCGTACCGATGACAGTTAGTACCATCTGTATGACCTGAGCGACAAGCCATGTGTGCCACCAATCTGGATGCTCTCCAGGTGCTCCGGACTCCCTCCGCGCCTCGGCCCCTCCGGGTTGCCTCGCGCCATTTGGACACTCTCTGGGGGCGGACGGCCTCACGCCTCGAGCTCCCCCTTCGCGTGCGACCTGGACTCCCTCTCCGCCTCAGGGTACCTCTCTGGGTCTCCGCGTCGCCTCCACACTTTGCCCCGGCCTCGTCCACGTGCGTCGCTCCAGCCTTCGTCCGCGTGCGCCACTCCGTGAACTCGGTGCCCCCGACCTTCCCCAGGACGTGAACTCCGTCCGCGCAATCCGGACCACTCGAGAGCAAGTATAATAATGCTGACTAGGTCACCTCTAGCTGAGTAACTGGTATATTTATGCAAGTATTAAATGTTTGAGTGTTTTAGTAGAGGTAACCTCTACTCAACTTATTGTATTAGCTACCTCCACTATGAGCCACTTGTACTCTTTTTGCTTATTTGGCTAGTCCTAGAGGTCGCAGTTATCTCTTCTATTAAACTTGTTCTTAGAAGTCCATAGCTCACTACATGACGCTTCCTAAGTCAACAGAGATGGTATCCAGTGGCCAACCGACAATCTTTCCACTAGCATGTCTCCCAGCGCATGCTAGTGGAAAGGTCAGATCCATGCCTGTGCGTGCGTGCACATTGAATTCCTTGCTGTCAATCGAATTGAATCAGGGATCCATGTGCATGTGTGCGCATTAGATCCACACGTGCGTGTGCGCGCATTGAATTCCCGGAGCCTCACTGCCACACGTGATGGCCATGCAGCCCCACTCCATGGTCGTCGCCGGCCATCGTCCACGCACCCCGCTCCGGCCTTGGTCCGCGCGCGTCGCTCCGGCCTCGACCGAGCTGGGCGTTCGCTGACTCCATGCGGCCTACCTACGACGGAGACACCATACCCCAATTGCAGAGCATACATGAATGCATTTGAGCGCGTCGTCAAGAGCTGACCACCAGGCATTTGCGGCTGCGTGGCCCGTAATGCAAAGACGGATTAAGTTTAGTGAGTTCGACAGCTGCCCGCAACAACGCATGCGACCCACTCGTGATTAGTACAGACAATTAGTAGTACTACTCGTCTCCTCTTGCTTTGTACAGAAAAATCCCACTCTTGGTAATGCTATAGAAAAATCCCAAAAAATACTAAAAAAATCTTTAAAAAACATTAATTAGTTGACACAAACACTTCAACATCTAACAAAAAAATCATCAGCATTTATGTGCTTCAGAACAAATTACATCAGCCCTTAGTTGACATGAATACTTCAACATCCAACAAAAAAAAACTACATCAGCACTGTCAATGTAGCCTCTGAAATGGATTCGGAACATTTAGCACAAGCACATCTTTATCACTGGTACCTTCAATGAAGGTCCTAACTCGTTCCTACAGAAGTGAAAAGCATACAACACAATGTTAAACAACTATCAAATGATGCTATGCAGGAAAGTATATCAAATGATTCACTCTCCAGTCTTTTCTCACGACCGCAGCCCACTGACAAGTGGGCCCCACTTTCTTATTCTTTTCCCAATTTGCATTTTCCTCTTTTCTCTAATTAAGAAATTACCAAAATGCCCTCTGCACAGCCAACAGGTAACCCATCAGCTTACTGAACACGTGGATTGCCAACAAAAACAGTTGTTGCAGCTATTCCAGCACGGTCCTCAGTTGAGGCTCCAAACCATGTCCCAAGTGTTATCCTGCCTGTTCAAGTGAGAAGTCAGGTAGCAGTGCCTAATCAGTCAACCACTTCTCAAGGTTCTTATACTGCAGTGGGCAACGAATCATTCACCATTCCTGCTGTTTTAATTAGGTACTTCGCCTTTAAATACATCTGATCCCAATTTAACATCTCAAGACAGCAGTATCATAAATGTTTCCAGTGTCGATAGGATTCAACAGCATGCACAGATGGTAGAGACCCATGTGGATAATGTTAGAGCGCATTTTGGGGAATTAGGGGCAGCCAACTTAGCAGGATAGCTCACATGCAACTGTACCAATGATGTTCCTTCGAGCATATCAGCAGAAAATTCTGCAACGATGAACAAGCCCTCAGATGGAGTAGCTGCATAGTCCATTAAACCTAGCGCAAGTGGTAGGTCTGAACCACTAGATCTTGGTGGAGGTCTGCAGCCTAAGGTATTAACTATTGATTTCTAGTGTTTAATACTTTAGTCTAAAGGATTTTTATTGTTCAGTCTGCATTTTGTTGTTGTCAATCATATCCGCATGTTGTGGACTTGAAATTTGTTGTGGTTAGCTGCAATTTAGTTGATTATTTTAACCACACTTGCAGAGACGAAGCAGAACAGCAAAGCCATCCGGGAGTAGTAATGATTCTGGTGAACCCCGTAATTCCTCCTGTCAGCAAAAGCCAAGAAGCTGTTTCGATGGGCCAGCAACTTCTGCAAGCCCTTGTTTCACAAAATACTGATGTAAAGCAGAAGCAGCGTTACTTATTCTTTCCCTTGATCCTCTACACATCAATTTGCTGGTGGAATGCCTCCAAGAAGGCAGGGTGGTGAAGGACAAGTTGATATCGGCAGCACGATATCAAGTTGACATCGATTTTTGGTAATCTACTGTCAAATGTAGCAGCGCAAACAGTAGGTTCCGCAGAAGGACAAGTAAGATCGTGCAAAATGTAGATGGGCCAGGACGGGGCCAAGGTGGCATCAACTTATATCTAGAATGATGCAGCAAATGATGCCAGTTGTATCACAATGATACGAGTTGGTAAGCCGTCCTATCGACTAAAGTTGGTTGTGATGATAACTAAAGTTGTCCGTACTTTTTTTAAATTTGCATATTTGGACACCAATAATATTGTACAATCTAAAGAGTTGAAAAGTGTCATGTATAATAGAAAAAGAGAATTATTTATCTTTTTGTTCATTTTGATACACTCTCCTTGTATGCTACCCAGCCATTTCCTATCAATGAGGGGTTCTAACTTAGTTAGCATGCAATCCATTTGAATTGGTTTTTCTTAGAGATTTCAGTAGAAGTGCTTGAGACTTGATTTTCATCAGAGCTAAGTAAGTGGAGTACTTGGGAAAAAGGTTTCAACAATCATTCACTCTCTCTTATTGTCGGCGTCGGTCCAACAGTGCAGTTTTCACTAAGGACTATGGGATGGAAGAGGACATGTTGGGTCTATTCTTTTTAGCTGGAGCTTATAGCTTTTGGCTGTGGCTTGTGGCTTTTGGCCTGTTTGTACGAAGTGTGGTTTTTGCTGATATAAATGAAGTTAGTGTAGTATGTACTACAATTAATTAGTAGACTCTATTTTGAAAGGATACTCTATTTAAAAGCTAGTTACTATAGGAAAACCAAAAGACAGCTTTTAGAAGCTGAAAAGAATATGACTAATGATCCAACTATGGATGGCAAATGGTTTTATTTCAAGAAGACGGACAATGGATTTGGCTCACAAATGAGAATTTTTTAGCTGGGCCGGCCAAGAATACCAAGCAAATTTTATTAATATCAAGAAAGCAAAATGAACCGAGTACAAATATTGTCGACAGAAAGGTTGTTAACTAATTAAACAGGAGAACAACCGGATCCCTCGACACAGGATCTAAACTACTGAACAACTTGAACATAGTGATCTAAAAAACTAAGTAGCTAGACAGGCCTAACCGAGTTCAGGATTGCATATCGGACTCCTCCCAAAGGAGAATTCATTTTCCATGATTTGGTTTGGAGATCCTTCCTCCAAGATGTGAAACCGAAGCAACTTTATATTTTTCCCACACAACATACGAGTTAATCGGTTGTAAAGTGCATGATTTAATGCATGACCTAGCAAAAGATGTTACAGACGAATGTGCAACTATAGCAGAGTTAATTCAGCACCAAGCATCTATAAAAGATGTCCGTCACATGCAGAAGTTAATTGCCGAATTAGAACAAAACAGTGGCGTGCTAAAAGGCAGGGCATCTCTCCGCACTATGTTAGAGCATGGGTCTGTTCCAAATGCGATATAATTAGACCATGGGCTATGTTCCAACCACTCCGGCTTGACGTGGCCGTGGACGCTCGAGTTGCCGCCCGCGACACGTTGGGCCCTTCCCACCTGCCGACATGCCTCGCGACCGCTCGCTCGGCCGTTTTTCTTCGGGGGCAGCAGACGCCAGACAGAGAGCATCGCCTTGTCACCTCACCACTGCATTATTGGTTCTAGGACACTTATCCGACCTCCCCTCTAGCATCCTACATAACTATATGAAATACTACTATGTAATATCATCGCCAAAAGGGAAGAATAAATAAAAACAACAAAAAAACACAAAGAGTTTAAAACTTTATTATCACTTTAATAGAGAAACAACAGAAACTGAAATAAATATTTAAAATATGGGACCGGTCCACTTCTAAGCAAATAAAGAACGAATGAAATAACAAAACAGTGGCAACCACGGTGCTGACAACTCGAGTGCTCCCACCCATGCATGATGCTATCACTCCACTGGCCTTTTACCTGGGACTGAAAAGAGCAAGCCAGTAAGTACCCAACAACGGTCGCAACACAAGAGTAAAGACAAGTAATGCAACCACGAGAAATAAAGGATAAGCATCACAAGTAAACAATGGGTACAAGATGAAAGCTATGATCAACTGATATCGGAGATACATTCATAAATAGGAGATGGATATCATGGAGACTGTGTATTAAAGATAGTTGTTATGTGGCAAGTTATAGCAAGGGTGCCGGCGACCTCATCGCATATACCCGGTTATACGAGAATAGCCAGGCACAACCTTATCCTCGACTGTATAACCGCAGACGGGGTGTAATATCCTGTGTAACGAGAATGTACGGCCCCCCGTACGTTACCAGGTTGGGTGGAAATGACCCCTATATGTGGGTAGCCCGGCGTGATAACCCTTAGTTCGTTATTTAGCGAATTATCCATGATATAATTAAAGAGTTGTGATTGAATTAAGGTAAAGTTATGAGGGTAACGATTTAATACAATGAGATCGGAGAGATGGGATTGGTGATAAGATAACTGATACACATGGACAGATCATAAAGTATGAATTTGAGGAAACTAAGAGATGGCAAGGATAAGGCTATAATAAAGTTATGAGAAATGGAAAGATGTGCTAAGCTTGAAAATTGGAAGATATAGTTTCTGATACGAGGGCGACGTGGAATGGTAAAATGGTGATAGCGAGATAAGAATTATTCTAATAAAGTATTATAATATAGCACACACAAGGGTTGACAACCAAGCAAGTTTTATTATGCGATGAGTGATTATTAGTCCGATTAACAGGTATTAAACGCATCGATCATAACTCACATATGAAATCATACAAGTAATGAATCATAATGTCAGGAAGAATAACATAGCAGCCCTAATGCTAACGGTTGCTAGTGGTCTAAACCTAGACATAGAACATGTTCAAATGCTACCCCCACATCAATGATTTAAGTATAAATTCTAAAACACTTATTAAAGGCTTTAATCCTAGAGCACTATTAATCAAGCATTCTAATAAATCTAAAAGCAAGTGAACAAGTTAGCCCAGAACATTGTTGTATGAATATAATATAATATAAAAAGTCTATAACTAGGCAAGCATGAACGGTATAATAATAAACAGACAAGTATCAGTAATATGTTAATGACCAGGTAGCTTTAATGATATGATACTAGCCAGGTAACTTTGGTGATATGATAATAGCCAGGTAACTTTAGCAATTTGCCAGGCGACTTTAGCGATATGACAATGATCAGGTAAGCTTGAGTGATTTGATAATTGTAATTGATGGCAAGGTGGCAAATAATCAGGAAACATGTGATATGCGAAACGTAAAGGTTACGCCCGCGAAGTACTTGCCTTGATCACGCTCGGCGGAGCGGACCTGCTGCACAAGGAGTCCAAGCTGCACAATATTCTGAGCGTTTCCTTAAAGGCCATATGCAAACCTGCAAGGAGAGGATGGAGGAGAATCAGGTGAGGGCTAAGGTACAACTATGGAAGGACAGAAAGGAATCGTTTAGCTGGACAGAAACGCGTTTGCTGAGATTCGCCGCAAATGTTCGGCCATGAGATTGTGACCCGCTGCACGAGTCAACAAAAACCCGCGCGAATCAACGTTCAGCCTATAGCTGTCCAAATGGGTCGGTCGTGTGGAAGCCGCGCCGCCGCCGCGGATCGAGACCCGCCCGCGAACGCGGCACGGCAGCAGGCAGCGGCCGGCGACGCACGCATGGCGGGCCGGCCGTGTGCGGCCGAGGTCGACGGCGGCGCGGCGCGGCGCGGCGCGTTAAAAATCGGGCCGTCTGCCGCCGCGCGGCAAGACGCGCCGCCAACGGCACTAAACGGGCCGTGCCAGCCCGGCACGGCACGGTTGGCCCGTTTAATTTGAAAAATAGCCGTTTTTTGTGACTGTTGGGGGGTAAAAAATTCGGAAAAAATAGCAAATAATTCGGAAAAAATCTAAAATTTTTCCTATAAATAGGGGGGCATCCGGCCTCCATCTTCCACACCTCAAATCTCATTCTTCTCTCTCGGTTTAGCTCTGAAAAATCCGAAAGTGTTTGCGCAAATTTGGTGAAAATTCGGCCAAAATTCCGAAAATTCAAAAATCTTCAAAGATTTTTGTAAGAGCTGCAAAGGAGGTAATAATGCTGTCTTATACTCTTATTTTAATTTTTTGGTATTATTTATTGGTTTAATTTTTTGCTATTATTTGTTGGTTTAATACTTTAATAGTAAGTTAATCGTTCTTTATTATTTCAATTTGCAGTCGATTTAATGGAGAACTACGATTTTCAACTCTCCGAATTGGGCCTCTCGGCGGAGGATATGCAATCGTTTCAACAAGCATATCCATCCGCGGAAGGTTCACATGCACAAACTGGAGATGCCAAAGAACCGACGGCCCCGGTGGCGCAGGGTCCAATCGATCCATCTTCTACTGGCTCAACAAGTGCATCCACGACTCAAAGCACGGGTGCAAAAAGAACAAGAGCTAGTACATCTACAGTTTGGAATGATTTCGACAAGAAGTTCAAGACCGACGATGATGGGACTTCGGTGAGGTATGCTGTTTGTAAAATTTGTGGTAATGAATTGAGTGCAAAATCTTCAGGTGGGACGGGTCATCTACAACGACATCTTTGCAAGATGCAAGAAAAGGCAAGGAATAAAAATGCGCGGTTCACACGGTGCAATATAACCCCGACGACTCGATGCGTGCGTGGGAGTACAACCCAGAGGTAGCTCGGGAATCTCTTTGTAGATTAATTACTTCTCAATATTTATCTTTAAATTTTGGTGAATCTGATGCTTTCCAAAAATATATTACGACTGCTCATAACCCTCGATTTACTACTGTATCTAGGCAAACAACAATTAGAGATTTAATTAAATATTATAACAATTGTCGTGATAAATTGAAAGAAATGTTTCATACATGTACATTCTCTATTGCTTTGACATCTGACATATGGAGTGGTAGGGCTAGAGAGGATTATATTAGCGTTGTTGCTCATTATGTTAATGATGACTGGATAATGGAAAAAAGAATTATAGGATTTAAATTAATTAATGTTTCACATAATGCTGAAAATATTGCAGAAAGCATTATTAAAGTTATAGAAGATTTTGGTCTCACAGATAAGATTTTTTCTATAACTTTAGATAATGCAGCTGCAAATACTAAAGCTATGGAAATTCATACTCCTTTGTTTAATAATTATGCACAATCTTTCTTATTGCATCAACGTTGTGCTTGTCATATTATTAATCTTATTGTTAAATCCGGTTTAAAAAGATTAAATGCTTGTATTGATTCTTTTAGAGATGCAATTTTATTTATTAATTGTTCTAACCAACGAATAGCCGCATATAAGAGTTTTTGCGTAGCAATGAATGTTCGTCCTAGAAAATTTGGTTTAGACATGCCTGTTAGATGGAACTCTACTTACCTTATGCTTAAACATATATTGCCATATAAGAGCACTTTATCTGCTTTTTCTTCACACCCAAAGTCATCAATCTCGTAGCTCATCCAAGAGAACCCAAGTTAAAGACCACGAACTTCTGAGGACGATTGGGTTGTTGGTGAAAAATATTTTCCTTTTAGAAATTTTTCATAAAGCTACAGCTTTGTCTTTACGGAGTATACTACCCTACATCTCCTATGATTGTTCATAATATTGTTGAAATTGCCACTCACCTAAAGGCTTTTGAAAATGATCCTATACTACGGGATCTTTGAGTTGCCATGAAATCTAAGTTTTTAAAATATTGAGAGAAATTCCTATTTTATATGCATTTGCTTTTATTTTGGATCCTAGGGCCAAACTCCAAGGATTTATAAATGTTTTACAAGTTTTAAGTGAGGCTACCGATTTAGACTATTGTTCATACTTTACATTAGTTAAGGATAAATTATATGAGGTATATAATAAATATGAAAATAAGTTTGGATCTGTGCGTTTGGAAAGACCCCCGGTAGTCTCCAGCACCTCTAGGGGGGCTATGCAATGGGGCAAGATTTTTGGTTCTTCGTCTAGTTCTCGTGCAGGTGCAGGTACACAGCAGTTAGGAGGAGAAAGGCGATAAAGCACTGGAGACCTATCAAGCTATCTCAACAGTGATAGCGTCGACTTCGAGCGAGTTGAACATCCTCTCATGGTGGCAAATCCGAGAAGGTATCATATCCATGCTATCCATATTAGCGCGGATGTGTTGATCGCTCTGTCTCTACAGTCTCCTGAGTCGACATTGATCTTTCCGGAAGAATAATCGAGGAGCGACGAACAAGTCTCTCCAACGAGATGGTCGAAGTACTTATGACTGTCAAAGACTGGGAACAAACTGAAGCAAGACTCCAACATACTGCAGATAATAAAGATTTAGAAGAATCTTTTGAGAATTTGTATTTAGATAGCAATGAATAGTTTTCAATATTTTTCTTCACATGTGGTCACTAATGAGCTTTATAGGTTGTACTCTTTTTTCTTTACCAAGATTTTCTCAAATTGAGTTTTTACTTGATAAAGTTTTTAATGAGGCAGCCATCCCATGTAATTTAATAAGTTAATAAAGCTCATTATGTCATTGAAAATATTTATTTTTATGATTAACAATGTCTACAATTTTTTGAATTTTTTCTGAATTTTCTACAATTTTTTACAATTTTTCTTTTTTTTCGGACTAAACGGACTAGTGGTAAGCACGACGCCCGTTAGCGAAATCGTGCCCGGCCGTGCACGGCTCCCCCGCGCCGCGGGCGCGACGGCACAACCCGTTTAATTCACGGGCCTTAACGGGCTGTGCCTAAACGGGCCGTGCCGAGCCCGGGCCCGTGCCGTGCCGTGCTGGCCCGGCACGGCCCATTGGCCAGCTCTAGTTCAGCCATGCCCTGGCCAGCTTGGCTAAGTGACCGTTGTGCTTTGGCCGTACGGCCGCCGACGTCGCCGGCCGGCCAACGCCGCTTGCGCTGCTCGGCCGAACGTGCTGCCTGTGCTGCTTGGCTGGCCGCGCCGCCCACGCCGCTTGGTCGTGCTTGGCCACCCGCGCTGCTCGGGCCTTCCCGCAGGAGGCCGCCCAAAACAGGAGCCCGCTGCCGCTAGCCATCGGCTTCACGTGAGCGCTCGACGTCGGCTCCTCCACCCGCGGTCGCCACCACATGCACCACCGCCCAAATCGCACAAGCCACCCCATGGATCTCGACACTGCCGCCTCCGGCCGGTCTGGCCCGCACTGCCGCCACCTGGCTCGCGCCGTCGCCTGCACCGGACGGCCTGGCCGCGCCGCCTGCGCGGGCCGTGCCTCGTCGCGCCGCTGCTCGCGCGCTGCAGCACCGCACCTGGCTCGCGCCACCCGTGCGCTGCGCTCCGGCCGCCACGCAGGCCTCCGGCCTTGCCACGCTGTTGGCCGTGCCTTGCCGCCGCCGCCCGTGCAGGCCGAGCCACGCTGCGCCGCCACTCGCACCGCGCCGCCGCTCATGTCGGCCGTGCCTTGCCGCGCCGGCCGAACCGCGCCGCACCGCCGCCGATGCTGAGCCGCGCTGCTGCCTCCGGTGCGTCCTTGCTCAGGGAGAAAGAGGAAGAGATTAATGGAGTTGAGAGAGTGCTTGAGAGGTTGGGAAGGATAAGAGAGAGAAAAATATAACTGAAGAGGGAGAGGTAACAGGAGAGAGAACATGGGAGAGATCACGGTTTGTTATTTTTTATTTGGGCGTTACATCCCCACCCACGGAGTCTGATCTCTGAAGCTTCATCCTTGGATTCTCTCCTACGCATTATGTTCGCTCCTGGTCCCGTGGTTATCCCAGTGAATGGTGGAATTTTTTGTACGGATAATCTATTTTTTATTTGAAATTATATAAATATACCTGCGGGAAATTTTTTTACAAAAATAGGCTCCAGTCGCCTAATGGTTGAGCGACTGGAGCATTTCGCCCAACCATTGGGCGACTTTAATCCAATCGCTCTACCCTCGAGTATCGCATCCATTGCTCGACCATTGGCGACTTTCATGCGATCGCCAATAGTTGGCGCATTGCGCTCGAGGACCCCGTGAGCGTTTTAAATTTTGTCAATTTTATAGTTTTAAATTGGTAAAAATCCGCTGAAGTTGTAATAAAAGTTTATGTTCATTGTATGTTGTAAGTGTATAAAAAATTTTGGAAAACTTTTTTTAGGAACAAATGACCATAGAATAATTGGTACATACGATGGTAAGTAATATTTTGATTTACTGAGAATTTGGAAAGTGCATCAAACCTTCGTCAAAAAAGGTGAAAATTGGTGGAGCTGTTCTTCATACATCCAACAGCCTCTAGAAACAAATTTGTGCAATTTCGGCCACGGGATCAAAAGTTATAGCAGTTTCAGTCTATTTCCGACACACCTTCAGTAAAACGGGTATAACTTTTGCATACGGTGTTCGTTTTCGACGTTCTTGTACTCGTTGGAAAGCTAACGACGAGCCCGATCCAATAAAAATGACCTGCTTGCGCCAGTCACCCTCCAAAACCCCGAAAATTGGCCATCTTTGGACCTAAACCCGCGTCGTAAGTTTTTGGTTTCTGTTTTTACCCTTTTTCTTGGTCTTCCTTTCGGAATTTGGATTTTGCTTCAACTGAAAAGTTGTAGATCTCGTCGAAACCTTTTAAATGAGTATATATAAGCCATATACAACTTTACTATTTTATCTTTTCAGACTAGACGTTTATATTGCATCGATATATAAAAACTTGTGATAGAGAGTATTACAGACGGTTTGTATGTAGAACCGTCTGTGATAATCTGACCGCTGGGCCTATCAATCCTCCTCAACCCAATCCTAGCCCAGAGACACGAATTCTCAATAACATTAAAATATCACTTACCATCGTATGTACCGATCGTTCTACGGTCAATTGTTCCTAAAAAAATTTCCCAAAATTTTTTACACACCTATAATATACAATGAACATAAACTTTTATTACAACTCTAGCAGATTTTTTACCAGTTTAAAACTACAAAATTTTAAAAATTTAAAACATTCACGGGAGATTTGAGTGCAGTCGCCCAATGGTTGGGCGACTGGATGTAGTCGCCCGAGGGTAGAGCGACTGGATTAAAGTCGCCCAATGGTTATGAAGGCTCGATCGCCCAATCATTAAGCGATGGAGCATATTCTTGTAAAAATTTTCCATGGGTATATTTGCAATTTCGAATAAAAAATGGATTATCCGTACAAAAAATTCGTGAATGGTGACCAAAAAAAGTCAGTTGACGCCTGAAGAAGCATACCACTATCTTAGATAATAACACTAGTATATGATTATTACTCGATAAAACAAAATAATTCATATTTTATTGAATAATAAGCCACATAAGCATGTTACAGTAGAATAATAGCTAGAGACGGTACAATATTACTATAATACCATTATCATGCATAGCTACAGTCTTAAATAGAGCTTAGCAGGTTGGCCCGAATATTACAATACTGGAAAAAAGTGGTTCTAACTAATAATTATACGAAGACAGAGACGAGTAGATAGCTGCACATTAATATACTTAGGTTCGTATAAATGGCTCCCGACCGCCACCTACTCATCCCAACCTCCATACGGTGTGTTCGTCTCGTACGCGTCGTACTCCGGGTCCTCTACACTCCATCCATTTTGGTGGTTGTCCTCCACATAGACTTCACCCGGACCGAGTAAATCTCCAGACTAACCTACTTCTAAACAAGGGAAAATAAAAGCAATGGTGAGTACAAAAATACTCATCAAGCATTGATAGCAACATGCAATTCTACACCAACCATTTCTAATCTTAATAATCCTGTCTCATTCATCATCATTTTGAAAATAAGTTTTTATGTGGCAAAAAGTCTCAATTACAGTATAAATCTACTAATCACTCGTATTCAGAGATAAGACCACTAATAGGCTCCTATAGCCTTCAGTCCAGAAGACAGACGTAAATCACATTTTTAAACTCTACGTAGATTGGTATCATTATACCTATAGGTACTCTGATTTTAATTGCAATCAGTTTCTTCATATTTCCTTATATGTAATATTCAAATCAGAGTACATAGCTGTTTCCCTTATTTTCATACGCTATACCTCTTCCCTGCTAGTCATAGTCGTTGGCTTGGTGCGTTTTCTCACCCTCGCCTGACACCTACCTGACATTCCACTGCGCTACTTATAGGCTTTGCCCTTACCTAAACCTCACAATCATATACTCCTTACCCATGTGAAGTATATAGTAACTTGATAAGGTAATTGAACTCTATTTGTCTTCAACAAGACCATAGCTGATATGATAAATACGACTCATTACATGAGAGTTGGTTTATCCTTACATAATATTCATATGCAGAGGGCCACCTCTTATTTATCTGTAGGACAGTTGTTCCATCAATTGCTATCATTCCATATTCATCATTATTCATATCAAGCACATGATTTATTTCAAAACTCATTTTATGTAGAGAATGATATTAATCTAGCATAAAAAATAATTTTTAATTAAATGACATTACTCAAATCCAATGATCAAAAGCATGCTTTCTTGCGAGTTGGTCGTACGCCCCAATCTAAGGTGCGCTTTGGTGAAACTTTTCCACCAGATCTGGCTCATCCCCTGCATTTTAATGCATATGCTACGGTTCAATTTGTGAATATAAATCATACACTAGGTCAACGTGCTTCTGTGCAATTTTCTATGTCAATTTAGCCAATCATGGAATTTATAATTAAATGCTATCTTAAATTGCCACCTGATGCTAGTTTACTATCATCAATTAGATTAGTATAGTATCTATGAATAATTATTACCTAATTTTGCATATTAAATACTATCTAGATTACAAATGTAATTATACGTATACCGGGGTACTCAAGTATTTATATGCAGGAATCTCTCTATCCCTCTCTCGGCCAGCTAATTTGGGCCTAAGCACATTTCCCTAGAGCTCTCTCTCTCTCTCTCTTCATCTCATCTCTTCATTCACTCGTTGTCCCCTGGCTCTCGGTCTTTCCTACCACGCTGACTCCTTCTCAATGCCGCCGCCTCTAATGCTAGCCGTGCGTGGCCACTGCCGCTCCTAGGCCGCCGCTGACCTCTCCCTTGGCCGGCTCCCCTAACTCTCACATCCGACTGCCGCGCCCAAGGCTCCCCTCTACCTGGTCGTCATCCCCGACACAGCTCGACCGCCACTCCTCCTTTTCCCTTCATTGGCCCCTCCTTGTCCTTTGGCCTAGTTGCCGAGCTTCACTCCATCTTCTTGGTTGGCTTAGGGGTTTTGAGGAAAAAGGGAGTGGATCTAGTGGAATGGTGGCTTGTTAGCTGGGGTTCGGCTGTGGCTATGTTGGCTACATTTGGGGTGAAAAATGGACTCTCTCTCTCCCTCTGGTTGCTCTCTCTCCCTCTCTCTCTCTCTATCTCAACCTTATCCCCTCCCTTGTGTGTTCAGACTGTGCTGATGATTTTACTTCTATAGTGGGATGTGCTCTGGTAATTCAGTAAATCCTATTTTACTAGGCTGGCTAAAGTGAATAAGACATTTAGAATTGGTTCAAGTTTGTTTCTAACGTCGAATGATGAAACCCTACGGCTACGAGATGTGCCAGCTAGCCTCGGACGGTCTAGTGTTTCGATGAGCGAAACACCCATTTCTTCTTTTGTTTTTCTCGCAATTAAATATGTGTTGGTTACTCTAACTTAGCAAATACTGATATAATTTTAATTATGCTATAATTATTTATATCCTGGAGACAATTGCATTGACTAAGGTTGAGAATTGTAAATTGATGTAGTATAGGCTATAATTAATTAACTGTTGTAAAACACACTGTTATAATTTTATTTGAGTTCAGGAATGCTTTTAATTATAGCTTGATTAATGTGTTTGCTTGCTTGTTTCATTGTATTTCTTAATCCGATATGCTTAGATTGTATTAATTCCCATATAGGAGATATGTGAATGTATTCTATTTATTTACTGCTTTTAAATTCAATTTGGCTTGATGCATAGGAAAAGTTTAAGTCAACTCATAATTTAATTATTAGCTTATTAATTAATTTAATTTAGTTTTATAATTTATTATTTAAAGTTAATTGAAAACTCGGGACGTTACATCGGCGCTTTGCCGATAACGTGATAAACGAGAAAAGCATATATGCCGATGCTGTAGCTTTGCTTTGATTCCCTGCTTTCTTCCTTTGTTCCACCACTTAGCTTTCCTTTGGGAAGGAGAAGAGCACACTTCCTCTCG
Source organism: Dendrocalamus sinicus (assembly GCA_036346575.1). Taxonomy (NCBI): domain Eukaryota; kingdom Viridiplantae; phylum Streptophyta; class Magnoliopsida; order Poales; family Poaceae; genus Dendrocalamus; species Dendrocalamus sinicus. The sequence goes on from CM070662.1 coordinate 36,269,473, forward strand.
CCAGACACCAGAGACGAGAGCCTGATCAGACCCATCCCAGTTCGCAAGCAAGAGCCATGGCTGAGTCGCTGCTTCTTCCCGTGGTGAGTGGGGTGGCCGGCAAGGCCGCCGACGCGCTCGTCCAGAGCGTGACCGACATGTGGGGCGTCGACGAAGACCGCGGCAAGCTGGAGCGCCAGCTGCTGGCCGTCCATCGCAAACTGGGCGACGCCGAGGTGAAGAGCGAGACCGACCCCGCCGTCAAGAGGTGGATGAAGGACCTCAAGGCCGTCGCCTACGAGGCCGACGACGTCCTCGACGATTTCCAGTACGAGGCGCTGCGCCGTGAGGCCCAGATCGGCGAGTCCACCACCCGCAAGGTACTCAGCTACTTCACCCACCACAGCCCAATTGTGTTCCGTCATACTATGAGCTGGAAGCTGAGAAATGTCCTCAAGAAGATCGATGAGCTTGTTGTGGATATGAACAAGTTTAGCCTGTCGGAGAACCGTGCAGAGGTGCCGCAAGTTCTTTATCGCCAGACGCACTCAGGACTGGACGAGTACTCGGAGATCTTTGGCAGAGACGACGACAAGGAGGTGGTGGTGAAGCTGTTGCTCGACCAGCGAGATCAGCAGAAGGTGCAGGTCCTGCCTATAATAGGGATGGGGGGTTTGGGCAAGACCACACTAGCGAAGATGGTGTACAACGACCGCAGGGTTCAGACGCACTTTGAGCTGAAGATGTGGCACTGTGTGTCAGAAAACTTTGATGCTTGTCCTCTTGTGAAATCCATCATTGAATTGGCTAAAGGTGGAACATGCGGACCGTCCGACACCATCGAGCAGTTGCGCAAACAACTGCTGGATGCCATTGGCAGGAAAAGGTTTCTACTCATTCTTGACGATGTGTGGAATGAAGATGAGCGAAAGTGGGAGGACGACCTGAAGCCACTGCTGTGTTCTGTTGGTGGACCGGGAAGCGTTATAGTCGTCACAAGTCGAAGCCAGCAAGTGGCCTCTATAATGGGCACACTTCAACCCCATCAACCATCATGTTTGAGTCAAGAAAATTCATGGGAACTTTTCTCAAAGAAAGCATTTAGCAAAGGAGTAGAAGAGAAAGCAGAATTGGTCATCATCGGCAAACGTATTGTCGAGAAATGCAAGGGTCTGCCTCTTGCTCTGAAGACAATGGGTGGCTTGATGAGTTCAAAACAGCAAGTGCAGGAATGGGAGGCCATCGAAGAAAGCAATATTGGGGATAATGCCAGAGGCAAAGATGAGGTCTTGTCCATACTAAAATTGAGCTACAGGCACCTATCATCTGAAACGAAGCAATGCTTTGCCTTTTGTGCAGTTTTCCCAAAGGACTATGAGATGGAGAAGGACATGTTGATCCAACTATGGATGGCAAATGGTTTTATTCGAGAAGAGCGACCAATGGATTTGGCACAGAAAGGAGAATTCATTTTCCATGATCTGGTTTGGAGATCCTTCCTCCAAGATGTGAAACCGACGCGACTTCATTTTTTCCCTGACAAAACATACGAGTCAATCGGTTGTAAAATGCATGATTTAATGCATGACCTAGCAAAAGATGTCACAGACGAATGTGCAACAATAGAAGAGTTAATTCAGCAGAAAGCATCTATCAAAGATGTCCGTCACATGCAGAAGTTAACTGCTGAATTGGAACAAAGCAGAGGTGTGCTGAAAGGCACAACATCTCTCCGCACTTTGTTAGAGCCATTAACATCTCACAAGGATCGTAAGGAGTTAAAGCTGACGTCATTGAGAGTGTTGTGCTGCCGGAATCCTTCTATTATCCATAGCAAGGTCATAAATCCAAAACATTTAAGATATCTCGACCTTTCTGGGTCTAACATTGTTCGCTTGCCAGATTCAGTATGTGTGATGTACAACTTACAATCGTTGAGGCTCAATAATTGCGGAGATCTAAAATATTTACCGGAAGATATGAGAATTTTGAGGAAGCTCATCCACCTTCATCTTTTTGGATGTATAAGATTGAAACGGATGCCACCGAATGTCAGTCGATTGAAGAATCTTCACACACTAACAACATTTGTTGTGGACAATGAAGTTGGTCGTGGAATCGAGGAGCTCAAAGACCTGCGGCACCTTGGCTACAAGTTGGAACTGTACAATTTGAGAAAAATAAAGAGCTGGAAAAATGCAAAGGAAGCCAATCTCCAGCAGAAGCAAAATCTAACTCAATTATTTTTGTATTGGGGTCGTGAAGAATTCTACGTGCCTAATGATGATATCACTAATGACGAGGAAGTGTTGGAGTCTCTTGCACCTCATAGTGAGCTCCAAATTTTGGAGGTACATGGATACGGTGGCCTAGAAATATCACAATGGATGAGTGACCCTCAGAACTTCCGGTGCCTAAGAAAGCTGCATATATCCAACTGCCCAAGATGCAAGGATCTACCTGTGGTATGGTTGTCAGTCTCTCTTGAGTATTTGAGCTTATACAACATGGGTGGCCTAACCACATTACGTAGGAGCATTCAGGTGGAAGCTGAAGGATACAATACCCCAGTGCAATCTTTCCCAAAGTTAACGGAGATGGTCTTAAGTAAGCTACCGAACTTGGAGAGATGGGCAGAAAGATGTCCAGGAGAGCCTAATAGCCTGGTAATGTTTCCTCAGCTCGAAAAACTAAGTATATACAATTGCCCGAAACTTGCGAGTTTTCCAGTGAGCCCAGTTCTAAAAAACCTGGCTATATATGGATGCTGCAGCCTTCCAATCAGCTCACTCGCACATCTAACAACATTGTCCGTGCTCGAATACACGGCAGAAGGTATTGTTTCTATGAGCATGCCGGTGGGCTCTTGGCCATCTCTCGTACGATTAGAGGTTGGGTCGCTGTCAAACATGATGGTGCTGCCTCTGGAGGACCAGCAAAGCCAAAGCCAAACTGCTCTAGAAAACCTTCGGAGTTTGAATCTAAATGGTCCCAAGTGCTTCGTAACAGCACCCAGTCTGTCAAAGCCGCATCTTGGGCTTTGGGAGTGCTTCGCCTTTGTGGAGGAACTGGAAATTGAAGGATGCAACGAGCTTGTCTGCTGGCCAGTGGATGAGCTCCGATGCTTGGTTCGCCTCCGCTATCTGAGTATTCGGAGTTGTGACAAGCTGGAGGGGAAGGTTTCATCATCCGAGGAAATCCTTCCGCTGCCCCAGCTGGAGAGGTTATTAATTTGGGGTTGTAGCAGTTTGATCGAGATTCCGAAGCTGCCCGCATCCCTTGAGCAATTGTTTATGTGTTTCTGCAAAAGTTTGGTGGCGTTGCCGTCAAACCTCGGAAATCTGGCAAAGCTGAGGGTGCTCCACGTGGAGGACTGCAGGGGCCTGAAAACATTGCCTGATGGGATGGATGGTCTCACTTCTCTTCAGCGATTGTTTGTTTCCTTTTGTCCAGGGATGGAGAAATTCCCGGAGGGTCTCCTCCAGCGGCTCCCGACCCTCAAATCCCTAACAATAGTTCGCTGCCCCGACTTGCAAAGACGTTGCGGAGAAGGTGGGGAGTATTTTCACTTGGTCTCTTCCGTTCCAGATGGATACATTCAGAACTACAAGAAGAAGTTTTTGAGGAGGCTCATCCCCTCCTGCTGACTCTCAACTGATGGAGGTGCGTGTAATGCTCCTCCGTGTCGTCTCTTCCATTATCTTCTTTTATTACTAATCCAGCATCGTCTCAACCAGATCTGGCCGTGCTGCGGCAGTTCGCCGACGTGGAGTGCGCGTACGGCATGTCCCCCGCCGAGCGAAGGTGACGAGGGAGGTGCTGGAGGCGGGCAGCGGTCGGCTGCGGGTGGCGGCCGGCCGCGCCGGCGTCGGGATCGACAACGTCGACCTGCTGGCTGCGACCGAGGGGTTTGGGGTAGATGGATGGCATTTTACGGGTAATTCTCTTTAATTTCAATGGATGGGGAGGGGCACGAGATAGATACCCGCATATTTCTATCTTATGGGCTTATGGCCAGATAGACGACTGCAGAGAGGGGGGAGAGAACAAACCGTCAGTAACTCATATTATTTTTAAGTAGCAGAGATTACCACACCATTGCCATCTCCTTTACTAGCTACGACACTCTTCATCCCCTTTTGTCTTCCTCCTTACACACGCACCAATGATATTAATCCTTGGAAGGGGTGAAAACAATTCTTGCTAATTATGGACGAAAATAGTTAGTAAGTATTTCATGCTACTAAAAATGAAGAAGGGCTCGAATAATACTCTAGTTTATGTTTTGCTTTAGTATGCAAACTATGAACATCATTATTTAACTGTCTTTGCGTTAACATTGGTAGAACTCTAGTTCATCAGGTCTAGTTAGGGTACCTGAGACATCTCAATATTTAACTTCTCTCTGGCTTAATCAGGTGCCTTTAACAACTGCACCAGAAGGGGGCCACTAATGTCGGTGCAAGAACTCAGCCAGGGAACCCAGCACAACCAGGGTTTTCAATTCTCAAGCATCAAATCCTACTATCACAACTTCAACCCTGCAGGTTATTCCTGATTCTCTGATGACTCGTTTGGGGGTATATCAATCACATGGAGCAAGTACTACAAAATAATGGTTACCCTACAGTTTATATCAATGGATCATTTGCCCTATCTTTCGATTTGCAGTTAATCATTTGCCCTCTTTGCATTTCCAGGCTATTTTCTATTTTGATAAAGGTAAATTACTATGAAAAATGACTAAACTGCCCCTCCTTTGACCGACCGATCTAGCCTTCACAAAACCGATGGAACTCAGATCGATTCCCCGTTCTTTCCCCTTGCTCACCCGAGCTAGGGTTCTTGCCACCCCTCCACCGCCGTTTGGCGCTGCTCCATCCCGTCCTCACCGGCCGTCTTCTCGTCGGCCGAGGCCGCGGGCACCTCCACCCCAGCAAGCCGCCTCCCTGTCCTTGTCCCCCTGCAAGCCGCCCATTGCCGCCCCTCCGTCGCATGGCGCCGCACCATCCTCTCCTCACCAGCTGTCTCCTTGTCGGCTGAGGCCGCCGGGACCTCCACCCCCCACAAGGCGCCTCCGTGTCCTCCTGCCCGGGAACACCTACTCCACCATCCCCAGCCACAGCGCTAGCACCACATGTAGTGTTGCTTCAGTTATTAGTTGACAAGGTAGAGCTCCATATGGATATGTATTTCAAGTTAAATTGTTTGTCTAAAAATCATTAAGTAAATTCAGGCTCCTTTTATCCATTGGTTTTGATGCATCTGAAATGGGATATATAATGCATATGACAGAACATGTACTCCTGCTGTACTCATTTTTAGGCAAGTGCATATGCTCTCGTATAATGCATGCATGGTAATTCTGGTTTGGTGATTCAAGATGTTTCTGTCCAACGCTGCTTTTTTCTATAGTTTCTCTACTTGTATCTGCAGGTACTAATAGACGTGCTTTTGGGGACCTTCTCTGCGTCGTGTGCTCCTGGTGTTGGCAAACATGGTGTTGCAAACTAGGCTAGTGCAAAACCTTCGTCCAACACAACTTATTTTGTGAGATTATTTTGTAGTTTGAATTTTACTGCTGTGTACTAAGTTGAGTACTAAGATGATGTTGGACTGTTTTTGTGTTGATCTGTAATGTGTACTGTTATGATCTGTAATCAATTGATATGAACTATGGGACAAATAAGCTGTTCGTAAGCAAAGATAGGGCAAATCATCAAATTTCTCTATAAAAAATGGCAACACCAAAACAGAAGCCATTCTCTGTTTTTTCATCGCTGCTCATATATAAGCAAAAAGATAAAAAGTGCAAAATATTGCGAAGTTCAATGGCATGCAGACTTACATTTAAAGCATGCAGATGCTTTGTAACTGTGTATATGCAAACTTTGTGGAACTAGGCTAGAAGATAATCCATTGCATCTGGTACCTGAGCATACACATGACATACCATATGTAGCTTAATGCATGGTGAAGGAAATAAATTAAAGTTACCTTTTTTAGAGGGCGACAAATTTTAAGTTATAGATCGTATATATTTGCTGTAGTGAGATGAGCTATGTTGTAATATAGAGGATGTCAATAATCTCCAGAATTACCTGAACGACAAAGTTTACCTTGAGGAGCCAGAAGGGTAGCACCTCGCCCAACAACTGCTATCTAAAGAGTTGTTCATGTGAAGATCAACACCAGATCGGCGTGGAGCTATGGCGTATGGATGTCAGACAAGTTTGTTGCCCGTGATCAGCAGCAGCGGTTGCCAGCTGGGGGCTCCATGTGTTCAGAAAGCTACGTATTCATATTTTGTTAACTCGATGGCGAGGCGGAAGAGCAGAGGAGGTGGCGCTTCTTCCTCAACTCTGGCCGGGGGAGGACACACCGCGGTGGGCGGCGCTAGATCCGTGGCTGTCGGGGCCAGAACCGGGCCCGTCGGCGCCGGATCCGCCATCCCTAAGCCCGCGTACCGAGGCGGCCGTGCGGTACACCGCGGCCATGCGGAGGAGTACACCGACGGGGTCGTCTTTTTCCTAGCCACCGACAAGTCCTCGAGGCCGAGGAGGCAGTTGACGGAGGCGGAGTCGGTGGAGATCCCCCGTGAGATGCCGTCGAGCGAGCCGGAATGGATGGCGCTGTTGAGGGCATCGACGAACCAGTTCTCGGACTTGGATGAGCGAGGAGGACTCGGGCTTGGCCGGGAAGAGGAAGAGGCCCGATCTACATCTGCACCAGCCTGCTCAACGAGCCCAACCTGCTGCAGAGGATGGGGAGGCCGGCGGCAGTGGCGAGCGCGGCGGGTCGGCATGGAGTGCCGAAGAGGAGCGCGAAGGCGGAAACTAGGGGGAGGAGGACATGGCCGGCCGAGGTCGACCTGGCAGCGCGACGAAGGGTTCCGTCGGTGGCGGCATCCACGTGGAGGAAGAGATGGCCGGAGAGCGGGCCGGACTTGAGGGAAGGATTAGGGAGGAGAAGATGGTGGTCACATTGAACTCAAGGATGAGATTTGGGAGACAAGTTACGGGGCCAAAACGACCTAATTAAGGCGGACTAACTCTGGTTTTTTTATATTAGCAGTAGAGATGAGTCAACAAGGACCACAGGAACACAGCGTATCCAGGTCCAGATGTGGTCGGTCGCAATGGCATCGTCGGAGGACAACACGATGGCGGAGTTGGTGAGCATTTTCACCTGCCACGCTGATGATGCTTTCATCTCTTTGTTAGTAGCATGTGTTTGTTTTGATTGCGCCCGCATCGTCTTGTTCGAGTGATGGTATCTATCCAAGATGTTGCAATGCAGGAGACGATGAAGAAGGAGGTGCTACGTTGGCTTGGCACGGGGGAGAAGGCGGGCCTCACCGACAAGGAGGTGGCTTGCCGACTCCGCCTCCATAGGCCCAATGTCATCATCCTCTCTCACCACGTGCGTCCCCTCTCTCTCTCTCCCCCCATTAATAATTGCATTCTAGCATTTGTGGATTCAATTCAATCTGATTGTTGATATAGTATAAGCCTCTGGTGATAGGTGGTCCTTACGTTGGAATTCTTCAGTTCGTTCTTCCTTTACTTTTTTTTCGTACCAAATCGGATCTTGTGTTTGTTCCCTGATTCTTAATGATCTAATAGGATAATTAAGTAAATTACAATTTATAGAATCGTCCATAGCAATCAAAAAAAGATGAATAATTGTAATGCCTAGCAAAATAAAAGTATTTTAAACCCCTATGTCAGAATATCCAACCTGCTAATCATAGCACAAAAGACAAATAAAAAAGAGAGTGTTTAAGCATCACTTGGATGTTTTTTCCTAACTATCATCTAAATTTATAACATTTGGATTAGAAATCAAGAAACTCTTGTTTTTAAAGGGGTTTTTTAAGGGGAAATGGTAGAATTCAAGGAGAGGGAGAGAATTCATGACTATTGGATTTTTAATCTAACAGTTCTAAATCTAGATGATAGTTAGGAAGAAAATATGAGATGATGTTTAATAAAACCTAATAAAAAATAGTAATAGTGAAAATCGAGATAAACTCATCCGATTCTCACTTAGCCGATGATGAGGTGCTGCGGCAAGCGACGCTCTGGACTTTTTTCCTTCCGTCTCCTGTGCAAACAAAATAAATAATAACAGAGAATTTACTTTCTCTTCTCTCCCCTAAACTGCAAGCTCCATTCTTTATTCAATCGCGTGTGCTGGCAACCGATGGATCGAGGACGCGTACGTTCTCTGGACACGACGTGTACAGAGAAACGGGCAACGTGGCTGTGATTTCGTCGTGCGTGACGAGGCTTGACGCGCAGCCGATCTTTTTTCAGAATAGATTTGGTCTTTTATCTTTAGATTATATTTATATGTGTAAAGTATTTTTCTGATACATTTTAAAACTCTAGCATGAAATTGGTATTATGGATGAGTGCATCTTGTCTTACCTTTTAAACTAGGACCTCATTCCTATTTATATACTAATGTCCAAATTATGATCTTATTCCCAAGACCACGAGTTCCTCTCCAATTCCAATAATTTTAACTTTTTTCACACTATCTAATTTTGGATGTCCCAAAATTGTCACGTATTGTAGCATCTAGACCGCACCTCTGTAGCACTAATAGTCTAACACGCATTATCCATTCTTGATCTTCATACACCCTAACTCGAGCCCGACCGTTTTCTCCAACATCTTTGACCCTCTGGACCATAACTTCATACCAAGCCATCTCTTAGTTCTCACTGTAGACCACGATCGCCTCCGAATTATTCTGTACATGCAAAGACCAAATAACTTTTTTTGCATAAGTTCTTTCCAACTCGATCAACATCAGTCAACACACACGCTACGCACCTCAAATAATCATCAAATAATCAACGTTGTTTATTCATAATCTAAATTAATATTGTTAATTATTTATCATCTAAATTATTCTAGACCAGTCACATGGTCTAACACAATTCCTGAGGTCCAGGACTAGTTAGACAATTCGGTAATATTAAACTGCCTCAAAATGGTAAAATAGTTGGTCGGACCAGTACATTGCGATTTGCATGACACATATGTTCTAGTTCCCTTTTATGTTAGTTGTTCCCAATGGGATTGTGTAACAAAGGTGGATAATAAATACCTAAAATGCGAACCTCAATCTACTCTTTGGGTTATTCAGCTGAATGCAATAATAACCATCATGAGTCTTGAATCTTGAACAACCTTTGCTTCCAAGGTAGCTAGTTTCACCGATTTCAATTCCCCTTTTTCTTTTATCCCTTGAACACTACACCATTCTCCTTTTGTGGATCATGGAATATATTTTAACTAAGGAAAACCCAACTACACATATTGCTAGCCTCGCGATCTGACTATCTTCTTGTTTGATTAGAGTGTTTTGATAGTCAGTTATCTTTATATAGGTGTCTGTCCCAAATTTGATTAGTGTTTCGATAGTCACTTTATCATCAGAATGCACGGCTTGATGTACCAAAATTTGAGTATTAGTCTCACTACTTGTACTCTCGTTTTGTAAAATGGAAATCAGCACTCTCTTATGCTTCTTTAGAATTTGGGGTATCTCTATTAATAAAAAAACACTTCGAGGAATAATTACCTATGACCTGAGGAGTATATGTTATAATATGGCTCCCAAGAAGTATTGCTAGAGCTCAATAAAGTAAGTATCCTATTTCTTTTCTCAAAGGGTAGCTGAGAAAGCTCCTCTTTATCAGTAATACAGAGCTCATATCTCTCCCCTCATTCTGTTCAAAGCTATGGTTTCCTGGAGTACGAGCACAAAATTTTGAATTTTGTGTTCATCCATTTTTTTAAAGAAAAAGCTACTCTAGTCTAGGTGTGTGTGTGTTTGTCATGCAGATTACTACAATTGGTATCTAGTTTAGAAAAAGCATCAGGTCTTGACTATCCAGGTCATATATCGTTTACATTTTTACTACAAATGCAGCTTGATAAGTTCAAAATTTACTGCTGCAGGAGGAGGACAGCATGCTTCAAAAATGCCTGATGGGGCTCTTCTCACTCTGGGGATGGGATCATGTCTTCCCCAAGTATAAGAACATGGTCCGTTTATGCCATTGATTGGTGGGATCCCAATGGCAATGCCTGTTGTCCTCTAACTGGCATTAGCGTTGGGGTCTCTAAGGCTTTGTTTGCTGGGGATTGCTAGCCGAGGAACTGTTGCATTTGAAGATATGGCCAGCATGGATGTAATGCTTTTCAACATGACTGGTACTTTAACGTGTAATAAACCCTGTTTTCCCCGGGACAATATTGTGTTATTTGCAAATGTTGTTAATAAAGACGAAGTTATTATATTAGCTACACGAGCATCAAGATCCCAACATGAACTATACATTGAACCAATTGATGCAGCTATTCTAAGCCTTTTACGACCGCTAGTTAGAGTCGAACGCCTTCGACCGCTTCCTAAAGACGGACATCTCCGATCGCTTTATGCAGACAGACGTCTTCGGCCGCTTGCTGAAGTCAAACACATCCTAGAGACGGGCATGTCCGACCGCTTGTCATAGTCAAGAGCCTTCGACTGTTTTTCAAAGATAGATGCCTTTGACCCCTTGCTAAAGTCGAGTGCCTTCAACCACTCATTATACTCGAGCAGCGTCGACCGCCTTTGGTGTTTGAGCGCTTCCGACCACTCATTGTACTCGTACCTTTTCGGTTGAAGATCTCCGATCATGGTGCTTCGGCGCTCTACGAGGACTCCCCTCGACCAGTGTGCTACAGTACTTTTACGAGTATGCCTTATGACCATGATCGGTGGTCGATAGCTCCAATACTTCAATGATTACTACTCTCGACCAGTTGCTACATTGCTCTTTCGATGGGTTTTGACCACGGTGGATTTCAACAATAGATATCTTCCGATGGGTTTCGACCATAGTGGATTTCGACCATGGACATCTTCCGATGGGTTTCAATCACGGACATCTTCCGATGGTTTCGACCACTACAACTTTCAACCACGAAGGACTCTGGATGGGCTTCGACCATGTTGACTTTCGACCCTAGGCATCTTCCTATGGGTTCGACCACGGTGATTTTCGGCCATGAAGGATTTCTGATGGGCTTCGACCACGGCAACTTTTGACCACAAAGGACTTCTAATGGACATCTTCCGATGGCTTTCGACCACAGACTTTTCTCAATGGTTTTCGACCATGATGGATTTCAACCACGGACAACGCCTGATGGATTTCGACCATGTGACCCTTGACTACTAATATGTCCACAACACCAATTCTTACTGCCATTATCATTAGACCGGTTATGCTAGACGTTAATCGTGCACACTTGAAATCACTTTCATTATGTGTTTGTTCGATACCGACAAGGTCGAATGGCACAGGCCAAGGTCGAATGGCACAGGCTGTCGTGGTCAATGTAACGATCACGCTATCAATAGCCCCATAGACTGACGAAGCTATGCATAATGCCAATGCCCACATTTTATACTAATCATTCATCATATGCATGGAGAACGTGAAGCGAAGACTGAAGACAACGACCAATGCGCAGCTTAATCAGAGGTATTCCGCAGGTTTGCCCTGCGGATATAATTAACTAGAAGCCTTACGAGGCCCTGGGAACTAGGACACAACATCGTCTATGTCAGATCTGCTACACAAAGTAGGCTACGGAGCTTGTAATTTTGTTATTCTCAAATGAATGAATAAAATACATGTTTCCCTATTTTTCTTTTGTTTATCTATTTTTATGTACTTTAGTATACTGGCATGCCCATACCTTATACCCTGGGGCAAGAAATCCATGAGCGATTTCTCGCGTTAAACAAGCACGTGCTATTCTAATTGTCATGAACCGTTTTAAATCTTTCAATGGCTATTAATTGTTCTAAAAATTAAGAAAACTTATTACAGGGTTCTACAATTTATAAGCGACTAACAAAATTAATGGAGCTTTCAAATATACAATAGAGCGACCTAAATGACAATAGAATGATTAACAACTAAATTGGCGTTACTTTCTAAACTACAAATTTAATTATTTCAATTGCTATTCTACCATATTTAAAAAATAAACATACAAAAATACAGAAAACTCATCGTCGTTGATGTGCAGATCTCTCCTCCTCTCTTCCCCCCTCTCCTCTTCCTCTCTCTCTCTCTCTCTTCCTTCCTCTCCTCTCTTCTTCTCCTCTCCTCTCTTTCTCTTCTTCCCTTTCTCTCTTCTCTCGGCAGCTGAAGCAAATGAGCAATGGATCGGGGGTGGTCGAGTGGATATACCCCCTAATCGCCTAACTATTGGGCGAATAGGAGCCAAATCGCCTAACCGTTAGGTGATTTATCGCCCAACGGTTGGACGACTTGGCTACATGTGGCCAACGGTCAGGCGACTAGTCCAAATCATCCAACCGTACGATGACATACAGTCAAAATTGAAAAAAATAATTCATATGTATAATTTTGTAATTCAAAATAAAAATAATTATTTAAAAAATTCATTTGTGCACCCGTGCCTCGATGGAACGGAGGTGGTCTATACGTCGAACGGGATGGGAACGCTATAGCGTTATGTAGTTTTTCTGTTAATCGAATAGTAATCACGTGCAGATGAACAGCAGTCCACATCGTAGGCAAGATCACAGACTTTGCTTCACCCAGGTTTTAGGCTGTGATCGTTTTGGCTTCAACGTCAGGCTTCTGGCTTATTTTTCACTATTCATAAATTTCGTCTTTTTCTAAACTTTTGGATACGTAATAGGTTAAAGAAAATGATATAAAAAATGGAAAAGGGGTGCGGCCTGAGGATTCGAACGTGGGTGTGCGGGGTGGAAACGGGCGGTGTCAGCCACTCGGGCACACGGTCTTACCTGACCGAGGGAGGCGGGGTATTGGTGTTGAATAAGGCGTGGGGAGGGGCTGAGGCAGAGGAAGCTCGGGGGCGACGGTGCCGGCGGCGAGGGGTGGCTGGAGCGGGTCGGGTGACTGCCAAAACGGGTTGCCCATGGGTTGGTGAAGCTAGTGGGAGCGTCGGCGGAGCCCGGGGATCGTCGGGGCGGGCCGGCAGCGAGTGGCTGCGGCGAACTCGGGGAGGACTCCGGCGCCGGTGAGGTACGGCCGACGAGGAGCTTGGGGGAAGGCAGGGGCGAGCTCACAACGTTCTGGTGATGGCTCCGGAGGAAGGAATTGGGTTTTAGTGGCAAGATTCGGCGGGGCGGAGGCAGCGGGAGCGGGTTGACGCAGAGGAAGGCAGTTGCGGCGGTAGGCTCTGCTGACGCGGGCGCGGCGGTCACACAGTGAAGAGAGACGTGGAGCACTTGCGGCCACAGAAGGAGGAGGAGGACGTGCGGCGCACAGGAGGGAGAAGAGAAGGAAGAGGAGGGAGGAGAGGCGCTGACGACGCAGGCCTGCTGGCCAGGGAGAGAGGAAACGGGGAGGGGCGGGGCCCGCGTGGCAGTGTTAGAAGGAGGATTGGGTCGGTGGAGGAAAAAGGAGCGGGAGAGGGGTTGGGCCGGGCTAGTCGAGCAGTCTGACTTCTTTTTTCTCTTTTTTTTTGTTTATATATACATTTATCTAGTTAATTACTTGCTTATTTTATATGCATATATATATATATATATATATATATATATATATATATATATATATATATATATATATATATATATATATATATATATTTCATGTATATACTTGCATATACATTTTTATGTTTTGCTCTAAACTCTTGGTGTACTTATATGTGTATGTGTATACACGTATTGGTTTGTGTTTTACTTATTTTTATTGCCCTTTTATAATACTATTTTTATTATAACATTTTTATACTTTAATTGAAATCTCTCCCTCCTTATGATGAGTTACCTTTTTAACTTTGAATTCAAAGTTATAAATTTCTTTCACTCCCATATTTTCTTTATGACTTATTCCTTTCTTCAATTTGTTAACTTCTTGGAACCTCAACCATCAGTCAGAAAATCGCCATAAAATCCAAGTTTCAACAGAACATATTGAAAAATAATTTAAGAACTCTATATTCTCAAATTCGAATTTTTCAGGATGTTACAGCTTGTGATCCCTGCATGGAAACAGGGAGAGTCTGAGTGAACCTGTTATTTACTGTTTTGCTTTGTACTTGCTTAGTCTTTGAATTCACCCTTGCTTTGTTTTTTAGGTGACTGTTGAGGATGTTATGCGCGGGCGGAAGTAACACATGAATAAATTCACAAACCAGCAACACTCATTGTACATCGGCTTTTGCAGTAGTTCTAGCTCCCTCTTTTCCTCACAGGTTGTTCTCCATAAATTTCTGAAGAGCAATAACGTGATTAAATTATAAAACAGATGCTAATTATTATTTCATAATATTAAATATTAATTCATTGGGTTTGCCGTTAACAAAAAAAAAGATGAAACAAAAACCCTTTTTTCATATCTTTTTTGGAGGTAAAGAAGATCACTCATGAAACTTAACCCAGAAATTGGTGTGACAAGTTTGATGAAGATAAAAATCAATATATTCCTATCATTGGATAGTTTATTACAATGAAAATTCTCTTTTGATGATAGACTTGTACTTACTCATCCTATATCGCTGGATTTCACGCTTAGGAAACTCTCCTGAAGGGAAAAGCTCATCAACAGGGATTGACGGAGGATCTGTCTACTGAAGAGGGTCCTTCTTCTTCCTAAAGAAGTGTTAGACCTTATGGTTAGGTCTATAATTTTTATGATAATAAATAATTGATAACATTGCTTAGTATTATTATTTGAGGTGTGTGCGTGTGTTCGTGGATTAATGTTGGTTAAGTTAGAGAAAACTTGTGCCGGAAAAATGTTCTTTGGTCTTTGCATGTGCAGGTTGGGCGTGGAGACAGTCATAGTCGGTGATGAGGAAGATCGGGACTAGGAGGGGAAAATTCGAGTTCCAAACGGTTGAGGATGTCATGAGATGGTCGAGCTCACACTGGAGCATATGGAGATTAAATGTGGATGGTGCGTGGAGAAGCTACGGAAGGTGCGGTCCTGGAGGCTTCGACACGTGATAAGTTGAAAAGGTCGGAAATGTAAAAACCCGAGTTAGGAAGGGTTTCAGACCCTTTGAAAATTAGTGGGCCAAAAATCTGATTAAGATAAAAAGGCTTAGACCTACTTGAATGAGTTGTATTAGGGTTTTAAATAGATATTGAATAGGTATTATAGAGGCTGCATATATATATATATATATATATATATATATATATATATATATATATATATATATATATATATATATATATATATATTCGGCGTCAGCAGTGACCGAGAGAGAAAAAAAAGGTTTTGGCCGTGCTGTTTTTGGAGGGCGGCTGCGGTTTTGCTAGGAATTTGTACTGTGCTTGCATGCAATGATTTGGGAGAATTCTTTGGCGGCGTGAATTTTGATGATGAGAGAGGAATTGTTGTACCCGGTTTTGGTGTAAAGAAAAAGCAACGCTGGCTGAGTAGACGGAATAAAAAATCATGAAGACTTCTTAATGGTTCTGGTGAATGCGTGATTGATGTTCTCTTTCTTGCTTTTGCATTAGAAAAGGAAGTTCTCTCCTGCTTGTGTGCGAGTATTTTATTTTCATCCGGTGACTGCCGTGACTTTCGGTTTTTGGTGGCTGCTGATTTCTGCTTTGGACTGAGATTCTTGGGCGGACGCAAGATCATTACTTGAGAAAAGAATTCATAGTTATGACGCGCCTTTGTCTTGACTCGTTCCCCAGTCACGTCGTCTACGCACACGCACAGTAGCGCACAGAAGGCTAAGTTTTTCATTAGCTCCTACGCCAAGACACAACACAGTATCAGAGAGGTAAAATAATATTTTTTTTGCGGTGCATTTTTGTTTTTCTTTCTATATTCGCAGGTTTGAAAGAGATTCCAAAAAAGGGCTTTCGCTGCTGGTTACAATCATTCGCGCGAAGTTTTGTTTGGCCTACAATCATTCACCTCTTCTAATTACCATGAGAATCCTACATGAAGACACAAGGCTTGCTCCTAAAAGTAAAACAGAATAAACAAAACATGAGTATTAATTGAATAACAGAACCCACTTGGACCTGCTTTTCTTCTTTGCAGCTGCTGATATATATATATATATATATATATATATATAGTAAAAATAACTGGGGCACCATAGTGTCTGGGCACCTAAACTAACAACCGTTCGATTGCTTTACAATCCGTGGGAAATTAGCGGGTATTTCACTCATTAATTCAATATCTAACCCGTTACATATGCACATGCGTATACATGCAGGTCAATCCACCCAATTCGCATTGGAAATATAGTTTTCATATATGTGTTTCATTCTTAATTTCCATTAATTATCAAATCACCTTCTTTCCTAATATTTCAACCTATTTAGTGCCAACTAGCGTTGCATGGTAGTTCATATCAATATCACTTGTAAATTAATTTTAAAACTAGTTATAATAAGATGGTAAAAAGGTATGCGAAATGATTATTTCGTACAAATTAAGTTTCCCTTTAATGTATCGGGTATGTGACATGAGCTTTCTATACATTTTACTATCAAAGTGGGTATATATTGGGAATGTATCGGGTATGTGACATGAGCTTCCTATACATTTTACTATGAAAGTGGGTATCAGTCATGAGCTTCCTATACATATTATTATCAATTAGTTTACATATTTTGTTGCAGGTGAGTTTCCCTTTCATGTATCGGGAATGGCTAGTTACTATCAAATTGGGAATGTACCCACCAATAGTCTTAACTGATATATAAGCCTCTTTTCTACACCCGGGTGTAATTACACCCTATATCGTATCTCGCAATGTAGGGAGTATCTTGCGTAACGGGGAGTATGTACGTGTAGTATATGAGTATTTATGACCATCTAGGTGGTATGAACAATTTTTCAGAGGTGGTATGTACATTTTTTCGACATACTCCTTTTTATACGCGTATATGAGGGTATTTACAAAATACGCTAAAAACTATGAACTCCTTTACAAGTTTTTCGTGCGGTTCACATTGGAGTATCTTATAATTAGTATACAAATATATCTAAAGTGATAAAGGAGTATTTCAAGTTTGTTTAAGTGGTATATTAGAGGTGGGTGTAATTACACCCGGGTGTAAAAGGTATTTTTCATATATATATATATATATATATATATATATATATATATATATATATATATATATATATATATATATATATATATATATATATATATATATATATATATATCCATGCTAATGCACTATTCGGTGCTAACATGTGAACTCGCTTATGGACCATCGGATGAACCTCTAACGGCCTAAATCTTTGAAGATGGAAGCACCTATACCACTTATACGATTACCGGTTCAGTTTTTTTCCCGGCCCCCGCCTCCCCGTCTGCAGAGCGCGACGCCTGGCCTCCCTCTCGCGGTCTCGCCTGATCTGCCGCTCACGCCCTCCTCGCGCGACGGCGCATGTTCGCCGCGCTCCTCCCGCGCCGTTCCACGCGAGCGCCTTGACCGTGATTCAGGTACGCGATTCAGGAGCGCCGTGATCGTGATTCAGGAGCGCCGTGACTGTGATTCGCCTCGCTCCTCCCGCGCCGTTCCACGCTAGCGCCGTTCCTGTAAGATTCAGTCTGCGCCGTTTGTGTTCTATTTTTTTTGTAAGATTCAGCATGCATGCATGGTTGTGTCCTGCAAGATCGATTACTAGTATTGAACGCAAGATCGATCTCATGATGAAGAGGTACTAGTATTGAACGCAAGATCGATCTCATGATGAAGAGGTACTAGTATTGAACGCAAGATCTCATGGTTGTGTTCCTGCAAGATCGATTTCATGATGAAGTTGTATAGTACAGTGGCGGATCCAGGAAAAAATTTTGGAGGGGCTGAAGTACCTTCAGCTCGACCTCAGCCCCTTCTACATTATACATTTATGGCTAAAAATTTAGAGGGGGCTCCAAGGGGGCTCCAAGGGTCTGGTAGCGGTAGGGGGGGCTCGAGCCCCCCCCGTCCCACCACTGGATCCGCCCCTGTATAGTAGTATGATGCTAGTATATCACATTTTCATTTTATGTCAGCTGGCCGGCACAGATTTTTTACTAGTGTACAAACTACTAATTTTCAATCACTTGCGTATATATGTCCTATATTAGATTTATATTAGGTTTTTTATTGTTTCCTTTGACACTTTATTATGTTAGGAGGCATGGAATATATGGCCGATGAGAGCGTTGTAGGAGGCATGGAATCTGTGGCCGATGAGAGCGTGGCATTGGGATCACCTCCCCACCAGTTAATTCATTGTGGTACCCTGAAAAAGAGCGGCATCACTCCATTCGTAGTAAGTATCATGTTGTGTGCATGTGTTTTACCCCATATGTCAATCCATCACACTTCACATTTAATCCTTGCATTGCAGGGTTCTTCTTATACACCCTATGTTGACACAACTATCAAGCCATTTGAAGGGATGATTTTTGATGACTTAGAAGCTGCAGAGGAATTCTACAAGACATGCACATTCAGCCGGATTTGGAGTCCGTGTTGGTCCACATACGATTGTCAATGGTGTCATAAGATGGAAGCGATGGATGTGCTCTAGACAAGGCTTCCGATCTGAGAAAGGTAAGGACAATAACACGGAGTCAAAGAAAAAGAAATATGTTAGAAAGCTAAGTAGGTGTGGATGTGAGGCAATTCTAGCTGTCAAATGCACTGCCGACAATAAGTTTAGGGTGGAAACATTTAGAATCTCATACACATAAGTTGGTATCACCTAGCAAACAACAGCTGATAAGGTCTAATAGGAAAGTAAATGAGAAGGCAAAGCGTACATTAATCACATGTCATAAAGGAGGCATCGGCACAAGTGGGGCATATAGATATCTCCGTATTAGTGAGGGTGGATTTGAGAATGTAGGATGCACGAGGAGAGACTTGCAGAATTATCATAAAGAGTTAAGAAGTTGTATTAAGTCATCGGATGCTCAGATGTTTATTGATAACCTGAGTAAGAAGAATGACATAAATCCTTCATTCTACTTTGATTATGTTGTTGATGACAAGGGCAGATTGGTACATGCATTTTGGGAGGATAGTACATGTCGGAAGAATTATGTCCATTTTGGAGATCTTGTATCGTTTGATTCTACGTATAACACCAACCATTATAACATGATCTTCACACCATTCACTGGAGTAATCACCATAAAGCATGTGTCTTACTTGGGGCTGCACTACTAAGTAATGAGAAGACTGAGACATATGTATGGTTGTTTCGTACATTTTTGAAAGCAATGGGAGGAGTTGCACCTAGGCTCATCATAACTGATGAAGATACTGGAATGAAGACTGCAATTTTCACTGTCTTCCCTACTAGCATTCATAGGTTATGCATGTGGCACATTTTGCAAAAGCTTCCAATGAAGGTACCACCACATTTGAGAGAAAACCCTTACCAACGTGTTAACTCATGTGTATGGGCTTCAGAAACTCCAGAGGAATTTGAGGAACAATTTTCTTCCATTATTTCTGATTTTGGTTTGGAATCCAATGAGTGGTTGGCTACTCGGTACCGAATCCGTGCATCATAGGTACCCGCTTACTTCAAATATATATTCTTGGCGGGAATCCTTAGAACCACTTCTAGGTTAGAGAGTTCTAACTCTTTCTTCAATCGGTTTATTGGATTCAAAAATACTTTAGTGGAGTTTTGGATCAAATTTGTTAATGCAGTGGAAGAACAACGTCAAAATGAGTTGTTGGCTGACAATGCCACGTTGCACACAATGCCACGTTGCACACAATGCCTGTGTTGCAGACTACTTGGGCAATAGAAAAGCATGGAAGTGAGGTCTTCACGTTCACTGTGTTCACTGACTTTCAGAAAGAAGTGTGTGCTGCTCGGGAGCATTGTAATGTGGAGAACATGGAAACCGTAGGACAATACAAAATTTCAATAGTTAGTGATGGCTCAAATAAGGTAAGAGAGGTACGCTGTAACCTTACAACAAAAGATGCCAAATGCTCCTGCATGTTCTTCGAGTCATTTGAAATCCCTTGCCGCCATATTGTTCGTGTGTTGCAGAGTCCATCACTTAAAGAGCTACTAAGCCCATTTGTGTTGAAGAGGTGGACCAAAATGATAACTAAGGAGGATGTTTTTGATGGAGAAGGCAATTTGTTACAAGAAAAACCGAGGAGTGCAATAGAAACAGCTAAAGACAAGTTAGCATCAGAAATACGTATGAACATGGAAGAATTAATTCACCGTGCTAGAGGAACAGATGAGGGCTTAAAATTTCTTAGTGATCGGTTTGTCAAATTTAGGGAAGAAGTGACTTCTCTGATTCCTGAGAATGTGGTGAGTAAGGCTGAAGAGATTGAAGCATTTGCAGGTTGTCCTATCCCTAAGGAAGTCAATATAATGCCACCAAACGATGTTAACTCCAAGGGTAGATGCAAGAGAATAAAGCCGGGGCAGAAGAAAAATGACAATGTTGAGAACAAAACAAAGGTCCCACGCTTGTGTAGGTCATGCAAGGAGATTTTGTACCATGACAGCCGTAATTGCCCTTTGAGGATGACATGAGCTTCAAAGCAGAGTAGGTATGTTTGTATCCTTATTAGAAAAGTCTGTTTCTGTAGGTGTAATATTATTCTTATTATTTGCAAAGCTTACTGAGAAAATCAACTGCAGGGTTCGAGGAAATCAACTGAGGTCTGGTTCATCATACTGACGGCGGATAGATATGAGTTCTAATGGAGTTTTAGCACAGCTTTGGTAGTAATATGTGATCAATTCTGCTGCTGTTTATGCTGTAATATGTGATCAATTCTGCTGCTGTAGACTGGCATATTTGAATTTTCAGTTAAGACTATGCAATTTTGTTCAGTGGAGTGGCTCAAAGCTTATGTTTGTAATGATGCCCACTGTTCAGACTATGCAATTTTGTTCAATATCAACTGAACTGATTTCTCTACGCAATCCACTAGGGGTAATCAGCAGAAACAACAAAACAGAAGCATCTCAGTGTATTCCAATATCAATCAGCCAAAAAAATCACAAAGCTTATTACTGCCAATGCTGCACAAACAAACAAAACAATTACAACTCATTGTCCAATATCAACAGATACTGCTCATTGTTCAATATCAACAGATACTACTCATTGTCCAATATCAACAGATACTCCTCATTGTCCAACACAACTGGTAATCCATCATTGTTCTCAGTTTCACTCAGAACCAGCCAGATCACAAACAAAAACCACCGCTTACACAATTTGACACCATCAATAATGTCAATCCATCATGCTTCATTACAACTGGTAATCTAAAAAGAATGCATTTTTTTTTGCAAAATCACAACACAATTAGAGCACAAATCAACCTCCCTGGGGGATGACGTGCAGTGGGGGAGGAAGGTGGCCGTGCTTGGGGAAGAAGCGCGGGGAGGAGGCCGGGTCGGAGGGCGGCGGAAATCGGGGAGGAGGCCATGTCGGTGGGCGGCGGAGCTTGGGGAGGTGGCCGCGTCGGAGGGCGGCTGAGCTCGGGGAGGAGGCCGCGTCGGTGGGCGGCGGAGCTCGGGGAGGTGGCCGGGTCGAAGGGCGGCGGAGCTTGGGGAGGTGGCCGCGTCGGAGGGCGGCGGAGCTCGGGGAGGAGGCCACGTCGGTGGGCGGCGAAGCTCGGGGAGGTGGCCGGCTCGGGGCGGTGGCCGGGTCGGAGGGCGACGTCGCTGCGGACACTAACCCTAACCCTGGCGCGGCGTCTGGTGTACGGCGTGGACGCAAATGGATCAGGCGTCGCGCGAGGCAGACGGAACGGCGGGGGCCGGAAAAAAGAGACCATCGGAGGGCCGGGGCCGCAGCTGCCACCGCTGCTACGAAGCCGCCGTCGCCTAACCCTAACCCTAGCGTGCGGCAGCGATTGGTGCGGGGGCGAATGAGAAGCGTGGGGAGAAGAGCGAATGGTGTATATATATATATATTTCAAAGACAATAGTTAGACTAATCACGTACCATTTCCCAAATACTAGATAGAATAGCAGAAGCTTCAGATTTAGATGAGAAACTTAGCAACGAGAACTTGCAAAGTAGAGTTGTCACCTGGTGCTCCATCTTGAGATGGACCATCCGCTTGTGTTTCGTCATCATCCTCTGGTGGTGAGGACTGAGCTCCAGGAGTCCCACCATTACTATCTGCAACTTTGACTTCTTTCAATGAGGTTACATGCGATTCCACACTAACCGCCTTATTCGGATTCTCCTGCAGCAAAAATGGGTAGTTTATTTTCCATGAAAATGAATTTACAGCAGTGCAAGGGACATTCTATTTCTAGAGAAGGATGCTATATGAGGTTCAACAATCCATGTAACCACAGTAGCTACCATCACTTGTCGGAGTCTTGCAATCACATAAGACTTTCTAACTGAGCTATGGAAAGGCTGGCCATGTCCTCTAATCAAAGGCTTAGTAACAACTATTAGGACAGTTCATGCCACAAGTTACAAGGACAGAGTGACATAAAGTATGAACACAATGTGACCAAGAGAACCAATGAATAAGCAAATATTGCACGAAACATGAGTACGCAAGGAACAATGGGTAGTTATGATGATTATTACAACACCAATTCCACAAAACAGAATAACTTCCAATAACTTGTATGGTTCCTGCCTGTCCCCAACATGTTCTCCATGTACAAATGTAAGTATGAAATATGCCAAAGCAAACATGATCTATATTGTGTAGACAAAGCATTGGCGACTCAGTTCATGGCAAAGAAAGGAACTGTTGCAGAATAGAACTTACTTTCGTTTCTTCATTTTGCCCAACATGTAGTGCCTCCATCTCCTTGGTTGGTGCATCTGTGGCACTCCCTGCCATATCGTATATTTCTAAAGCTTAATAAATTGAAACCTGAATAAGCAGAATGAACAAAATCATAAGCACCAAGATATCCATGGACAAATTACATCTCAAAACAAATGCTTCTCCATTTGAAAGGAAAGTATGTATATCTATCAGCTATCCTCCAATTGTCTAGTGGAAATTTGCAACCTTCATGAACAATAAGGGGTAACGATAGGGTCTGTTTGAATTACCAGTATTCAAGCCCATTCAACTTAGGAAGTAAACAACAAGGTTTATAATCAAGTTATGTATGCTCACTAATTCAAGTCATGCATAAATTGTAGAGTGCACCATATAGCTATATTTATACCCCAGAGGAACTAACTGTACCCTGTATGTTTTTGTCTGTTTGATCGTTAGATAGACCATATCAAACCGTCCAATGCTACAGCTACGCACCAATGCATCACCTCAATCCACCTCAACTCTTTGAAACAATTGCGGTGGATAGCCCCAGAGTAATCAAGCAACAAGCCAACAACAATACATAATCAACAGCAACAGAGCCGACTGCTGAATCTAATATCACAAGTAACAGTCTACAACCTGTAGCTCTATTGCATCGGCCAATCCTTTTAACCGAAATTAAGGTCCTCATCTGGGCATATTTGCAAATCCACAGACGCATTCCTAACAACATGCCCATATTTTGCTGGCGTGTTAGGTTCCCGAATTTGAAGAACGTGAAGGAGCTTATCTATAATCTAATAAACTAATAATCCACCAGTTAAAATTATCCTACATCCACCCAACAATTAGCTGCTCCACAGTCATGACCTTAACTACGTCCACACCACAATATGCACCTAGAATTACACCATCCTAAAAACGTCCGCACCAGATTAACTCTCCTCTATTCTCTCTCCTTACTCAACCATATCCGACGATCATCCTTCAATAGATGTGCAGTACCCTCCCGCGTCCTGACGCTCGTCTTAATCGCGAAATTTCCGCCCAGACGCTGCTCCCCCACCCCCCGCGCCGCGTCCCTCCTCCCGCTCCGCCCTCGCTCCTCCTCCAACCGAAGCCTCCCCCGTTCCTCGTCCTCCGCGTCCTCCCCCGCTCCTCCTCCTCCCCCACCCCTGCGCCGCCACCTCCTCCTCCTCCCCACCCACCCCGCGCCGTCTTCTCCTCCCACCCCACCCAACGCGGCCGCCTCCTCCTCCCCCCACCCCTCCGCCTCCTCGCCTCCGGTGCAGTGAACCACGTTTCCTCGCAAGCCCAGATCCGGGACGCCGACTTCCGACCGCCTCCCGTGGCCGTCACCCACTCCTCGCCGGATCCGGCCGTCTCAGCGCCGAGATCGCCGCGCCGCCGCCGAGGCCGCCGCGCGCGCGCGCTCGCCGCTGGTCGGCCGTCTTCACCTTGGCCCCGTCGACCACCACCAAAACCCACCGCGGCGCCTCCACCGTCTCCACCGCCGCCGCGCGCCGCCTCCCGCAGCATCCGGAAGACGTCCCTGCGCGTCGTCGTCTCGTGGCGCGCGCCGTTTGTCTGTGTATCGCGAGTGTAGGGAGGAGGGGGACTGGTGGTTGCCGCCGCGCGGAGGAGTGCAGAGGGGCGGTGCATCCGGCGATGTCGCGCCGCCGATCCTCTCCGTCGCCTTGCCGTCCGACACGGGGCGCGTGCTCGACATCCGATCCCACACCGTCGTGTCGAAACCCCGCCTCCTGTCTTCAATTGATTCTATGGATGTCCGATTTGTACCAAGTAGGAATTAATCTATTGTGAGTTGAAAAATATATTTTAGAATCATGCCATTTCTCTATTTGTTCTTATTTTGTGAGTTGATCCTTATCCTTACCCTTCCAATATCTCAGCTCTGCAGATATCCGGGTGTGGGATGCACATTCATTGAAATGGCTCTTGGTAAACCACCATGGAGCCAGCAGATGTCGGAGGTAAATTTTATCACCCCAGCACTAAAGTAGTTGAAAATTTGGTTGATCAGCACTTGAAAATTTGGTTGTTTATTTCACTTAGATAATATTCGTTCAAAAGCATTACATAACTTCTTGCAATTGAAAACTATAGTTCCTGGATTTCTTATCTGGTGCCTTGGTTATTTTTTCTTCTTTTAGGGAACCGGAGCTGAGGTCTACTGCATCAGATTTATTGAAGGTATATTTGCATTGATTTGGTGCATTGTAGCTGGCGGTATTTGTGTGGTTTTAAGTGTACGATGATGTTATAATTTTTGTAAATGTGACATCTTAAACGTTTTTTTGCAGCATCCGTTTGTTACAGGAGAATTGGATGACCTGCAGCCACTCAATGGCACTGCACACAAGGTTAGATTGTTAGCATGATCTGATGTTTAACCTCATGATTACATAGTGTATATAACACAGTTTGGTATCTTGTCAACATTTAGCTCCTGAGAACAAATCTGCTAACTGAATTTTTACTGTAAGACATGCTATAGCCAGTACTTATCTCATATTGTCTTTCGAATTTCAGAATTGCAAACTTAAATGTTATGCAGTTTCCAGCAAGAAGTGTTGTTAATTGTTCAGTTCTTAAACTATTATCACAGTAAACTCGGCCAGTTTCCAGCCAGTACGCTCCTCGGTTTTGATGTGGATCCAATAAACTTGGTACAGTTTTCTAATCATACAGGTAGAGGTGGGCTGCGTCGTGTAACAGCTTATGTGCAATTTGTTTGACACACCTAAATTGTTCCTGTTAGGTGAAACTACTTTCTGTGTTGACCGCTTTCTCTTGCTACTATTGCTACAGCATTTTCCCCTTTTCACATTTATAGCAGTGACAATCTCCCAGTCATCCACGACCATTATAGCAGATGTTGCCACCAAAGATGAGATCCAGGCAAGAATTGCACAGCTAAAGAGAGAGCTCTCTTAGATAGACTCGGTATATGATTCTGAGAAGTTGGCAGAGAGAATTGCAAAGCTTTCTGGTGGAGTTGCGGTGATAAAGGTTGGAGCTGCAACGGAGACAGAGCTTGAGGACCGCAAACTCCGTATAGAGGATGCCAAGAATGCAACTTTCGCAGCTATAGAGGAAGGTATAGTACCTGGAGGTGGTGCAGCCTATGTTCATCTGTCAACATTTGTACCAGCCATCAAGGAGAAATTGGACGACCCTGAGGAGCGCCTTGGTGCTGATATCATTTAGAAGGTATTATTCCAATTAAATAACTGTACTGCAATTATATGTAATGAAACATTGCAAAATTGCACAGTTGTACTGTATAGGTATGATGGATGCCGTGTCTTAGTTTGTAGTTCCAAACAATTGTTGTGTTGATTCTTCATGTAGAATAGTTGGTATTTAACTCTGACATGTCTTGGTTGATTCTTTTTTTACTTCACCAAGTGTCTGAAATAAGTGTGTTTATGTTTCAGTTAATTGCGCTTATTCTTGGACATATCTGGCACTCTGGGTAAGTAAAGCTTCGGTCATTGTTACCCCTATTACTGCTTGTTCTACAGAGTCAGGAGATTGGAGTGCGGTGCAATGCTCATCATTTTGTCCGTGTGTCGCATTTTCAGGAATTCACAGATGAGGACAAGAATAGAATTGCTTCTTAGACAAAACAAACTGACAAAGGAGAGGATGTTAAGGATATACTTCAGGTGTGCCATCCCTTTTCAAGCATTTTCTGCTCATGGTGTTCAGATCTGATGGGATTTAGTGTGATTGGTGATACACCCATTCCTCATGTAATCCCTAGAGGCTGGAGTGTCATTATTGACTGTTAATTGGCTTGGTGGCCCTAAGTGAAAGCAGGTTATTTAGCTAGGCATTTTGACATGAATATCGAGAGAATTGTTAAACCCTTGATGAGCCTATTGTCAAATGCAGGAGTATCATGACAACATTGGGGATTTGGATGGACCTGAAGAAAAGGAAAGAGCACAAGCGCGGACAAAGGAAATTATATCTGCGTTGTGATGCACCGTCATCCTGTAACCATTGGGGTTTGTTTACAAATGTTATCTTGTTTTGTATTTTACCGTAGCGTTAGCACGGTCACACTACTAGTTTACAAGAAGGGCCGTGGGTTCTTGGACAAGGAGCCTTTCCCTCTTACCAGCAATGATCTAATTGAGAAGGTATTTCTTTCGTATCATCTATAGATTGAGGCTGAGAGCTGTAGTGTGATGATTGTTTACTGCAGTCCATTCGCTGCACAATAAGTATGTGGAATATTAGTAAGGCATTGCTATGGATATGTCAGTTTTATATCTCTTCCACTTCCACCAATATAATTTATTGTGGAGGAATTAACATTATATAAAATTGGAATTCCCTGAGTATCCAAATTTAACATACTATTACACTGGTATGATCATCTTTGTTACGTGCACTTCTGTGGCGGAGCTATTTTTCAGAATCCTTCCACCAGCAAAAAAAAAATCATTTTATGTGATGCTTGAGCTTTTTGCATTGATGATCAATTTCAGTATTTTCCCCCTTGTGGAGGGAGAGAGGTCGTCTATTATTTCCAATACATAGATGATTGGTTTCAGTTTTTCTTGTTGAAGGAAATATTTATTTATCTTGATTTAGCAATGTACATTGTACACTGAAAAACTGTAATCCGTGCTTTGCTAAAAACAGGCTCTTGGAGAGCATGGCATCATATGCTTGGAAGACATTGTGCACGAAATCTCCGCAGTTGGGCCATACTTAGGAGAAGCGTCAAGCTTCCTCATGCCATTCAAGCTCAAGTGTCCAGAGAGGAGGCTGCAAATGAAGAAGAAACCCTACAAGGATGGTGGCGACTCGGGCAACTGGGGATAAAATCAACGAACTAATTGAGAAGCTGAACTGAGGCAGAGCTTGTGTCCAGTTGTCATTTGCGTACAAAGTGATGGATCCATTACCTTATTGATTTTGTAATAGCATAGCTGAATGTACCTTTATTTGTGAAGCCCTACCTGAATGTTTGGGATCAGATTATGAAATAGTAAAATTTATTTTCATCCCCTCTCATCTGCTCGTTCTGGTCTTCATGATCATCTGTCACGTGTTGCTGAAGCTTGAGTTGTGAAGGTTCAGGATATTGCAAGCAATTTCTTGACTAGAGTTCTTCATGCTGCAGTAGTATCATACATTCTCGGAAGTAAAATGTGGCAAACAGCAAACGGGAAGCTTGTGAAAAACGTCCAAGGAATTGTACGCGCAAATTGTGCTCGTGATTGCCTGCATTGCATCGTGGGCTTGTCAAAATTTGTCCATTGCTGTTGTAATGCATTCGTGCGCACGGTTCGGTTGCTGTTGATGGCTGCCTGGCAGAACGGTGGCCGTGCGCCGAGCCGGCCGACGTGCCGCGCCGCGCGCAGTCGCACCGCATATCCGCCGTTAGTTAACCGTAGTTGGACGTAGCCACTGCCAGGTTGGTGTCTCCGTTGCCTCACCCAAGTCACCATTCCAAACGAGCCCTCGCTCTGCTTAGCTCGCCTCCCCTCTCCACACTCCCCTTGCGCCCCCGGGTACTCTCGTCGTGCGGGTTCAGGCGGCAGCGGGCAAAACGGCCTCCGCGGCATCGGCACCGGTGTTCGAGAGGCTCGCCGGGATCCGAGCCCTCGCCGAGTCCGGCCGCTCCCCCAACTCCCCAGCCATCAAGTTAACAGCTTTGCGCAGAATTACGTTCGTTTTGCTCATTCTCCTTACTGAAGTAGTAGCGGTAGTGCTTGGGATCCCCCGTAATTATTCGTGGAATGCCAATTCTGATCGCCGAATCGTGCATATGATTCAGGGGTGTATAGGGAATGGTGAACTTTGACTAGAAATGGGGAAAGTTGGTTCATTTGCGCATTGAATCTCGTACGTTATTATGCATAAAATCTGTGTATCCTTATCATTTCTGCTGCAAATGGATTTGATCTTATCAGTAGTGCTTTTCTTCTTTTAGGGCCTTGGTTTGCAAGTTGTGAGCAATGTTGATGCAGAGTTTATATTAACCCATGGTGCTGAAGCCCTGGGTTTACCTACTGGTGATCCACTTCCCAAAAGTCTTGAGGAGCTTGAGCAGGTTCTAATGCTAGGCCTAGAAAAGCGACCTCCAATGGTGGTAGCTAATCCAGATTATGTCACAGTTGTCACTGTTGAAGCTCGAGATCTGCGTGTCATGCCTGGTATGATCATAGGTTACTTTATTTCATATTTGATGCCATGTTGATTATTTATTTATTTGACAGTTATCGAATCATACTTCTTAGACATTGTTTATTGATGAGAGTATGATAGAAATCTTTTGCACAGTATGTAAGGATATACTGCCTTGCTCTGTCAGTGTCAATTACTCAATTGTTGGTTGTAACATGACACAAATGGTCAATCTGTCTCTCTTTCAGGCACTCTGGCAGCCAAATATGAAAGTCTAGGTGGTGATGTAAAATGGATGGGGAAGCCTGATAAGGTAATACATGGCATGTCTCCTTTTTGTAGATTACATGAAGTCATGAACGACACAACTACTTCAACATGATACACAGTTGAAATATCACTCAAAGAATATGATAAACTAAAAGGTTGTGAATTTGTGGGTGTACATTGTTACTTGCTTTTAATAGCCTTTTTCTAGAATGTCCTGAATTTGTTGGACCGAATGGCAAGGGATGCCAACTCGAATTTTCCTCCAAGTATTTAAGATTCTATTCTCACACAACTACAGAATTGCAGAAAATAGAATTTTTATCCAAAAACTTAAGACAAATGGTTTAAAAACACAAAACCATGAAGCCACCACTTTCCGGCGGTCTAACCGGCATAGAATTGGCGGTCTGACCGGTCCCAGGCGATATGTCTGCTCCTTCAATAGCAGTTTGACCGCTGCTACAGCAATATCAGGGTAATGAATAGTGTTTTTAGCCCGATTTCAAAAACCAAAATTGAGAGAACTTTTGATCCGTAGATCTAAATGATATGAAATTTTGCAAAAATCTTTTCTAGGGGATTGTGAACCTATTTCAATAAACGATCATAAAAACATGTCCAAAGTTGAGACATTTTTCAGTTTGAAGGAGAGGTGCACCAAAACAGAGCCAAAACTCGAAACGGTGAATATAACTTGCTCGTGGGATAAAGATGACCAAGAAGGGTTTAGATGTGTTCCCATATATCACAGCAAATTGGATCACCACAAAAACCAAGCCAAAAACCCTCGAATCAAGGGATGGACCAAAGAGATCAAAGTCAAGTAAAACTGGGCTTTCTCGTGAATCTTACTATCAATTGCCTAGATGGGTGGAGATATATTCCAAAAGTTATCTCCATATCTTACATGTCCTTGACACAGTAAGATCATAAGAAGGAAAGAAGAGAGATCAAAATCAACTAAAAGTCAAGTAAATCAATAAAAAAGAGGGATTCAAAAGTTGCACAAAGATTGATGTATTGCTTACTTGAAAAAGTAGGTTTTACAGTCACTCCATCTTAAAAGACAAAGAGTACTCAATGTACCTACTCTCAAACCCTAACTCTAAACCTAGAGGAGAGAGCATAAGAAATGGGTTGGATGGATAACCTCATGTCTCCATCTCAACCCCCTTTTATAGATGGGCAACCAGCCACCTATTCACCTTAGCAGATACTATCCACTATTAGAATGGAGAAAACCTGTTAACCCCCACATATGGGTTTACTCTCACAAATTCATTTATGAACTCTTTTTAAAGCGCATAAGCGTGCATCCGCTAAATTCTTAGCCTTGATCAAATTAGCTCCACCTTGACTAAACCACTCTCCAACGCGTCGCCATCCCGCCTTTAACATTTCCCACCTTTCTCGTGCTATACTTGAGCTCACCGTCTCACCCTGCATTCTCGATCATTCTGTGCCTCAACTCCTCCATGAGTCTAGCCCTGATCATCGCCGTTGACCACAGTTGTCTCCAAGTGACCTTGCATATCCAAAGACAAAAAATCGTTTTCGGGTATAAGTTCTTCACAATCTGACCAACATTAACCAAAACATAGTTCACATCATAGAACAACTGAGAAAGTGATCAAAATCCATCGTACAACTCAAATATCACAAAACAAAAACTTGACCGAACCTGATCTGTCCAACCGGTCTGACCGGAGTTCTCATTCGGTTCAGACCGCTGCTACTGCATGCTTACTTTCTGTAATTCAGACAAGAAGGCATTAATTGATGAGACTTAAAGAGAACCTCACGTGTAGCCATCAAGGCACATCCATGCATGTAACCTCTATTAATTAATCTCTTTTCTCAAAAGCGCATCCACGCATACAACTCACTACCTGTAGCATTACTAATCAGAGCAAAAGACATGCATATTCAGAATGAACAGTAGTCAATAGTAGAGCTTTTAAGACCATCCGACAAAAATGCAAAAGATCGCACTTTCAAAATTCAAACCTTCAAATTGACAATAATTTATCACAACAATATTTAGGACATTCTCATATGGTCATTCAATCTCTTCCTTGATGAATCTATTGGCAATTTTTCAAAAATGCAAATTAGAGGTAGTTTTAGAAAAGGAAAGAGGAATATTGTGCTGCACTAAATTTATGATTGTTGGGAAAAATCTCTGTTAATTTGATTGATACGAAGTTACGAACTACATGCAACTGTGTGCTTTGTGGAGGAATAATCTTCGTACGTGCATGAAAGGAACGTACTGTAAATTTTTTTTAATATATAATCTTATTACTTTATTCCTCATGAAATTCTTACGAAATTCTTGGGTTGCAAAACAGTGAGAGCACTCCAGCTAGGCAGGAGTTTCCAACTTCCCGTAAGACATTTCCAAGATAGGTGAAATTACGCTGGGACTACCAATTGCTCTGTAACTAACGGAACCGTGCGATTGAACAAAATATACACGGCTGCGAAGTGCTGGCACTGGCGCCCACATTCACTATTGGCAAGTCAGTGCTGGAGATGATGCTATCAATACATTGTGTTGCAAGCATAGCTCATATCCCTGTAATGTTTTCTTCTTCCGTTCATAATCTTCATAAATTTATCTCTTAATAATGACTTCAGGATGATTGCATGTTTTGACGAAGATCATAAATCATGTTGTATAACAACCAAAGGGTCTAATGTGGCGTCCATTCACCGCTGATTTTTACAGGCTAGTCATGAAACCTACAATAAAGTACTTGATTTTTGCAATGAAAATATTGAACTTTTCACTTGGGAGTAAGATATTTGTATTTGATGAGTTTTTGTGCAAATATGTCAAGTTAAAGTGAATAAGGAGATATATGTTGGGAAGAGAACTATGGTATACACAAGATTTAATTTCTTTAAATCGGGTCATGAAATGGCACATGAAACAATCTACAAAATGGTTAGCGCGTCATGCCTTTTACAGTTGCATGCCACTGGTTGATCGCGAGGCGTATGCATCAAGATCATCCCCTGAGTTCATGGGTCTTTGATCACGTTGCTTTGACCACGTTTGTTTCGACCACGTTGTGTCAACCATATTGTTTTGACCATGTTATGTCGATCGCGCTATGACGACCGTGTTGTTATGACCACGGCTTTTCGACGACGGTGTTATATCTTATGAATATCGACTAGTTCACTATAACTGCGACTGGTTCACTGTATCTATGACCGGTTCGCTACACAGCTTGACTCATGGCTGCAATCGAGTCTCCAGAGTCTCCGACTACTCTCTGACTTCGAGACATTCGGCTCTCACACGGCACTCGGACATACTGAGTACTCGACATGCTACTACATAGTACGCAGCACATGAGAATTATCAACAAGAAGGTTAGTTCCAATAGCTAATGTGTGCGTGGCGCCATGTGTAGCCAACTAATGGTAGCTTATACACCAAGAAGAAAGGAAAAGATTGGTTCTGTGTGAACCATATTTGCAATGGGAAGATGATTGCATCGTATCTCTATTTATGGAAGTATTCTCAATAAATCTTTTTTGATATGGAAAGTGAAGGTTTATAAGGAAAGAATAGGCAATCAAATTTGGAATTCGATCCCAGAAATTAGGGGTGGATTTGCACCATGTGGAAGCCACATACGTTGCCTGTAGCCCTTGCTCGTGCCTATAAAAGGAGAGACCCGGCAGGGGAGAAGAGGACACATACACACAGATGGACGAATGGACAGAGAAAGAAGGACAAACGCAGGAGGATGAGCTCAGAGATAAAAGGCCAGATGGAGACGAAGAAGGATACGCCCCACTAGCATACATACACAAAAAGGATGCACACAATGAAAGGAGGAGAAAGCGGAGGAACTTGAGGAAGCAATCTATAGAAGCCGAAGCCATGGCATGCTATGCTCAGGATGGTAAAAAACCTCCTATTTTCTCTTTGTCCTTTATCTAGCTAGCTTGTATGCCAAAGGGCGGCTGCAATGGTGGAAAGGTCATCAGACGCCTATGGTCCCTACTGGTGATGCTGTTGTTTAAGCACTTTGGAGTTCACCGTTGTGCAGTCTGTGGCCACGATGTTGGGGTTGTCCAGATTGCCATCCGCTTTCCTACTCACTAGGCTCAAATCATAAAGTCCCTACACTCTTACATGTGGTGCGCGCCTTGGCCAAGCTATGAGGCTTTGATGATATGTCATGTACCAGAGTAGTCCAATCTGTATTTCTAATATGATGATAGCTCTGTAAGGCATAGTTGGTGGCGCTGCTCGCAGCCCCTCTCATCGCCCAGGACATGCGACACCATCAACCGCTGCTGCAATCTAGTGAGGGTGGCTTACCCATGCATTCTTGGTGTTTGCCTGGCCGTGCTTGGATGTCGCCAAGCACCTTTGGTACTTGGTTGCTAACGATTGTTGGCTATGTTCGATCACTTACGGTCGCCTTTCATGCTCGGTCATCGTTGGCTGTTCACTGTACTTGAACGTTGCTGACCTTCCTCAATACCCTACCGCTTACGACCGCCCACAATATTCGAGCTTCATTGACTTGCCGTTGGAACACAGATGCATGTTTGTCGAAGTTGAGCACCCCCAATCGCTTGTCGAAGTTGGACACTTGTCCAAGATGGACGCCCCTGACCGCTTGTCGAAGATGGATGCCTTCGAACACTTGTTGGACATGGACGCCTCCGACCGCTTGTTGAAGATGAACACCTCCAACTACTTGTCGAAGATGGACACCTTCGATTGCTTGTCAAACTCGTATGTTCCCGACCAACTTTGGTATTCAGTCATTTACGACCGCTCGCCGTACTCAAGTGCCTCTGACCACTTTTGGCACTCGTACGCCTCTGACAGCTTGTCAAACTCGGACACTTCCGACTGCCTTCAATACTTGGTCGCTTACGACCGCTCATCGTACTCGAGCATCGTCGACCGTCTTTCATACTCAGACATTTATGACCACCTTTGGAACTCGTACGCCTTCGACAGCTTGTCGCACTCGGATGTCTCTGACCGCTCGCCGTACTCGAGTGTCTCCGACCACCTTTGGTACTCAGACGTCTTCGACTGCTTGCCATACTCGAGCATCATCAAACACTTGTCGTACTCAGATGCCCTCAACCATCCTCAATACTCGGTCACTTTCATCCCTCCGAAGTGCTTGTATGCCTGCCAACCACCCATGGTACTAGGACGAGGAATGCTATAGTAATCGGTCCTGCTACAGTAATCGGTCGAGCGGTCCGATGGGTTTCGACTACCGACTACGAACGGTGGTCGATGTCTTCTGACCTATGACTACGATCGGTGATCGGTAGCTTTCGACTACTGGCTATTTCCGATGTCTGGAGGCTTCCAACTACCGGCTGCTTCCAATGTCCAGTGGCTTTCGACTACTGGCTAGTTCTGATGTATGGAGGCTTCCGACTACTGACTGCTTCAATGTCTGATGGCTTCCAACTACTGGTTGCTTCTGATGTCCGATGGCTTTCGACTACCGGCTATTTTCGATGTCTAGAGGCTTTTTGACTACCAGCTGCTTCCGATGTCTGGTGGCTTTTGATTATCGGCTAATTCCGATGTCTGGAGGCTTCTGACTACTGGCTGCTTCGATGCTCAATGGCTTCCAACTACCGACTGCTTCCGATGTCTGGTGGCTCTCCACTACCAGCTATTTTCGATGTCTAAAGGCTTCTGAATACCAGCTGCTTCGATACCTGATGGCTTTTGACTACTGGTTGCTTCTGATGTCCAGTGGCTTTCAACTACCACCTATTTTTGATGTCTGGAGGCTTCCGACTACCAGCTGCTTCGATGCCGGATGAGCTCTGACTACCGGCTTCTTCGATGCTTGATGGTTTTCGACTACCAGCTGTTTTTGATTTCCGGTGGCTTCTGACTATTGGCTATTTCCAATATCTAGAGGCTTCCAACTGCTGGTTGCTTCCGATGACCAGTGACTTTCGACTACCGGCTGCTTCGATGTCTGATGGTTTTCGGCTACCATTTGTTTTCGATGGTCAGTGACTTCCTACTTTTGATTATTAATCACTCCCTGATGCCGATGGCTTCCGGCTTTCGAGGAGTCTTTTAGTAGGTCACTTTCGACCACGTCGATACTTGACTCCAGTTTCCTTCTCTGATAACTTCAGCACTCAGGCTATGTTTATGACACCGATTCTGCTGCTATTATGGTTAGATCAGTCATACTTGATGTGAATCATGCACATCTTTAATTACCTTAATTCTATGTGTTGTTCGATGCCGATGAGGTCAAACGACACAGGTAGGCATGGCTAGTGCAAGGCTACACTATCAATGGCCCCACAGACCAACGAGGATATGGATTAAGCCAATACCCACATCTACATTAATTATTCATCACATGCATAGAGAACATGAAGCGGAGACTAAAGATGACGGCCAATGTGCAGCTTAATTGGAAGTATTCCATGGGTTTGCGTCGTGGATATAATTGACCGGAGCCTTCCGAGGCCCTGGGAACCACGAGATCACATCACCTATATCAGATCTGCTATGCAAAGCAGAATATGGAGTGTGTGTATATAAAGAGAACTTGTAATTTTGTTTTTCTCAAATGAATGAATAAAATACATGTTTTTCCTATCTTTTCTTATGTTTATTTATTTTTGTGTACCTTAGTACACTGGTACGCCCACACCTCATACACCGAGGCAAGAAATCTGGGAGCGATTTCTCGCGTCAAACAATTTGCAAGGATTGTAACGTGCATCTGTTAAACCCTTCAATATTTACTGCTCTTGATATGTCTGGTACAAAGAGTATTGTCAGCTCCCAGTTTTGTATAGAGAAGGTGACATTTCTGGAATTTTTGGCACATATAGCACTATTTGGACCCATATATACAAAAATGTCAGTATGTGTACGGTATTAGTAAAAATGCCGCTTCTGTCGCTCGGTGGCCGGGCGACAGCGCTATGGAGTTGACACGTGTGACCTGGAGCCTTGTGGCCGCCTGCCGCCAGACCACCACGTGGCCAAGGCCTACTGTCTAGCCACCGAGCTCCAGGTGGCCTACCGTGCCTCCACCGGACGGTAGGTAATTAAGGCAGCTAATTAGCCAGCTTAATTATCTGCCTTAATTAGTATTTTATATGTACTATTTGTATGAATTTTCACATATAGCAAATGAGCTAAAAATTATGAAATTTTATGTGTAGTCTTCTAACATAATGTACTTCATTGTGTAATTTTTTGTCTATTTATCCACTATAAATATTGCTCAAAAATTTGTAAGATTATAATATTTATAGGAGTTGTTACATATATCAAACGAGCTCCAAAAATTACAAAATTTTATGTGTAGTCCCCTCACATGGTCAACCTAATTGTTGAATTTTTTGCAAATTTTATGTGCTTTGAATTTATGATGTTAATTTATGGTAATTTAATCATAATTAGCGATATGCGATACTTATATAATTAGCAATTAACATGCCTATTCATAGTACATAAAATTCTCAAAAAATAGACAATTACTACAACTATGTCGGAAGGGTGTACATAAAATTTTGTAATTTTTAGAGCTCATTTGCTTTATATAATAACACCTACAAATATCATAATCGTACAAATTTTTAAGCAATATTCATAGCAGATAAAATTTTCAAAAATTATACAATCCATTATGTTGTGTTGGAAGGCTGCACATAAAATTTCATAATCATTCGAGCTTATTTGTTATATTTTAAAATTCAAACAATTAGTACACATAAAGTACTAATTATGATAGGTAATTAAGTTGGCTAATTAGTCAATTTAATTACCTACCGTCCAGTGGAGGGGTAGCAGGTTGCTTGCTGCTCAACCACCGGGCAGTAAAAGGGACATTTTTGCTCATAGCATGTGTATACTGAAATATTTGTAAATACGAGTCCAAATAATACCATAGATGCTAAAGATTCACATTTCTATGGAAAAAAATGTCCATATATCGTTATAACATTGACAGAAGTTATAGGGCGGGGTAATGTGGTATGTGGACATAGTTGGTAGCCAAACATTTAGCAAAGGGGTAGAAGAGAAAGCAGAGTTGGTCATCATCGGCAGACGTATTGTCAAGAAATGAGGTCTGCCTCTTGCTCTGAAGACAATGGGTGGCTTGATGAGTTCAAAACAGCAAGTGCAGGAATGGGAGGCCATCGAAGAAAGCAACGTTGGGGATAATGTCAGAGGCAAAGATGAGATCTTGTCCATACTAAAATTGAGCTACGTGCACCTATCATCTGAAAGGAAGCAATGCTTTGCCTTTTGTGCAGTTTTCCCGAAGGAATATGAGATGGACAAGGACAGGTTGATCCAACTATGGATGGCAAATGGTTTTATTCAAGAAGAGGGAACAATGGATTTGGCACAGAAAGGAGAACTCATTTTCTGTGATGTGGTTTGGAGATCCTTCCTCCAAGATGTGAAACCGAAGCAAGTTCATTTTTCCGTGACACAACATGCAAGTCAATCAGTTGTAAAATGCATGATTTAATGCATGACCTAGCAAAAGATGTCACAGACGAATGTGCAACAATAGAAGAGTTAATTCAGCAGAAAGCATCTATCAAAGATGTCCGTCACATGCAGATGTTACTTGCTGAATTGGAACAAAGCAGAGGTGTGCTGAAAGGCAGGGCATCTCTCCGCACTTTGTTAGAGCCATTAACATCACACAAGGATCTCAAGGGGTTAAAACTGACGTCATTAAGAGCATTGTGCTGCTACAATCCTTGCGAGTGTTCCAGTGAGCCCAGTTCTCAAAAACCTGGCTATAGAAGGATGCTGCAGCCTTCCAATCAGCTCACTCGCACATGATGGTGATGCCTCTGGGAGCATGCCACTGGGGGGCTCTTGGCCATCTCTCGTAAGCTGACCAGCAAGCCAAACAGCTCTAGAAAACCTTCGGAGTTTGAGACTATGGGGTCCTAGCACCCAGTCTGTCAAAGCCGCATCTTGGCCTTTGTGGAGGAACTGAAAATTTACCGATGCGATGAGCTTGCCTGCTGGCCAGTGGATGAGCTCCGATGCTTGGTTCGCCTTCGCTCTCTGCGTATTTCGAATTGTGCCAGCTGCAGAGGAAATCCTTCCGTTGCCCCAGCTGCAGAGGTTATTTATTTCAAGTTGTGGCAGGTTGATCGACGAGGACGTCAGGTCTTTTGTGGAGGGTATATACAACATCTCGGCCCTTGTAAAATTAAGCACATGATAGTGTTGGATTGATCTCTCTCCCAATTAGCCCAACGGCTAATGGGGCCTTGATCCGCGCCCTGATCGGGGGCGCCCAGCCCAACCACTGGCTGATGGGCCCCCGTCGTGCTGCGCAATAAATAGAGGGTGGGGGCCGGCGGCTCGACTAACGAGGTTCGCCTGAGCCGCAATCCCCACCCGACAAACCCTAGACCGATCTAGAGGCTGCGCAGTAGGCTGCGGGAAGTTCCATTGCCGTCACCGTCACCGGACCTACGCCGCCGCCACCGACCTCCTCTTCCCCAACCGTCGCTGCCCGTGTGCAGACCTCATCGACGAACCGCGATGGCCAACTCCTCCACCACGCAATCGGACGGTCGGTACCCCTAACCCTAATCCTATCTCCCTCTCCGCGTATCTCCCGAACCCGAACAAGAACACCTTAGATCTACCCCTAGGAGATCCTAAGGACCTAACAATGGTATCAGAGCCCTAACTAGGCGTAGATCTAGATGGAAAAGAACGGCGACCGCCGTCGGTTGACCGGCGTGCGGAAAAGAAAAGCACAGAGGATCCCCCCTAACCCTAGAAAACGGCAAAAGAAAAGAGAGGGGAATGGACTCGATCCGTCCGGATCAAAACCCTAACCCTAGATCTGAAAAGGCCAGGACTTACCTGGCCATCGTCGCTGGCGTGCGGGAGACCGGCCGAGCCGTGGCTCGCCGCCGCCCACGCGGCGCGCCGCCGGCTGCGCGGACGAGATCCGCGCGCACGGATCGCGCGCAAAGCGGCGCCGACACGGAGCCGCTCGGCGGCGCTCCCTCTCGGGGAGCGCGCACGCCGGCGAGAGGGCCCGCGTTGGCGCCGGTCTTCTCCTTCTCCGGCGGCGTGGACAAGGTCGCCGCCGCCGCTTGGTTTCGCTCGGTGCGAGGCTGAGAGAGGGGAGAGGGTTCGAATGAAGCTAGGGTTTCGGGGGCGTCCACCGCGCGCGTGTTTTTGATCCGCCGAAAGAGCCGCTCAGCCGTCGGATTCATTTGGATGGCTGAGATCGCACCGTGGACCGTCGGGCTTCTTCGCCCAGCGGAAGAGACTTTCGGCGAGCCAGGCCGATCGCGCGCGCGCCCAGCGCGAGCGCGCGCGGCGCTGGCCGAGCGGGCCGCTGGGCAGCGCTGCGCAGATGGGCCAAATGGCCATTTTGCACAGTATTTTGTTAAAGGATTTTTATTTATTTTCAGAAGCCCTTTTTGAGTGAATTTGAATGAAATTTGCATCAAATCTCTGTAAATTTTTGCACCAACGTGTTATTTTTCCAGAGATTAAATGAGTACAGAAATAATGCTTCTGAGTAAAGAATTATTTCATGTTTCCGCTGCAAAAGTTAATGTTAATTAATTTTTCATTATTAAATTCGAACCAACGGGAGAATTTAATTTTGAAAAAAATAGATATAATTTCCAGATAATTATGATATTGTTATTTTCTGACCAACGTTGATAATAACAGTATTATAATTTTAAATTGATGATTCTATGCATTATTTCTGTTTCTGCCCAACGGTGATGTAGATTTAATGCATAGGTAAAATTGTATGTCGTACTTTTGACCAACGTTGGAAATAAGGCATATAATTTTGCTGTTTAAATGTTCTCACTGTGTATGAATTATGTTTTCAGGAGGATATTCTTTGATGGGCTACATCAGGGATATCCCGGTTCTCAAAGAAGACAACTACGGTGAATGGAAGAAAAAGATTGACCTGGCTTTCATCTTGGTGAGGTGGACCGGGTAGTCACCACACCGTGTCCCATGAGCTGTGGCCTTTGGTGAGGAGGAAAATGAGGCCGATCTTTGCTGGCGGACTAGACAGGGGACTATGCTCCTATAAAGATGTCATATGATCTTGATCATAAAAAGTGGGTCACTGCCAACAAGAAATGTTTGGCTGTGATAAAGAACATGATTGAGCCTGCAATTGTGGGTTCAATCGCAGTGTTTCTTGTCACAGAGTACCTTGAGAAAATCAAGAGTCGGTTCTTGGCTCTTCAAAGACTTATGCTACACGGTGATTAAGCGACTTGTGAGAAAGGTACTCTGTGGCGGCGGTGGCATAAGAGAGCACATACTAAGAATGAGCAACTTGGCATCCAAGCTTAAACCAATGGATCGACTCTCAAGGATGAGTTCCTTATTCATTTGATTTTGCTTCCTTCTTTGAAAGAGTTTGACACCTTTGTTGTCAACTACAACATGCAGCCCAGAAATGGGACTTAGAAAAGTGCATTGCTATGTGTGTGCAAGAGGAGGAAAGAATTAAATCCTCACATGGTGGTTCTATCAACTATGTGAAGGACAACAAGAAAAAGAACTTCAATAGTAACTCCTTCTCAAAGAACAAGGAAAAGCCTCATCCATCACCTCAATGAATAAGTTTGCAGTGAGACAAAGATCAGTGTCTTCACTGCAAGAAGACGGGACACTACAAGAAGAATTGTCCCGATTACTTAAAGATGATAATGGCAAAGAAAGGTGAGAACATTATTACCTTTGTAAGATCGAGGAGGCCGACTAGAGGGGGGGTGAATAGGCGGTTTAAAATTTTCGTCTAATTCTAATTAGCAATTTTAAACTTAATGGATATACTAGAGCAAGATAACAATAACACCACTAAACAATCTAGTAAGGCACAAATAATCACTAGCACAAGTAGTCGACTGAGAGCAATATCAAATAGAAGAGATAAACAATTTGCTACTCTAACTAAGCAAGCAATCAAGTAATATGAATAAAGAGCGTTGCTTGAATGAAAATTATCACAAGAGAGCAAACCACAATTGACACGATTACTTTTTACCGTGGTGATCGGAGACTTGCCGGTCTCCCCTAGTCCACGTTGAGGTGAGCCCGAACGAATCGGACCGGCTCCACGAATTGAGCCTAAGTACCTCGATCACTATTGGTAGCCCTTCCCCTCTCCGGGTAGGCGAGCTCCAAGCCTTCACAATCTTCCGGCCTTCTCACAATCTTCTTGAGAAGTTCACCGGACCTTCGCCAAGCCGTCTAGGTGCCGGCAAGCACCAAAAGAATAGACCTCAGCGGCTTGATCTCGCTCAAGTGCCAAATGGATCAACTAGAATGCAATGCACTTGAATTTTGGCTCAACTACCTCAATTGAATGCACAAAAGTGAGAATGAGGTGTGAGAGGTTGCACTAGGCTCAAATGTATTCAATGGAGGTTCAACAACAGTTACAAGTTCTGGTGGGGGATGTATTTATACCCCCACCAACCTCAAATAGCCGTTACAATAAACAATCCTGAAAAGTCAGGAAATCCGGAACTACCGCAGGTATATGGGCGGTACTACCGGATTTCTACTGACCGGTCAGAACGGCTATGTCAGTGAGTCAGAAGTAACCGTTGGTCAATGAGTGCGGTACTATCGCCGTTGAAATCGCGGTACTTCCGGCCGTCCGGAAGTTCCGCTCCTTGACCTGGTACTTCCGATCTCAGCGAGGTTAAGTCGCAACCAGGTCGCTCTCTGGAAATAAAATTCCGCTCGGGATGCCGGAACTTCCGCACATGCGGTAGTTCCGTGAGACAAACCGCGTACTTTCGTTTCAGAGACTAAGTTCGAGTCCGGCGCTCTCGGAAAAAACGTCATCATACGGGAATCGGAACTTCCGCACATGCGGTAGTTCCGCAGGTCAATCCGCGGTACTTCCGTTTTTCGAGAGGCTAAGTCCGGTTCCGGCGCTCTGGAAAACGTTCGCCCGACGCCCGATACTACAGGCACGGTAGTAGTTCCGCCCATTTAACGCCGGAACTACCGGATTTTCTGACAATGCACAGATTTGATTTGAATTTAATTTCTAAGTGTATGCATGATCCTAAATTGATCCATAGGGCACATTTGAACATGATCAAGCAATCACCATGATCCCTCTTAATAGTACGGCGTCTATCCTATAATCCGGTCTTCCAACCTATCTCCAAGACCGGTAAAAATAAAATAGCCCTAGACTATTTACCTTGACGCCCTTGAGATCTTTGAATTTTTGTCGGAACATTTTATGTGCCTCTTTCCTTGCTATTGAGACTAATCCTTTTAAACACTTAACACGCAAATTAGTCCCATATTCACATAATGTCATTAATTACCAAAACAAATATTTTTAGGGGCCTAGATGCTTTCAATCTCCCCCTTTTTGGTAATTGATGACAACATAAGCAAATTTTTGAGAAGAATTTAAGATATGGATATACTCCTTGTTTGCAAGTTGTATATCGTAAGAATTTTGAAATTTTCTAGTTAAGAACATGGGGAAATTTTGCAATTTTGAAACTAATAAGAAAGAGCTCCCCCTAAACATGTGCATCAAATTTTATGAAGATTTGCATGAATCTACTGAACTAATCAAATTTAACAAGCATGATCACAACATAATATTAAAATTTAAAGATACGCATAGACAAGTAAATAACATTGCATTTAGGGCACAATATCCAAACATAGTTCATTACAATGCATCGAAAATTAAAAGGCTAAACATCCATAAGCATCGCATGGTTCATTACACCATAATTTATTACATAGCCAGAAAGATTCCAATAGATAAAGGACTTAAACTTCTTCTCCTTGCTTCTTTTCTCCCCCTTTGGCATCGAAGTACCAAAAAGAAGAACTAATCCTGAGCTGCACTAGGAGAAGGAGGACCGCGACGACGACGAGTGCGACCATAGCGGACTGGAGAAGGCGGACGAACTGCACTCTCCAGGGATGAGACGCGATCACCAAGAGAAGACACAGTGGTGATCAAGACATCCTAACGCTCCTCAAGACGAAGGATGGCGGAATAGTTCTGAGATAGCGACACATCGCCCTCGCCCTGGGCAGGAGGAACAGCCGCTGCCTGAGGCTGAGGCTGAGGCTGAGCACGAGCACGAGCAAGAGCAGGAACAGGGGCCTCT
Organism: Dendrocalamus sinicus; assembly: GCA_036346575.1. Classification (NCBI taxonomy): domain Eukaryota; kingdom Viridiplantae; phylum Streptophyta; class Magnoliopsida; order Poales; family Poaceae; genus Dendrocalamus; species Dendrocalamus sinicus. The sequence goes on from CM070662.1 coordinate 36,312,901, forward strand.
GCGCGAGGCTTATATGGCTTGTGCGGAGAGCAAAGTGCGCCTCGGTATCCAGTCTTGTGAATGATCAAAGCCATAATGAATGGAGCAAAGTTAATCCTCTTCTGTTTGTCATTCTTATTGGCATCGATCCCCCTTATGATAAGATCCACCACATCAAATTTCTGACCGCGCATAATGTAGTCAATCACATTCCAAGCATGACCACGAATAGCGTCAAAATTTCCACTCTTGGAAAAAATGGTGTGGTTGATGATCCTATTGGCAAGACTGGGAATAGGGAGAAGTCCAATTATCGTCCCTAGCTCTTGTTCAGCTGCCGGGTCATAATACTCTGAAAAAGCAGCAATGGGAAGAGCAGGTCTGCTGAACACCTTCTCATAAGCACTGGTCTCAGTCCCAAGAGCCAACTCAAACTCGTGCTTGGTGCACTCAATGAGCTGTGTGCCAGTCATCCAACACAGGTGCTCAAAGTTAGGAGAGATATACAAGGTAGCATAGAACTGTCGTACCATATTGTCCATGTAGTTGCACTTGAAGGCAACAATGTGATGGATCCCAGCTTGCTGAAAAAGTTGATAAGCGCCATTAAACTTGTCGATCTGTGACAAGTGATCCCAATCCACATACTTGTGAGCAGCAAACTTGCGAGCGGGACCATACATCTCTCGGTACACTTTCTCCTGAAACTTGGAATGGAATTCTGGGTTCTGGGAGTTGCGAGGACGGACATACTGACTGCGGCGACGCAAGATAGCATAGTCCTCATTGGTGATCTTAACGAGATCCACTTCTTCATCTGTAATGACCTCAGGCATCTCCTCATCTGACATAGCATACTCCTCGGTCTCATGCGAGGCCTCGGAGCCGCTCTCGTGAGTGCCCTCTGAGTCATTCTCTGGGTCGGAGGCGGGACCTTTGCCTCTATCCTCATGCGCCGGCGCAGGAGGGGCGCGAGAGGAGGATTGGCCTGCATGGCCCCCATAGGTCTTGTGAGAGGCGTTCTTCATCCTCGGCATCTTCAAAGACAGATTAGGATAATCAAGGTGTGAGATAGAATAATTGAGAGCTAGGTTTGAATTTGAAAGAATTAGCTTTCTGCTGTTCCAGGAAAAACGGAAGTACCGGAGGCTAAACTGCGGAACTTCCAGAAAGTCCGGTAGTTCCGGAGTTAAACGTGCGGAACTTCCGGAACCCCGGTAGTTCCGGCCGCTCGAACGGTAGTTCCAGATTTTCTGGATATTTCTAGGGCATGTTAAGAATTGGATCTTTTTGGGGTGTTTCTTGGATTGAATCCAATGCATGCTTGTAAAAGCATCCTAATACCCCAAACATACTAATTTGCCCAAAGAAATTACAGCAAAAATCGCTACATTTCAAATTTAACCTAATTTCAACCCTAGGGTCCTTAGGACAAGATAAAGAGGGATTAGATCCGATTTACCTTGTGGAGTCGAAGGAGAGGAACCCTAGGAGTGCAAGGAATCACCCAAAAACGAAAAACTCCCCTCGGATTCGAAGATCGGGAGAGGAGAAGGAGTTTTGGGAGAGAGAGGGTTTGAAGAGAGGAGAGGAAGAGGAGAAGGAGGGGCTGCGGTTTGGAGGAGATGAGAGGAGAGAGAGAGAGAGGAGAGTTAAATGGGGAGTAACGGCAGGAGAGGGCATTTACAACGCATTAACTCCCGCAGAAAACGGTAGTACCGCGCATAACACGCCGGTAGTTCCGTTTTCACAGAAATTCCGGAAGTTCCGCGGATTGCATTGCGGTAGTTCCGGTTTTTCTGCCAGGAGCGGAAGTACCGCACAATGAACTGAGGTAGTTCCGGATTTTCTGGGACTTTTCAAGATTTGAACTTTAGGACTTGAAATTATGCAAATGATCTCTAGTTTTGCACTCAATTAAAGTCATTTAGGATCATTATGCATCATTTTAGCTATTGCTATACTTTGAAACTAATTTTTATGAAAGTAATCAAATTTTTGACCAAAATAGGAGAAAATCCATTGAAATTCCACACAAGTGCATCAAATGAGCAGAAAAGAATGAAATTTGATTTCAAGCTACATTTGAGTAGTCTATGACATTTAATTCATTCCTCAATTTGCAAAAACGGCTTTCATCTAAAGGTTTGGTAAAAATGTCCGCTAGTTGATCTTCGGTACGGATGTGGCTAATTTCAATATCTCCTTTGCTCACATGATCTCTCAAGAAATGGTGGCGCATATCTATATGCTTGGTTCTTGAGTGTTGAACGGGATTGTTGGATATTTTGATAGCACTATCATTGTCACACAAAAGAGGCATTTTATCAAATTTAATCCCATAATCCAACAATGTTTGCCTCATCCAAAGCAATTGAGCACAACAACTACCCGCGGAGATATATTCGGCTTCGGCGGTTGAAAGGGCTACGGAATTTTGTTTCCTGGATGACCAACATACTAGAGACCTTCCTAGCAAATGGCAACCACCCGAGGTGCTTTATCTATCCACTTTGCAACCCGCATAATCGGAGTCCGAATAACCAATTAATTCAAATTTTGCACCTTTGGGATACCAAAGCCCTATGCTTGAGGAATGATTTAAATATCTTAGAATTCTCTTAACGGCCACTAAATGGCACTCTTTTGGAGAAGCTTGAAAACGTGCACACATGCAAACACTAAACATAATGTCGGGCCTAGATGCGGTAAGATAAAGCAAACTACCAATCATGGATCTATAAAGCTTTAAATCTACCGACTTACCTCCTTCGTTGAGGTCTAAATGCCCGTTTGTTGCCATGGGTGTCTTGATAGGTTTGGCTTCTTCCATTCCGAATTTCGTGAGTTGATCCTTCACATACTTTGTTTGGCTTATAAATGTCCCATCTTTAAGTTGTTTGATTTGAAGTCCAAGGAAGTAGCTTAGCTCACCAATCATTGACATCTCGAATTCCCTAGACATCATCTCACCAAATTCTTTGCAAAAGTCTTGATTAGTAGAACCAAATATAATATCATCAACATAGATTTGACATACAAAGAAATCATCTCCAATAATTTTTGTGAATAGAGTTGTATCTACTTTACCAATTTTAAAGCCTTTTGATACAAGAAAGTTACGAAGGCGCTCATACCAAGCTCTAGGAGCTTGCTTTAAACCATATAGCGCCTTAGATAATGATACACATGATTAGGAAATTTAGCATCTTCAAATCCCGGGGGTTGTTCTACAAACACTAATTCGGAAATTGTACCATTAAGAAATGCACTTTTGACATCCATTTGAAATAATTTAATATCAAAGCATGATGCAAAAGCAAGCAAGATTCTAATTGATTCAAGTCTAGCAACGGGTGCAAATGTCTCATCATAATCTAAGCCCTCGACTTGAGTATAACCTTGATCTACTAACCTTGCTTTATTTCTTACCACAATTCTATTCTCATCTTGTTTGTTCCGGAAGACCCATTTTGTGCCAATGACATTGTGCTCCTTGGGTCTCTCCACCAAAGTCCAAACATCATTTTGAGCAAAATTATTCAACTCTTCATGCATAGCATTTATCCAATCCGGGTCATCTAATGCTTCTTCTACACACTTAGGTTCAAGTGAAGATACAAAAGAATAGTGTTCACAAAATGAAGCTACTTTAGAGCGAGTTTGAACACCCTTACTCACGTCACCCAATATTTGATCAATTGGATGATCCTTGGCTATTGCATTGTGAATCTTGAAGGTATTTTGCGGTTGATCCTTTTCTTCATCTTCTATGACTTGAACATCATTTATTGTGGAAGAAGAGGGTGGTTCCACTTGTCTTGATGAGCTTGGTGATGTTGGATCCTCTTTTGGCTTGATGTCTCCGATTTGCATGTTCTCCATTGCCTTGCGAAGATCTTCATCTCCTACATCATCCAAGTTCTCATGCTCTTCTTGAGAGCCGTTAGTCTCATCAAATTGGACATCACAAGATTCTTCCACTAAGCCCGAATTCTTATTAAAGACCCTATAGGCTTTACTATTTGAGAAATACCCTAAAAGGAAGCCTTCATCACATCGACTTTGAAATTTTGAGAGCCGAACACCTTTTCTTAAGATATAGCATTTGCAACCAAATACTCTAAAGTAAGAGATGTTGGTCTCCTTCAACAAAAGCTCATAGGAAGTCTTTTTCAAGAGTCGATGTAAATAGAAGCGATTTATGGCATGACATGCGGTGTTAATAGCTTCCCCCAAAACTTGTCGGAAGTATTATATTCATCAAGCATTGTCTAGCCATTTCAATTAATGTACGATTTTCCTCTCTACAACTCCATTTTGTTCGAATTATACGTTGTGGAAAGTTAGTGCTTTATTCAAGTTCATCATAAAGTCTTCAAATTTTGTATTTTGAACTCGGAACCATTGTCACTTCTAATTTTCTTAATTTTAAAATCAAATTCATTTTGGGCCCTTTTTGAAAAACTTTTGAAAATCCCGGAGGTTTCACTTTTGTCATTTAGGAAGAAGACCCATGTATATCTAGAGTAATCATCCACAATGACTAAACAATAGCTATTTTCTCCAATGCTCTTATAGGTTGTTGGCCCAAACAAATCCATATGTAAGAGCTCTAATGGCCTAGAAGTTGACATGATACTTTTGGAAGGGTGAGAATTAGCGACTTGTTTTCCGGCTTGACAAGCACTACAAAGTCGATTTTTCTCAAACTTCACATCCTTCAAGCCAACCACTAAGTCATGCTTAAAAAGCTTTTTAAGTTGAATCATTCCTACATGACCTAACCTTCTATGCCACAACCAACCCAAAGAAGTTTTTGCAATTAAACAAGTTTTTAAACAAGACTCATTTGAAGAAGAAAAATCTACCAAGTAGAGATTCCCAAATCTAAAGCCTTTAAAGACAAGTTCATTATTATTATCTTTTGAGATTACAACATTTTCTTTTGAGAATGAGCATGTTAGGCCTAGATCACATAATTGAGCAACGGATAGCAAATTGAAATTTAATGTTTCAACTAGTGATACATTAGAAATTGAAAGGTCGTTTGAGATAGCGATTTTACCCAATCCTAATACCTTTCCTTTGCTATTATCTCCAAAGGTGATCTTGTCATTGCTTCCACTCTCAAATGTGGTGAACATCTTAGGTCTCGGTCATGTGTTGAGTGCAACCGCTATCCAACACCCAATGCCTTCCACCGGTTTTGTAGTTCACCTACAAAGAAAATCAAGCTCTTTTAGGTACCCAAATTTGTTTGGGTCCTTGGAGGTTAGTGACCAAGGTTTTGGGTACCCAAATGGATTTCTTTTGGCACCCAAAATCGAGTGCCGATAAAATGAGCAATCACATTTCCATTGTTAGACTTTTTAAGCATATAGCAAGAATCATATAAACCAATGGAATGCATGTTATTTTTAGAGCAATCATTTTGAGCATGTCCAACACACCGGTATTTTGTGCAATACTTACCATTTTTCTTTACAAACCTTGGAGGCTTGTATACCGGCTTCTTACCCTTTTTGGGGAAATATCCAAGTCCCTCTTTGTTAAAAGAGCATCTTTGATCGCTTAGCAACTTATCAAGGGTTTCTTTTCCCTTGTAAGCTCTTTCTAAACTTTTGTTCAATTTTAGCACTTGTTCCTTTAAATTCTTGTTTTCATTAGCAATAACATCATCATGAACAAGATTTAAAGCATTTCTAGAATCTACATTTGATGAGCAAGGCATGGCAAGTAAATCATCGCAACATGTAGATATGCTAGATTTTGAAGTTTCCATACTAGACATTTCCTTCAAGATATTACAAGTAACTCCAATGCTAGTACTAGATTTATGATTTTCTTGGAGAAGCAAATCATGAGCTTCCTTTAGCTCCTCATAAGAGTCTTTGAGAGAGATGTGTTCTCTCTTTAAGGCCTTAAGCTTTGATTTTTCTTTTCCAAGAAATTCATTCAATTCAACTAACATATCCATCAAATCATCATATGAAGGCTCATCATCGTCAAGCAATTTTACCTTTTCTCCTTTAGCCATGAGGCATGTAGGAGTGGAGAATAATAATGGAGCCTCCTTGATTGCAATGCCCACAAGCCCCTTCTTCTTGGGAGATTCGTCCTCGCTTGAGTCGGAGTCCGAATACTCCTCTTCGGAGTCCCACTCACCAATATGGGCTTCGTTCTTACCATCCTTGTGAAGCTTCTTGAAAAGCTTTTTCTTGCCGTTGTAGTTCTTCTTCTTTGATGACTTCTCCTTGTCATCCTTCTTTGTAGGGCATTGAGAGGCGATGTGCCCCTTCTCATCACACTCATAGCAACGAATGTAGCTATACTTCTTGTTGGAGGAGGAATGTCCCTTCTTGATATTCTCATAGCTTGTGCTTCGATTTGGGCGCCTCCTCATGAACTTCTTCATTCTTCTCACTAGAAGAGCAAACTCTTCTTCGGAGTCTTCCTCATCATCTTCCTCGGATTCTTCGCTTGTCACTGCTTTAGCCTTAAAGGCGGTGATCTTCTTGCTCTTGGATGATGATTGCTCCAAGAGCTCTTCCTTGTCCTTCTTATAAAGCTCGTTGGTAATGAGGTTGCCCAACAATTGATTTGGTGTCATTCTTGCCAACTCCGGCGAGTTGAGGAAGAGTGTCACCAACACTTCATACTTCTCCGGCAAAGCCCTAAGCATCTTTCGAACAATATCAAGATCGGAAAGGTTAGTTCCAAGGCCTTTGAGCTCATTCACAATGTTGTTGAGCCTTGAATACATCTCATTGATGTCTTCATGGGGCAACATTGTGAATGTCTCATATTTGATCCTAAGCCGATGCAATTTGGCTTCTTTGATCGTGGATGTCCCTTCGTGTATTTCCGAGAGGGTAGTCCAAATAGCATGAGCCGTCTCAAGATTGCTCACTCTATTGAACTCGTCCGCGTTCAAAGCTCCAAATAAGGCATTCATGGCTTGGGCGTCTAAATGAGCGTTACGCCCGTCTTGTTCCGTTGGGTGATCCGGATCAAGAGCCATAACATAACCCTCATTTACGACTTTCCAAATTTGAGGACTCATGGCCTTCAAATAAATAGACATCCTAATTTTCCAATAAGCATAATTTGAGCCATCAAAGAAAGGTGCCTTTCCTATTGCCATACCCTCACTAGCCATCCTTTTCTCTCTAGACGGTTAAGTCTAAAAATGAGAGACCAAGCTCTGATACCACTTGTAAGATCGAGGAGGCCGACTAGAGGGGGGGTGAATAGGCGGTTTTAAAATTTTCGTCTAATTCTAATTAGCAATTTTAAACTTAATGGATATACTAGAGCAAGATAACAATAACACCACTAAACAATCTAGTAAGGCACAAATAATCACTAGCACAAGTAGTCGACTGAGAGCAATATCAAATAGAAGAGATAAACAATTTGCTACTCTAACTAAGCAAGCAATCAAGTAATATGAATAAAGAGCGTTGCTTGAATGAAAATGATCACAAGAGAGCAAACCACAATTGACACGATTACTTTTTACCGTGGTGATCGAAGACTTGCGGTCTCCCTAGTCCACGTTGAGGTGAGCCGAGCGAATCGGACCGGCTCCACGAATTGAGCCTAAGTACCTCGATCACTATTGGTAGCCCTTCCCTCTCGGGTAGGCGAGCTCCAAGCCTTCACAATCTTCCAGGCCTTCTCACAATCTTCTTGAGAAGTTCACCGGACCTTCGCCAAGCCGTCTAGGTGCCGGCAAGCACCAAAAGAATAGACCTCAGCGGCTTGATCTCGCTCAAGTGCCAAATGGATCAACTAGAATGTGATGCACTTGAATTTTGGCTCAACTACCTCAATTGAATGCACAAAAGTGAGAATGAGGTGTGAGAGGTTGCACTAGGCTCAAATGTATTCAATGGAGGTTCAACAACAGTTACAAGTTCTGGTGGGGGATGTATTTATACCCCCACCAACCTCAAATAGCTGTTACAATAAACAATCCTGAAAAGTCAGGAAATCCGGAACTACCGCAGGTATATGGGCGGTACTACCGGATTTCTACTGACCGGTCAGAACGGCTATGTCAGTGAGTCAGAAGTAACCGTTGGTCAATGAGTGCGGTACTACTGCCGTTGAAATCGCGGTACTTCCGGCCGTCCGGAAGTTCCGCTCCTTGACCCGGTACTTCCGATCTCAGCGAGGTTAAGTCGCAACAAGGTCGCTCTGGAAATAAAATTCCGCTCGGGATGCCGGAACTTCCGCACATGCGGTAGTTCCGCAGAACAAACCGCGGTACTTCCGTTTTCCGAGAGACTAAGTCTGAGTCCGGGCGCTCTCTGGAAAAAACGTACCGCACGGGAATCCGGAACTTTCGCACATGCGGTAGTTCCGCAGGTCAATCCGCGGTACTTCCGTTTTTCGAGAGGCTAAGTCCGGTTCCGGGCGCTCTCTGGAAAAAACGTTCCGCCCAGACGCCCGGTACTACCGGCCCAGCGGTAGTTCCGCCCATTTAACGCCGGAACTACCGGATTTTCTGACAATGCACAGATTTGATTTGAATTTAATTTCTAAGTGTATGCATGATCCTAAATTGATCCATAGGGCACATTTGAACATGATCAAGCAATCACCATGATCCCTCTTAATAGTACGGCGTCTATCCTATAATCCGGTCTTCCAACCTATCTCCAAGACCGGTAAAAATAAAATAGCCCTAGACTATTTACCTTGACGCCCTTGAGATCTTTGAATTTTTGTCGGAACATTTTATGTGCCTCTTTCCTTGCTATTGAGACTAATCCTTTTAAACACTTAACACGCAAATTAGTCCCATATTCACATAATGTCATTAATTACCAAAACAAATATTTTTAGGGGCCTAGATGCTTTCAATCTCCCCCTTTTTGGTAATTGATGACAACATAAGCAAATTTTTGAGAAGAATTTAAGATATGGATATACTCCTTGTTTGCAAGTTGTATATCGTAAAATTTTGAAATTTTCTAGTTAAGAACATGGGAAATTTTGCAATTTTGAAACTAATAAGAAAGAGCTCCCCTAAACATGTGCATCAAATTTTATGAAGATTTGCATGAATCTACTGAACTAATCAAATTTAACAAGCATGATCACAACATAATATTAAAATTTAAAGATACGCATAGACAAGTAAATAACATTGCATTTAGGGCACAATATCCAAACATAGTTCATTACAATGCATCGAAAATTAAAAGGCTAAACATCCATAAGCATCACATGGTTCATTACACCATAATTTATTACATAGCCAGAAAGATTCCAATAGATAAAGGACTTAAACTTCTTCTCCTTGCTTCTTTTCTCCCCCTTTGGCATCGAAGTACCAAAAAGAAGAACTAATCCTGAGCTGCACTAGGAGAAGGAGGACGCGACGACGACGAGTGCGACCATAGCGGACTGGAGAAGGCGGACGAACTGCACTCTCCAGGGATGAGACGCGATCACCAAGAGAAGACACAGTGGTGATCAAGACATCCTAACGCTCCTCAAGACGAAGGATGGCGGAATAGTTCTGAGATAGCGACACATCGAGTTGTGGATAGGAAGAGTTCCCTCACTAAACCACTTACGTGTGTGGAGGAGTCTGCTTTGAGGCTAAAGTATTTAACCCAAACCTTGAGAAGCTTGATCCCAAAGCGATAGTTGCCATTTCATTGGCTACCCCAAAGTCAAAAGGGTTTCGTTTCTCTGTCGAGACAGATATACAAAGTTTATAGAAGCGAGATCTGTTGTCTTCTTAGAGGATGAAATGATGAGAGGAAGCATGGTAGCTCGAGAGATTGACCTTGAAGAGAAGCGGTGTATGCGCCCACTCAGATGATTCAAGAGCCATTCTTCACACTACTGCTGTCGTTGCACCGACGGTGCAAGACAACTGTGGTGCCAGACTGTTATTGTTCCTCTGTGGCAACAATGAATGAGAATGAGGAACTTGTTCTTGAGGATCCTATAGAACCCATTGCCACAGATGAGGGGAGCAACAACACCTCAAGCAGAAGATGTACCGTCGGGAGGCCCAGGAGGTCTCAAAGAGTAAGAAGATCGGTTATTCTGATGATTATCAGATTTATCATACAGAGGAATTTCAAATGGATGATGATCCCACCTCATTTGAAGAAGCCATGAGAAGCGAAAATTCTTCAAAATGGCTTGAGGCCATGGAAGAGGAAATGAGGTCCATGAAGGCTAATAAAGTGCAGGACTTGGAAATTATTCCTAAAGGAGCCAAAACAGTAGGCTGTAAATGGGTCTACAAGACAAAGCTTGACTCCCAAGCGAATGTAGAAAGATACAAAGCGCGACTTGTGGCAAAAGGCTTCACGCAAAGAGAAGGGATTGATTACAATGAGACCTTTTCTCCGGTCTCATGTAAAGATTCCTTGAATCATAATGGCATTAGTAGCACATTATGATTTAGAGTTACATCGATGGATGTAAAGACGGCATTTCTTAATGGGGATTTGGAGGAAAATGTTCACATGGCACAACCGAAAGGTTTTGTCGTGGAAGGAAATGAAAGAATGGGATGCCGCCTAAAGAAATCGATTTATGGGTTAAAGCAAGCTTCAAGACAGTGGTACTTGAAGTTTGTGATCAATAAGAAAATTTGAGTTTAAAGAGAATGTAGAGGACAAGCGTGTTTATGCAAAGTTTAAAGATGGGAAGTTTATCTTCCTAATCCTGTATGTGGATGATATCCTCTGGCTAGTAGTGATGTCGATGCACTCTGGAGACAAAGAAGTTTTGTCCTCAAACTTTGATATGAAAGATCTTGGTGAAGCTTCGTTCGTTCTAGGGATCGAAATTCACCGGGATAGAAACAAAGGGATATTGGGACTGTCACAAAGGCATACATTGAGAAAGTCTTAAAGAAATTTGGTATGCATAAATGTAGTCCTTCACTGCACCTATAGTCAAGGGCGATGATATGGGGATTTTCAATGCCCCAGGAACCAATCTGAGCTCGATCAAATGAAATCGGTTCCATATGCTTGGTATGTCGGAAGCTTGCGGTATGCTCAAGTGTGTATGCGCATACGACTTAGCGTTTGTTCTGGGTTACTTGGCGATTCGAGCAATCTGGAATAGAACATTGAAATTGGTAAAGAAAGTCTTGCGTTATTTGCAAGGAACAAAAGGCCTCATGATGACATCTGAGAAGATCGATTCACTCCATATAGTGGGGTATCTGATTACGATTATGCGGGAGATGATAGAAAGTCGACATCCGGATATGTCTTCACTCTCGCTGGAGGAGCTATATCGTGGAAAAGCTCAAAGCAAATCGTCACTCCATCGTCCACAATGTATGCCGAGTTTGTAGCATGTTATGAGGCTACGGGGCAGGTGAACTAGCTAAAGAAGTTCATACCCGGTTTAAAAGTGGTTGACGACATCAATAGACCACTTAAGTTGTACTGCGATAATGAACCCGCAGTAATGTATGCCCACAACAATAAGTCAAGTGGTGTTGCCAAACACATTGACATAAAGTACTATGTTGTGAAAGATAAAGTTCGGGATCAAATTATAAGTCTTGAGCATATAAATACCGCAAAGATGTTAGCGGATCCGCTTACTAAAGGCTTACCACCCAACGTGTTCGAGAGAACATGTAGCGGCATGGGTTTAAGGGAAAGCCTATGATTCTGGACTAAAAGATGGCCCAAAAGTTTAAAGTAACTATTTGAGCAGCAGAGTGTATTGTAGTCATTAAATCTATCGGCGATTGACCGTGACGATGAGACATGTTCTATGCACTAATCTGTGATGGAATGAGTAAAGTCAAAAGGAATTAAAGTTAGAGCATAGAGGAGATCAAGGGGGAGAATGTTGGATTGATCTCTCTCCCAATTAGCCCAACGGCTAATGGGGCCTTGATCCGCGCCCTGATCGGGGGCACCCAGCCCAACCACTGGCTGATGGGCCCCCGTCGTGCTGCGCAATAAATAGAGGGTGGGGGCCGGCGGCTCGACTAACGAGGTTCACCTGAGCCGCAATCCCCACCCGACAAACCCTAGACCGATCTAGAGGCTGCGCAGTAGGCTGCGGGAAGTTCCATCGCCGTCACCATCACCGGACCTACGCCGCCGCCACCGACCTCCTCTTCCCCGACCGTCGCTGCCCGTGTGCAGACCTCATCGACGAACCGCGATGGCCAACTCCTCCACCACGCAATCGGACGGTCGGTACCCCTAACCCTAATCCTATCTCCCTCTCCGCTTATCTCCCGAACCCGAACAAGAACACCCTAGATCTACCCCTAGGAGATCCTAAGGACCTAACAGATAGCACATATGTGTATGTACACATGAGGGTATGGGTTAGTCTCATATTGCTAGTTTAGCTTAAGAAGCACTAACATATAAGCGTAGGGCTTCCAATGGTGGTAACTCCCGGTTAACTGTTTTGCACGAATCGAGAATGAAAGTTCAAGTGGGTTGGTACATGTTCATGGTCTATCCAGAATGGAGTTAGACCGTAAATCCTATTTTACTAGGCTGGCTAACAGTGAATAAGGAATTTAGAATTGATTCAAGTTTGCTTTTAACACCGAATGATAAAATCCTACGGCTACGAGATGTGCCGACTAGCCTTGAACGGTCTGGTGTCTCCACTAGCCTTGAATTGTTTTTCTCGCAATTAAATATGTGTCGGTTACTCTAACTTAGCAAATACTGATATAATTTTAACTATGCTATGATTATTTATATCCTGGAGACAATTGCATTGACTAAGGTGGAGAACTGTAAATTAATGTAATATAGACTATAATTAATTAACTGTTGTAAAACACACTGTTATATTTTTATTTGAGTTCAGGAATGCTTTTAATTATAGCTTGATTAATGTGTTTGCTTGCTTGTTTCATTGTATTTCTTAATCCGATATGCTTAGATTGTATTAATTCCCATATAGGAGATATGTGAATGTATTCTATTTATTTACTGCTTTTAAATTCAATTTGGCTTGATGCATAGGAAAAGTTTAAGTCACCTCATAATTTAATTATTAGCTTATTAATTAATTTTATTTAGTTTTATAATTTATTATTTAAAGTTAATTGAAAACTCGGGACGTTACATCGGCACTTTGCGATAACGTGATAAACGAGAAAGCATATGTGCCGATCTTGTAGCTTTGCTTTGATTCCTGCTTTCTTCCTTTGTTCCACCACTTAGCTTTCCTTCGGGAAGGAGAAGAGCACACTTCCTCTCACCGTGGGCGAGAGCGAGCCTCTACCGAGACGAGCCCGTCGGACCGGATATCCCGGTTGACAAGCAAGAGCCATGGCTGAGTCGCCGCTTCTTCCGTGGTAAATGGGGTGGCGAGCAAGGCGCCGCCGCACGCTCGTCCGGGGTGACCGACATGTGGGGCGTCGGCGAAGACGCGGCAAACTGGGCGCCACTGCTGGCCGTCCATCGCAAATCGGGCGACGCCGAGGTGAAGAGCGAGACCGACCCGCCATCAAGAGGTGGATGAAGGACCTCAAGGCCGTCGCCTACAAGGCGGACGGCGTCTCGGCGACTTCGACGAGGCGCTGCGCCGTGAGGCCCAGATCGGCGGGTCTACCACCCGCAAGGTACTCGGCTACTTCACCCACCACAGCCCAATTGTGTTCCGTCTTACAATGAGCTGGAAGCTGAAATGTCCTCAAGAAGATCAATGAGCTTGTTGTGGAGATGAACACGTTGGCTTTGGCGAGAACCGTGCGAGAGGTGCCGCAAGTTCTTAATCGCGACGCACTTCGGGACTGGGCGAGTACTCGGAGATCTTTGGCGAGACGACGACAAGAAGGTGGTGGTCAATCATTTACTCGACCAGCGAGATCAGCGAAGGTGCAGTCTTTGGTTATAATAGGGATGGGGTTTGGGCAAGACCACACTAGCGAAGATGGTGTACAACGACCGCAGAGTTCGGGCGCATTTTGAGTGAAGATGTGGCACGTGTGTCGAAAACTTGAACTCATTGCTCTTGTGAAATCCATCATTGAATTGGCTACCAATGAAAGATGCAACTGCCGGACAACATCGGTATTGCGCAAACAATCTGCTGGATGCCATTGGCGAGAAAAGGTTTTACTCGTTCTTGACGATGTGTGGAATGAAGATGGCGAAAGTGGGAGGACAACCTGAAGCCACTGCGTGTTCTGTTGGTGGACCGAAGCGTTATAGTCGTCACAAGTCGAAGCCAGCAAGTGGCCTCTATAATGGGCACACTTCAACCCCATCAACCATCATGTTTGAGTCAAGATAATTCATGGAACTGTTCTCAAAGAAAGCATTTAGCAAAGGAGTAGAAGAAAGCGAGAATTGGTCATCATCGGCAAGCGTATTGTCGAGAAATGCAAGGGTGCGCCTCTTGCTCAAGACAATGGGTGGCTTGATGAGTTCAAAGCACAAGTGCGAGGATTGGGAGGCCATCAAGAAAGCAACGTTGGGGATAATGTCGAGGCAAAGATGAGATCTTGTCCATCCTAAAATTGAGCTACAGGCACCTATCATCTGAAATGAAGCAATGCTTTGCCTTTTGTGCGATTTTCCGAAGGACTATGAGATGGACAAGGACGAGTTGATCCAACTATGGATGGCAAATGGTTTTATTCAAGAAGAGGGAACAATGGATTTGGCACAGAAAGGAGAACTCATTTTCCATGATCTGGTTTGGAGATCCTTCCTCCAAGATGTGAAACCGAAGCAAGTTCATTTTCGCGGTGGCACAACATACGAGTCAATCGGTTGTAAAATGCATGATTTAATGCATGACCTAGCAAAAGATGTCACAGACGAATGTGTAACAATAGAAGAGTTAATTCAGCAGAAAGCATCTATCAAAGATGTCCGTCACATGCATGAGTTAATTGATGAATTGGAAGAAAACAGTGGTGTGCTGAAAGGCAGGGCATCTCTCCGCACTTTGTTAGAGCCAATAACATCACATAAGGATCGTAAGGAGTTAAAGCTGACGTCATTAAGAGTGTTGTGCTGCCAGAATCCTTCTATTATCCATAGCAAGGTCATAAATGCAAAACATTTAAGATATCTCGACCTTTCTGGGTCTGACATTGTTAGCTTGCCAAATTCGATATGTGTGATGTATAACTTACAATCGCTGAGGCTCAATTATTGCACAGATCTAAAATATTTACCGGAAGATATGAGATCTTTGAGGAAGCTCATCCACCTTCATCTTTTTCGATGTACAAGTTTGGAACGAATGCCACCGAATGTCAGTCTATTGAAGAATCTTCACACACTAACAACATTTGTTGTGGACACTGAAGTTGGTTGTGGAATCGAGGAGCTCAAAGACCTGCGGCATCTTGGCAACAGGTTGGAACTGTACAATTTGAGAAAAAATAAAGAGGTGGAAAAATGCAAAGGAAGCCAATCTCCAGCAGAAGCAAAATCTAACTGAATTATTTTTGTCTTGGGGTCGTGAACAAAGCTACATGCCTGAAGATGAGATCAGTAATGACGAAGAAGTGAAAGCGGAAAACGTTCACGCGATAATCTATTCCATTGGCCGAACCGGCTCATATATAGTTTGGATTACAGGCATACATGGCAGGAAGAGATAAGAGATGGCATCTAATCCTAGCTTGCCTAACAAACTAACAGCGGTTGATACGGTCCGATCTTCACGAGTTGTATCCAAATACGAGAACATGCGGACGTTAGCCAAACAACCGTGACATGCACAATTATATGTCTAACACTCCCCCGCAGTCGAAACGGTAGATGGTCGAACATTGAGGCTGGACCGAAATTCCGTAAAAACCGAGGTTGGAAGCCCTTTGGTGAAGATGTCCGCGTACTGGGTTGCCGTCGGCACATGGAGAACACGAACTTGGCCAAGCGCGACACGCTCGCGAACGAAGTGAATGTCGATCTCCACGTGTTTAGTGCGCTGATGTTGGACCGGATTTGTGGAGAGGTAGACTGCACTGATATTGTCACAGTAGACAAGTGTGGCACGACGGAGTGGAGAATGCAGCTCGGCCAAAAGTTGGCGCAACCAGCTCGCCTCAGCAACACCATTGGCCACAGCGCGATACTCAGCCTCCGCACTAGAGCGAGAGACGGTATGCTGGCGCTTGGAGGACCAAGAGATGTGGTTATCACCGAGGAAAACGCCATAACCAGAAGTGGACTTCCGTGTGTCGGGGCACCCGGCCCAGTCAGCGTCAGTGTACACCACTAAATCAGAGGGTGAAGTCCGATGCAGGAGAAGCCCATGATCAAGAGTACCACGAAGATAACGAAGAATGCGCTTAACAAGTGCAAGATGCGGCATCCGGGGAGCATGCATAAACAAACAAACCTGCTGAACCGCATAAGCAATATCTGGCCGTGTGAAAGTCAAGTACTGCAAAGCGCCGACAATACTGCGGTAATCAGTGGCATCGGCGACAGGCTCACCCGCAGCAGATAGCTTGGAATGAGTATCAATCGGGGTACTGCAGGGCTTGCAATCTGACATACCAGCACGCTCAAGAATCTCCAGAATATAGTGGCGTTGAGAGAGAAGCATCTGACCATCCTGTCGAGTCACAGCCAATCCCAAAAAATGGTGCAGCGGCCCGAGATCCTTCATGGAGAACTCATGCCGAAGCGCGGCAATGGTACGGTGAAGAAGAGCTGCGGAAGAGGCTGTGAGGACAATATCATCCACATATAGGAGCAAATAAACCATGTCGGAGCCGCGATGAAAAATAAAGAGTGACGTGTCTGACTTGGCCGCAACAAATCCCAAAGAGAGAAGATGTGATGCAAACCGAGTATGCCATGCACGGGGAGCCTGCTTGAGTCCGTATAGCGATTTGTTCAGGCGGCAAATGAAATCAGGGCGAGCAGGGTCGACAAAACCTGAGGGCTGCACAGAATAGACCGTCTCAGAGAGCGTGCCGTGAAGGAACGCATTCTTCACATCAAGCTGATGAACTGGCCAGTCGTGAGACAAAGCAAGAGTCAGAACTGTGCGAATAGTAGCTGGCTTGACCACGGGGCTGAATGTGTCACCAAAATCAATCCCAGGGCGTTGAGTGAATCCGCGAAGAACCCAGCGTGCCTTGTAGCGGTCGAGAGTACCATCCGGATGAAGCTTGTGGCAAAAGACCCACTTCCCAGTCACAATATTAACACCCGATGGCCGAGGAACGAGGGTCCAAGTCTCGTTGGCAAGGAGAGCATTGAACTCCTCCTGCATCGCATTACGCCAATTGGGATCAGCGAGAGCACCACGATAAGTCTTCGGAATTGGGGAGAGGACCGTGGTGTGGAGATTCAGACGATCTACTGGAAGCCGAAACCCGGACTTGGCACGGGTGGTCATATGATGAGCATTCTCCACAGGGGCAATAGAAACGACGCGAGGAGGCGCTGTAGTTCGGCTGGCAGCAGCCTGTGCCAAAGGAGCAACAGGGGCAGCCGAACTGGGAGTCGTGGTAGCCGGCACTGTGGAAGAGCTGGTAACAGAAGGACCAGCGCCGGCCGAAGCAGGTGGATGATCGGCGGCAGGAGCTGCAGCAGAGCCACCCGAGGCAGGAGGAAAGCCAGCAGAACCGAGCGGAGAGCCAGCAACAACAAACGGAGGGCCAGTCATGACTGGCGGCCGGCCGTCTGGAGCCTGGCTTGACGGAGCGCCAAGGCCGGACGGAGCACCGAGATGGGCAGGTTGGCGTTCAGCGGGCTGGACGACCGTGGCAGGCTGGAAAGTAGCCGGGGCCGGCTGGAAAGTGGCCGGCGTCATTCCAGCAGCAGTAGGCGAGAAGTCAGCCATGCTGGCATCAACCCGTGGCAGGAGACCAACGGGGGCAGCAGGGCTAGAGGGCGCCTTGTGACCTGCAACAGAGGAATGCCCAACGGGCAGAGGTACACAATCCATATCGAACAAAAAATCGAAGTCAGTCGGCAGGGGCGCGGCGGCCATGTCGGCGAACGGAAACGAATTCTCATCGAAGTTTACATGGCGAGAGATGATAACACGGTTGGAGCTGACATCAAGACACCGGTAACCTTTATGGTCGGGAGAATAGCCAAGAAAGACGCATAGCGTGGAACGCGGCGAGAGCTTGTTGGCAATGGTAGCGGAAAGGTTGGGGTAACATCGATAGCCAAAAACCCTGAGATGGTCATAAGATGGCTGAGAGCCATACAAGGCAAAGTAAGGGGTGGAGAACTGAAGTGTTTTTGTGGGATGCCGATTGATGAGATAGGTGGCGGTGTGCAAAGCTTCAACCCAATAGTGAGGCGGCATGCTTGCCTCGATGAGAAGAGTGCGAACGACATTATTGATGGTGCGAATGGAGCGCTCGGCCTTGCCGTTTTGCTGAGATGTATATGGGCACGACATGCGGAGTGCAATGCCGTGAGTGAGAAAGAAAGCGCGAGCGGAGAGATTATCAAACTCGCGGCCATTGTCGCACTGGACGGTTTTAATGGAGACGCCAAACTGATTTTGTATGTACGCAAAAAAATGGGATAGGGTGGAAAAGGTTTCTGATTTTAAGCGTAAAGGAAAAGTCCAAAAGAAATGCGAACAATCGTCGAGAATCACCAAGTAATATTTGTACCCAGAGACACTAGCAACAGGGGAGGTCCAAAGGTCACAATGTATTAAAGCAAAAGGCTGAGTGGCACGAGAACTAGAGGAGGAAAAAGGTAGACGAACGTGCCGGCCCAGTTGACATGCATGACACAGAGTATCATTAGTGCCTTTATTACATGAAATAGCTGCAGAACGAGCTAAATGATGGAGAGCTTCGGTGCCGAGGTGTCCGAGACGCCGATGCCAAATGGTGGGACTGATGGTGACCATGGCGTGCGGATGAGAAGAAAGTGGCAACAGCGGGTAAAGATCACCGGTGCTATTGTACCTGGTGATCACGCTCCTCGTGCGAAGGTCCTTCACGGAAAGGCCATACGGGTCAAATTCAACAGAACAATTATTGTCGATGGTGAAACGACGAACAGAAATTAGATTTTTAATGATTTGAGGTGTGACTAAGACATTCCTAAGAGCGAAAGGACCATGCTGAGCATTGATGTGGGTGGATCCAACGGAGGTGATGGGAACCAAAGAGCCATTGCCAACTACAATGCTGGAAGGAAAAGTACGGGAGGGAGGATGAACGATAGATAGGTTACCGGGATCCGATGTCATGTGATTGCTAGCTCCGGAGTCCATGTACCACTCTGTCGATGGAGGAGGTTGAAGTTGCATTGTGCTGAAAGCGTTGGCGAGTGCGGCTTGATCCCAGCCCCCAGCAACGCCCGTCGTGGAATGCTGAATAACAGGCAGGCCGGGAAAATTTGGCTGGGGTGCACTTAGTCCGTAGGACATAGCGGCACCGTAAGGCATACTGCCAGCGCCAGCATTGCATGCTGCACTCGGATCGTAGGGCATGCTGGCGTTGACATGCAGAGCTTGAGGAGGCACCGGCTGCTTGAACTGCGGACGCGCACCAGGACCGCCTGCTGGAGGACGAGGCGTGCCCGGCCAGACCTGCACCGTACCAGTCCAGGGATTGAACCAGGACGGCGGCCACCCGGGCGGAGCGCCGGACGGGGAACCGATCTTGTTGCTGATGCCGCCGTTGCTGTGGCCACCATTGCCGCCTCCATTTGAGCGGGAGTTGCGACGACGACGGTTGTTGGGCCGGTTGCCGCTGGCAGTGACCGAACCACCAGAGCCACCACCGGCATTAGTGGAAGGGATGCCAGACGTGGCGGCACCAGAGGCAGGAGCGCGCGATCCAGAGCCTGTGGTCAGAAGAGCAGTCGGCGGCGACATGCTCCGGTCAGCGAGCGTCATCTCCTCAAGAAGAAGGTCGTTGCGGACGGCATCAAACGACGGGAAGGGCTTCTGATGCTTGAGGAGGGCAGCCATATGAGTGAACCGCTCGTTCAAGCCGTGAAGTGTGGCCAAGACGAGAGTACGATCGAGGACGGGTTCACCAAGATGACCAAGTTGATCTGCCATAGTTTTTAGTTTGCGACAATAATCGGAAATAGTCAAATCACCTTGAGCAAAGGTGCGAAACTCCGTGTCGAGGATCATGGCGCGGGTCTCTTTGTTGCCGACGAACATGTCTTCAATGGCGAGCCAAACACGCCGGCTGGTGGCGTCAGGAGTCATGACGCTCTCGAGCAAATTGGTGGAGATGGTGCCAAAAAGCCAAGAGAGCACGACGCAATCCATGCGATGCCACGGAGCGTCATCGGAAAAAAACAACATCGGAAAGCACATGATCGGTGAGCGCGTACTTGCCGAGGGTGATGAGATGGAGACCGCGCCACTTCGGGTAGGAGGTGGAGCCGAGCTCGAGGACAATGGGCACGAGGGCCTTGATGTTCATGACGGCGACTGCCTGGGCATGGAGATTTGTGACGAGAATAGCGTCAGCCTCGGCCTCTCGGCGATGGCGTTCGGCCTCAGCAGTGGCAACCTCCTGACGACGGCGTTCAGCCACGGCGAGTTCATCGGCGCGACGTTGTTCGTCCGCAGCACGACGGCGCTCGTCCTTAGCGCGCTGGTTGACCTCGTGGCGAAGGAGTTCGATCTCCTTGCGTAGACGCTCGAGTTCGTCGGAGTCGCCTGTCATAGCGGCGTCAGGAACCGGCGATAGATAGATGGATGCGGAAGCGGCAGTAGGTCACAGGAAAGCGACGCTATCTGATACCATGAAAGCGGAAAACGTTCACGCGATAATCTATTCCATTGGCCGAACCGGCTCATATATAGTTTGGATTACAGGCATACATGGCAGGAAGAGATAAGAGATGGCATCTAATCCTAGCTTGCCTAACAAACTAACAGCGGTTGATACGGTCCGATCTTCACGAGTTGTATCCAAATACGAGAACATGCGGACGTTAGCCAAACAACCGTGACATGCACAATTATATGTCTAACAAGAAGTGTTGGAGTCTCTTGCACCTCATAGTAAGCTCCAAATTTTGGGGGTACATGGATATGGTGGCGTAGAAATGTCAAAATGGATGAGAGACCCTCAAATGTTCCTGTGCCTAAGAAAGCTGTATATATCCAATTGTCCAAGATGCAAGGATCTATCTGTAGTATGGTTGTCAGTCTCTCTTGAGTATTTGTGGTTACACAACATGGGTAGCCTAAGCACATTACAACGTAGGAGCATTAAGGAGGAAGCCGAAGGATACAATACCCCAGTGCAATCTTTCCCAAAGTTAACGAAGATGGTCTTAAGTGAGCTACCGAACTTGGAGAGATGGGCAGAAAGAAGTATAGGAGAGCCTAATAGCTTGGTAATGTTTCCTCAGCTCGAAAAACTAAGTATAGACGATTGCCCAAAACTTGCGAGTGTTCCAGTGAGCCTAGTTCTAAAAAAACTGGTAATAGGAGGATGCTGCAGCCTTCCAATCAGCTCACTCGCACATCTAACAACATTGTCCGAGCTCGAATACAGGGTGCAAGATATTGTTTCTATGAGCATGCCGCTGGGCTCTTGGCCATCTCTCGTACGATTAGAGGTTGGGTCGCTGTCAAACATGACGGTGCTGCCTCTGGAGGACCAGCAAAGCCAAAGCCAAACTGCTCTAGAAAACCTTCGGAGATTGACTCTAAATGGTCCCAAGTGCTTCGTAACAGCACCCAGTCTGTCAAAGCCGCATCTTGGGCTTTGGGAGTGCTTCGCCTTTGTGGAGGAACTGTGTATTAACGGATGCAACGAGCTTGTCTGCTGGCCAGTGGATGAGCTCCGATGCTTGGTTCGCCTCCGCTCTCTGGAAATTCGGGATTGTGCCAAGCTGGAGGGGAAGGGTTCATCATCCGAGGAAATCCTTCCGCTGCCCCAGCTGCAGGTGTTATTTATTTGGGGTTGTGGCAGTTTGCTCGAGATTCCGAAGCTGCCCGCAGCCCTTGAGCAATTGCAGATGTGGCACTGCAAAAGTTTGGTGGCGTTGCCGTCAAACCTCGGAAATCTGGCAAAGCTGAGGGAGCTCGAGATGTGGTTGTGCAGTGGCCTGAAAACATTGCCTGATGGGATGGATGGTCTCACTTCTCTTGAGCGATTGATTGTTTGTGGTTGTCGAGGGATGGAGAAATTCCCGGAGGGTCTCCTCCAGCGGCTCCCGACCCTCAAATACCTATCAATAGTTTCCTGCCCCGACTTGCAAAGACGTTGCGGAGAAGGTGGGGAGTATTTTCACTTGGTCTCTTCCGTTCCAGATAGACTCATTCCAGCAGTAGAAGCCAACAACAACAAGAAGAGGAGGTTTTTGAAGAGGCTCCTCCCCTCCTGCTGACTCTCAACTGATGGAGGTGCGTGTAATGCTCCTTCATGCATCTCGTCTCTTCCATTATCTTCTTCGATTTTGCTATTGCATAGTTGATTAAAATTTTTTTATCTCTTAGTTAGTTGAAGTTACACTTTTAGACACCTAAAGTTGCAGTGTACCAATTCACCTTCTCCTAAAGTTACACTCTCAATCACTTAAATTTACAGTGTAAAAAAGTGACTGAAAATAAAAACAAAAAACAGTCGCATGTACAATAGTCACTCCCTATACTAATCCAGAGTCCAGCATCGTCTCTCTATCTTCTTTTATAACTAATCCAGAGTCCAGCATCGTCTCTTTTATTTAGTATTCTCTCTTTTTAACGCTTCACGTATATTACCAATTAACGCTTCACGTATATACGCGCGCAAACATGGCCGCCTCACGTGCGCATGATTCCGTGAATATTATATTTGTTGGATGTTATTTGTTTGAGAGACTGATCCTATGACTGCTGACCTTTTTCTTTCTTGTCCTAAACTTCACGGTTTGGTTTTTTTTTGGGGCAGCTGTCCGTCTGTTAAATTATTATATACTGTGAAATATCTTATCTGAATTAATAGATCCAAGCTTTTCTTTGGACATCTTTATGACCTCCATTTACCTGATTCTGTTTCAGCACCTTGCACAACGTATTCACAGAGATGCTGCCACTGGCGATGCATCTATACGTAGACAGATCCAGAATGAATCGACTCAGTTGGGAGTAGCAATGCAGCATTTAGGTGCTATGTTTTTGGAGCTTGATCGGACAATGATGATGTCGGATGGGGCCATCTCCTGTATGCATGATTTTATTTTCTACCATGTTATTTAAATGATTTTTGAACGTTCTAATTATTCTGAAAGCTTGTTCATTTTGCAGTTTGGGCTTTTGTAAATGCTGGGCCTGCTGTTTATATAAACTTTGTTGGACCAAATCCAATCATGGTTCAGGTAACATATTGAGGCGCTCTCTCTTTGGTTTTTATGTGTCGTGCTCGTGCCACTCTAATCACAACAACAATTCTCTCAATGTGCAGCCATCTTTTCAAAACATCTGGTGGAGTTTTAAGATGGTACTTCGCCTTTCAATTCATCTGATCCTAATTTAACATCTCAAGACAGCAGTACCATAAATGTTTCCAGTGTCGATAGTATTCGACAACATGCACAGATGGAAGAGACCCATGTGGATAATATTAGAGCGCATTTTGGGGAATTAGGAGCAGCCAACTTAGCAGGACAGCTCACATCCACCTGTACCAATGATGTTCCTTTGAGCATATCAGCAGAAAATTCTGCAAAGATGAACAAGCCCTCAGTGCACAGTCCATTAAACCTAGCACAAGTGGCACGTCTGAACCACTAGGTCCTGGTGGAGGTCTCCATCCTGAGGTATTAACTGTTAAGTTCTAGTGTTTAATACTGTAGGCTCAAGGAATTTTATTGTTCAGTCTGCATTTCGTTGTTGTCAACCATATCCGCATGTTGTGGGCTTGAAATTTGTTGTGGTTAGCTGCAATTTAGTTGATTATTTTAACCACACTTGCAGAGACAAAGCAGAACAGCAAAGCTATCCGGGAGTAGCAGTGATTCTGGTGAATCCCTTAATTCCTCTTCTGTCAGCAAAAGCCGAGAAGCTGTTTTGATGGGCCAGCAAGTTCTGCAAGCCCTTGTTTCACAAAATACTGATGTAAAGCAGAAGCAGCGTTACTTATTCTTCCCCTCGATCCTCTATGCCTCTATGCCTCAGTTTGCTGGAGGAATGCTTCCAAGAGGGCAGAGTGGTGAAGGACAAGTTGATATCAGCAGCATGATATCCAGTGTGCTCAACAATACGGTTTTTGGCAATCTACCGTCAAATGTAGTAGCACAAACAGGAGTAGGTTCCGCCGATGATTTGAGGAACATGATGGAAGAGGGTACACAGAGCCCTGCTATGATGAATACTATAGGTAATATTGTGCAAAATGTAGAAGGGCTATGATGGGCCAAGGTGGCATTGAGTTATCTAGAATGATGCAGCTGTAGTAGAGGTGGCCATCACCTGAGCCCATCTAGTCTGATTGAGGGATTTCAGGGCTCAGTGTGGTATGTGTAATGACATGTGTGCCCTTAGATACACAACTGTAAGGGTAATATTGTAATTATGCTTTATGAAGATATATATGTATGCTCTGAACATGGAGAAGAGGCAAGTCATTATTCATCCATCACAACCGCTCCACTACTCTCCGTTTGGCTAGTATCCACAACAGTTGGCGCCGTCCGTGGGGACAACAGGGAGCAAGCCGTGAAGTTCTAGAAGTGATGGCGCCTAAGAAAGCATCATCGGCGACAAAAAGGAAGCAGAGCACGACGGCGGCGGTCACGAACGCCAGGGTCTCGGTTGGTGGGCCACCTGCGCCGACATTGGGGATGCGGTCGGTACGGCGAACACCGGCGTCGACATTTGCGGCGGTACGGTCGGCCAATGGAGTGGCTCTGAGCACTCAATGGAGTGGCTCTGAGCGGCACGGTTGTGAAGTCTTCGAGACGGATGTTGTGGACTGAAAAGCCACAGTGGGGAACGCCTAGCCGCTCCTGTATCACCATTGCCGCTTCTTCCTTGACACCGGCGGTCGGTTCCCGCTGATGTGTTCACTGAGATGGGTCTCCAGCTCCACATGCGAGGTGGTGTGCGGCATGACACACACAGTGAGTTCCGGTCTCCCGTCCGGATGCCCTGGCATGGCGGAGGAAAGGAAAGAGCGACGAGGTATGAATACCTCACTGGGAGCCTCCGGTGTGGCGGTGTGACAGCACTCCTAGGCTAGCCAATAGCAGTTCCCAAAGAGTCAGCGGAGCCAGAGTGGGCAGAGGGAGACCTTGATCAGGCCTACGCAACTTGGAAATCCCAATGGCGCAGCTACCTGTTGAGCCCTTGGGGTGGGCTCCGAGGACCCTTGCAATCTCTGACATGATGGCCGAAAGCCTTGCAGCGCTTGCAACGGGTGGGATTCCTGCGATCAACTTTAACATGGTTGAGCTCCAAGCAATTCCAGCAACGACCAATGAGGTCAGCAGGAATCTCTGGCTTCTGGTCCGCCAGCAACGATGGCTTGGGTTCGACGCGCTTCCAACGATGCCTAGAGTTCACCATGCACCAGCCATCATCGATTTCCAAAGGGGGAGGAAGACGCTCTTGAAGATGAGATCGGAGCACAGGGGCGCCAAGCACAGAAGACGCCGAAGGTGGTGCCATTGTGGCCACCGCCGGCAACGAAGGAGGCTTCGACCCCAAGGGTCGTAGCACCGAACCCCACAATGCCCATTGTTGCATGGTCCTAAACCAGCTGCTACTTTCTGTGGCCTTGCAGGAGATGGCCTCGGATTCTTTCACATTCCGTACTCTTCAGCAGCAAAGAGCCCCAAGAAAATTTCGGTGACTGCTTTGATCAAGATTGTGGAGGGCTCTGTTCCAGCAGATTTAGTCAAAAAAGAGCTTGCTAGGATGATCCCGATTAAATAGGAGTGGGTGGTGAGGGAGCATGGCAATAATGCGTATATAGTGCCGTTCCCAAGTCAAGTGGAGCTCCAAAGAATGATTAGTATGAGGCATCTCAGAACTGATAACAATGAAGGTGTCATGCTGTTTGAAGAATGGGACAATGAGGTTATACCAAAACAACAATTGCAGAAGGTATGGGTGCATGTGTATGGTGTGCCGTATGAGATCATATCATTCCTTCCCCTTTGGGCAGTGGGATCAATTCTTGGTGCTACCCAAAAAGTAGACATGAGATCCATGAGAAAGACAGGGGTGGTTCGGCTCATGGTGGCGGTCCTTGATGCAAATTGCATCCCTGATGCTGCAGACATAGTGGTAGATGACTGCCTTTATGAAATTTTCTTCACAACTGACCATGTTGTCACTGATAACAGTGGGGAACCAGATGAATTTGACGAGGTTGATGATTTAGACAAGGGGGATCAAAATAAGCAATCAGACCAAGAGATGGAAGATGTGGAGAAAAGTAAAATGGGGGCTGCGTCCTCTGGTTCAACTACTTCGGCATTTAAACAGAAAAATGGTGATCAAGCCCCAACAGATATAGCGCCAAGTGCATCTGAACATGTTGAGAATGGTTTTGACTTGGCAGTTGATGGGGATCTGGAGGAGAATAACAACAATAGTGCTGCTGAATTTTTTCATTTGGAAGACCCAACTGAGATTAGCATGGCTCCCAATATGACGTTGGCTTCTGGGATTGATTTGAATGTGAAGTTGGGTCCAGCGGCCGGTGTTTTAGAGAATACAACCAGCAGCTTTGTTGATAATTCAGGAAATCCTGATTTGCACATGGTGGATGCCTTCATCACAGGTGGGAAGTTATGCGAGCAGGAGTTGCAGATTGGCAACCAGGGAATATCTCTTGAGCGATCTGGGTCTGAAGACGTTCCCAAACTGGGTGTTGTGGATGATTTGCAGGAGTCAAAATTACCAACGCCGACTCCAAATTTCCATGGACTTCCACGTCACAAGTTACAAGTTTTAGCTAAGAGAAATGGTATCCGTGCAAACCTAGCTAATTTGGACATGGCAAATGCACTTCAGCGTCTGGACATTGTTACAGGCATTGAAGAGATCAAGGAGGTCAAGGTGATGGCTAGAAGGGCTAGTAAGCGGGCTGCTGCAATGGGGGATATAAGTTTGATGGAGAAGGCTAAGAATTTGGTGGCTAAAAAAATGCAATGGATCCAGGTAATTGCATTTCTTTCCCATCTATGTCTGATTCTGCTATTACTTCTAGAATTATCAACCTAGGAGTGTCTTTGGGTAGAGATAATAGTCTTGTTTCATCTTCGGTTACTTCTCTTAAAAATATAGAATTAGAAAGATTAATGGTGTCGGCTAAAAATCTTACTAGCAACAAAGTGTCCTCTCCTAACATTAACCTGGAGGAGGAAGAAGAAGATTTATTAGATGCACAACTCAACCACATTTGTGGTGATTTTAATGAGCGTGTATCAGAGGAAGGTCTTGACCATGTTTGTTGTGAACTCATAGCTTCACGAAGCAAGAAAAGGACCTTTTCTAGGAGAAATAATAAAGGGGGATCTGTACCCACAAAACCAATAATACCTTCCAAGCTGAGTCTCAAATGAAAGGAATTTTTTGGAATAGCAGAGGTCTCGGTGACTTGGCTAAACATGGGTATTTGGAAGATTTAGTTAAAGAAGAGCAAATTGATTTCATTGCTCTCATGGAAACAGGTCGGAATCATTTCTCATATTCGACTCTTAAAAAATTTAGTGGTGGCAAAGAATTTATTTGGCACTGCATGGCTCCCCATGGCCGTTCTGGGGGAATACTCCTTGGAGTGGATCTAACGGTCTTTGATATGGGAGCTATTGATGAAGGAGACTTTTATGTCAAATTCACTCTTCGAAATAAACAAGATGATTTCAAATGGGCGTTGTTTGCAGTATATGGCCCTGCACAACAACAATACAAAGAAATTTTTTTTATCAGAAATGGCGCAAGTATGTAGTAAAGAATCACTACCTTACATGATTGGAGGTGACTTCAATATTATGCGTCGCCCTGAAGATAAAAATAGAGGCAATTTTGATAGGAAATGGCCTGATCTTTTTAATATGGTTATTCAGTCTCTTGATCTCAGAGAGATTGAGATGTCGGGGCGCCATTACACTTGGGCAAGCAGTGGGGCTGACCCAATTTTTGAGAAGTTAGACAGGGTCTTAACCAGTACTGAGTGGGAACAAAAATTTCCGCTTACCTCGATAGTGGCTAAAAATAGAAGTAATTCAGATCATACACCTTTGCTAGTAAACACAGGGGCCTCCTCACATAATAGACAACTACCACCATTTAAATTTGAACGGGGTTGGCTTTTGAGAGATGGTTTCCATGATTTGGTTGCAGATGTTTGGCAATCAGAAAACAAAGGAAATTCAGCCATAGAGAAATGGCAAAATAAAATACGATCCCTCAGGCAATTTCTGAGAGGGTGGGCCAAAAATACAGCAAGCCATAATAAAAAAAATGAAGACGAAGTTAGTCTCTATGCTTGATGAGCTAGACAAAAAGGCGGAAACTACCTTGCTCTCAGACCACGAACTAAATATGAAACGATATCTTAATGATCGATTAGTTCAATTGCTGAGGGAGGAAGAAGCCAAATGGTATGACAGAGCTAAAACAAAACACCTCCTGGAAGGTGATGATAATACACAATACTTTCACTTGGTTGCTAATGGAAAACATAGGAAACAACAAATTTTTAAATTAGAACAAGAAGATGGGATAATAGTGGGTGATGCTAAATTAAAAGCATATATCACAAACTATTACAAGGGTTTATTTGGACCACCAGAGGAAAATAATTTTACTATGGTGGAAAACCAAAACCACGATATCCCCCAGGTTACGGAAGAGGAAAATGACTTTCTCACATCTCCGTTTACAGAGAAAGATTAAGGAGGCAGTATTCCAGATGGAACACAATAAATCACCTGGACCTGATGGTTTCCCATCAGAGTTCTACCAGGCGTTTTGGGAAGTTATAAAAGGAGATATTATAGCTCTATTCACTGATTTTTATGAAGAACGCCTCCCTCTATATAGCCTTAATTTTGGAGTAATTACCCTTATTCCAAAAGTAAATGTGGCAACAAAGATTCAACAGTATAGACCCATTTGCTTGCTCAATGTGAGCTTCAAGATTTTCACCAAAGTAGCCACAAATAGACTCATGGGAGTGGCTACAAATGTGATACGACCTTCCCAAACGGCTTTTATGCCAGGACGAAATATAATGGAAGGAGTAGTGATTTTGCATGAAACCATCCATGAATTACATACGAAGCAACTCGATGGGGTGATCCTTAAGATTGACTTTGAAAAGGCCTATGATAAAGTAAATTGGTCTTTCCTCCAGCAAACTCTTCGTTTGAAAGGTTTTAGCCACCGATGGTGTAGCTGGATCGATAAATATGTCATGGGTGGAAGTGTAGGCATCAAGATTAATGATGACATTGGACACTACTTCCAAACAAAAAAAGGACTTAGACAAGGCGATCCTATGTCACCTATTTTGTTTAATATTGTAGCTGATATGCTCTCGATTTTAATTCAGAGGGCAAAGGATGATGGCCAAATTAGGGGAGTCATTCCTCACCTTGTGGATGATGGGTTGTCTATTTTACAATATGCAGATGATACAATCCTCTTTTTAGACCATAATCTAGAGCAGGCAAAGAATATGAAGTTATTGCTCTGTGTTTTTGAGCAACTTTCTGGTCTGAAAATTAACTTTCACAAGAGTGAGATTTTTTGCTTTGGGGAAGCAAAACAATATGAACAACAATACACTAGTCTGTTTGGGTGTGACGTAGGGTCATTTCCTTTTAGGTACTTAGGAATTCCGATGCACTTCAGAAAACTTCGCAATGCGGAGTGGGGTGTTATCGAGGAAAGATTCAAGCGAAAACTGAGTACTTGGAAGGCCAAGCACCTATCCTATGGGGGTCGCCTGGTCTTACTCAATTCAGTCCTAAGTAGTCTACCCACATTTATGATGTCCTTTTTCGAAATTCCAAAAGGTGTCATTAAAAGCCTGGATTTTTACCGGTCAAGTTTTTTTTGGCAAGGTAATAATGATAAACAAAAATATCGCCTAGCCAAATGGGACATTCTATGTCGCCCTAAAGATCAAGGGGGGCTGGGAATAATGGATATCGGTCTCAAGAACAAATGTCTCCTCAGTAAATGGTTATTCAAGCTACTTAATGAGGAAGGAACTTGGCAGACCTTACTCAGAAATAAATATTTGAGCTCCAAAAGCCTTACTCAGGTCCATTCCAAACCTGGGGATTCTCAGTTCTGGAAAGGTTTGCTAAAGGTCAAAGAGGATTTTCTAAGATGTGGGACATTTATAATAAAAGATGGCTCACAAACCAGATTTTGGGAGGATATATGGATAGATTCCTTACCTCTTAAAGACCAATTTCATAACTTATATAACATAGTCAATTATCCCCATGCAACAGTGCGGACTGTTATGAATCAAGTGCCTCTTAATGTCTCCTTTCGCAGAGCTCTAGCTGGGGATAAGTGGACAGCTTGGCAAAATTTAGTAGCTAAACTAGCTAATATTCAACTTTCTAATGAGAGGGATGTCTTTAGCTGGGACCTACATAATAATGGTTAGTTCTCAGTGCAGTCGATGTACCTGTATTTCATAAGTCCGAATATTCCTTTTACCCATAAATTTATCTGGAAGTTGAAGGTCCCCCTGAAGATAAAAATTTTCCTCTGGTACCTTCAGCGAGGGGTCATATTAACAAAGGATAATTTAATTAAAAGGAATTGGACTGGTAGCAAAAAGTGTTGTTTCTGTGATTGCAATGAAACAATTAAACACCTCTTTTTTGATTGCCACCATGCGAAAACTATTTGGAACATTGTTCAAATAGCAATTGGGTTAACCCCTCCTAACTCCACTACACACATGCTTGGAAGTTGGCTAACTGGCATTCGGCGAGTGGATAGAAACCTGATTTTTGTGGGGGTTGCTGCTATTATTTGGGTTATTTGGTGTTCTCGTAATGACATTATTTTTGAGAACAAACCAAATCCTTCTTTTTTGCAGACTATATTCAGGGGGTCATACTGGCTGCGGTTTTGGGCGCTGCTGCAGCGTGAGGACACAAAGGACAAAATCCGTTTGGCCAGCAAAGCGTTGGAGGTTGTCGCTATGGACGTCTTCGCCAAGAATGGGTGGCCAAATAATAATAGACTTTGCTTTTGATTTCTCTTTATTTGAGTGTACTCCCCTTCTCATTTGTCCAGTGTTTGAACTGGGATTTTTGTAAGGATTGGCTATGTGCGGTTGCAGAGGCCGGGTTTTCCCATTTCCAAAAAAAAAAAGGTACGAGGTTGCTCTTGCCCTCGACCCAAAGGCCGGACTGTGGAAGAAGGAAGAGGGGCTTTCGTCTTGCCAGCACTGGCCTTTGGTTCGACCGGGGTTGGAAGGAGAGGCAATGGGGGGTTTTAGAATTGAAGTCAGCTTTGATATTGTAGGTTACTAAAGCACTGTAACATTGTGTAAACAGTACATTTTACTGAATCCAGATGCAATGATTATGTTATTGTCTAGGAATAATGACTTTCAATAAGATAATAACAATTGTTATTTGGGTGGTGCTACTCCACACAAATGCGCGTATACACATGTTTTCCCATTTTCCATCCTTTTTTTTGTGTGGGTGAGGGATACAGCTAGCTGAAATGAGAGAAGATAAAAGACTATGTAACTTATTGCCACAGCAGGAGCTCTTGGGAAACAATAAGGGAAAGACTATGTAAACCTACTGCCACGGCAGGAGGCAGGAGCTCTTCCAAGTCCAGCAGTACAATGTATATATGTTACACCACCATTACGGTTGATAAGCTTGTGCAATTTGCTAACCACAGCAGGAAGCCTCAATCGCAAATCAAAAGCATCAAAATCCCTGGTGTAATTAAACATTAGACCAGTTTAGAACCTCCAACTATGCGGGACACAGAATATGAAAAAAAAAGCATTTTTGTCAATGCAGGGAAAAAACTACACTGACATAGCAAAGCTGGTTGACGAAAATATGGATCATATAGCTCCACGTATTGAAAAGTGAAAGGTTTGTGATTGAAAACTGAATCACAGAGATTGTTCATAGTAGTTTAATTTCTCGTGAGATTATGCATCTTGTAGACTTTATTGATGGCATTAAGGATTTGTTAAAAGGAAACAGTAGGAGAGGACCCTACTACTGAAATAGATTATATTGTACAAAGATTAGGTCTGCAGGACCAGGGAGAATGCAGCTTATTAATGCTAAAGAAAAAGACAATCTCTTTGGAACAAAAAGACAGCCGAATGAACACTAAAAGTTGATCAATTCCAAACCCAACAAGTAATAATGCCATCTTCTCCAATTTGACTGCTGCTCTTTGGAGCAATAAGGAAGTGCTTAATTACATTGACATGGATTACGCCAAAATTCTTAGCTCCAATTTAAAAAGAAGTCATATGGAATAGAACTTTGGGCACCTAATTTCTGCACGGCAGTGCTCAATATCTTTGCATTGTAGACAATAGTCTTGAATGGCGCGGATGTCAACTCCAAAATATCTTACAAAAGCGGTGAAGGATAGAACGCATATATTCACTGAAGAAAGCATTACACAGCAGTGGAAGCAACAGATGATTGTGCCATGAGGATACCATTAGGATAAGTAAATTGTTTAGAAGATGTCTTATGTACATTGTACTGACTAAAATAGCTGCAGAAAAAATGCTGTATGGATAAGAAGCTGTGACTTGAATTATATAATGTTTGCTCTAGTTTCCTAAAGCAGCCAGCTTGATTACCAATAGTAAAGCTATTTCTTCGTTTCTACAAGAAAGATTTTTTAGATAAAGGATATAATATCCGGCCTCTATATCCACTTGGGATATACACAGCCAAAAGATACACGAGCTCTTAGGCTCAAAGCCTCAACATTGAGGAGTACACAACAGCAAGAAAGAGCGTTTAAGGACTATGAAAAAGCTAGAAAAACTAAGCTTCAGCACTTCTTCATCGTCCTTGCTTTCAACCAAGCCCCTAACCTCCTCTAACTGAACCACCCAACTCCAGTCTACTTTGCGTGAAGAATCCTCCGAGGCGACGTCTCCAAAGAAGCGACGAGGGTCGCCGACGCCGCCCGCCTCAACGAGACAAGGCTTTCACCTGGAGAATAGAATACATGAGGGCTATGGAGTGCCATGACAACCCTTCAGGAAGGAAAATGGCGTCCAAAGACGTCATAGTTATCGAGACCGGTAGGAACACCGGCACGGCTTTCGCCAGCACCTCCACGGCAACCCCTGCACTACACACACAAAAAAGATCGCCACCATCACACCGGGGATCTACACGCCTCAAGGCCATGACAAAGCCATCCTTGACCTCCACGACGAGCCGCTTCCCGCTCGAGCAATGTCGAGCCATGGAACCCTGGGCAACCCAGCAGCCACAGCCTGCCGCCTCCCGGCCAATGCCGCCACCGCCGATCGGCCTCCTCCACACGCTCCAGCGCGCCCACCCTCTCCGTCCATTGCTCTGCTCTCACAGCGCCGCCACCACACCAACCTCGCGCCCAAAGCAACGACGGCTCCGCACTCCAACGACTACCTCCCCTTCACTCCCTCCGGATCTTGCCGCCGCACGGCGAGCACTAGATCCGCCGAGCCGCCACCGGCCTCCGCCCCCTTGACGCTGCTGGCCGCCGCGGACTCTTCCGACCCCACCTCTCTCTCGCCTTCCTCCTCCATCGCCTCCAAACAGGGTTCCGGCGACCCTCACCGTGCCGAGCCTCATCACTGCCGCCGGACCTGAATACAACCAGATCCAGGCGCCAGCAAGCCGGAGGCGCACGCCGGAGGCCGTCAACCTCGTCGCAGACACGGCCGGGCTGCAGGGCACCGCCGCACATCCCCGACACATCTCGACGCGAGTGTCAACACCACCACCACGCCCCCGCAGCCTCCGCCAGTCGCCGCCACTCACTCCGCTCAGCCTCCGCCGGCGACCACCACAGGGGCCCTGCCATCTCGAACCCAGCGCCCAGATCTGGAAGCCGCCGTCCAGATCCAGGCCCGAGAGCCCCGCCGCCGCCTTCCTAGCACCCGCACGAGCCTCCGGCGGCGTGCTCCAGCGGCGGCAAGGCGGATTGGGGGGGGTAGGGGGGAGCCGGCGCTGGGGCGAAGGCGAAGGGCTGAGCGATTGTTTAGTATGTTGTCTTCTACAAGAAAGATGACAACCAACTTCAATAATAAGGATACTCAAGGTCTGGATCTTGCTGCAAGCAGATCACAGTTTCTACACCTATCTTCCGAAGCTTATCAACATCAAGCGGGCTCTGCACATGAAAGCAGATAAAGGAGTATTTTTTCTATCTAAAAGGTTGACATGTGAACCTGTAAGCAGGAGCTTACGATCAAGTCTGGGCATATAAAATCGTAGTTCATTCCAAGCTCATATCTGTACGTCAACACTAAAAATGATTTTTGGAAAAAAAGGAAAAGATTTCAGGAATGAGTGTTCATCGACAAAGCTTAGTTGACTAAAAAGGAGTGTAAGACATGCAATCCTATTCCAGAAATTTGTGCTTAAGTGGTGGTCTGAAAGTACTCAAATTTTGACTATGATATCAAATTTCTACCAAAAATCTAGACAATGTATTGAAAAAAATATCAGATGGGCAAGCACAACGTAATAGCAGCAAACGGGAATACTTCCAGTTGAGGAACAAAACTACATGTAATGGAGCTAGCACCCTCCGCAAGGCCAGTTGTTAACACACCCAGAGAAGGGGGACGCAAGAAATGCAGAAAGCTTAGATGAATGAATCGTGGCTACAAGTACATAAAGAGGAATAAAGAAAAATTTCACAAAAATGTCAAACTAGTATGGAGAACAAGAGCTTGTTTCAAATGGATGGTACTAATCAGTAATCACACTAATAGCTGGGCTCAACACTTGACATCTATATCAGGTTAGTGAGGTTAGGCCATTTTCCATTTTCCATCTTTGAAAGGGTTCACTAAGGCAGCGACTAGTTCATCCACCTAAACCCAACAAGTACTCAAAACAGCTAACATCTATCCTTACAAGTGACACTGAATCAGTCATGCAAGCAGCCGAGCCAGCCACAGAGCCTGAGTAGAAGCGGTAGTGGCTGCAATGTACTCTGCCTCGCAGCTAGACAAAACCACCACCTGCTACTTGACCGACTGCCAGCTGATCGAACACTTGCCGAGGAAGAACAGCGTCCCGCTGGTGCTCTTGCTCGTGTCGATGTCACCGGCGTGGTCGCTGTCGCTGTACCCGATGAAGTGCGCCGTGCCGGGGCACCTTGGGTAGTGCAAGCCGTAGTCGGAGGTGCCCGCGGCGTAGCGGAGGATCCTTTCACGGCTGCTGGTGCTCGTCGTCGGTCGCTGCATGAACCGGTGGCGTGGCCGACGGCGAACGCCAAGTCCGGTCGCGTGTGGACAAGGTAGCGAAGGCTGCCCACAATGCACCGGTACTGCGTCGCGTCCACCTCCTCCGCCGTACTCTCACGACTCAGCTTCAGCCTCTCCTCCATAGGAGTGTGGGCTGGGTTGCGATCGATGGTCGCCACTCCACGATGCGCTTGGCGTAGGCAGTCTGGCGAAGAGATGCCGGAGCTGTCCTGGTGGACCTCGATCCCGAGGTAGAAGCAGAGGGGCCCGAGGTCGCTCATCTGGAAGGTGGCCTTCATCTCCGCCTTGAATGCCTCGATCTCCTCCTCCTTGGTACCGATGATCACAAGGTCGTCGACGTAGACGCCTATCAGCAGGGCATTGCATCCCTTGCCCCGCCGGTGACCGCGGCCTCGTGGCGCTCTGCTGGAATCCCATTTGCTTGAGGGTGGAGTCCAGCTTGGCGTTCCAAGCTCGCGGTGCTGCCGCAGCCGTGAGGGCCTTGCGCAGCGGAGGACCTGCTCTCCTTGCCGGGATGATGAATCCCGGCGGCGGGCGTGAGACCTCCTCCTTCAAGTCGCCGTTGAGGAAAGCGGACTTGGCGTCCATGTGATGGGCGCACCAGCCCTCTGAGGCTGCGAGGCGAGAGAGACGCACGGACTCCATCCGTGCAACAGGCGCGAAGGCATCGTCGAAGTCGACTCCCTCCTGCTGGACGAAGCCACGTGCCACGAGACGCGCCTTGTGCTTGATCACCTCTCCAGCTTCGTCTTTCTTGAGCTTGAAGACCCACTTGAGAGAGATGGCGTGGTGGCCGGCTGGAAGATCGGCCAGCTCCCACGTCTTGTTTCGCTCGACGGCGTCCATCTCCTCCTGCATCGCGGCACGCCATGCCGCGTCTCTCTCCGCCTCAGCGAAGGAACGAGGCTCGCCGTCGTCCTGTGTGAGGTGCAGCTCCGCCTTGAAAGTCGCGTTGCGCCAGTTCAGGGACCGGCTGCTCGCCGAAGAGGTCGTCCACGGTACGGTAGCGCAGAGGCTCGCCGCCGTGGTAGGCGTCGATGCGATCCTCGTCGTTGGATAGCGGAGTGGCGAACTCCACCGTGCGCTGCTCGTCGTGGGCCGAAGCTGCCGGTGCCGAGCCTGAAGGAGTAGGCACCGGTGTAGGAGAGTGAGGCGTGGCCGGCGGTGCTGGCGGTGGACTCGCCGGAGCCTGTGGTCTTGCCAGAGCTGGTGGTGGCGGTGGTGAAGGACTCGCCAGAGGTGGTGGCGAACGAGTTGGTGGGGTAGGCGAGCTCGGTGAAGACGAGCCGCTGGCTCCCCCGGCCTCCTCGAAGTGGACGTAGTCGACGACAAAATCGCTGGTCGTCGGAGTCGAGCCGTCATCCACCATCTTGCCCCACGTCCAGCCTCGCCCTTCGTCGAACACGACGTCACGCGTGATGCGCACGCGCCGTGTCGCAGGGTCGAGGACGCGGTAGGCCTTGGCGCCCTCCGCGTAGCCGATGAAGACCCCTGGCGTGCTCCGGTCGTCAAGCTTGCCGACGTGGTTGAGCTCCTTGACGAAGGCCAGGCAGCCGAAGACACGGAGGTGGCTCACCGCGGGCTTGCGCCCGTGCCAGGTCTCGTATGGCGTCTTGCCGTCGAGGGCCTTGGTGGGGGAGCGGTTGAGCAAGTGGACGGCAGTCATCACCGCCTCACCCCAGTAGAATGCTGGCATCCCTCTCTGCTTGAGGAGGGCGCGGGCGGTGGCCACCACCGTCTGGTTGCGGCGCTCGACGACACCGTTCTGCTGCGGGGTGTATGGCGCAGAGAAGTGATGATGGATCCCCTCGTCGGCGCAGTACGCCGCGAACTCGGCCGCTGTGAACTCACCGCCATTGTCCGTGCGTAGGACCCGAAGATTACGGCCGCACTCTGCCTCCGCAGCAGCTTGCAGGCGCTTGATGGCGTCCGCCGCGGCTGCCTTGACGTTGAGCAGGACAGCCCACATGTAGCGGGACACGTCGTCGACGAGGAGGAGGAAGTAGCATCGGCCTCCAGGTGTAGCCGGTGTCACGGGGCCACAGAGGTCACCATGTACAAGCTCCAGCTTCTCCTTGGCGCGGAAGGTCGCCTGGCGAGGGAAGGGGAGCCGCCGCAGCCTGGTGAGGACGCAGGTGTCGCAGAACTGCTCCACGTGGTCGACGTGCGGCATGCCCCGCACCATCTCCTTGCTGCCGAGCTGCCTCAGGGCCTCAAAGTTGAGGTGCCCAAGGCGCTCGTGCCATCTCCAAGCGTCGTCGTTGCGGCGGGCTGCAAGACAAAGAGGTTGCGCCACCTGCGCGTGAAGGACGTAGAGGCGGTTGCTCCTGTTGACCTTGACGAGGAGCCGGCGGCGATGATCCCAAATGCGCAGCACCCCGTGCTCGATCTCCACGCGCGATCCGTTCTCATCCAGCTGTCCCAAGCTGATGATGGAGTTCCTCAACGCGGGGATGTAGTAGACACCGTTAAGCAGCCGGTGCTCGCCGATCTTGGCGGCGAAGCGAGCGAGCCGACGCCCTTCATCTCCACGGCGGAGCGTCGCCGAACTTGACGGTGCCTCTAACGCCTGAGTCGAGCTCGGAGAAGAACTCCCGCCGCCCGGTCATGTGGTGGGTGGCGCCGGTGTCGAGGCACCACCCGTCAGTCTTGTCGTTGCCGGAACTGTCGCCGAGGAGGGCATGTGCTTTTGGCTCGTCAAGGTGGAGGAGAGCCGCTGCGGCCGGTGTCGCTGGAGGTAGTTCGATGCTCGCATGAGCAATGAACAGCGCCGGCTGCTCCTCCTCCTCCGCCTACGCGACGTGGGCCTGGCCGCGTCGTGGCTGTCGACAATCCTTGGCGCAATGACCAGGCCTGCCGCAGTTGTGGCAAGAGTCGTCTCGTGCCGGCTTTTGCTTGCCAGCGGCGCCGCCCTGGGCGCCTCCACGGTCATCACCCTCGGCACGTCCTCGCGCCCCTGCCTGGGCGTCTTTGCGCGGCTTGCCACGCTTGCGGCCGCCTGTCGTGGAAGAAGGCTCCCCCTTCTTCCTGTCACCTTGGCCGGCAGCCCACTGCTCCCGAGTGAGGAGGAGCTTCCCGCCAATGGTGACGGGTCCCGAGAGGCGCTGTGGCTCATCGCTGTCAACGACCTTGAGGCGACCGCGCCTCCTCGATCGTCATCGTAGAGGTCCAGCGAGACTCGATCGGCGAGCCATCCGCTTGTACTTCTCGGGGACGCAGCGGAAGAGCTTTTCTACAGCTCTCTCTCCTCGCCGTAGGTGTCGTCGCCGAACTGCACCATCTTCTGCAACAGAGTGTTGAGACGGAGAGCAAAGTCATCAACGTCCTCACCTGGCTTGAAGGCCAGGTTCTCCCACTCCTTGCGTAGTGCCTGCAATGTAGACTTGCGGGCGCGGTCGCTGCCGATGCGTGCTGCAGCGATGGCGTCCCAAGCCTCTTTGGCAGTCCGCTTGTTGGTAAGCGAGAACTGCATCTCGGGCGGGACTGCAGCGATGAGAGCATCCAGCGCCCGTCGATCCTGGTCGTAGTCGACGTCGCCGTACCGGACTGCATCCCACATATGCCGCACCTGGAGCTTTACCCTCATCACCGCAGCCCACTCGACGTAGTTGGTCTTGGTGAGGGTAGGCCACCCGCCGCCGGGGCGGCGTCCGTGGCGACGACACCGTACTCGTGGTGACCACGATCGAACGAGGAGAGAGCGCGTCGCTGTGAAGGCCGCGCTCTTCGTTGACCCGTCGCGCGCGCGCGTGCGTGCCTCCTCCAGAGCGCCACCGCCGTGTGCACCTCCTTCAGAGCGCCGCCGCGCGTCCGCGCTGTCAGGCTGCCGCCGCTGCGTGGCGTCTGGCGCGCCTGCGCAGCGCCGCTTCGCCCTTGCGCGCCTCCTCTCCAGCAGGTGAGGTCCGCGTCGGCGCTGTCATCAGCAGAGATGGAGCTGCTGTTGCTGCCGCGCAGAACCTCGACCTCCGCTGCTGCCGCACGCGCTGCATCTGCCGCCGCCGCTGCTTCCACCTCCGCTCTGGCTGCTGCCAGCTCCGCCGCTGCCAGCCTTGACGCCCTTTCCGCCGCCGCAGCGGCTTGTGCCGCCGCTCGCTCGCGTTCCTCTGCCACAGCGAGTTCGGCTTCCTGCCGCTGCCGCGTGCTCGAGGCGACCGAGCGCTGAGACTGTCCTGCGGACATGGCGCGCCACCGGGGGACTGCTGCGTGGAGAGAGAGCTGCCTCTGATGAGCTGCTGCTCGTCTGAACGGGGGGAGGAGTGAGCAGAGGCAGCCGAAGCTGCTGCTGCTGGTTGGGGCTGCTGCGAGGCTGGAAGCGAGGCTGGAGAAGGAATTGAGCAGGATATGCTCAGGCCACAGGATAGTACGGCTCTGATACCACTTGTTACTCGCTGGATTCTTGCTCTTGGTGATAGCAAGATCCTCACTCTCATCGAGAGGATGACACTTGGAGATGGGGCAATTTTCTAGGTTTATTTCTAACACAATGCCATGCCAACCTGAGGGGTTGGGGATACAAATTTATAGGCTGTGAACCAGCCAAGCATATGCTAAGATGCTAGTCTAAGATGCTGTCCTAGATGATAGTCAAGATGCTGTCCTATATGCTTGTCCTAAGATGATGTCCTAGATGCTAGTCTAAGATGCTGTCCTAGATGCTAGTCAAGGATGCTGTCGTTGAAGGGCAGCAAAAAGCAAAAAACACCATGTGCAGTCAATACAGAGACTTATCCATCAACATGGGGGTAAACAAATTGCAAATGACAGACAAAGGCCATAAGCACACTCCACACTACAAGAAAACATATCGTTCTGCTGCTGGAAACTGCTGTAAACAAATTGCAAATGACAGACAAAGGCCACTGCAGTGATACATCTCGAGCGCCCTCAGCTTTGCCAGATTTCCGAGGTTTGACGGCAACGCCACCAAACTTCCGCAGACCTGCAAACCCAATTGCTCAAGGGATGCGGGCAGCTTCGGAATCTCGAGCAAACTATCACAATGCTGAATAAATAACCTCTGCAGCTGGGGCAGCGGAAGGATTTCCTCGGATGATGAACCCTTCCCCTCCAGCTTGGCACAACCCCCAATACTCAGAGAGCAGAGGCGAACCAAGCATCGGAGCTCATCCACTGGCCAGCAGACAAGGTCGTTGCATCTGTCAATGTGCAGTTCCTCAACAAAGGCGAAGCACTCCCAAAGCCCAAGATGCGGCTTTGACAGACTGGGTGCTGTTACGAAGCAGTTGGGACCAATTAGTCTCAAACTCCGAAGGTTTTCTAGAGCAGTTTGGCTTTGGTTTTGCTGGTCCTCCAGAGGCATCACCGTCATGTTTGACAGCGAACTAACCTCTAATCCTACGAGAGATGGCCAAGAGCCCAGCGGCATGCTCATAGAAACAATATCTTGTACCGTGTATTCGAGCTCGGACAATGTTGTTAGATGTGCGAGTGAGCTGATTGGAACGCTGCAGCATCCATATATAGCCAGGTTTTTGAGAACTGGGCTCACCGGAACACTCGCAAGTTTCGGGCAATCGTGTATAGTTAGTTTTTCGAGCTGGGGAAATATTACCCGGCTATTAGACTCTCCTGGATTTCTTTCTGCCCATCTCTCTAAGCTCGGTAGCCCATATAAGGACATCTCCTTTAACATTGGGAAAAATTGCACAGGGGTATTGCATCCTTCATCTTCCACCTTAATGCTCCTACGTAATGTGGTTAGCCTACCCATGTTGTGTAAGCTCAAATACTCAAGAGAGACTGACAACCATACTACAGGTAGATCCTTGCATCTTGGGCAGTTGGATATATACAACTTTCTTAGGCACCGGAACTTCTGAGTGTCACTCATCCATTGTGATATTTCTAGGCCACCGTATCCATGTACCGCCAAAATTTGGAGCTCACTATGAGGTGCAAGAGACTCCAACACTTCCTCGTCATTACTGATCTCATCATTAGGCACGTAGAATTTGTCACGACCCCAATACAAAAATAATTCAGTTAGATTTTGCTTCTGGTGGAGATTGGCTTCCTTTGCATTTTTCCAGCTCTTTATTTTTCTCAAATTGTACAGTTCCAACATGTTGGCAAGGTGCCGCAGGTCTTTGAGCTCCTCGATTCCACAACCAACTTCAGTGTCCACGACAAATGTTGTTAGTGTGTAAAGATTCTTCAATAGACTGACATTCGGTGGCATCCGTTCCAAACTATGACATCCAAAAAGATAAAGGTGGATGAGCTTCCTCAAAGATCTCATATCTTGCGGAAAATATTTCAGATTACTGCAACAATTGAGCCTCAGCGATTGTAAGTTATACATCACACATATTGAATTTGGCAAGCTAACAATGTCAGACCAAGAAAGGTCGAGATATCTTAAATGCTTTGCATTTATGACCTTGCTATGGACAATAGAAGGATTCTGGCAGCACAACACTCTCAATGACGTCAGTTTTAACCCCTTAAGATCCTTGTGTGATGTTAATGGCTCTAACAAAGTGCGGAGAGATGTTGTGCCTTTCAGCACACCTCTGCTTTGCTCCAATTCAGCAGTTAACTTCTGCATGTGACGGACATCTTTGATAGATGCTTTCTGCTGAATTAACTCTTCTCTCGTTGCACATTCGTCTGTGACGTCTTTTGCTAGGTCATGCATTAAATCATGCATTTTACAACGGACTGACTCGTATGCTGTGTCAGAGACATAAAATTGCGTCCGTTTCGCATCTTGGAGGCGGAGTCGCGTCGGTTTCACATCTTGGAGGAAGGATCTCCAAACCAAATCATGGAAAATGAGTTCTCCTTTCTGTGCCAAATCCATTGTCCCATCTTCTTGAATAAAACCATTTGCCATCCATAGATGGATTAACATGTCCTTGTCCATCTCATAGTCCTTCGGGAAAACTGCACAAAAGGCAAAGCATTGCTTCATTTCAGATGATAAGTTTCTGTAGCTCAACTTTAGTATGGACAAGATCTCATCTTTGCCTCTGACATTATCCCCAACGTTGCTTTTTTCGATGGCCTCCCATTCCTGCACTTGCTGTTTCGAACTCATCAAGCCACC
Organism: Dendrocalamus sinicus; assembly: GCA_036346575.1. Classification (NCBI taxonomy): domain Eukaryota; kingdom Viridiplantae; phylum Streptophyta; class Magnoliopsida; order Poales; family Poaceae; genus Dendrocalamus; species Dendrocalamus sinicus. The sequence continues at coordinate 36,355,326 of CM070662.1, forward strand.
CATTGTCTTCAGAGCAAGAGGCAGACCCTTGCATTTCTTGACAATACGTCTGCCGATGATGACCAACTCTGCTTTATCTTCTACCCCATTGCTAAATGCTTTCTTTGAGAAAAGTTCCCATGAATTTTCTTGACTCAAACATGATGGTTGATGGGGTTGAAGTGGGGCCCTAGCGTGCCCATTATAGAGGCCACTTGCTGGCTTCGACTTGTGACGACTATAACGCTTCCCGGTCCACCAACAGAACAGAGCAGTGGCTTCAGGTCGTCCTCCCACTTTCTCTCATCTTCATTCCAAACATCGTCAAGAACGAGTAGAAACCTTTTCCGGCCAATGTCATCCAGCAGTTGTTTGCGCAACTGCTCGATGGTGTCGGACGGTCCGCATGTTCCACCTTTAGCCAATTCAATGATGGATTTCACAAGAGGACAAGCATCAAAGTTTTCTGACACACAGTGCCACATCTTCAGCTCAAAGTGCGTCTGAACCCTGCGGTCGTTGTACACCATCTTCGCTAGTGTGGTCTTGCCCAAACCCCCCATCCCTATTATAGGCAGCACCTGCACCTTCTGCTGATCTCGCTGGTCGAGCAGCAGCTTGATCACCACCTCATTGTCGTGGTATCTGCCAAAGATCTCTGAGTAGTCGTCCAGTCCTGAGTGCGTCTGGCGATAAAGAACTTGCGGCACCTCTGCACGGTTCTCCAGGCCAAACGTGCTCATCTCCACAACAAGCTCGTTGATCTTCTTGAGGACATTTCTCAGCTTCCAGCTCATGGTAAGACGGAACACAATTGGGCTGTGGTGGGTGAAGTAGCTGAGTACCTTGCGGGTGGTGGACTCGCCGATCTGGGCCTCACGGCGCAGCGCCTCGTACTGGAAGTCGTCGAGGACGTCGTCGGCCTCGTAGGCGACGGCCTTGAGGTCCTTCATCCACCTCTTGATGGCGGGGGCGGTCTCGCTCTTCACCTCGGCGTCGACCAGTTTGAGATGGACGGCCAGCAGCTGGCGCTCCAGCTTGCTGCGGTCTTCGTCGACGCCCCACATGCCGGTCACGCTCTGGACGAGCGCGTCGGCGGCCTTGCCGGCCACCCCACGCACCACGGGAAGAAGCAGCGACTCAGCCATGGCTCTCTTTCAGGCTACCAGCTAGCTGTTCAAAGGAACGGATCGAAGGAGGAGATCTGGTCTGGACCATGAATCAGGTCGATATGTTCTGGTCGTCACTCGTCAGCGTCACTATCAACTTTTGCGCCAATAATGCATGCGTGTGGGCACTATGGCGAAGACGAAAGGCCCTTCCCGTACAATTTTTTTCCACTATGGCCTATTGTTCAATCCATCGGTTTCCTTGCACTTTCGTAGTTCCTTCCTTGCCTGGCTGGACAGAGATTTCAGGTTTTTAGATCGTTTCGACTGCATCTTATATCTAGTATAAGTATTTGTGTGAACAAATTTAATACCGATAAGCCACTTTAAAAAAATTATTTTAATAAACTGCTTCAAAATAATGATGTAAATCATAAACCATAAGTCAAAAAGAAGTTAATGGATGTGTCCTACGGCCTCATCATATAGGAAAAGACGCTGTGCGGAACTGACACAGCAATGCTTTTGGGATATTCAACAAGTAAGCAACTATGTCCGTATTACCCCACTGTATAACTTGTGTCAGTGTTATAACGATATCTAGATATTTCTTTTCCGTAGAAATGTGAATCTTTGGCATATATGGTACTATTTGGACCCATATTTGCAAAAATTTCAGTGTACACGTGGTATTTGCAAAAATATCCCTTCTGCTACCTGGTGGCCGGGCGATAGCGCCGTAGAGCTAATACATGTGACCTGAAGCCCCGTGGTCAGGCGGCAAGCAACCTGCCATCCCTCCACTAGATGACAGGTAATTAAGCTGACTAATTAGCCGATTTAATTACCTGCCATAATTAATATTTTATGTATATTGTTTGTTCAAATTTTTAAATATAGCAAATGAGCTCGAACAACTATGAAATTTTATGTGCAGCCTTCCAACACAACATAATTGATTGTATAATTTTTTTGAAAATTTTATCTGCTATGAATATTGCCTAAAAATTTGTAAGATTATGATATTTGTAGTTATAGTTATATTATAGCAAATGAGCTCTAAAAATTATGAAATTTTATGTGAACCCTCCCGACATAGTTGTAATAATTGTCTATTTTCTGGGGAATTTTATGCACTATGTATAGCACCCCACATAATCATATGGGATACCACTATGTAACATTATCGCCAAAATGAAGAATAAATAATAAAAGCAATAATAGAAATCACAAGAAAATTAAAACTTTAAAAGTACTTTAATAGAGAACCAGCAGAAGCTGGAATAAATGTTTGAAATATAGGATCGGTTCACTTAACCAATTAAAAGACGAATAAAACAATAGATAGTGGCAAGCCACGGTGCTGAAAACTTGAGTGTTCCCACCCATGCATGATACTATCACTCCACTGGTGTTTTACCTGAGAATGAAAAGAGCAAGCGTAAAATTTGGAAATCTCAGCAAGTACCCAACACGGTCGCAACATAGTGAGTAAAGTACAGTTTATAAAGTATGAATTCAAGGTAATTAAGAGATGGCAAGGATAAGGCTACGATAAAGTTATAAGAAGTGAAAAAAGGTGCTAGAATTGAAAATGGAGATACATAGTTCTTGACATGAGAGTGATGTGGAATAATGATAAGGTGATAGTGATATAAGAATTATCCTAAAGAGGTATTATAATATAGCTCACGCAAGGTTATCAATCAACCAAATTTTATTATATGATAAGTGATTATTAGCCAGATTAACAGGTTTAAAATATACATTCTTCATGGATCAAATACAACATCATATAATTATTGAAACATAATATTAGAAAACTAAAACATAATAGCCCTAATATCAAAAGAGTGTCAATAATTTATATCTAAGTTAAAACATGTTCATATACTACCCCCTCCCCCCATTAACAATTTAAGCACAGATTCTAAAACACTAATTAGAAGCATGGACTCTCGAACAGTTTAATTAAACATCCTAATTAACATAGCAGTATGTGAAATAAAATAACCTAGAACATCATGACATGCATACAATATTAAAAGTCTATAAACAAGCAAATACGAACGATATGATAATAACCAGACAGCACTAGTGATATGATCTTGACCAGATAAACTTTAGTGATACGCTAGTAGTCAGGTAACTTTAGCGATATAAAATTGGCCAGGTAACTTTAGTGATATGATTTTAGCGATATGATATTAGCCAAGTGATATAATATGAGCCAGGTAATGGTAGTGATGTGATGTTAGCTAAGTGGCACGATATGAGCCAGGTGATCTTAACGATATGATTTTAGCAATATGTTATTAGTCAAGCAAGCATGAGTGACATGATAATTATACTCAATGACAAGGTGACAAGTAAACTGGAAACATGTGATTTGCGAAACATAAAGGTCACGACCACGAGGTACTTGCCTTGAAACTGCTTGACGGAAACATTTCCCAAAGAATCTGGAGTGCACAACTGCATTGCACGAACGCTCCTTCAACAAATGCGTGAGATCCTACATGATGGGACGGGAACAGATCAGATCGACGCTAAGATAAACTTGTGAAAAGATGGACGGAAGTGCAATCGGCCAGAAGAATTTGCTTTCGCTAAGCCTCCATCGTGCGAATCGCCGTTCGGCTATGCAAATCGTTGTTCGGCCAAACGAACCACAACCTGTTGCATGGCCCAAGAAAACTCCACGAGAAATGCTATTCGGCCGCGCTCCTGGACCAACCGAAAAAACAAGGCCATGGAGGATGGCCATCGGCCACTCCGGCCGCCGCCGGCCACCACTTGCGCCGTGCCTCCACGCCACCACGCACCTGCTCACGCCGGCATCGCCTGTCGCCGCCGCTCGGCTTGCACGAACCGCCGCCTGGTGTGCCACCGCGTCACCCTCCACCGCACCGAGGCAGCCGCCGCGCGCTAATCAACGCCTCGGCCGTGCCGACTCCTCCCGGCCGCATCGCGCGCCTCGCTCTCACGCATTCGGCCTCGGCTTTGGCCGTGGCTCTCGCTGCTCGCCGCACGCCATCTCGGCTATGGCTCACGCCTCGCTCGCACTGCGCCACTAGTAACGTTGCCACCGCCCGCCCGCCTCGGGCCTTGTGCTGTCGCCGCTGCCGCGCTGGCCAGCGCCACGCCGTCGTCTTTGGCTCCGCGCGCCGCCGGCCATGGCCCTTCGCTGCGCACCGCTGATGTACGGGGAGGAGAGAGAGATTGGAGACGTGAGAGAGAGAGAGAGCGTGACTGCGTGAGATTATAACGGGAGAGAGAGAGGGAAAAATTGCCCATCTCTCCAAGTTCGGTAGCTCACTTAAGACCATCACCGTTTACTTTGGGAAAAATTGCACTGGGTATTGTATCCTTCAGCTTCCACCTTAATGCTCCCACGTAATGTGGCTAGGCTACCCATGTTGCGTAAGCTCAAATGCTCAAGAGAGACTGACAACTATACCACAGGTAGATCCTTGCATCTTGGGCAGTTGGATATATACAGCTTTCTTAGGCACCGAAACTTCTGAGGGTCTCTCATCCATTGTGATATTTCTACGCCACCGTATCCACGTACGTCCAAAATTTGGAGCTCACTATGAGGTGCCAGAGACTCCAACACTTCCTCGTCATTAGTGTCTCATCTTCAGGCATGTAGCCTTGTTCACGACCCCAATACAAAAATAATTCAGTTAGATTTTGTTTCTGCTGGAGATTGTGTTGGACCGAAATGGCGACAGAGGGGAGTGAATGTCGACTCCTAAAACTTAACCCCTCTAAAAGTACTCACTCGAAACTTGAGCAACAGAGAAAAAGCCCTAGCTCTAAAAACCAGAGAGTAACCATCAAGGCACCGAGGAGGAAATTTCAGAAAAATACAATTGGCCAAAAGTGCCCACACAAAGATAATTGAAGGTTTCCCTCTAGTTTCTTCTACCAAGAAATGAGTGAACACACCTTAAATACCAAGGGGAGCACAAGGGACCAAATAAAATCAACTCTCTAGCAAGAAATTCAGATTTTTGACAAAAGCCTGAACATTACAGAGAGCAATCCAGAAAATTCTAATTCCCAACAATTCCTTCATCCATTGGTCAAGAGGCTTTGCATATATGTTGGTAATAGGACAATGACTTCCCAGATCAGAAATCAAGCCAAACCAAGAAGGGAATCAAGAAATAACTCAAAACCCTAGAAATGACACAAATCTGAAATTTTGCACAAGCTGAACCAAAAATGCCAAATTTCTCCCAAACCCTTGATCCTTTGCTAATGAAATTTTGCAGACATGGAAGCAATAACCAAAGGACCTCTTAGCCCAAAAATTAAGTCATTTCCTCAAGGGAATCAAGATCTGGACCAAAACCCTAGAAGACAACATATGAACAGGGGAGGTCCAAGAACTAAAACTGAGATTAAGGATGGGTTCTTGGGATTTTTACTGATCAATTGATCTTAAGGCCACCTCCCAACATGAAACAACCCATTTTGAGTAATCCCAGCAAGCAAGAACTCAAAACTCAGAAAATCACGAAATTACTGAAATGGAGAAACGAAGAACAGAAGCTACGAACATAGAAACCAAACTCCAGAATTCCATTTATTGAAAAGAAACGAATACAAAGGCGTCCCGATACCACTGGACATTAGTACAAGGTTGATTACATGACTCTCAATCTCAATCCCTCTCCACACCCTCTCTAAACTCAAGAACACACTCCATTCTTTCCTGGAGGAACACACAGAGAGAGGAAACACAGAGGGAGCACTCAGGGAACACACCCCTGCTGTCCACACCCACAAAAGCCTAAAGCCAAAACAACCACTAAAACCTATTTTGACTAAAGGAAACCCTAAAAACCTTTCAAGTGCTCAAGAGGGCATGCAGCCCCTCCATCCTATTTATAGCCCACGGCTAATGGGTCTCCACCCCGTTACGCCTGCTAAGTCCAACGGAGCCCAAAACAACCACTAAAACCTAAAGCCAAAACAACCACTAAAACCTATTTTGACTAAAGGAAACCCTAAAAACCTTTCAAGTGCTCAAGAGGGCATGCAGCCCCTCCATCCTATTTATAGCCCACGGCTAATGGGTCTCCACCCCGTTACGCCTGCTAAGTCCAACGGAGCCCGCTCCCGCTTGTGCAGCCACGCGAATTTCCCGATTCGCCCCTCGTGCACCTTCCGGGAAGCTTCCGCGCTCCTTGCCTCGCACGCCTCGCAATCACCTCGAGTCCACGTCGTCTTCGACACATCCCGACCGTTCTGACCTCAGCGCCACCTGCGCCTAGTCCGGTCCACCGTGTCTCGCCACGACTCGCCTCGGCGTCCTGCACCACGGACAAGAAACACGTCAAATAGCACCGCTCGATACATGAAAGCGTAAATACCATCATACTTACCATGACGAAGTCCAAACCTGTCGAATCATCGAAATATGCAACCTAATCCCATACGACCAGGAATGACCAAGTCCAACCGAGCCCGATTGCGCCACGCAACGACTCGACTCCGAACCACTCAAACCAAACTCGACTTATCTAAACCAATGCCAATTACTCATCATTAACATGTGGTCACTTCCACATGGTTCATCAGATTGGCTTCCTTTGCATTTTTCCAGCTCTTTATTTTTCTCAAATTGTACAGTTCCAACTTTGGCAACGAGCGAGCGCGTCTTTAAGCTCCTCGATTCCACGACCAACTTCAGTGTCCACGACAAATGTTGTTAGTGTGTGAAGATTCTTCAATCGACTGACATTCGATGGCATCCGTGAAAAGCCCCAAAATTTCAAAATCCAAAAATTTGTGAATTTTTGCCGGTTTTTGGGTGAATTTCAGAAACTTTCCTTTTTGGGAAAGTTTCCCCCGTTCCCGCTTTCCTTTCTGGGCCGGGCGTCTTCTTTTCTCTCCGGCGCCCCGCTTCTTTCCGCCTTCTCCGTTCCTCGGCCCCCTCCCGCGCGGACGCCTCCTCCTCCCTCCGCTGGCGCCCGCTCCCTCCCCGCTTTCCTCGCGCACGCGCGAGCGCTGCGCGCTGCGCGCCGCCTCGCCAGCGCGGACAGCGCCGCGCGCGGTTCGCCTCGACCGCGCGCCGTCCGACCACCCGGTCCAAAACCGTGGCGCTCCGCGCCACGCGTTGCCGCTCCTCGCCCCGCCCCGCATGGCGGCGCCGCCTCCCTCTCGCGCGCGGGCGCCCCGCCCGGCTCCTCGTTCTGCCCGCGCTGTCCCGACCGCCGCAGAACCCTCACGCCACGCGGCGCCACTCCTCTGCGGCCGACCCACTGCGGTCCCGCCGTCACTTCCCGCGCGCGACGCGCTCCTCCCATGCCGCAGCTCCACCCCGCCGTGCTGTCCGTCGCCATAAACGCCGCGCGGCTCAGGTCCTGCCGTCTCGCGGAGGAGACGCTCCCCGACCTGCTCCCGTCATGCCCTGTTGACCCCGGAGCCCGCCGTTGCCTTCACCCCGAAGGAGCCCCTCCCTCCGCCCGGGTACAAATACCCCCTTCCGGCTCCCCCTCACTCCTTTGCTTCCCGAACACTCCCAGCACCCCCATTCACCTCCCACCGCTCCCCCGCCTCTCCCTGAGCTGCCAATCGGCGCCGCATCGCCCGAGGCTCCGCCGTCGTCTCCCCCTGCGCCGGCGACCCCGTAAAGCGGATCTTCCGCTCCCCTCCCCCATTCCCCAATTACTTTCGCCCTGAGCTCCTCCTCGGTGTCTTGATCACACCGTAACTTTGTTTGGACAGTGCTGCAGGAGCTCGGCCACGTTGCTCACCGCCGGCCGAAACCACCCTCCCGTGGCCAGCTCTCCCCGCCGCCTCCCAGCCTCTGCCGCCACCGCCATTGTGAGCCCCGTGATCCCCTCTCTGTGTAAATGCAGCCGATCGAGCTCGATCGCCGCCGGCGACCTCCCTCACCTCCGAGCTCCCGAACCACCCCCTTTTTGTCCCCGCTCTCTCCGTTGCTCCCCTCGCCTCCCCCGTGCCAAAAATGAACTCCCCAAGTCGAGCTCTAGCCAGTAAAACCCTCCCCGGCCTTCGGGGGCCATCGCCGTGGCCGGAGCGCCGTAGCTCCGCCGCTCCCGCCCCTCCGCCACTCGCGCCCGGCTGGAGGTTGACGACGACGACGTGGCCTCCTCCCCTCCGTTGATCTCGCCCAGCGCCTTTTAACAGAGGTCGTCGATCCTCTGCATGCCGTTCGCCCGTCCTCATTTCTCCGTTGTCAGATGATTATAACCCGCCTCCTCGACCGCCCGATCCAACTCCCGCTCGCTCGCCTTCCTCACCTCGCCACCGTCCGATCCCGCCCGCCCATCCGAACCCTCGGTCCACCGCATCCGCGCGCTCGCGCCATCCACGCGTCGGCCATCGCCACCAGTGGGCGCGCGTTCTTTGGCGAGCCCGCGACTTTGCGCGCTCGCTCGCGCTCATGCGCTCGCGCGTTTAAATCGTGGGCGGGCGCCTTTGTAACAGCAAAGCGGCCGCCGCCTTGTTCACCCGATTTTCGAGGCTTTTCCAATTTCTAAAATGCCAGAATATCTAAATAAATCCTAGAAAATCACAGAAAATCCCAAAAATTCCCAAACTTCACCACTTTGCTCCAAATATTATCCCAGACCCATTGGTGACCTCCATTTCCACAGATCCTCCCCAAATAAATTCCTAAAAATCCATTTGGCGTGTTTATGCTTTTTACTCCTTTTTACATAGTTTATTTTTCCTCGCTTGATTAGTCTCAAGCTGGATTTAATTTGTTTTGTATGTTTGCGCTAGTGTCGGAGACTCCGGAAGTTCAGTTGCAGCCTCAGGAGCCAGGAGATTCTTCGTTCGAGCTAGCGGAAATCATTCGGATTGACGGCAAGTCCCAAATCCTTTGATCATATTGCAACCCATGCTGTTTATTTATGTTAATATGCTAATTGCATTATGCTAGTTGTGAAATGTTAGTTTGAAATAAAATAAAATGTTTGGAATGACATGTGATATAGTTAGACCTACCAGATAAATGCCCGATAAAATTTGTTGCCATGCCATTGAAACCTAGAATTAATTATCGCTATTCTAGATAATTGTAGTATATTATTATCATCATGCAAAACGTTACACTAATAAGGTTGTAGCTGTGGGCTAATAAATTTGCAAACCCGACTCTAAGGTAGGGTGGTATGGGACACCGTATCTTAGAGCGGAGTGTCTTGCGTGCACAAGGTAGGGTAAAGGGAGTGGAAACCGCAAGGCGGTCCTCGCCAATCTTTTACCCTAGGTTTGGAGTAGGGTAAGGGTGAGTGGGAAACCGCGAGGCGGTCTCGCCACCGCTTACCTCGGGTTGGGTCGCGGGCTGGCGAGGTTGCGGACCTGTGAAAATATAAGGTGAAACCCTTACGCTGAGCAAATGTCACGATGTCGCTCAACCACAGGAGTTGACTTGTCAACACTTGTCTAGTAGCTGCTCAACTCGATTGAAACTCTACAGGAGGTTTAGCAGTGAGGTTAGGCAAGCCGTGTTTGGGTGCCTAACAACGGTAGAGTTCACTCGAGCGGACACTGTCTTTTCTTGTGTGTGTGTGTGTGTGTGTGCGTGTGAGAACCAGACCCGAGTGAATTCTACCGGGTAGAGCCTATATAAAGAGTTGAGCAGTGTAACGACTTGGCTTTCTTAACTCTTTAGCGGGAGTTAAGGGATCGTGTGGGTAAAGCTGAGCAAACTCTGCAGAGTCAAATAAATGGTATTCGAATACGCCGTGCTCCGGTTATTGGGCCGTGTCACTTGGGTGATTCGAAGAAAAGCTTAAGTAGTTTTGTAAACATTTAACTTGTTTAGGTTGGTTAATGAACTCTTGTTGAAAACCCACGAGATCTTAAGAAGTAAGTTTTGAGTCCGTCTTATTAAATGATTGCAAATAAAACGCATCCATCGAAAGATAATAAACCAAATATATTTCCTTCCTTGAAGTTCCGTGCATGTAGTAAGTTAAGATCCCTTTGGGATTTCTTTGAGCCGTTGTTTGGCTCACGGCTTGCTAAATCTAATCTTTAGAGGATCAAGGCGAAGGAGAAGGTCTCCCGTTGAAGAAGTCCCGGAGGACCTTTTCTTCGACGAGGACCCTTGGTGTAGGTCTCGGCCGCTCAAGCGGATTCTGGAAGTTTCTTTTGTAATGTAATTATGCTTTGGGCTTGCACGCCCATTGTAAAAACACGAGGTTAATCCTTATGTCAAATATATCTGGACTTTTGTTGTAAGGAGCAATGGTATACTCTTGCGCGACACTCCATAGCTATTCATGCTTGAATAGTTCTGAGAATGCCGTGTCGTATGCGCCCCGAAACGGGCGTTACAAGAAGTGGTATCGAGCCACTCTTTGACCGTAGGTTGAGACCTAAGGCAGTCTAGGAAGCGATTTTATCGCAAAATTTAATTTAAGTTGTAAAAAGGGTTTACGAAAAACATAAGTATTATTGCTGTCTTTTTCCTCTCTTGTGCTACCTTTTCTATCTTAGTCTAATCTTGCTTAAGTTTTATTTTATGCAAAGTGTTTATTGCTTTACTTGTCTAACTTCAAAATTCCGTTTCCGGTAGATGGTGCACTATGTTTTCTCCCGACCTGACCGTATGGAGGGTTGGCCATACAAGCTTTGGGAGATGAGGAGGTACCTTGGTTCGAGGAGCACTGCAGCCCGGTGTTCCATGCGATGAGCCGCACCGTGGAGAGCGGCTCACGAGTGGAAGCGTGGCGGTCCTTACACCCTTGCCTATCCGCCCGGCCGGGAGCGCGGAGTTCGTCGCCGGGAGGATGGACCGAGACGCAGCCTTGATTCGGGGCGCGGCCCGAAGGCTGCGTTCTACTTGCGAGACTACTACGCCCTCGAGTTCTCCTTCACTCCCCGACGACGGTGCCACGCAGCGGCGTCGCGAGGCCTGGCGTGCCTCGATTCGGTGAGATGGCGATCCCGCCTCGCGGCATCGCCGTCCTTTGAGCACAGCAGATCGTTCGCTCGGCAGCGCCGTCGCCCGAGTCGGGAGGTTCGGGAGCAGCTCTGGGAGGCTCGAGAGCGAGTTCAGGCGGCTCGAGCCTCTCTCCGTCGTTTGAGGAGATCGAGGCCGTGGATCGCGGTGAGGAGCGGCGTCGATCCTCGTGCTCCACGGTGCAGTCTAAGCGCGGCGCCGGTGATGACCACGGTAGAGTACCGTGCCCGGTTCCGCCCGGCAGCCCCGCTTGCCCTCCCAGCACCTGGGGACAGGGAGGAGTAGACGCTGTACGCTAGTGGTAGCCTGACCCTTTTGTAATAGCTGTACTTTTGGTATGTAATGCAAGTGCACACTCGAACCCTAAGTGGTCTGCGTACCGCTTGCTTTATTGTGGAACTTATGTTAATTAATCCTTTATGTTGCTTGTCTAAATTATCAGTATTTCCTTCTGTGTGTTCAAAGCTTTCTTCTGTCCCCTTTCACTCTCGCACTTACCCTGTTCACCCTATACTTACCTTGAAATTCAAAGTCTTACTTACCTGCTCTTAATTGTAAAAACCGCTGCAAATCTAACCTCAAGTTCCCAATAAACAGATGGAGCAGCGAGGCGAGCGGGTCGAACCGGTAGGCGGTGCACTGCCACCGGCAGAACACACTTGCAAAGGTTATTGAAATGTTAGAAAAGAATCGATATCAAGGAGAGCGAGAATATCTTGAAAGTGTTAGATCAACAAGCTCGGCTTCTCGAGCAGATGGCAACCCGATCCTCCGGTGTTCCTAGTGGGAGTAATGCTCCTCGGGATGGTTCTCAAATTTCCACCCGATGGGCGATTTTTACGCTCACGTCCACGGTCTTCTCCACCTCCGCCGACCCTACGGTGGCGAGGATTGGCTTGTGGGCGTGGAGAAAGCTTCAAACAGCTCGATCGATGACCAAGAGAAGGTGTTGTGCGCATCCCATCGATTGCGGTCTTTGCGGCCACGTGGTGGATTAACTACCAACGCACCCTACGAGCAGAGACATTAGTTGGGAGGACTTTTCAAAGGCCTTCCGCAAGGCACACATACGAGATAGCATCATGGAGGCTAGCGTCGGGAGTTTCTTGCGCTTAAGCAAGGAGGGCGCTTCCGTTATGGAGTACTTACATCAGTTCAACCATTTGTCGAGTTTGCCCCGAAGATGTTGTGGCGAAGACAAGAAGATGAATAGATTGAGTGGATTACAATGATCTCTGAAATTTCATGTTTCAGCTCGAAGTTTCGGGATTTACATGACATGGTGAGCAGTTTAATCAACTCGGAAGAAGCTAGAGGAGAAATGGAGGACTACGAGCGTAAGGCGGTACACAAATCTCAATCTGCTTCACATAATGCTCAACGACTCGGGACATCGGGATCACCTCATATCGATCCCAATCCTCCCGCCGATTCGTGAGGTTACCGAGACTCGATCGGCGATCCACAGCAATACAACTCTCCTTTGCCACTAGCGCTCAAATGCCCCACCGTGGTGGGAATCATCTTGCTAGTAATTGCCCAAAGAGATCCAATGCTTGTTTTCACTGCGGAGAAATTGGACACTACAGAGATCAATGTCCCGGAAAAGCTTACCATCGATGCCGCAAAGCTTCAAGTCCGAGTCGGCAACGGCAAGAGAACAAGACACGTCAAGCCACGCACTCCCAAGGAGGATATCTGCAGATTAAGCGGCCGGCCCCGGTCTCCTGCGAGCGCTGCGAACTTTTCAACTACGAGGCGAGGCGGGCGAAGCAATGTCGGACCTACTTTTATGCGAGTGAACCACGTATCTGCGAGAGGATGCGGCTGGAGCAAGTGACATCATTCTGGTATGTTCCCAATCAATTCCATACCTGCATTGATTCTATTTGACCCTGGTGCAACGCATTCATTTATTTCAAAGAGTTTTGCCGCAAGAAATCAGTTACCTTCTGTTTCACTTCCAAGACCTTATGTGGTTGAAACCACAGGGTTAGAATGGAGTCCCACCGTGGGTGTGCGGGACTTAACATAAAAATCAAGGGTAGACTTTAAAGCGGACTTATTGCGATTAGATATGTCGGGTTAGATGCCATTTAGGCATGAACGGCTAGCTAAGAATAAAGGCAAAGTGGTGTGAGATCAAGGCGGTGTCACTTGGTTAACTCTGAAGGCGAGAAAATAGTGGTGAAAACAGATCGAGAAGTGCTAAAAGATGCGAAAGTATGATCAACATGATAGCAGCCACACCTAATCAAGTACCGATGGTACAAGAGTATCGAGACGTTTTCGGAAGAATTACAGGAAGACCTCTGACGGACAAGTGGAACTTGCTATTGAATTGGTACCGTACCAAGCCAATTGCCAAACATCGATATAGAATGTCGGCTAGTGAATTGAAAGAGTTGAAGAAGCGGTTGGATGAACTGTTGGAAAAAGAATTCATTCGACCAAGTGTCTCACCTTGGTCATTGACCCTATTTGTGAAAAAGAATAATGGAGAATTAAGGATGTGTGTTGATTATAGAGGCTTGAATCTGTCACCATCAAGAACAAGTATCCTCTCCCTGAATTGATGATTTGTTTGATCAACTCAAGGGTGCCAAAGTGTTTTCAAGATCGATCTGCGCTCGGGTTATCATCAACTTAAAATCCGAGAGCAAGATCGAGAAAGACGACCTTCATTACGGATATGGATTATTTGAGTTCACGGTCGTACCCTTTTGTTTAACCAATGCGCCAGCATATTTCATGAATCTTATGAACCTGGTGCATATGGACCAATTGGATCGATTTGTGATTGTCTTCATTGATGATATCCTGATATTTTCCAAAAGTGAAGAAGAACACAAAGAACATCTGCACATGGTATTGACCAGATTAAGAGAACATCAGCTATATGCCAAGTTCGACAAATGCAGCTTTTGGTTGAAGGAAGTTGCCTTCTTGGGTCACATTATATCTGAAGATGGAGTCAAAGTTGATCCAGAAAAGATTTCAGCAGTTATGGAATGGAAGCCGCCCAAAACCGTGACTGAAGTGAGAAGCTTCCTTGGATTGGCAGGCTATTATCGCCGATTCATAGAAGGTTTCTCGAGAATATCGCGTCCACTCACTCAATTGTTGAAGAAAGACAAACCGTTCACGTGGGTGATGCATGCGAAGAAAGCTTTGGATGTTGAAGACCAAGTTGACAACAACACCGTGCTGATTTTACCCAATCCGGAGAAGGAGTTTGATTTTTTGCGATGCCTCAAAGCAAGGCTTGGGATGTGTACTTATGCAAGGCGGAAGGTTGTCGCTATGCCTCAAGACGATTGAGACCACATGAAGAGAATTACCCCACACGATTTAGAACTAGCGGTGTAGTGCATGCACTAAAAATTTGGCGGCACTACTGTGGGAATCGATGTGAGATATTTTCGATCACAAGAGCCTAAAATACCTATTTACACAGCGAATTAAACATGAGACAACGCAGATGGCTGGGCGATAAAGGATTATGATGTTGATCTTGGTATCACGGGCAAGGCCAATGTAGTTGCCGGCGCCCTTAGCGCAAGGCTCGTCCAAGCAAAACTAGCAAATCAGTATCGCGAATTGCAAAGGGACATAATCGGTGAACTTGGTGATCACGAGCAGGTGAAGAAACAACATTAGAAATTCAACCATTCTTGTGGATCAGTTAAAGCGGCACAAGATGAAGATGAAGAGATTCAAAAAGCGAAAAGGATATTCAAGGAGAAGAGTCGTGAGTGCGCAATAAATGAGCATGGAATCCTTACCTTAGTGGTCGTTATTGCATACCCGACAAGAAGGGACTAAGAGAGTTAATCTTGTCAAAGCCCATTCGTCCCAATTCGCAATTCACCCGGAGGTACTAAGATGTACCAAGATTTGAAGAAGAAGTATTGGTGGAACGGATGAAGAAGGAAGTGGCGAGTATGTAGCTAAATGTGATGTGCGCGTGGATCAAGATAGACCACGAAACCATCGGGATTGTTGCAACCTTTGCCAATACCCGAATGGAAATGGGACGATATCGGCATGGACTTCATTCTTGGACTTCCCAAGACTCGTGAGGATATGATGCTATACGGGTCATTGTCGACCAGATTGACCAAGGTGGCTCATTTCCTCCCGATCAAGCAAACATATGGGAAGGACAAACTTGCTGAATTGTATCGACGAATAGTGACACTACATGGGGTTCCCAAGAAAATTGTGTCGAGATAGAGGCGCAATTTACGTCCAAGTTAGGGAGAAACGCATGAAGCCATGGGCACCGATCTGAATTTCAGTTCACCTATCACCCCAGACGGATGGGCGACAGAGAGAACAAATCAGATTTTAGAAGATATGTTGAGAGCTTGTGCTATTGTGTATGGTGCAGCTGGAATACTTGCTTACCATTCGCTCAATTCTCATACAACAATAGCTACCAAGCTAGTATCCAAATGGCCCGTTTGAAGCACTTTATGGCGAGAAAATGCGAGAACCCCTCTAAATTGGACAGAAGCAGAGAGCGACAACTTATTGGCCCTCAGTTGTTCAAGACACGAAAGAACATGTTAGAATTGTCGAGACAGGACTCAAAATGGCACAAGACCGACAGAAGAGCTATGCGGATAACGCGGGAAGGATTTGAGTTTTGAAGTTGGAGATTTCGTCTACATCAAAGTCACTCCATTCAAAATAATTAAGAGATTTCAAGTTAAAGGCAAACTAGCACCAAGATACGTGGGACCGTTTCAGATTATCGGAAGAGTTGGGGAAGTAGCTTATCAAGTGCGCTCCACCCAACTTGTCAAGGATGCACAATGTGTTTCACATATCTCACTTCAAAGTGTCTCGTCAACCAACGGATGAAGTGCCATTGTCGGATATTGAATTACGGGATGATGCACGTATCTTTGAAGAACCACTACAAATACTTGAAACATCGGAGAGGCAGGCGAAACAAGAATATCAGATTTTGCAGAGTGCGGTGGAAGAATCACACAGAGGATGAGTCCACTTGGGAGCAGAATCGGACTTGCGTGGATTTCCCAACTTACTCCTGGACCAAGTTAATCTCGGGTCGAGATTCTTTTAAGGGGGTAGGTTGAAAAGCCCCAAAATTTCAAAATCAAAAATTTGTGAATTTTGCGGTTTTTAGGTGAATTTCAGAAACTTTCCTTTTGGGAAAGTTTCCCGTTCCGCTTTCCTTTCGGGCGGGCGTCTTCTTTTCTCTCGGCGCCCGCTTCTTTCCGCCTTCTCGTTCCTCGGCCCCTCCCGCGGACGCCTCCTCCTCCTCCGTGGCGCCCGCTCCTCCCGCTTTCCTCACGCCTGCGCGCGAGCGCTGCGCTGCGCCGCGCCGCCTCCCTTCGCGCGGACAGCGCCGCCGCGGTTCGCCTCGACCGCGCCGTCCCGACCACCCGGTCCAAAACCGTGGCGCTCCGCGCCACGCGTTGCCGCTCCTCTGCGCTGGCCCGCATGGCGGCGCCGCCCTCCCTCTCTCGCGCGACGCCCTCGCCCGCTCCTCGTTCTGCCCGCCCTGCTGTCGACCGCCGCGGAACCCTCACGCCACGCGGCGCCACTCCTCTGCGGCCGACCCCACCTGGCAGTCCCCGCCCGTCACTTCCGCGCGCGCGCGCTCCCCTCCCATGCCGCAGCTCCACCCCCGCCCGTGCTGTCCCGTCGCCATAAACGCCGCGCAGCGCCCGGTCACCGCCCGTCTCGCGGAGGAGACGCTCCCCGACCTGCTCCCGTCATGCCCTGTTGACCCGGAGCCGCCGTTGCCTTCACCCCGAAGGAGCCCCTCCCTCCGCCCGGGTACAAATACCCCCTTCCGGCTCCCCCTCACTCCTTTGCTTCCCGAACACTCCCAGCACCCCCATTCACCTCCCACCGCTCCCCCGCCTCTCCCTGAGCTGCCAATCGGCGCCGCATCGCCCGAGGCTCCGCCGTCGTCTCCCCCTGCGCCGGCGACCCCGTAAAGCGGATCTTCCGCTCCTCCCCATTCCCCAATTACTTTCGCCCTGAGCTCCTCCTCGGTGTGCTGATCACGCTGGTAACTTTGTTTGGACAGGTGCCTGCCCGAGGAGCTCCAGCCACGTTGCTCACCGCCGGCCGAAACCACCCTCCCGTGGCCAGCTCTCCCCGCCGCCTCCCAGCCTCTGCCGCCACCGCCATTGTGAGCCCCGTGATCCCCTCTCTGTGTAAATGCAGCCGATCGAGCTCGATCGCCGCCGGCGACCTCCCTCACCTCCGAGCTCCCGAACCACCCCCTTTTTGTCCCCGCTCTCTCCGTTGCTCCCCTCGCCTCCCCCGTGCCAAAAATGAACTCCCCAAGTCGAGCTCTAGCCAGTAAAACCCTCCCCGGCCTTCGGGGGCCATCGCCGTGGCCGGAGCGCCGTAGCTCCGCCGCTCCCGCCCCTCCGCCACTCGCGCCCGGCTGGAGGTTGACGACGACGACGTGGCCTCCTCCCCTCCGTTGATCTCGCCCAGCGCCTTTTAACAGAGGTCGTCTGATCCCTCTGTACCGTTTCGCCCCGTCCTCATTTCTCCGCCGTCCGATGATTATAACCCGCCTCCCCTCGACCGCCCGATCCAACTCCCGCTCGCTCGCCTTCCTCACTCGCCACCGTCCGATCCGCCCGCCCCATCCGAACCCTCGGTCCACCCGCATCCGCGCGCTCGCGCCATCCACGCGTCGGCCATCGCCACCAGTGGGCGCGCGCGTTCTTGGGCGAGCCGCGGCTGCTGCCCGCTCGCTCTGGCGCTCATGCGCGTTTAAATCGTGGGCCGGGCCGCACTGTAGCAAAGCGGCCGGGCCGCACTGTTCACCCGATTTTCGAGGCTTTTCCAATTTCTAAAATGCGAATATCTAAATAAATCCTAGAAAATCACAAAAATCCCAAAATTCCCAAACTTCACCACTTTGCTCCAAATATTATCCCAGACCCATTGGTGACCTCCATTTCCACAGATCCTCCCAAATAAATTCCTAAAATCCATTTGGCGTGTTTATGCTTTTTACTCCTTTTACATAGTTTATTTTCCTCGCTTGATTAGTCTCAAGCTGGATTTAATTTGTTTTGTATGTTTGCGCTAGTGTCGGAGACTCGGAAGTTCATTGCAGCCTCGGGGCCGGGAGATTCTTCGTTCGAGCTAGCGGAAATCATTCGGATTGACGGCAAGTCCCAAATCCTTTGATCATATTGCAACCCATGCTGTTTATTTATGTTAATATGCTAATTGCATTATGCTAGTTGTGAAATGTTAGTTTGAAATAAAATAAAATGTTTGGAATGACATGTGATATAGTTAGACCTACCACCGATAAATGCCCGATAAAATTTGTTGCCATGCCATTGAAACCCTAGAATTAATTATCTGCTATTCTAGATAATTGTAGTATATTATTATCATCATGCAAAACGTTACACTAATAAGGTTGTAGCTGTGGGCTAATAGAATTTGCAAACCCGACTCTAAGGTAGGGTGGTATGGGACACCGTATCTTAGAGCGGAGAGTGCCGGCGTGCACAAGGTAGGGTAAAGGGGAGTGGAAACCGCAAGGCGGTCCTCGCCAATCTTTTACCCTAGGTTTGGAGTAGGGTAAGGGTGAGTGGGAAACCGCGAGACGGTCTACGCCCACCGCTTACCTCAGGTTGGGTCGCGGGCCTGGCGAGGTTGCGGACCCTGTGAAAATATAAGGACTGAAACCCTTACGCTGAGCAAATGTCACGATGTCGCTCAACCACGGGAGTTGACTTGTCAACACTTGTCTAGTAGTTGCTCAACTCGATTGAAACTCTACGGGAGGTTTAGCAGTGAGGTTAGGCAAGCCGTGTTTGGGTGCCTAACAACGGTAGAGTTCACTCGAAGCGGACACTGTCTTTTCTTGTGTGTGTGTGTGTGTGTGTGTGCGTGTGAGAACCAGACCCGAGTGAATTCTACCGGGTAGAGCCTATATAAAGAGTTGAGCAGTGTAACGACTTGGCTTTCTTAACTCTTTAGCGGGAGTTAAGGGATCGTGTGGGTAAAGTGAGCAAACTCTGCAGAGTCAAATAAATGGTATTCGAATACGCCGTGCTCCGGTTATTGGAGCCGTGTCACTTGGTGATTCAAAGAAAGCTTAAGTAGTTTTGTAAACATTTAACTTGTTTAGGTTGGTTAATGAACTCTTGTTGAAAACCCCGAGATCTTAAGAAGTAAGTTTTGAGTCCGTCTTATTAAATGATTGCAAATAAAACTGCATCCATGAAAAGATAATAAACCAAATATATTTCCTTCCTTGAAGTTCCGTGCATGTAGTAAGTTAAGATCCTTTGGGATTTCTTGAGCGGTTGTTTGGCTCACGGCTTGCTAAATCTAATCTTTAGAGGATCAAGGCGAAGGAGAAGGTCTCCCGTTGAAGAAGTCCCGAGGACCTTTTCTTCGACGAGGACCCTTGGCTGTAGGTCTCGGCGCTCAAGCGGATTCGGAAGTTTCTTTTGTAATGTAATTATGCTTTGGGCTTGCACGCCCGCTGTAAAAACACGAGGTTAATCCTTATGTCAAATATATGCTGGACTTTTGTTGTAAGCAGGCAATGGTATACTCTTGCGCGACACTCCATAACTGTTCATGCTTGAATAGTTACGGAATGCCGTGTCCGTATGCGCCCCTGGAAACGGGGGCGTTACAATCCGTTCCAAAAAAATGAAGGCGGATGAGCTTCCTCAAAGTTCTCATATCTTCTGGTAAATATTTTAGATTTCTAAAACCATTGAGCCTCAGTGATTGTAAGTTATACATCATACATATTGCATTGGCAAGCGAACAATGTTAGACCTAGAAAGGTCGAGATATCAGAAATATTTTGCATTTATGACCTTGCATTTAGACATAGAAGGATTGTAGCAGCACAACACTCTTAATGACGTCAGTTTTAACTCCTTACGATCCTTGTGAGATGTTAATGGCTCTAACAAAGTGCGGAGAGATGCCCTGCCTTTCAGCACACCTCTGCTTTGTTCCAATTCAGCAGTTAACTCAAGCATGTGACGGACATCTTTGATAGATGCTTTCTGCTGAATTAACTCTTCTATTGTTGCACATTCGTCTGTGACGTCTTATGCTAGGTCATGCATTAGATCATGCATTTTACAACCAATTGACTCGTATGTTGTCAGAGAAATAAAGTCGCGTCGGTTTCACGAAGGATCTCCAAACCAAATCATGGGAAAACTGCACAAAAGGCAAAGCATTGCTTCGTTTCAGATGATAGGTGCCTGTAGCTCAATTTTAGTATGGACAAGATCTCATCTTTGCCTCTGCCATTATCTCCAACGTTGCTTTCTTCAATGGCCTCCCATTCCTGCACTTGCTGTTTTGAACTCATCAAGCCACCCATTGTCTTCAGAGCAAGAGGCAGACCCTTGCATTTCTCGACAATACGTTTGCCGATGATGACCAATTCTGCTCTCTTCTACTCCTTTGCTAAATGCTTTCTTTGAGAATAGTTCCCATGAATTTTCTACACTCAATCATGATAGCTTATGGGGTCCTAGCGTGCCCATTATAGAGGCCACTTGCTGGCTTCGACTTGTGACGACTATAACGCTTCCCGGTCCACCAACTGAACACAACAGTGGCTTCAGGTCGCCCTCCCACTTTCTCTCCTTTTCATTCCATACATCTTCAAGAACCAGTAGAAACCTTTTCCGGCCAATGACTTCCTGGAGTCACCCTCGCAACAGCTCGATATTGTCTGGCAGGTTGCATCTTTCATTGGTAGCCAATTCAATGATGGATTTCACAAGATCAATGACTTCGAAGTTTTCTGAGACACAGTGCCACATCTTCAGCTCAAAGTGCGTCCAAACCCTGCCGTCGTTGGTCTTGCCCAAACTCCCCATCCCTATTATAGGCAGCACTTGTACCTTCTGTTGATCTCGCTGGTCGAGCAACAGCTTCACCACCACCTCCTTGTCGTCGTCTGGCGATAAATAACTTGCGGCACCTCTGCACGGTTCTCCGCCAGGCCAAACGTGTTCATCTCCACAACAAGCTCGTTGATCTTCTTGAGGACGTTATTCAGCTTCCTGCTCATTTTTTTAGATAATGGACGTTATTCAGCTTCCTGCTCATGGCAAGACGGAACTGTGGTGGGTGAAGTAGCTGAGTACCTTGCGGGTGGTGGACCCGTCGATCTGGGCCTGACGGCGCAGCGCCTCGTACTGGAAGTCGTCGAGGACGTCGTCGGCCTCGTAGGCGACGGCCTTGAGGTCCTTCATCCACCTCTTGATGGCGGGGTCGGTCTCGCTCTTCACCTCGGCGTCGACCAGTTTGTGATGGACGGCCAGCAGTTGGCGCTCCAGCTTGCCGCGGTCTTCGTCCGCTCATGCCCTGGACGAGTGCGTCGGCGGCTTTGCCGGCCACCCCACGCACCACGGGAAGAAGCAGCGACTCAGCCATAGCTGTCTTTCAGGCTACCAGCTAGCTGTTCAAAAGAAAGGGAGGAGGAAACAAAAGTTTACGATAGGATGAGGAGCTCTGGTCTGGAGCTTGAGGCCCTGTTTGGGGAGTTGTAGATTCTGCGTAGCTAGCTGGTCTGAGTAGCTAGTTGGCTGATTTGAGTAGCTGGTTAGTCTGAGTAGCAGCTGGTCTGAGTAGCTAGCCTGTTTGGCATCCTGGATTCTAGCTGTGCAGCTGGTATCCTGATACATGTATTGACTAAAATGCCCTTAGATGAATTGATGTCCTGATTATGTATTGACAGAACATGTATGCATGCTGTAAATTTGTAGTACTTAGTTCAAACATTGAAAAACTAATATTAAAATTTCATGACAATAAATTTGACTCCAAATCATAATTTTAAATATTAATATGGATAAATACCATGCCTCCATACAAAAGGAACGTACAAAAGGTGTTCGTAGACATATAAGGCACACATATCACCATCAAAAGGAACTTCTATGGTACTATCTATATTCTTAAAGTCATCAAGCCGTTAGCTATGGAATCACGAAAGGCACACTTTATCCAGTTAGAATGAAGTAGCTTTCATAGTTTGATACAAGATCATAACACTACTAATATGAGAAACAGGCAAATCTGAGAACATGAAGCATGTACTAGCACAGGCAAAAAGACTAGAACATATGCCGTCCCAGTTGTGTAAACAGGTGAGCATAACATCTAGTACATATTTCAGGAAGAAAGTGGTACTGATTCCAAAAGCATGACAGGATAGTTCACTTGGCAGTTCAACATGTTTGTATTGGGATGCTAAGTTATAACCAGTACTTGAATTGGGTATATCCTATCAGCGCCAGCGGGTGAAGGTACCAAATCAACAATTTTGTTCATCCTATCAGCGACATCTGACCATCGATTGAGCTCATCTTCAAGAAACACTATTTTGTTCATCCAAAGAAATCTCATGAACAATATCAAGTACTCAGCGATTACAAGGGATATATTTCACAGGGGAAATCTCATGAACAATATCAAATCCCATGATACCTTCACGTCGCTATTTGCCGTCGTATGAGGGAGATGCAGGAGCGGAGGCCGGGGTGAGGGGCCGTGGTGCGGCGTCGGGAGGGGGAGGAGAGAGGCTTGGGGAGGAGGTGGCACCGGGAGGGGACCGGGGTGGGCGGCGGCGAGGGGGAGGAGGAGGCGTGGGGAGGAGGGGCCCGGGGTGAGGGGCCGGGGTGGGCGGCGGGGGGGAGGAGAGAGCGTGGGGAGGAGGCGCCGGGGTGAGGGGCCGGGGTGGCGGCGGCGAGGAGAGGAGAGAGGCGTGGGGGAGGAGAGGTAGGAGGGGGGCGCGGGGGGATCTGGGGAGGGGGCCGGGGGCGCAGGGGGGAGGGGGAGTTTTATCCAGTGGCATTTGCGGGTAAATAAGTTTAACTTTTAGTGGTATTTTAGTGGCATTAGCCCGCAGAATCTATGAGAAGCTGGGCTATTGCAGCTACTCAGTCTCAGTACAATTGTGCCTTCCCAGATTTTCAGATTCTCAGTAGCTGGCCCAAAAGCTGGACTGTTTAGAAGAGCTTTTGGCTATTAGAAGTAGCTAGCTTGCCTAGAATCCGAAACAAAGAGACCCTGAGTCAGGACGATATTTTTGGGTCGTCAGCGTCAACTATCAATTTAAAACTCATAATTTCAGAGACTTTTGCGCCAATAATGCATGCGTATGGGCACTAGTGCCAGGCCGCCAGGAGCGATGTATGACCGTATATATTGTTCAATCCATCGGTTTAATTGCACTCTCGTAGTTCCTTCGTTGCCCGGCTTGTGTAGAAATTTCAGGCTTCGTGACGATTTGTCCCGCGATCTTATCAGAAGGGAAAAGACGGTAAGCTGAACTGACACGTCAATGTGCGTTTTTTTCTTTCAGGCTTCGTCAAGAGGTATCATAGACGGTGACCGACCGCGAGGCAGACGGGCAAGCGAGAAGACAGCGCATCGCGGACGGCTACTTGGCGCGCGGTTGCAGTTCGACCAGCGTGGTTGGAACCTAGTCCATGATCTAATGGGCAAAAATGCGATCAGACAACTCAGACATCTATCCTGAGTTCGCATTGTCTGCTTAAAAACACTCTCATTTGATACATCCCATAAGATCACTATTTATATCAAACGCCAACTTTCAGAGATTCATGCTACAAGTCAAGAGCTTTCATTTTCCAGATGTAATGGGACGGAGTACCAGCCTAGGGCATTCGATGCTACCATTCAAGTGCGCACCACATCATACAAGCACAGGCATGTTACATGGTTGCAAAACTTCCTCAGTAGTTTTCTGATGTGTTTCCAGAAGAACTATCAGGAAGACCCTGTAGGATCGTCGATGGCAATCAGAGGGGGTGAATGATTGCAGCGCTTAGCGAAAGCTTTTCTTAAGATTTATTTTTTTCTGCAATTATAACAAGGAAAAAAACAAAAAGAAAAAGAAACAAACTAAGAAAGCAAACAAAGAAGGCAAAAGCAAACTCACGTATGCATGGCTGTGACGGATTGCAATTAATGCTTAGACTTGAATTTTCTCTCTCTCTGCTTAGAATCACTCGGCAATTTCTATCTCCCCACAACGTGACCTCGCCTTGATCTCTCGGGGCATGCACAGGAACTACGGAGGATTCTCGTGCGTGAACCTCGCCACGTCTCCACTACGCCGATGGAAATCTGCGATGCACACGAAAACGACGAGACGCCGCCGATTGCGCTTCGCGAGAAAGGAAAAAACAAGTGGCAAGAGACGTCCAGCCTCAAAGCATGCAAACACCAAAGCATGCAAAAATCCTTTTCTAATTACATCTGTTTACATCCACCCAAAACCATGCGTTCCCTTGGCCGGCCCCTCGGCTCTTAAACCCTCACGTCGTCACAACCTCACACGGAAACGAAGCCGTAATCAAAACGAATCTCCAGCCGCGCTCGACTCGTATTCTAAGAGTCCACTCTCAACCTAATACAACTCTTTTAACTAGGTCTAAGCCTTTTGATCTCAATCGGGCTTTTGGCCCACTACTTTTAAGAAATCCAAACTCTTTCTAATACGGGTTTTCACACTTCCGACTTTTTAACTCATCGCGTGTCGAAGCCTCCAGACCGCACCTCCTGTATCTTCTCCACGCACCATCCACCTTTGATCTCCATGTGCTCCAGCGTGAGCCCGACCACCTCGTGACATCCTCGACCACCGGACCTCAGATTTCCCCTCCTAGTCCCGGTCTTCCTCGTCACCGACCATGACCGTCTCCACGCCCAACCTGCACATGCAAAGACCAAAGAACATTTTTCCGGCACAAGTTCTCACCAACTTGACCGATATTAGTCCACGCACACACGCACACGCCTCGAATAACAATACTAAGCAATGTTGTCAATTATTCATCATCACAAAAATACTAAACCTAACCACATGGTCTAACAATCTCCCCCTTGATGAATACATTGACAACACCTCAAGAATGTATGATGAAATAGCTTCAAACAGATATAAGCGAAATACTGAAGCCGAAAAAGCATTTCAAGCCACAAGACTCAAATCTCTCCCCCTCAACACAAGAGAGCAAATTTCTCCAAAGTCTCACAAAACACGCCAAATCTCTCCCCCTTTGGCAATGTAAACATCAAGAACTTTCAAAGAAAAACTATTCTAAAAAGAAGCAATGAGAATAAAAATCTAGAAGCTTTGTAGATTATCCAAGTCACTTTGAATTGATTTAATAATTTTAACCAAGCCATATTTTTGAGTAGAGCTATCTAGATCATATTAAACCATATATCACATAGCAATGTCAAAACAAGTTTTCAATATGATTAAGCAATTTATATCGATGACAGACATATCAACAATGACCAAACCAATTATAGAGATCACAATGAGATATCACAACGAAAAGTCAAAACCTAAAAGTGAAGCAAATTTTAACTCTAGACGGGCTGCGCAGTCTCATGTAACAACTTATTGCTCCACACTCAATTTTTAGGCATGTGGCATGCTTGTAGCATACTTCTTTTCATAATGACATATTTTTTTTGATGGTGGCATGCTTGAAGCATACTTCTTTTCATTTTGCGCACTTTTGTCTTTGCTTTTTTGTTTCACCATGGCATGCTTGAAGCATACATCTTTTCAAAATTTTTCTTTTATATACTCTCTTTTCTTAAAAACATGCCAAATTGAGTAATCATAAAAATTGGAACATGAAACATGCGAGCCTCATAGCCAAGAGTTAAAATAAGACTCACAATCAAGCTAATCCTTTTCGATAGACATCGCAAAGTAATAAATATAATTAATCTAGTTAAAGTATTCCGCCATGTCAAACTTTTAATTCAAATGTAGCAAATTAATTATAACTAGTCATGATCAAAGCTACACAACATATGAATAAACATGATAGAGATAGCTCCACAACTCATTTAAATTTGATGGCTTGGATTTGTTGATTTAATTAACAAGTATAATAAACAAAGCTTTCTAAATTCTTAAACATCAAGCTCCCCTCGAATAATCCCATAAGATGCAACACACCTAAATCACTTCGCAAAAGAGCAAAATTAAGGGGAGTCAAGCGGATTTGAAAGAATATCATCAATATAAGAATCCAACTCAATAGGGTGTAAGACAACATCACCTTTTCCACATGGTCTCTCAAGAAGTGAAATCTCTTGCAAGCCATCAAAGAAGTGAAGAACCATCAAGTGTTCCAATCAAGCAATAAAGTACAAGACTGGAATCCAATCGAGCTCATGTTCTTCATCCTTGTCAACTGTTCTTACATCACAGGAAACATCGGTCTCACAGTACTAGGGTTAGTGAAATAAGATCTAGGAATCCAGTACTGAGACACACGACGAACAGGAGCAACAAAACTAGAACCAAAATCACGTGCGTGTGGATGATCAGAATGCCAAAAAGACCGTGAATTATTTGAATTAAATCTCAATCTAGCATGTGAAGCAGATTTAAAACCATCATAAAAATTTTCTAAAAACATAGCTTTAGTATTTGATCTAGGAACAAAAGACAATGCACGTTTTTGTTTTAAAGCATTCAATCTTTCCTTCTTTTCTTGCTTAGCTCGCCTAAAACAAAATTTGTGCAAGTGCCCATCTCTTCCACAATAGGTGCAATGGAATTTCACATAACCAGAATTCTTTTGAGATGATGAGCTAGTACCTACATTATTATTCGATGAACTTTGCACAAAGCTGCAGATTTAAACACGCTTTGTTTTGGTTCAGATTTTACTTCAATCTTTCCAGTTCAAGCAACTTAACAACCTTAGGAGGATTATTTTTGGCATGCTCAACAAAATTAAATCCTAGCCCACGATTTTCACACTTGTTTTTGACTTGTCTAGGATCATATTTAGATTTTTCTTGCCAAAAGAAAATCTCTCCAAAGTGTCCTTAAGATACTCATTTTCTTTAACCAATGAGGAGCAAGATGTGCACTTAGCGGTTCATTTGCTAAATCCTTGGAAGCACTAGTTTGAGCCAATCTTTCTTTTCAGTGAAATCATTCAATTGCCTAGTCAAAGTATCAATTTCAATATTTAACTTAGGACAATTTGAGCAAGACATGTTCTCATGATAAAGCATTTGTTGAATAGATTCTTGAGATGAGTTAAGTCTAGCTTCTAACAATTCACAATTAGAGCAAGCTTTAGATTGAGCATTTGAAATACTTGACTCTAAACATGTAGAAGAATTAGATTTGAGCTTTTCAATTTCATCATTAGCAAATTTTAATTTTTCATCACAAGAAACATGTGTCAATTTTAATTCATCAAATTTATCGATTACATCTCTAAGTTGAACTAGATTTGATGCACTAATAGATCTAGCAGACTCCAACTCGAATGTAAAACTTGACAAGACTCACATGATTCATCACCAGAATTAAAGCCCTAAGTCTATCAATCTCGAAGTTAAGCTTTCAACAAGACAATTACTTTCTTTCAATTTCTTTTTGTCTTTTCAATTCAATAGCAAGTTTAATCAAACCATCTTCAAGCTCATCATATGACGGTCCTACCTCATCGGGATCAATGTAGTCGCCGCCGTAAATGCGTTGTTGCTTGCCGTGAAGCACATACTCGTGAAGTTGTCGTTCTTCTTTTACCAAGACCAAGAGCTTGACGTAGCGCCTCTCGATGCCATAGCAACCGCTCGATACCACTTGTAGGATCGTCGATGGCAATCGAGAGGGGTGAATGATTGCGGCGCTTAGCGAAAGCTTTTCTTAAGATTTATTTTTTCTGCAATTATAACAAGGAAAAAAACAAAAGAAAAAGAAACAAACTAAGAAAGCAAACAAAGAAGGCAAAAGCAAACTCACGTATGCATGGCTGTGACGGATTGCAATTAATGCTTAGACTTGAATTTTCTCTCTCTCGCTTAGAATCACTCGGCAATTTCTATCTCCCCACAATGTGACCTCGCCTTGATCTCTCGGGCATGCACAGGAACTACGGAGGATTCTCGTGTCGTGAACCTCGGCCACGTCTCCACTACGCCGATGGAAATCTGCGATGCACACAAAACGACGAGCGCCGCGATTAGCCGCGAGAAAGGAAAAACAAGTGGCAAGAGGCGTCCGACCTCAAAGCATGCAAACACCAAAGCATGCAAAAATCCTTTTCTAATTACATCTGTTTACATCCACCCAAAACCATGCGTTCCTTGGCGGCCCCTCGGCTCTTAAACCCTCACGTCGTCACAACCTCACACGAAACGGCCGTAATCAAAGCGAATCTCCGGCCGCCGCTCCGGACTCGTATTCTAAGAGTCCACTCTCAACCCTAATACAACTCTTTTAACTAGGTCTAAGCCTTTTGATCTCAATCAGGCTTTTGGCCCACTACTTTTTAAGAAATCCAAAACCCTTTCTAATACGGGTTTTCACACTTCCGACTTTTTAACTCATCGCGTGTCGAAGCCTCCAGGACCGCACCTCCTGTATCTTCTCCACGCACCATCCACCTTTGATCTCCATGTGCTCCAGCGTGAGCCCGACCACCTCGTGACATCCTCGACCACCCGGACCTCAGATTTCCCCTCCTAGTCCCGGTCTTCCTCGTCACCGACCATGACCGTCTCCACGCCCAACCTGCACATGCAAAGACCAAAGAACATTTTTCCCGGCACAAGTTCTCACCAACTTGACCGATATTAGTCCACGCACACACGCACACGCCTCGAATAACAATACTAAGCAATGTTGTCAATTATTCATCATCACAAAAATACTAAACCTAACCACATGGTCTAACAGACCCCCCTGACAGACAGGTAGAACTTGCAATAGAATAAATTCCAGGCACCAAGTCAATTGCCAAGCACCAATACCGGAAGTCAGCCAGCAAATTGGAAGAGCTCAAGAGACAGCTAGATGAGCTACAAGAAAAGGAATTTATTCGACAAGTGTTTCACCTTGGTCGGTGCCAGTACTATTTGTGGAGAAGAAGAGTGAAGAATTGAGAATGTGCGTTGATTACAGGGGATTAAATGCTGTCACAGTTAAGAATAAGTATCATTTGCCAAGAATTGATGACCTATTTGATTAGCTAAAAGGAGCCAAAGTGTTTGCCAAGATCGATCTGCGCTCGAGTTATCATCAACTCAAGATCCGAGAGCAAGATCGAGAGAAGACTGCCTTCACCACCAGATATGGATTATATGAGTCCACGGTCGTGCCCTTTGGTTGGACCAATGCGCCAGCGTATTTCATGAACCTTATGAATTTGGTGCATATGGACCCAATGGATCAGCCCGTGATAGTATCCATAGATGAGATTCTGAATTACTCCAAAAGCGAAGAAGAACACAAGCAGCATCTACATAGGGCATTGACAAGACAGAGAAAGCACCAGTTGTATGCCAAGTTCGACAAATGCAGTCTTTGGTTGAAAGAAGTTGCTTTCTTGGGTCATATTATATCAGAAGATGGAGTCAAGGTAGATCCAAAAAAGATCGCCGTAGATATGGAATGGAAACAGCCCAAGACAGTGACGGAAGTGAGAAGCTTTCTTGGATTGGCAGGCTATTATCGCCGATTCATAGAAGAATTCTCAAAAATTTCTCGTCCGCTCACTCAACTACTGAAGAAAGACAAACCATTCACCTGGACAGATGCTTATGAAGAGAGTTTTCAGATGTTGAAGACCAAGTTGACAACAACACCGGTTTTGCTTTTGCCCAACCCAGAGAAAGAGTTCTAGATTTATTATGATGCTTCAAAACAAGGTTTAGGGTGTGCACTCATGCAAGACCAGAAAGTTGTTGCCTATGCTTCAAGACAGCTGAAGCCGCATGAAGAGAACTACCCAACACACGATTTAGAGCTAGCAGCTGTGGTGCACGCACTCAAACTTTGGCGGCACTATCTGCTAGGGAATTGTTGTGAGATATTCTCAGATCATAAGAGTTTGAAGTACCTATTCACACAGCCAGAGTTAAATATGAGACAACTAAGATGGCTAGAACTCATCAAAGACTATGATGTTGAACTTCAATATCACCCAGGCAAGGCCAATATAGTTGCCAATGCCCTTAGCAGAAAGACTCATCAAAGCAACACCAGTGCGACAAGGTACCCACCAGAGTTGGAAAGGGTTATATTACAACTGAATTTGGTGATCGTAGAACAAGGCAGTATGGCAGCGTTAGAGCTTCAGCCGTTATTAACAGATCAAATTAAGGCAGCACAAGATGAAGATGAAGAGATTCGAAAACTGAAAAAAAAATTCAAGAAGAAGATTCATCGGATTATGCGATAGACGGACATGGGATCCTTACTTTCCGTGGCCTCTATTGCATCCCCAACAAGAAAGAGTTGAGAGAGTTGATTATATCTGAGGCTCACTCTTCTCAATTCTCAATTCATCCAGGAGGTACCAAAATGTACTAAGATCTGAAGAAAAAATATTGGTGGAACCTAATGAAGAAAGAGGTGGCAGAATATGGGGCTAAATGTGATGTCTGCCAGCAGATCAAGATAAACCACCAAAAACCATCGGGATTGTTGTAGCCTTTGCCAATTCCCGAGTGGAAATGGGACAACATTAGCATGGATTTCATTACTGGACTTCACAGGACCCGTGAAAGATATGACGCTATATGGGTCATTATTGATGGATTGACCAAGGTGACTCATTTCCTTCCGATCAAGCAGATCTATGGGAAGGACAAGCTTGCTGAGTCATATTTGACAAAGATCGTGATACTCCATGGAGTCCCTAAGAAGATTGTCTCAGACAAAGGAGCGCAGTTTACATCCAAGTTCTGGGAGAAGTCGCATGAAACTACGGGTACCGGTTTGAATTTCAGCACCGCCTACCATCCACAAACAGATGGTCAGTCATAGAGAACCAATCACATTTTAGAGGATATGTTGAGAACTTGCGGTATTGTGTATGGAGCAGCTTGAAACACCTGCCTACCTTTCGCTCAGTTTTCCTACAACAACTGCTACTAAGCCAGCTTTGAAGATGGCCCATTTGAAGCTTTGTATGGCAGAAGATGCAGGACCCCCACTGAGCTGGTCGAAGACCGAAGAACGCCAATTTCTCGGTCCTCAGATCACCCAAAACGTCGAAGCTCATGCCAGGATTATCAGAGACAAATTGAAGATTGTACAAGACCATTAGATGAGCTATACCGATCCCCGAAGGAAAGACTGGAGCTTTGAAGATGGAGATTATGTGTACATCAAAGCCACTCCGTTCGAGATAGTCAAAAGGCTTCAAGTTAAAGTGAAATTAACTCCAAGATATATGGGACCGTTTAAAATAATCGAAAGAGTTAGAGAGGCAGCCCATGAAGTACAACTACTGCCCGGTTGGGCAAGACTGCGTAACAGGTGCCATGTATCACAGCTTTGGAAATATCTGCAGTAGCCTACAGATAAAGTGCCAATGTCAGACATTAACTTGCAAAACAATTTGACCTATCCTGAAGAATCACTACAAATACTTGAGACGTCAGAACTGCAGAGTTCAATAGAGAAGTCACTCGTCAGACGAGTCCACTTGAAAAAAAGAAGAAGAGAGAATCAGAACTGTAACAGCTTTTGTTTTCAACCCATTTCTTTACCCTTGGGTGAATCTCGGGGTCGAGATTCTCTTAAGGGGGTAGGTTGAAACACCCCTAAAAATTTCAAAATTTTTGAACATTTTTCTGGATTTTTGAGTGAATTTCGGTAACTTTCCTTTTTGGAAAGTTCCCCATTTCCCGCTTTCTCTTTTTGGCTTTGCGCCTTCTTCGTTTTGTTGGCGCATTTCTCCTTTTCCGCCTCCTCCTTTTCCCTAGCGTCCCCCTCCTCTACCCGCCTCCCTCCTCTGGTCGCGCTTGCGCCAGACCCCGCCTCCTCTGTCCGCCAGCGCTTGCGCCCCGCCCATGTCTGCTGCTTACCTGCTCCCCGCGTGCCATCCCTCGCCAGGGCAATGCGTCACCCCCTTTCACTCGAAGTAACCTCAGAGACGCCCCGTCCCCTCGGTTGACCTCGGTGCCGCGCCCATGCCGCCCCCACTCCCCTCTTCTCCCTTCCGCCGGAAGCCACTCCCCCTCCCCTCGGCGCCAGCCCATCTCCCGCCATATATAAAGCCCGATGAGGCTCTCACTCGCACCGCCATACCCTCTCCTCCCTCTCCTAGCCCCCAATCGGCCTCCCGTGCCTCCTCTGTCGCCAGCGCCCATTTCCTTCTCCACGGCCAGCCGCCGATCGATCCGCCTCTCCGGGCCATCGTGGTCCAATTCATCGTGGTGGGAGCACCGCCACGCCACCCCAAAGCTTCCCCGACCACTGCCCGAAGCTCTCGCCGCCCGAACGTTGCCGGCGCCGTGCGCATGCCCTCGTCGCCCCTGGTCCCTGCCGCCGGCAAGCCTCGGTTCCCCTCCGGCTCCACCGACTCGTCGGCAAGCTTTCCCTCCACCCCTCCTGCTCAGGCACGCCCAAATTCCCCTCCCCATCCTCCCGGCCGCCGGCGCCCCGTTCCCACCTCGCCGACGTCCAATTCAGGTTGCCGCCACCCCCTCGCCAGCGTCGCTCCGGCCAATGCGCCACCTCCTCTAGCTCCCCTACCTCGTGAGCAACCCATTTCAGCGATAACCAGAACCTCCCTGGCCGCCACTCGCCGACGACGTCTTTGGCCGTGCGCCACCCCCGATCTCCCCTGTTTCGGCCCCTGTAGCCCTCGGATTATTTGTAAACTGCTGCCCCAACCATCAGGTAACACCCGAGTCCCAGTTGGCTAGCGGCACTGATATTCGTTCCGCCCGCCTGCGTTCGGTTCCCCTCTACCGCAGCATTTGGGGATAATTTTTGGCGATGCATTCTCAACTGTCCGATCTGCTCCACTGCCTCATCCGGACCGCCCACGGCCTCCGCATTGTTGCCGCTTGTTGGGCCAAGCGTCGGCCATCCACTCAAGGAGGGCGCGCGCGCTTGGGCCGTGGCCTCGCGGCCTGCCTGGCTGCGCCGCCTCCTCGCGCATGGGCCAACCCATTACTATTCACAACTATTTTCCAGCCTTTTCCAATTTCCAAAAATCCAGAAATCCAAATAAATCCCAGAAAATCCCAAAAATTCCCAAATTTCACCATCTTGCTCATTTTGATGCCCTGAATCCATTTTTGGCCTCCATTCCACCAAATTCATCCCAAAAAAAATTCAAAAATCCCTCATTTGAAGTTTTATGCAATTTACTCCTTTTTCATAGATTTATTTTTCTCGTTTGATTAGACTCAAGCCGGACTTATGTTATTTTTGTGTGTTTGCGATAGTGTCGGAGTCCTCGGAAGCTGCAGAGCAAGGCCAGGATCAAGGAAGCGCAGTTTTTGAGATTGTCGAGCTAGCCGGATTCAAGGTCAAGATCAAAGGAGCACGATTTTCGAGTCGCCGAGCCAATTGAGCGCAAGGCAAATCACAAGTCCTTGATCATATTGAATCCCATGCCATTTAAATATGTTTTGGTCTGGACCATGAATCAGGTCGATATGTTTTGGTCGTCGGCGTCAACTGTCAATTTACTACTCATAATTTCAGAGACTTTTGCGCCAATAATGCATGCGTATGGGCACTAGTGCCAGGCCGCCAGGAGCGATGTATGACCGTATATATTGTTCAATCCATCGGTTTAATTGCACTCTCGTAGTTCCTTCGTTGCCCGGCTTGTGTAGAAATTTCAGGCTTCGTGACGATTTGTCCCGCGATCTTATCAGAAGGGAAAAGACGGTAAGCT
Source organism: Dendrocalamus sinicus (assembly GCA_036346575.1). Classification (NCBI taxonomy): domain Eukaryota; kingdom Viridiplantae; phylum Streptophyta; class Magnoliopsida; order Poales; family Poaceae; genus Dendrocalamus; species Dendrocalamus sinicus. Next base: position 36,389,114 of record CM070662.1, read on the forward strand.
GAACTGACACGTCAATGTGCGTTTTTTTCTTTCAGGCTTCGTCAAAGAGGTATCATAGACGGTGACCGACCGCGAGGCAGACGGGCAAGCGAGAAGACAGCGCATCGCGGACGGCTACTTGGCGCGCGGTTGCAGTTCGACCAGCGTGGTTGGAACCCAGTCCATGATCTAATGGGCAAAAATGCGATCAGACAACTCAGATATCTATCCTGAGTTCGCATTGTCTGCTTAAAAACATTCTCATTTGATACATCCCATAAGCCCACTATTTATATCAAACGCCAACTTTCATAGATTCATGCTACAAGTCAAGAAATTTCATTTTCCAGATGTAATGGGACGGAGTACCAGCCCAGGGCATTCGATGCTACCATTCAAGTGCGCGCCACATCATACAAGCACAGGCATGTTACATGGTTGCAAAACTTCCTCAGTAGTTTTCTGATTGTGGACCAGGATTTCAGTACAACCCTGCCAAAACAAGGCCTAATACAGGCAATATGAAAAAACAATTGTGCGAGAATTAAATTTAGAACTAATTCTGGTCATCTTCGGCAACAACCATTTTAAACCAAAACACAGCCACTTGACATGATTTTCGTCCAGTTCACCACTCTTTAAACCCCAGTTCACCACTCTTTAAACCGACTGGACCTACAATCAAAACAATGTAGAATGTCAGCCTGATGCTACATAGCGGTAGTATCGTTGCTGGTATTTTAGCAGCTAATAATGCAAGTATGATAAAAGACATACATACGATGATAAGATATAGCAAGGCAGGTAAAATCAGTCCTGATTATTTAAAAGTGTAAAGAATAACATGAATAATCTGTTAAACAGATAGGACGCCGAAATTGGACACTATGGTGTTAGGCCACCAAGATTTCAAATACACGAATTCAACCCAAATTCGAGTATATTTTCTGAAAATATCATATTGTTGTAAGTGTGAAAACCAAACACAAGTGACTAGGTGGATGTTGGCCGTCTTACGGGCCGTTGTCCATGAGAGTAAAAATAACAGATGGTTTATACAGGTTCAGGGGTCCGAGAGGACCGTCCTCCTGTTGGCTCACCAACGGGGGGTTACCTCTGAGGAGGGAGCCCCAAGGGCTCACCAGTTTGAATGTACTTCTTTTTTGCTCATGAGAGCTCAAAAGACTCCCAAATGAGAGATATATAGGGTATTTATAGGCTCTTAGGCATATACAAATGACTGGAATACCCCTTAGGGGACAGCTATCCTATGAGTACAGATAGGGTGTATAATCGTCCTTTTTGAGTATAACTGCATTTCTTGATCTGCATGTGCATCTTCTGTAGAGCGGACCCTGCAGCGACGGAGTAATTTTATTCCTCCAACACTAGCCCCCTGCCCCCTTGGCGTTTTAGAGAAAACGTCCAATGGGGTAGTTTTGAGTTGTATTTTCCGTGCCAAGGTTGACCTCTATCAAAACTTTGATGAATTTCATCAGAGGTTGTATCCGAAATTGTGCAACGAAGGTGCGCACGTCAAGCCCTTTCCTTAATCAAATCGCCCCAAGCAATTGCGAGATCACTAGTTTGTGCCTAACTCCAAAGTTCCCATGAGCCAGCTCTAGGACAGGCCACTTATGCTGACCCCTTTTCGAGCCAACTCTTGCAATGGGCCTCTCTTGGCCGGCCCATTTGGGCACAATGCCGGTTAAGGCCTTCTGTTGGCCGGCTCAAAGAGGAGGTAAAGCAAATAGATGAGGGAGGCTGCCTTTCCCACTCCTTTTGGGAGCAAGCATAAGCGGGGAGGAGGGAAGGCAAGCCGGGATCAGCGCTGAGAGGAGGGAAGGAAAGCCAGGAGGAGGCGCGTCCCTGACCTTGGGCGAGCGGGAGGGCGCCGACGGAGCTAGTGTCGCTCAGCGGTGAGCTAAAGCGAGGAGGCGCGTCCCTGACCTTGGGCGAGCGAGAGGGCGCCGACGGAGCTAGTGTCGCTCAACAATGATCTGAAGCGAGGAGGCGCGTCCCTGTCCTTGGGCGAGCAAGAGGGCGCCAACGGAGCCAGTGTCACTTGACGGTGAGCTAAAGCGAGGCGTGTCCCTAACCTTGGGTGAGCGGGAGGGCGCCGATGGAGCTAGTGTCACACGGCGGCAAGCTGAAGCGAGCGTCAGGCTCGGTGAGCCCATGGTCGTTGTGCCCTCGATTTCTTGCTCTCCCTCCCTTCTTGCTTCGTCGCGGGGTGCATGGTGCAAGAGGGTTGCCGCTGGGAGCCAGCGTCAAGGAGCTTGGCCGCCGGAGCGCACAGCTGCTGGGCCACTCGACTGCCTGACGCATGGTGTTGGCGGTCGGTTACAAGAGCGCCCGAAGGGTGGCTATCGGCGTGCCGAGCAAGTATTCACCAGGGTGCGTTCACCACGACGGTGGTTCTTAATTGTATGGGTTGTTGAATGCTAATGATGGTTTCTGATGTCTCATGTATGAATTGTTGAATGCCAGGGGCACTGATATTTTTGCTAGGACGCTTACTTTTTGGTATGAGTGGTTTTGAGAGGGCGTTTTCGTTTGAGCGATTTTAGCAAGGCGCCTGAGCGGTAATGTCAGGGCGCTCGACTTCGAGCGGTTTTGGTAGGGCGCCTTTGAGCGGTAATGTCAGGGTGCTCGACTTCGAGCGGTTTTGGTAGGGCGCCCTAGAACGGTAATCTCAAGGCGCTCGGCCTCGAGCAGTTTTGGCAAGGCGCCCTTGAGCGGTAATGTCAGGGTGCGTGGCTTCGAGCGGTTTTGGCAGGGTGCCTTTGAGCGGTAATGTCAGGGCGCTCGGTTTCGAGCGGTTTTGGCAAGGCGCCTTTGAGCGGTAATGTCAGGGTGCTCGGCTTCGAGCGGTTTTTGCCAGGGCGCTGGTGAGCACTTGCTAGGGCGCTAGCACTGAGGATCCTTGACTAAGTACGCGTGCACAAGGCGCCAAAAACTTTTTCTGCCAGAGCGTCCCCGCTAAGGGCGCATGGCTACTTGGAGCATCCCCTAGCCAATGTAGTGTATTGTGTCTTGAGGGTAGGTGAACAATCTATCATGACAGAAGCCACTAGGCGCGGCCAGGTCGCATTGCGCCAAACAGAGGCCGTCAGTGGTGACCGAGATCGCCATGGTGCCAAGTGGAGATTGCCGGGCGCCAAGGTGCACAAGGTGTGGCGCCGAGGTGCCGAGGCTCCATGCTTTCAATGACCGGATGCGGCGTGGCTCTTTGGAGCACCTAGCGCAAGGCGGTTTATAGGGCACCAGCGGCCGGACACCAAGGGCAAAGACGGTGGTGTGCTAGGATATTGGTGATAGGGCATGCTGGAGCGCAGGTAGACGACCACCAAATGCGGGTATGGTGCTGGTTGCTCGAGTGACGAGATGTTGGCTGTCAGGTCACTTCGGCGACCAGTTGTAGATGTGAACTGTTTTTTCTTTTTGTGCAACATGACAGAAGCAAAACGCTGGCTGCACCATATTTACTTCCTTGTCTGTGTCCATGGTGTCAAGGCTTGCAGGAGGCTCGCAGGGTACGGACATCGGGGCATGCAGGGTGCGAGGCACCAAATCGTGGCCCTTCTGTAGACTTGTAGAAGTATGGAGCATTTTAGGGCAAAGAAGAATGCTAAGGTCATGTATCCTATTTGACAATATGCTCGCCATGGTACATGGGAGTTTTTGCAGGGCGCCAAAGACTTAGCCAAATATCAAGACGAGAATGCATGCCCCCAAGATTTAGCCAAATTTTGACTCGATGTCGCACGAGGCATAAGGCCTAAGGGATCCATGCGAAGGCACCCATGACTAAACCAAATTTTGGCTTGATAGGCATGCAGACACCCATGCGAGGGGCGAGGGCTTCGCCCGAGGCACGAGGAATCCATGCAAGAGCACCCTGACTTAGCCAAATTTTGGCTTGATGGGCATGCAAGCGCCCATGTAAGGGGCGAGGGCTTGGCCCGAGGCACGAGGACCAAGGGATCCACGCGAGGGCATCATGACTTGGCCTACGGGACAAGCAGTGCGACGGAGCAAACCAGTGGAGGCTGAGTAGCGGACGCAAAGCCGCCTTCTTTGGCGTAGCCTCGAGGCGAACTCACGCGTCGGTCGCGGTCGCGAGGCGAAGTGGCGGACGCATAGCCACCTTGCTAAGGCATAACCTTCGAGGCAGGTGGCGGGCCAGGACAAAGCCTGTGGAAGCATAGCAGTAGACACGGGTAGCCTCATTGAGGCACAACCTTTGAGGCGGGCGGCGCACAAGTGCGAAGCCTCTAAAGGTGAAGTGGCGAACACGAGGTCGCCCTACTGAGGCAAAGCCTTTGGAGGCGAAGTAGTCGATGTAGGCCAGCTCGTCGAGACACATCCTTTATGACAGGCAACCCATCGAAGGTGTCAAAGTAGGAGACGCGGGGTCGCCCTGCTGAGGCAAAGCCTTTGAGGCTGATGGCGCGTCAGAGTTATGCTTGTGATATTGGACATGGACCGCCTCATCAAGGCATGGCCTTCGAGGCAGGCATGCACATCGAAGCGATGCCTGTGAAGGTGTAGGAGACGAAGCCGCCCTGTCGAGGCATAGCCTTCCAGGCAAGTGGTGCGTCAAAGCGAAGCCTATGAAGACGAAGTTGGAGACGCGAAGCCACCCTACCGAGACATAGCAGGCAAAGTTGAAAACGTGGAGTCGCCCCGCTGAGGCATAACTTCAAGGCGGGCGGCGTGTCGAAGCAAAGCTTGTGGAGGCAAAGCCAAAGGCGTCAAGTCGCCCTGCCGAGGCATAGCCTTCCAGGCAGGCGGCACGTCGGAGCGAAGCTTGTGAAGCCGAAGTTGGAGACGTGAGGCCACCCTACCGAGGCATAGCCTTCGAGCCAAGCGGTGCATTGAAGTGAAGCCTATGGAGGCGAAGTTGAAGACGCGGGGTTGCCCCGCTGAGGCATAACCTCCGAGGCAGGCAGCGCGTTGAAGCAAAGTCTGTGGAGGTGAAGCCGAAGGCGCGGGGTTGCCCTGCCGAGGCATAGCCTTCGAAGCGGGCGAAGTGTCAAAGCGACACCTGTTGAGGTGAAGACGTGCGGTTGCCCTACCAAGGCATAGCCTTCAAGGCGGGTGGCGTGCCGAAGCGAGGTTTGCGAAGGCAAAATCATCTACACAAGGCCGCCCCGCCGAGACTTTGCCTTTCAAGTAGGCGGCGCATCTAAATGAGGCCTGCGAAGTCAAAGTCATCGACACGGGACCGCCCCACTGAGTCACTGCCTTCAAGGTGGGCGACACATCCAAGCGAAGCATGTGAAGGCGAAGTCATCGACGTAGGTCCGCCCCATCGAGGCACTACCTTCGAGGTCGGCAGTAGCATTCTCTAGTAAACTTGAGAGTGCCCATGAGATCAAATCACAGGGCGCCTTGGAGGTGCATTCATGAGACTTGAGTCATGGACATATCGGAGGGGTGCCCATGAGACTACGTCATGAGGCATCGAATAACTACTTGGGGTGGTAGCCCCAAACAAACTTGGAGGCACCCATGAGGCTAACTCATGGGCATCTTGGAGGTGTGCCTACGACACTAAGTCACGGCATACCGAAGAGGTGCCCACGAGACTAGGTCATGGAGCACCAAATGACCACTAGGGTTGGTAGCCCCAAGTGGAGGCGCCCATGAGGCTTACTCATGAACACCTTAGAGGTGTGCCCATGATACTAAGTCAGGCACACTAGAGGTGTGCCCACGAGGCTAAGTCGTGGGGCACCAAATGGCCACCAAGGATGGTAGCCCCCCAGCGGACATGGGGGTGCCCATGAGGCTTGCTCCTAGGCACCTTGAAGGCATGCCCACGATACTAAATCATAAGCACATCGACAAGGTGCCCACAAGGCTAAGTCGTGGCACGCCGAATAGCCACTAGGGGTGGTAACCCCAATGGGCTTGGAGGCGCCAATGAGGCTTACTATGGGCACCTTGGAGGTGGACCCATGACACTAAGTCATAAGCACACCAAATAGATGCCCACAAGGCTGAGTTGTAGGGCATCAGATGGCCACTTGGTGGTAGCCCCCCAGTGGGCTTGGAGGCGCCCATGTGGCTTACTTACAAGCACCTTGTTGGTGTGCCCACGACATAAGTTATAGGCACACTGAAGGAGTGCCCACGAGGCTAAGTCGTAGGCCTCCGAAGTATGAGGGTTGTAGAGCTCTTTTACCCCCGCAGGTGGGGCTTTTTCTTGGTGATCGGGAATGCATGACAATGTTTAACCCTTGCCAAGCAACGAAGCGAGGCGTATGGTGACCCGGAGGTCGTTCGACGCATGGCCTGGAATCTAAGGGGGATGAGTCCTCAGCACATCCATCAACTTGGGCACTGGGCCCAAGTTATCGCTCATGCCCTAGGTCCAGCAGGACACGAGCCGCCATGGTGGAGGCGACAAATGCCCAAGCCATCTTGGACTTTTGCTAGGAGACCACGAAGGTCGTATGCCCTACGCACCATGGGGGTGAGATCCCATGCGGGAAAAGTGTCTCAAGAGCCCAAGCGAGGGCATTGGGCCACGAGAGGGCGCTGGGCCGCACAAGGGCGATGTCGTTAGGGCACCATGGCACGAGCGCTGGGTTGATGACTTGCCAGGGCGCGGTGAGGATGTCCATGTAACAGAGCGTGTAGCGTGCGAGCATCCAGCGAGCTTCGAACCACTTCCATGTGCTCAGTCGAACAAGACATTCAGCCACATGCCCTACCAACGGGCCGGAGGCCAGGCTCAGTTCGCTCCTTCTGTAGACTTATCAAAGTATAGATCATTTTAGACGGGAGGTGGTAGGATTCCCCTGTCCCTTACCCCTAGCCTTGACCCTATCCCCTAGGGCGCCTAAGAGGCAAAGAAGAGTGCTAAGGTCTTCATCGCCCTGTAGTTTGTGACGTCATTTGTCCCGGGGGTGATGGCTAGAACCAACACCCCTGGCCCTCTGTTAGCGAGGGCGCTTTGAGTTTCCCGCCTTTGGCTGGACCCTGCATCGACCAGCACAAGGGAGGATGCGCTTGGGAGTCCTAGATCACGTAGGACGTTGTCCATCCCAAGGTAGAGGGCCCTGATCCCCGACGATGGTGCATGCCCAGGGCTCCTCCGAAAAGTGAACTTGTCCTCCACGAGCTCATTGCACTCCAAAGCTGGAGGCTTTGTGGGCGTAGAGTATTTATTAGTAGAAGTCATAGCCTTTCGTCAATTAGCTACGATCCCCATGGACAGCGCTAATGTTGTAGGTGTGAAAACCAAACACAAGTGAGTGGGTGAACGTCGACCGTCTTACGAGCCATCGTCCACGAGTAAAAATGATAAGAGGGTTTATATAGATTCAGGGGTCTGAGAGGACCGCCCTACTCCTATCTGTGAGCCAACAGGGGGTTACCTCCAGGAAGGGAGCCTCCGAGGGCTCACCAGTTTGAATGTACTTTTTTGCTCATGAGAGCTCAAGAGCCCCCCAAATGAGATACGTAGGGTATTTATAGGCTCTTACAAATGACCGAAATGCCCCTTAGGGATAGCTACCCTATGAGTACAAATAAGGGGTATAATCGTCCTTTTAGAGTACAACTGCATTTGTTGATCTGCATATGTGTCTTCTATAGAGTAGACCCCGCAGCGAGGGAGTAATTTTATTCCTCCAACATAGGGTATACCTTTGAAAAATATACTCGAATTCAAAGATTTTGAACAAAATTGGATCACATTCTTTGCTGATTTATATATATAATCAACACATACCTTCAAATAAACTATCATAAAAAAGGCAACTACAATTCGAATATCAATTGAAGGGCGGGCCAGGCACATTGGTGGTCTCTCCATTATGCGCTGGTGGTCGCGGGTTCGAATCAGTCTCTTTGCAAAGCAGGGGAAAGGCTGCCTAGAAAATCCCCTTCCCCAAAACCCCACATAATGTGGGAGCTTCGGCACTGGGTACAATACGGATATCAGTTCAAACTTGTTTGAACTAGTTAGTAAAATAGTTAAACTTGACAACCAAAAAATTCCTAAATTGATACATAAGGGAAATATTTATTTTAAATCATGGTGCCCTAACAGCATGGTGTCCTAATTAATTATACTATATAATCATACCTCTTAAGTGATGTTGTTATACCTCTTTATCCTTATACATATTCTAATAAAAATAAAATACTCTAAAGTGAGTTTCATAAAAATTTTCATCATAGTCCAATTTTTATAGCACAATTTATGTATATAGCCCTTTTACATATAAAAAAGGGTATATAGCAAAAAAACAAAGAATTCCAATGAAATTTTTTTCAACCATGTTGCTTTGAAGCATCTTAGAATTAGTATTTAAGTATACTGAAAATAATAAAAAAGTATAACATATTCGTTTAAGTAGTATATTAGAAGTAGGAATATATACTTCTTGGAGTATAGAAAATGCTTCCTATAGGAAAATGATTCTATACTTTTGGGAGTACATACTCCCAGGAGTATAGAATCATTTTCCTATGTGTGTGTGTATAAAGAGATGCAAGTCCACATGTACATGGACATCCATGTACTTATTCATCCATCCAAAGTGCTCCGAGATTTGTGGAAGGTCATTAAAATTATTAGATGATGGGGTGTTGGTTTGAACTTGGAATTTTGCATCAATCTTGAAGCACATTTGATGGTGATGACAGTACATGGACGTCCATGTACATGTGGGAAAACCATTCTCAAAAAGATTCTGCATACTAAACATGAACGCACAATCAATTTAACATCTTTCCAAACAATGGTGATCCCATCTTGTAATTTCAAGTTTTCAAGTGTGGATAATTTCCATGTATTTGACTTGCACACTTGAGATAAAAGGGATGTCATGGAATAGCATCATGTAGGACAATGGTTCAGTGTCAGCGTTCCAATTGCAGCTTATTGATGCTGTTGTTTATCTGTCTGCTCTTCTTGGTTGACATAACAATTATATGAAACTACCTAATAATCTGATTTAATGTTACATGGTACTATAATTAGCTAATTCTAAACTTTCCAAGAGCTAAGAACTTCTATAATTGGCTAATTGCCTAATCCGATGCCTCCCAAGATTTAAGACCTTCACTTCAATAAAAGGACAACAGTAGCAATACAACAAAAGCTCAACCTTTCGACCAAAAGTAACAGGTTATAACAAGCAAGCAAAAGCACTAGGCTAAACTCTAACAGCAATGACCGTAAACAATTTCAAAAGGGTCTAGATGATCACTGAGTGGCTATTTTTTTAATCGGAGTATGAAATCATACCTAATGACATGCCACTGCCTCATCTTCTGGAGATGTATGCGGTCCCTGTAGACCTAGAATATAGGAGAAATTTACAGCGGATCAGAATTGGAAAGGTGTGTCTTAACACTGCATCAGAAATAGATTATACCTCCCCTGTTGCTTTCCTCCATAACCATGTCTGATATTACTCCCACCTTTGTCATGAATAGGGAGACCAGCTCGCTCATTTCTTCCTCCATTTGCAGCTACTGCATGCATAGATGACTGCCCAGGTTGAACTTCATATGAAAAACCATTCTCTTGGATGCCTTTTACTTTGCTTGAAATTGTTACATCGCTAATCCCCCGAACAATGTTAAAACTTTGGTGTTGATCACCGGCTTTGGGGATATGTGAACACTTGTCAAACTGATCTCCATAGTTAGTTGTAGTAGAGCCATTTCCAGATGGCATTGTATTTGAAGATCTGGAATCAACAACAGGCCCTCTCTTTTGCCGATTGCTCTGTGCCACAGGAGTAACAGCAACTGAAGGCAATAACGATGAGTAAGGAGCAGATGATGCAGCAGCAGCAATTTTAGCAGCAGTTGTAGTAGCCGAAATGATCTGTTGTGCTCCTTCAAGAAGGTGAATGAAGTCCCCTTCAATCACAAAGAGCTGCAGATGCAATAAATGTATCAATAACAGAAATGATCCATATGCTGACTAAATTGTTATGTGGAAAATAAACAAACCTCTGGATGACTAGCCACAAAATCGTCTAGCTTCCCATAATGCTTCTTATAGTCATGCCAGTGAAGAGGAGCCAACATTTTCCCTAGCCTATTTGGTAGCTGAGGAAAAATTGCACATGAATCAGAAAATGTTCCACTAAACATACAAAACATATAATTCCCATAAGGTCATGGGAAAATGCTCAACAACTTGAAGATGGCAAGTAACTCACAGTTGAACTAATCCTGATTCGGCCATCAGGTCCAGCAGGAACTGCACGAACAATGCAAGCCAAAAGGGATCTCTCATCTAGGAGGGCAGGCTCCTTTGGTATGCAAGGTAGTAGTGAACCCAAACCACCACCCGCAGATGTAAGTGTGTCAGCCTGATTCACAACATTAGAAGTGAACTCTGCTGCACTATGTTTGAAGTGGATCTGGGTAGTTGATGCAGCAAAATTTGAAGTTTTATGCTGCTGCCTAGGTACATGCTCCTCGGACTGCTTGCCAGATACAACTTTCTCATCCTGGTTGCATGTACAGCATGCATGATATGAGATGCTTACATAGTAAATGGAAATTTAGGAAGAAAAGCAGTAAATTAGAAACCTTCAATTCAGTTTTTTGCTCTTGATGTTCAAACTTTCCGGTAGGGGTGACATTTGGAGATGAATCCTGGGCTTTTTGCTGCTCATTGTAAACTAAATGTTCGGTTACATTGGATTCCATAACCTGTAAACAGTTTTTTTGTAGAACAAATCAGATTAACAGGGTTAAGTTCAACAAAAAGAAACAAATAATAAGCAAAAAGACAACCTTTGGTTCATGAGTTGATTCGAAAACCACACTCGTGGAACGTTGTTGTTGCTTCCCATGGGTTGTAAGGTGTTCTTGATGGGTTATTTGAGAATTCTTAGAAGAAAGCTCATCGTTATTACTAACATCTGGTTGTAACGCATTCTCGTCTGATTGGGATGGCTGATAGTTTGTTTCATCTGATGTTTGTGAGGCATTTTGTGCTTCCTAAACGATACAAAATTATTTCCAAATCAGAAGGTGTCACATTGTCAGCAAAATTATGATACACCAAGCAAAGTGCTTCAAGAGTATAATTACCTGTTGATTGGGCCAGCTTAGGTTTGGTTGAATTGTAGACTGTGACTGAAAACTACCGAATTGAGGAGCACCAGAGTTGGGCAATGCTAAAGATTGAGGTATACCTTGAGGATGCATCATATAAGAATGCATCCCAGCCATCTGTCCAGAAGGAAGAAAGCCACCTATTCCCAATAGTGAAGATGGAGCAACAGGTACAGCAGAGGCGCTATTTCCCTGGAAGTAATAAGGGTAAAACCTCTCAAGAATGTTTCTTGACGAGAATGAAATAGAAGGGTCCACACAATTCAACAAGATATAGTATTGCTGAAATAGAAGGGAGAACAGATCACCTAAAGACACGCTAACACAACAAATAGACATAACTGAAATGCCACACAACACTATTTGCAATACACTATAACAAAGTCACCCAGCAAATATTGAACAATATGTTTTGCATCTTCCAATGATAGCCACCATAACTGTTTATAGAAGTTACTCAAAATCAATAATACCTTTACAGAACCATCATCACTTCCATTATTTTTCAGTGACTGACTGCTGTCTGTTGTTGCATTACCATTTGTAGCCATGTTGTTCCTTTTGCTTTGAACCAAGGATGATTCAGCTGAGCCCTCCTGAGCAGCTTGTGAACCATCTTTTTGTACTCCAGTCCGTTCTCTTAACTCAGTTAGTTCTAGCTGAAGTTGTTGTATTGTATGCAGAAAACCCCGTTGCATTTCAACATACTGGGGAAGAACAAGAGGAGGTAGTGAAGAGTATGCTAATATGACTATATGAGTATATGACACAGTGAATATTGATGAAATACGAAAGCACAATAATTTAATAGAAGCCCCAAGCCCCAAAGCATTCATGAATAACAGAAAGAAAAGGCATCTACTGAACTAAACAACTTACCTGTTGCTGGAAACTAATCCAATATTGATTAAATTGTTCAGTACGCTCACGTAACTCAGCTTGCAGGGACTGAGACTGTAAAACATCCATTTCTTGAACTCGTGCCACCCAAGCATGAGCTTCCCTCAACTGTTCATCTTTGTAAAGAATGTTCTCTTGAGCAACCCTATGCTGGAAAAATAAAATGTTCATTGGTGAGTGGCTGAATGCTAAAGTAGTAAAGTGTGTTACAAGCATTTTGAATTTGAGCAGGCAATCTTGCAACAATACTGAGCATTCATGAAGAAATTTATCCACGAACAAATAACCCTTTCATTGCTAAGGCATGGATACAAAGAACTAATGCAACACAAATAATGCATGAGATTCTCTCTTAAGACAAGATAGTTTTGTACCAACAAAGAAATACTGAGAAACCATGCCATTAGGATTTAGGAAGGAAATTGAAATATTGGGAAGTCGAAAGTACCTAATTTACAACATTCAGTACATTTTATTAGGATATTACTGCAGTGCATTCATTAAGGGACTAATTTGAAACTCACATTCGTTTTAAGACTACATATTAATGATTTAAAAGTTGTAACAGCTCTTCATGAGATAGTGCAAATTAGGATACTGTTATCCGTACACTGTAGGTAAAAATGTTATGGGTTTTAATGAAGTGGGAGCTTAACCACATAATGCATAGACCATCTAAAATATAATGAAAAAAGATAGGGCTAGAGAAGAATACTTGTTCCTCTAATGCGAGAAATTGACTTTCTTTTTCTCGCAGATGCTCTTGGAGATCATGAATTTGTTTAAGATGTTGGCCTCTTTCAGCTTCAGAATTGTCACGTTCCCTTCTGCACAAAATAAGAAAACATCAAGCATAAATTCTAGTTTTTACAATCAAACTTTTGATCAAGAGAGCAAAAATAGCACTTGTCACAGATTGCGAACTAAAAAGGTATACAAAATGCTTGCTCCACAACAAAATTATATTTTGGCCATGCATGTCAAGCTGTCAACCCATGCATGAATAGGTAATGATATGTTGTGGTCCTTTGGGTCAAAAAATAAGAGATCCAGCGAGGTAGCTTAGCACAAAAGCAGTCCATAGAGCAAATTGATACTTCCCATTTATGGTCCAGCACTCTGGATGTTGCTTGCAAGTTTAAATGAGTGCAATTTCTCAACTGTATTACTAACTTCTGAAATATGGTTCCATGCTGCAAGATACTAGAAACAGCAATAGTACCTGACAGTTGCAAGCTCCTTGGTCTGTTCTCTAAGAAGATCCTGATTTGCCCACACCTGCCAAAAAGAATCAAAGACGACAATAGAGATAATCACTTCTCAATCTCTCATTGTGAATAGTGCAAAACTAACAGGAAAGACCACTAACTGTTTGATGGTCAATCTTCAAAGCATCCAATTCCCTATCCTTATCATCCAATTTCACTTCCAGCTCAAGAATGTATTTCTCCCTTTCATGCAGTTGTTCCTGTTCAATACGGACATCAGTTTTTTTTCCCAAACAAGGGCAAAACAATCTGCACATCAATCGTATTACCATATAGACAAGATGTTATATAGACAAGGGCAAAACAATCTGCACATCAATTGTATTACCATAGACAAGATGCTCTAGGTGTAACTGAAATGACTTAAGGTAACTAGCAAGGCAATGTGCAGATGAAATCAAACCATAAGGCCAGACAATTTCACTAGGAGCTACCTGCATCTTATCATTGTAGCAATAGTCAACCAACAATGGTGCATCACATAAGTACATAACTATGAGCATTAGCTACCATTCAACTTTGTTGATCAGCGGATAACCATGTAACCACAGAGCAAGACAAGATTATCAATGCATAAATTTAGCACAGCATAAAGACCTATTTCATTCTGTAAGCAACCAGAAATTAAGCTCAAAAGGACTCCTACTGAGCTGCACTATATCCGCCAACATAAGGCAGTACTCAACCACTTTGAAAAAACAATATAACACATAATTACTTCCATTTCAAAACTATAACGCCACCACCAAAGGTGGTACCTACTGTCTGCCCATCATGCCTACCAAAATTATCAATAAATGTAGTACTTCCCAAGCAACCAATAACAGTACAGACTACAGACGATCAATGAGTTATTTCTACTATTCCTTCAACCTGGTGAGTAGGGAAACACCAAACACACGAAAGCAAAAGCAAAAGAATCGACCTTGAGCTTGGCCACAGCTGCTACATGTTCCTTGGCAGCTGCCTCGAAGCTGTGCTGCGCCTCTACGATCTGTGGGTGCGCGATGGCCTGCGCGCGCAGCTCAATCTCGACCTGCTGCAGCTCCTCCCGCTGCCGCACGACGCTCTGCAGGCGCTGCTGCAGGATGTCCTCGCTGAGCCCCCCGCTCCCGTCGATGGTGATCGAGCAGAAGCCCTCCAGCCCTCCCGCCCCGTCCTGCACCAAAACCCAATCCCCCACCGTTACAAACCACGTCACGCATCAATCACCGAGCGGTGGAAGCAAGCACGCACCTCGTAGATGACTCTGTCCTCGGACTGCCCCATCTTCGCGGGCTCCGCGGCATCCTAAACACCAAAACAACAACACGGGAGACGCGAAGTGAGTACGATAGCAGGAACGGATGGTGGTGGGGAAGGGTTTTATCGTGTGGAGGGTGAGAAGCAGCGGGACGACCTCGGCGCCATTGGTGCGGAGGGGGCCGTCGGGGACGGCGCGCCACTCCTTGCGCGCCGCCGCGGCCTCCATCTCGCGGGATCGGGATCCGGCGGCGGCTAGGGTTTTGGTTCCGCGCCTCGGATCGCGAGGAGGAGAAAGTGACCGCGCGCGAGGACGAGGAGGGGGCCCTGGCTAGGGTCTACGCGCGCGGCGGAGGCGGCGATCGGAGAGCGGAAGCGGAAAATTTTGGGGGATTTCTGCGGGGGCGTGCGATTTGGGGAAGGAGATGGAGATGGAGAGAGAGAGAGAGAGAGAGAGAGAGAGAGAGAGAGAGTGTGTGTGTGTGTGTACGGAAGCAGCGGATGTTGAGGTGAGGAGAGGGATTTGGTCGGGTGAGCCGGTCAGGCCGGTCAACGAGTCCCCGCGGCCCGTGGCTGGGTTGGGAAAACTTCCAAATGTTGCATGATTGCATCGTCATTCGTGTGCAATGGAAGATACTTTTGTCGGGTGTTTGTATTTCTGTGTGAGGATTACCGTAGCAGCAATGGAAGATCTTGCTAGGAGTTATTTTGTTTCATGCAATAGTTTGTTTGCAATTTCTATATTTTACTGTATCCAAGAAAAGTATATCAAGCTGTTGGATCATGCATGTAATGCGAGGATATTTGCGTTGTAATATTACGGTATGTGGATATTTACCTAAACTCAGTCCGAATAGATTACTCTGATCTCAGTGTTCTAGTAGATTACTTTGTCTCTTCCTTGATTTGAAAGAAAGGCTCCACTTCTTGGCTATATATTGTACATACACGTAGGAATCACGTATTCACCAATCAATAAAGTTGAGAGACTACCAGACTACATTGTGTGTGCTCCTTTATTTCTCATTCTTTCATGATTGTTCGTTGGCAACGCGATCTCGATCCTACAACACGTTATTGACATAATAACGCTCTCACTAAGGCCTTCTGGTATATTGTCGATTATCGATCTATTTCAATTCAATTCATAGTGTTTATTTGGCTCTCCATTTTCCATCTAACCCTAAATGAGTGCCTTCCGCATTAAAAATCTTTGCTTACCGCAAAACCAATCTGCCTATCGCAAGGTAACTAACGAAGTCGATGGCTTTGCCCCCCTATGGCAACAGTTGGACTGCACCAACAGCGTTGCCTACACTTGCATGCATCGTCGCCCGCGGTCATGTGGATCGAACCTCGTCGGTTGTCGCCTTCCGTGCCGCCATCGTTTGATCCACCAGCCATTACCATCTGCACTACCACTAGGACCCAAACTGACGCACGGCTTCGCCGCTGATTGACGCTATCAACTTGGGGATGCTATTATCAGTGCATGCTACAACGCGCTAGGTGCAAACAGCCATCGCACCGCCATCCACGTGCACCCCAAGGTCTACTGCATCATTGTTGTCACCATACCATCCGTGTCGTGTCGGGACATCGCCAAAGAGCTTACCGAGATGCGCCACACCATCATTGTCATCACGTCCCTCATGCGCCACCACCGCAGTCGCCACGTCGTGTCACCTGCGAGAGCCGCCACAGCCGAGAGAGCCACCTAGGGTTAGGGTAACCCTAGAGTCGGCCTTTGAATCGACTCCACATTAGCCGAGGAACCCACGTGGACCGGATCGGGCCCAATCGCGGCTCAGTTGGGCATAAGTACGTGCCGATCATCAATATTTTGCTGTTAGGCCCTTAGGTTTTCATGTATTTGTGGGGGAGAAAATTTTGCAGATTAGACCCCAAATCTTTTAGGTTTTCGATCCAAGGGTTTCCTCTCATGGAAATCTTGCAATTGAAACCCTGGAAGAGTTTGGTTTTATTATTTTAGTCTTTTGAAGCTTTATTAATTACTAGAAATTGTTTTCTATGCTTAGAAAATTAGTAGAAAATTGCTAGAAATTGCTATATTGTTGTACTTGCGTGTTTTGGCTGATGTGACCTATTTATGAGCCAATTACTAATTGTTGCATTACAATTGTGTTGGCAACATGACTGGTACGAGGATTGTGCCAAAAAGGGGATTCATATAATTGTGCCATGACTGCTTCAACTACCTTTACTAATCGTTGGAAGTCAAGGATCACCTCATAGCTAGGTATATGCATTCCATCCTAAATAGGGGAGGATATGCATCTGCTGCAAACAAAGCATGGGTCCTTATTCGTATCAGGAACCACCGATGGGTTGAACTAAGCTTGTAGCTCATAACCATTAGGGACCCTTGTAATCTCTGGGAAGCCTTAAAGGAATGTTTTGATAACCTACAGAGGAGGCGTCTTTGCCTTAAGGCTTTCAACACTCGGGAAACATTGGATATGCGGGCTTACAATTATGTATCCGCATTCAACCTGAACCTTGTGAGCACTGTCAATGTTCTAAGTATGCTCGGAACAAACATAACAGAAGATGATAAGTTTGAGTGTGCTATCTCAACCCTCCTGGTAGCAATGATTATTGTTGCAACAATTCAATGGGAAAGGTAGATTAAGTATAACATCATGCTAGGTTCTCTCCTTGACATGGAGAGAAAGGGTGGTCCAGCTAGGTACACCAATGGGGAGGTTTCTCCCTCATAGCACAACATGGTAGAAAAACAAGCACAACTTCATGAGAAGAGGTTGTAGGGGTGGTCGCAAATCAAGGAGAGTTCAGAGTTCTCTAGACTACACCCCTGCAGGTGAAGACAGTGAAAGAAAGCCTAGTTAAGGTTGGGACATAGCAATTGTGCCTCTCCCAAAGTTATCCCCTAAATGTTAAGAGTCAGTTCATGAAAATTTTAGGATAGTGTTACAATATAAAACACCTAGTTTTTATCTTAAGAGTTAACAATTAGGAATTAAAGACTGTAATCTCTAGTTCAATAACATTTTCCCAATTTATGTGCGTAATTTGTCTTGCATTTATTTTTATGCAATGTTTTAATTCATGGAAATTATATTTTCTTCTTATATAATAAGTACAATCAATGGAAGATGAATAAGAAATCTGTCTCATCAATAGGTGCACCATGAATACTATCCTCAAGGGTATGAGATACTTTCAAACTTTGAGCAAGAAAACTGGCAATGTGATAACCATAGCTAGCAACTGTGGTCATATCGCTGGGACTGGAAGAGCTACAGTTGTGTTACAAATTCCCAAAATCAACATGAATCTCATAAGTTTCAAAGATATTCGCTAGAATGGCTTTCACTTGGACACAAAGGAAGAGATTGGTTCAAAATTCCTTCTCGTCACTAAGAGAGCGGATTATAATGAGGAAAATATAGAATAGAGAATCTTCCTAGCTTTCCATCCGAATTGCACTACACATCTATCAAATGTGATAATCAATATGTTGTGATGAATAGAGCCATGTCCTACAGAAGACAAAAGAACGTGTCAATCTCCATGTACAACGCGCAATAGAAATATGAATAAATTTAAAATGCATGCATCGTTACATTGCAAACCATTCTTTTATTGAAACGACAAACATCATTACATAGATCATCTTTACCTTACAAATAATAGTTGTAGGCATCGTCGTATGTGCCATACATTCCCTCTATAACCTTCCTCCTCGCGTCGCCACACCTTAAAAACCGTCTGTGCTATTCTCTTCTACCCCTAAATCTATTTCTGTTTATTGGGTAGCCTCAGGAAATGCTAGCCATACCCTCTGAAACAAGCAGGTCAATATGTACATATATACATCCAATTCACATCTCAATTCATTTCAAAACATAAAACATCCATTTCGCAAATCAATTAATTGAAATGAAAACAAGCAAATATAGTATGAAACATAGTACACATTTTATTTTTATTAAGATTAGAGCCTACCATTACAAAAACAGACAGACAAACAACAAGGAGGAGGAGAACAACAAACAGGTTGCCCATCTAGCTAACACAAGAACAGAGAAAAGCAAAGATCATCTATGCCTAGGCCTTCTCGCCCCTGATGCAGCGCACGAGCTGGATGTCTTTGACGCCCACCATCGTCGGCGTTGATTGAGGCTACCTTGTGCATCGTCTGCTTCGTGGGGCTATTATGGTATGGGTCAAGGAGGAGAAGAAGAACAAGGAGGAGGAGGAGAACAACAAAGAGGAGAACAGAAAGGAGACTAGGTTCTGATGATTATTTATAGGGGAGGGAGTGCGAAATTTTTTGGTGCAGGGACGGAGAGGTGGAGCTACAATCCGTGGGGTGAGGATTGGTGGATTTCTATTGGCTAGGATTGGGTTGAGGAGAATCGATGGGCCCAGCGGTCAGATTATCACAGACGGTTGGTAACTAGAACCGTCTGTGAATTAGAGCACAAAATTTTATATACCGATGCAATATAAACAACTAGTCTGAAAAGATAACATAGCAAAGTTTTATATGGCTTATATATACTCATTTGAAAGGTTTCAATGAGATCTACAACTTTTCAGTTGAAGCAAAATCCAAATTCCGAAAGGAAGACTAAGAAAAAGGGGGAAAAACATAAACCAAAAACTTGCGACGCAGGTTTAGGTCCAAAGATGGCCGATTTTCGGGGTCTTGAAGGGCAACTAGCGCAAGCGGTCATTTTTTGGATCGGGCTCGTCGTTAACTTTCCAACGAGTACAAAAACGTCGAAAACGGACACCGTATGCAAAAGTTATGCTCGTTTTACTGAATGTGTCTCAAAATTGAACCCTACTCGGACTCAGGCGGAAAATTATGAAATTTTGGGGAATTGCAAAGCGGAAACATATCACAGACGATTTTTAATACGAACCGTCTATGATAATCAGCTTATCACATACGGTTTTTAATAAAACCGTCGTGATAATTCAGATATCGCGCAGCGGTTTTAAATAAAACCGTCAGATATCGAATATCGCAGCGGTTCATCGATAAGAACCGCTCGTGATACTCGCTTTTCTCCGACGCCATCAACACGCATTTATGTCCAAATTAAAACCGTCTGTGTTAGTGTCGGTCACATACGGTTTTGTCAA
Organism: Dendrocalamus sinicus; assembly: GCA_036346575.1. NCBI lineage: Eukaryota > Viridiplantae > Streptophyta > Magnoliopsida > Poales > Poaceae > Dendrocalamus > Dendrocalamus sinicus. Next base: position 36,408,748 of record CM070662.1, read on the forward strand.
ACTGTCTGTGTTTTGGCGTCTAGTATTAGCCTTTCTGTAGTAGTGTTGCTTACGCGTGCTACACCGACAGGTCCAGTGCCCGGAGCACCATCATGAGGCCCACGGGCATGTGCTGCGCCGCCGCCTCCTGCCCGACCATAGGTACCTCGAGCTTCTCCTCCAGGCCGAACGCCCATGCGGCGGGGGCTGCAGCAGTGGGTGCGTTCCGGCCGCCGCAGCCAGCTTGGCCTCGACCAGGGAGAAGGCGGATGAGAAGAAGGCGTCGGTCGGGGACTGAGGGGAGCAGGAGGAGAGAAGCGACCCGTTGCTCATCCATTTGAGCTAGTAGTTAGGTAGGTAGGGTCACTTGACTCTTTAGCTAGCTTCCCTTGTATCGATCGCGTATTGCTTGCCAAACATGGCAGACCACTTGTCCACTGGACGAATAAACCAGGCAAGTGGTTGCACCTCTACGTATAAGTCTCGACACACTTGGAATTCGTGCATATATACCTACCTGTTAATTCGGTTTGGGACATTCAGGTTCCGTTTCGGTGAACATTCGGTTTGCTGTTTGTAACGGAATGTTCTAGCACCGGAGTATTCCGATGTTCTATTCTGGACCTTTAAATATTGACAACATTTTAACGTTTAAACTAGAAAGTATGTGTTTACACAAATTAATACACTCATTTAGAGCAAGTCCAATAATAGAGCCAAGTGTTTGGCTATAAGCCAAATTATAAGAGCCAAGTTATACAATAATCTGTTTTCTATTTGTCTACAAAAGATTTCTTTATTATTATGTGGCACCATGTCTCACATTCTCTTTCCTACTCCTCCTCACATACATTTATTATCTGAACCCACCACTGCGTAGGCTCCTGTGTGCAGCTTGTTGCTTGCATGAGAGCCAAGCTCTCCTCTCTCTCCTCTCTTCTCTCCTCCACATCAGCAAAAATGCTGACTAGCTTAGCTATAAGATCATTGTTGTACTTGCTCTTATGCAGTTTGAATTCGAAAACACTTACGGATACATACCCTTAAAGTTGTGCCTCGTTATGTTGTACTAGTAGCTCATTAATTCCAAAATCCAAAGACTTGTGCTGTTGCGCACAGGAATATCTTTACGATATGAAGTGAATGCCAAATATTAATGGAAGGCAAAAATGGTGAGCAAGCAGGCATGTTCTTAGTGTGTGTGTATATATATTAAAATTTGGAATTGTAGCATTTTCCCTCCCTTTTCTCTATGCCATGTGGGGTCCTCTTCTTTTTCTCTTTCTGGTTTCTGCCTTGGACTAAGGGCTCGAACAGAAAAACGAGTTGAACTGGGTTCCTATTTTTCATGCGTGACTACTGCTGCTGCCGCATTGACAAAACAATGCGTTGCTGTCCTGATTTCTATCGGACCAAGGAACGAAATCGACAAGAGACGGTTTTCACTACCGAGCACGCCGAAACGGAATCGTTGAGGGATGTTTTTACAATTGGATCATGTGTGCGCTCTGATACCAATTATTGGCCTTACTCACACATTACACAAATAAACAAAAAAACACATAAGAATTACCTTGGTCACAACTGCAAAGCCAAGTTTTCTAAATTTATGCAGAGTTTTCAGAATTTCTCTATTATCTTGCTCTTATTCTCTTACATACTAGAGTACAGTGCCCTTGCATTTCCAACAGCGTTCTGTGCCACCCCTAGCATAGGACTTCCTAGAATCCCGAGCCCAAAACTAAGAAGGATATACATCTATAACTAATATCAAATACTATCAGCTAGAAGCTCACTGGGAGCCAGCACCGGCGGACAGCGGTGAGTAGTGGGGGCAGCGTCGCGACAGATTGGCAGAGAGGAGGTGGGGGCGGTGCCGCATTACTGCGTGCCGAGGCGGAGAGGAGGCGGCGAGGGCGGGCAGTGCCGTGCCACCGCGGGCCGAGGTGGAGAGGAGGCGCCGAGGCGGGGGGTCACGGCGAAGAGGAGGCATGGGGGCGGCGTCGCGGCGGAGATCTGCTGAGGAGGTGAGGAGCAACGTCGCGGTGGCCAGCGGACTCGGCGGAGAGGAGGCGGGGGCTGGGGGCAGTGCTATGGCGGAGATTCGGTGGGGCCGCGGGGGATGGTGCCACGACGGAGAAGAGGCGGGGCGAGGTAGAGAGGAGGCAGGGGGTGGCGATGTAGCTTGGGGGGGACAGGGGGAGAGGATGCGGGGGGGCTGGGGGCGGCGGAGTTGCGCGTCACGGAGAGGCGACTGGAGGCGTTGCGACTCGCGAGACAAGAGGGGCGGTCCGTGCCTCCGCGACTTAGGGTAGGCCAGCCGCTGCGCTTCGCTCATTGGGCCACTTCGCTCTGCTGGGCTGGTTGCTGGCTAGGAATAGTGTCAAGCCAGCCGGAAATAGTCTCGGGTTGGCCAATAAACCTCAGGCCTGTCTACTGTACAATATTTTTTAAAATATACTTACTAAAATTTTTCATTACCATTTTCTCTAGGCCTTGAGCCGTTGTTCAAACATTCTGGGGTCCATCTCCAACGCAATACATTGGAGCGATTGATTCGAACAGAAATATGGCAGGTATGGCCATCGCGATGTGAAACCTTGGTTGATCCTCCAGGTATCACGGAAGAGAAGAAACTTTCTCCTGTTGACCTTGGATTGGATAGTTTACAATCAAATTCCACTCTTATATTATGTTTTTTAGTGTCAATTATTTATGTTGCTTCCTTTTATCTATTTTGTACCAACACAAGGGGCGGAGATGGGCCTCGGGCCGGTTGGGCAACGGCCCGAAGCCCAGAGAAAATAGTAGTGAAAAATTTTAGTAAGTGTATCCAAAAAATATTGCACAATAGACTGGCCCGAGGCTTATTGGCCGGCCCGACACTATTTCCGACCGGCCCGACACTATTCCCAGCCAGCAGCCAGCCCAGCAGAGTGAAGCGACCCAATGAGCAAAGCGCAGTGGGCGCCCTACCCTGCCGCGGAGGTGTGGACCGCCCCTCCTGTCTTGCGAGTCGCGACGCCTCCAGCCGCCTCTCCGCGATGCGCGACTCCACCGCCCCAAGCCCCCACTGCATCCTCTCCCCCTGTCCCCCACGACGCCGCATCGCTGCCCCCGCCTCCTCTCCGTCGCGGCACCATCCCCCGCGGCCTCACCGGATCTCCGCCACAGCACCGCCCCCGGCCCCCTGCCTCCTCTCTGCCGAGTCCACCGGCCGCCATGACGCCGCCGCCTCTCGGCGGATCTCCGCTGCGACGCCGCCGCGCGCCGCGGCCGGCGGCAGCACACCCCGCCTCAGCGCCTCCTCTCCGATCTCGCCCGGCTGCGGCGCGCGCACCGCCTACCCCTCGGTACTTCCTCTCTGCCTCGGCCCGCGGCAGTGCAGCACTGCCCCTGCCTCCTCTCCACCAATCCGCCGCGATGCCGCCCCCACTGCTCACCGCCGGTGCTGGCTCCTGGTGAGCTTCTAGCTTTTAGCTGATAGTATTTGATATTAGTTATGGACTTATATCTTTCTTAGTTTTGGATCCGAAGCTCTGAAAAATCCTGGCTCCGCCACTGACCAACACAGCTATTAATGGAAGGATGCTAGTACCGGACAGCATGTTGGGTATAACCAAAAGCCTGACGTCTTTTGGTTCGGATGGGAATATTCTTATGTTGTCCTTGCACATTACTTAATTGACATGCTTTTGTAATTTTTGGTTTGCTTCACGCCTTTAGATTCGGATGGAAATATTTTTACGATGCTCTTCATTTTGCGCATTACTTACTTGACATGCTCTTGTCATTTTTTTTGGCGCTCCCATAAACAGGGGCACTGTTCGTTACGCTACTGTCCACGCGCACCTAGGAACTGGAACTTGGAGAGATGACGACCTACCTTGGCAAGGATACCAGGTTAATTTAGTTTGATGCTTGAATTCCTTTTGCTCTTATTCCTTCTTTTTTTTTGTCCCATTCTTAATTTAGGGAGACAACAAAGGTTTTCCTGTCTGCAGGAAAATGATGGCGACGTCTCCAAAAACTTCGTGCGGCAATCGGGGTTGGCCGGACCTCCCTAGACCTCCGCCACCTCGCCGATGGAGGGAGGTGAGTGCATACAGGTCAGATGATAGAATTATACCATCTTATTTCTTAATTTCCATGCACGATCCCTGTTCCCTGTTCATATTTTGTCTGATTCAGTGCTGTTTATATTTCATCCCGCTAATAATTTATAGGCTTATTGAGAACAATGCTACAGATATCGCAGACAGGGTTCTTGCATTTTATTCTACCTTTCTTGCCTTCCACCCACTAAGGTTTACATTTGTGCGTGATGTCCTTGCATATTTTTATGATCATCTTCCAAACAAGCTATTTGTTAGGATCCTCAGCGTACTGGGTGTTAGCACCAAGGTAAACTCCTATTTCCTTGCTCTTTTTATGGGAATTCTTTCTACCCGTCTGATTTAATTCCTACTAATGGCAAGCATTTTACAAACTCCTTTGCTCGATATTTAGGGTCCTCAAATTCTTCTATTTGCCCACCACCAGAATACTTTGCCAACCTTTTGCTAGGCCTTGTTAATAATGTCATACCTCCTTTTAGTAGCAAGTCCAGATCAAACCCAGCAGAATTTACCGACAATACAGCACGCCCAACGTTCAACAAGCCTCATGCATCTTTGCAAGATGGTGGAATTAGTAACTACGATGGTCAGAGGGCATTTTATCAAAATCAGGATCCTGGGTTATATACATAGCTTGTTTTGGAAACATCAGCTATTGAGTTTTTGTTAGATCATGTGGCTAGATCTAGGATATTTTGGTGATGAATAATTGACAATGGTTAATTTGTGATGATGAATATTTGATAATATTGCTTATCGATGTTATGCGAGACGTGTGACGTGTGTGGACTGATGATTGGTAAAATTGGGATGAACTTGTGTCGGAAAAATATTCTTTGGTCTTTGCATTTGCAGGTTGAGCATAGAGGCGATTATGGTCGGTGACGAGGTGGACTGGGACTAGAATGGGAGATCCGAGGTTTAGACGGTCAAGTAGATCACGAGATGGTCGGGCTCATACTTAGGGCGCATGGAGATCAGAGATGGATGATACACATTGGAGCTACGGAGGTGCGATCCTGAAGGCTTCGACACATGATATATTAGAAAAGTTGAAATTTTAGAAAACCTATGTTAGAAAGGGTTTCAGGTCTCGTGAAAAGTAGTAGGCCGAAAGCCTGGAAGGCTTAGATCAAGTTGGATGAGTTATATTAGGGTTTTGAGTAGAGATTGAATAGGTGTGATAGGAAACTACATATACATATACATATATATATATATATATATATATATATATATATATATATATATATATATATATATATATATATATATATATATATATATATATATATATATATATATATATATATATATATATATATATATATATATATATATATATAGGAACGTATCCAGTGCTAATAGACTTTTCGGTGCTAACATGCTAAAACCGCTCAGAGCGTTAGATCCGCCTCCAACGGCCTAGATTCTTAAGGGTGGAAGCACCAAACCACTTATGCAATTTTGCCAAAATCCCTTGCCTCCCGTCTTCTTTTTTTTTTTCCACCCCCGCTAACTCCTTCGAGCCTCGCCTCCGTCCCTCTCGCCGGTCACCTCCTTGGCGCGGCTGGCTGGCGGACCATGAGCGACGCCACCCGGCCTCTGCCCGCCCCCAGCATCCCGTCCGGCTCGACCTCGGCGACTCAGGCCACCACGCCTCCCCGCCGTCATGCTGTCCGCCACCTCGCCGCCGCCGCACAAAGAAGAAGACGTCTACCGCCCCATGGCGTGGAACGGCGGGGTCGTCGTGCTCCCAATGCCGCCGGTGCCGTCGTCTCCGCCGCAGCCTCCTCCCCCGGCGACGTCCCTCTCGCTCGCTCTCGGCCGGCCGATTAGTCCGATCCATCTCCGTCGAGGCCACCCCGACGGCGCCCCACCGCCTCTCCTCAGATACCGGCTCCAGCGTCTCAGATGCCGCCACAGCCGCCCATGCCGTTCCAGCTTCAAAATATCGTGCCGCCGCGCCCGCCGGCGCCGTTCAGCGCCGCGTTCTCAGCGATGATACAGGAGATGATCCGGATCGGCGCGGGGAGACGGCACGCGCAGGGTGACGGCGCTAATTGGCGCAGGCGGACGGGAGGCGCGAATCTAGAGGTCGCCGGTCGCAGCCCCTCGCCCTAACACGTTCTTCCCTCGCCGCTTCCACCATGCACAAGCAGCAACCATGGTGCCGCCGGAGCTGATGGACGAGCTCGTCGCTGAGATCCTCCTCCGCCTCTCTCCGGACGACCTGGTGTGCCTCCTCCGCGCCACCCTCGCCTGCAAGCCATGGCGCCGCCTCTCCGACGCGGCTTCCTCCGCAACTGGGCGAATCCTGCGAGCACTTCACCGTCTTCGTCCCCACCTCCACGTTCGCCGCGCGACCGGCCGCGGAACGGTATGCGCTCGAAGGAGTTAGGCGGGGCTGGAAAAAAAGAAGATGAGGAGGCAGGGGATTTTGGCAAAATTGCATAGTGATTTGATGCTTCCACCCTCAAGAATCTGGGCCGTTGGGGCAGATCTAACACTTTGAGCGGTTTTAGCATGTGAGAAAATTACGGAGGCGGTGGCTGCATGCATGTATACAAGATGGGTTGATGGATAGTTGGGTCTGCATGCATAGTTGATGGAAAAATTACGGTGGCTGCATGCATGTATACAAGATGAGTTGATGGATAGTTGGGTCTGCATGCATAGTTGACGGAAAAATTACGGTGGCGTTGCATTGAGCGACTCAGATTGATTAAGAGTGGTGCCGTGGTTTTTGGTGAGCAGAGCTATCTCTCATGGATGGATAATTATTTGGCCAAGACTCGTTGATGATAGCGAGCGGCGTGGCGTCGTATAGAAGGAAAAGAAGTGGTGTACGACGGCTGTGTTTGATCGATCAGAAACGCGAGTGCTGACTGTGTTGCATGGCGTAATAGGCAAGCACTTTTACGTCGTGTTGATTGGAGAGGCGAGCGGCGGCGGCACGTACAACGGTCATTAAGAGGCCGTCTATTTGATGCCACCTCAGCTAAGTTAGTCGACGTGGACACGATTAATTGAGGAGAGAGGGAGAGACCGTCGTCTCACCAGATGACGGTACAGGCTCGTGCTCCCATACAAAAATCGACACCCTGACACCGTTGTATTCATACGTGATCAAGGTTTCATACATGTATTAATCAATTTACAGACAATCGAATAGACGACCCATTGTATAAACTGTCTGTTTAGCTGTCTCTATGTAAATTCCCAAGAACTTGCAGACAGCACCCTGTCTGTGGGTTGTACATGCCCAAGGCCTCGCTCGTTTCAGTTTTAGTTTTTGACTTCTGATTTATTTTTTACTATCATAAATTTTGTTTTTTCTGAACTTTTGGCTTTTTTAACTTTTTTGCCAGTTCTTTTTTTCCCGTATTTGTTTGCGGTGCCCGTGATGAGCTAGTATATTTTTTATTTTTAAATTTAATTACGCTAAATAAGTCATCTTCAGTTACAGTAAAATTTCAGCCGCTACAGTGCAATTTCAGCCCAACGGACTGGGGGTCTTATTCCATCGAAGTAGCGTAGGCGGATGTGTTTTCGTTTTTCTCGCTGGCGAGTAGCTATTGTGCGGCGGCCGTGACTTGGACTGGATAGTTGTGAGCGGTGGCCGAGAGATCGGTGGAATAAAAAAAATCTAGAGCATATGGTAAAATATTGTTTTTATTTATTTTTGCTGTCTTTTGCTTTTGTGTTTTCGCAGAGTTAGCAAACTGAAAAATCAGAAGATATTAAATTTTTTTAAAAAATTTTTAAAACAAATTATAATTATTCATCTCTCCTCTAATCGTTATTGACAATCCTACTGCTTCTCTCACTTTCTGTGCCAGCTTCTCAAATAGTGCCTTGACGCGGATATCAACTTCAATTTGAACGATTATGAGGACGAAGCAGGTTTGTCCAACTACAGTGTGCCATGTGTGGTTTTTTACGTTTTGACTGGGCATTTTCGGTGTGACGGCTCCCCATTGAGTGGAACATGCGCTCATGTGTGGAAATTATTGAAATACGTACTGTGGTCACCCTATAGTATAGCTCATTAGCTCTAGATGATTGCAACGTCCCTTTGCGGAATTAGGGTTCAGAAAAAGTAAAATCGAGCTAATGTTAAGTTGCTAACCACATAACAGACATTTCTAGTTAAATCGCCTTTTCAGTTAGTTTGCCTCTTCACTTTATTTTTTTCTTTTTTAGCTTATATTGGCCTAGAACTTCCCACTACGATAAACATAAGCTGTAAATGCAAATCCTTATTAATTAGCTTTTGGGGGCATGCCACAAGTCTTCGATTGAACGTTTGATATGTTATGATTGAAAATTCGCCACAGTTTCTGTGAGTTATCTAAATAACTAAGTATCTAAGATAATGCGACTTCTAGCCTAGAAGCTCTATTAGCTGTTGTAAGAAAGGAATCTAGTTAGGGAAAACACACTAAGAGTTGCCCTTGTGAATTTGTTTCCCAATCATCCTACATAATGATTTGGTTATGCAATAAGCAATGTGAGCTTAGGAATTACAGAGCAAAGATGCTGATCAGCTGAATTCAGTTTGGCTGAATGATTACAGACATGCTGATATAAGTTTACCATTGGCATAATTCTAGCTGTGGTAGGAATTACAGAGCAAAGATGTTGGTACTGTTGATACGTAGGTGCAGCAGGGAGCAGTAGACACAGTACCTAGCATGTCCCCTTGATTTTGCCTCCATGCACTTTTCGATACGTAGAGATCAACGAACAGTGGACATTGGCAACAGTACAGTCTCCTATTGCTTACACAGTTACACTTTCTACTGATTGCAACTTTCAGATGCTAAAAGTGGGTTTTTTAGGCTGATGGTTTATGCCTGATGATTACATCACTGTGATTTCTGGCTGTTTACAAGAGGTAGTACACATAGAAAAATAATTGCATATGATTTTAACTGGTACAGCTGAGCTCAATACACTTTTTACTATAATCTTCCTATTGATTCTGTATTAAAAAACACATCATTTAAAAATTAATTACTATAAATAATACGAGCATAAGTCACAAATAAACCAAAACGAACTGCATGGATGGCTTGATTCTCTGGAGATCTGGGGGAGTTATTATAAGGTAATCCATCCATTAAAATTCTATTATGGCCGAAGGAATTCCAAGCTTCTCAGCCAATCAGTACACTCCCTATCCTCGCCGATCTGCGCGTGCCGCCGTTGCCTCCTATGCGTGACTCCTGCCGGAAGGCTACGTCCTTGCTAGGGCTGTGCATAAAAAATCGAACCGAAAAAATCGTACCAAAAAACAGAACCGAACTGGTCAACTCGGTTTGATCGGTTTTCGGTATTCGGTTCGGTTTTTATATTTTAGGCTTTTTTGGTGTTCGGTTTTTTCGGGAAAAACCGACTGAAAACCGAAATAACCGAAACTTCCCCTGCACTTCGGGAATTCTTTCCTGGAGAAACGAGCACGTTGCAGACCGTGAATGCAAGCGATTACTCGCAACTAGGAAAGCGCTACTGTGCCACCCGGCAATGTGAATATGTGATGATTCAGTGCAGTTCATGCAAATAATGTACCAGATGCCGCATCGACGAAGTTGCCGTTGATGAGGAGCTGGTTGTACTTCACTTCCACCGGGGGTTGGATTGGCTGGTCCGTGGCCGCGGCGGCAGTGGCCGCGGCGGCAGTGGCCGGTGCAGTGCTCAACCTGTGAAGGCTTCCTGGCAGCAAGTGCCGTGCTTTGTCTGTAGGCAGAGCATGTTCACTTGTTCAGTGCAGTTAGAATTTTTGACTACATGTATCACAAACTGCCTTTGAAGGCACTCCAAATATACCAGAAATTTAACAAATGTATTGGAGAAAATTTCTTGCTGTTTCATAAGTACAACCGGTCTTTATGCCAATTGCCAAACCTATATAAGGAGATTAGGAGTAACTGAACATAGCCAAGTTTGTCTGCCTCCGTGGTGACGGCTCGTAGTACATATTGTAGGACCGAAATGGCGACAGAGGGGGGGTGAATGTCGTTCTAAAAAAAACGCCCCCGAGAATTCGTACACAGAAATTGCAGAAACAGAGTAACTCACAGAAAAATAATTATGCTGAAACTTGGAACGCATGCGATACCCAAAAATCCAGCATAAATCAGAGACCAGCCAGTAAAAATTTCAACTGAAAATACCGCTGTTTGAACCACATGCAAAATTGTCAAAGATAGCACCAAAAAGAAAATAAATAGCTACCTCTTGCCATTGGGACCTGCTGCTGCAAGTAAAGAGAAATGGGACATGTTCCCAGCCGAACAAGACTTGAGCACTCCCAACCGAAAGAAGGAAAAGTGATTTACTGCAGCCTTTCCGAAAGAGATCAATACAGAGAGTAAAAATGCAGCTCATGAGTAATATCCTGCTGGCCAAATGTAACAAATTATGTGTGCATTCTTGCCGCAAGGAGCTGTTCAATGCATGCCACATGCATCAATTTATCTCTAGTCGAGAGACAGTAAACAAGCAGTTTTTTCAGAAAAGCAACAAGGAGATTTTGTCAAAAACATGTGGAGGAGATAAAAGAAGTAAGTCACTTCAAGGGAAAACTTCAAGGATCTATTCCAAACACTTTTGAGAGACCAAATAACATGGGAAATCAACTGAAGGCTTAGAAATTCAGATTATGCCCACAACCTGAAAATACAGGAGCTGAAAATACAATCTCGAATTCTCCCAAACCCTTGATCCTTTGACACTGAAAATCTGGGCATATAATAGCAATAGCAAGGGACCTCCCAGATCAAATATCAGCTCAAGCCAAGAAAGGGATCAAGAATTAACTCAAAACCCTAGAACTTGAAAAACTTCAGAAGAGAGCACACAAACTCAAATTACTCCTTGGTCTCAAATCTTTGGCACATGAGAGTTTGCACATATGTTAGCAATAGCTCAAAGACATCCCAGACCGAAATCATACCATCTCTTCAAGGGAAACCAAGTTCTCTCCAAACCCTAGAATGAGAAATCAAGAACAGAGGAGGCCAAAATGAAATATGAGAATCAAACTCGGTTTGCTCTTGGGATTAAATAGCCAAATGGCTTTTGAGCATCACCCATGTCATAGCAACCCATTTTGGCACTCCCAACAAGCAAGAACTCAAAAGACGAAAATCAAGAAATATTGCAAAAGAGGAAAATGAAGAATGTGGCTACGACTGAGAGAATGCAAACTTCAGATTTTCATTTCTTGAATCACAGGGAATACAAAGGAGTCCCGATACGCATGGACATTAGACCCATGGATGATTACAAGGTGGTTCAACTCTACCTCTCCCTCTCCATCTCAAGAACATAACCCATGAATGATTGAGGAGGAAGAACACACACCAACACCCTCACCTAGAAACCATCGTAGAGACACAAAGACACAGGGGGAGCACACCCTGCTGCTACCAACTCACACCAACTAAAGAGCTAAAGGAAACATTCTTCCCAAAGCCTCTTTTGACTAGTGTAAACCCTATTTCCCTCCAAAATGCTCAAGTGGGCATGCAGCCCCTCAATCCTTTATATAGCCCACGGCTAACGGGTCTCCACCCCGTTACGCCCGCTAAGTCCAACGGAGCCCGCTCCCGCTTGTGCAGCCACGCGAATTTCCCGATCGCCTCGTGCACCTTCCGGAAGCTTCCGCGCTCCTTGCCTCACACGCCGCAACCACCTCGAGTCCACGCCGTCTTCGACACATCCCGACCGTTCGACCTCGCCACTGCGCCTAGTCCGGTCCACCGTGTCTCGCCACGACTTCGCCTCAACGTCCCGCACCACGGACAAGAAACACGTCAAATAGCACCGCCGATACATGAAAGCGTAAATAACATCATACTTACCATCAAGAAGTCCAAACTCGCCGAATCATCGAATATGCAACCTAACCCTATACGACCAAGTTTGACCTAACGACCGAGTCCGTCGCACCACGCACGACTAGACTCGACACAACTCAAACCAAACTCGACTAGCAAAACCAAGGTCAATTACTCATCATACACATGTGGTCACCTCCACATGGTTCATCAATCTCCCCCTTGATTAGTATATTGACAAACCCCGAAAAAGCGCAAAGAAGAGTTTGAGTTTGACAAATCCAACATGGTCCAAAGAAGGGAATGAAACAAATGACCATGTCGACAAAAGGAACACTAGAGCAACAAAAGAAAGAACAAATTGTTCTCCAAAGCTCTAAAATGATCCCAACTAGCTTTTTCTACTCTATTCTCCCCCTTTTGGCAATAAACACATCAAGAATGCAAAGGCGAGAAAATGACATGTCAATGAATGAAATGGCTGAAGTTTGATTATTCGAAGCATTTAGAGCCATGAGAATTATCCAATATGACCAACAAGTACTACACCAAGCCATAACTGAATAAACGCTATCTAGATCATGACAACATATATATGAGCCAGCTAGAGCACATATATGACAATCTGAAAATGAGGTGCATTATGTGAGCAAGTCAAGTCATCAAAAAGCAAAGTCTAGCTAGAGACATCCAAGGATGATGCAGGCCATGTCAATAAGCTAAGCGTAACTACGAAGCTCAAATAGAGTCCAAAGAGAATGCTATATACTCAAGAATGAAACATTTGTTAAAGTACTTGGTTCTTGTTGTAGCTTAAGCAAATTGAGCACAAATGACATATTTTCTTTTGAAATTCATGGTTGTTGCCAACCAGATTTTGTTTTATCATGTGCTAGACCTCAAGCCTTATGCGACTACTTCAAGCGATAAGCTTAAGAAGATAGTCTAGGTCATCCAAAACTCCCCCTAAGTTCATGCCAAGTGCAATGGCAAGCCGTCTCATAGGAGAGAATTGGTGAGATGAGTTTTTTCGCACAAAAAGAGATCTTTTTGCTTTTTAACATGTTGTACTAACTCATGCATCATCAAGAGACTAAAATAGCTCAATCTAAGGCTCAATAGAGATTCAACGCTCAACTTAGCCTATTTGACATGGCATGAATCATAAAATGATCGCTAAAGCAAGATTAGACTCAAATGTGAGCATGACAAGTTTTAATTCAAGTTGAGCAAGTTTAATTAACTTATCATGGCAAATGCTAGTCTATACATATGAAGTCATGATAAATCTAGCAAATGAAGCATAAATCATGGCAAGGTGTAAAGCATTGTAAGCATGTCAAGACAGGATAATAAACAGGGCTCAATGTAGTTATATTACAAGCTAAATGCTGAAAATGCATAAAATCCAACTCCCCCTCAACATGAGATGCAACTTTTAGTTCAAGTTGAGTTATGTCAAGATTAAGCTCCAGAAGCTCCCAAATGAACTCCCCAACCAAAGCAATAAAATCGAGAAGTCGGCAAGAAAAGCAAAGAAACAGTGCATCCTTAAAGCATAGATAAGATATAGAGACAACTATGGCTCAGACAGACTCTCATCTACCCCATATGACTCCAGGACTATTAGCTGACCGTAAACCACACACTAGAGAGCAAACACGTACCCCGTCTATCCGAGGGTGGCCCGACCCTCGCTAGAACCTACAAGAAGTGAGTGAGCTCAATCTAGTGAGATAAGAAGCGGCTAATAAGAAGCAACCTGGAAGCATAAGATAAGAGTAAGAAGTCTAAGCAACTAGACAAGAGAAGCACTCTAACCTATGCTAGAAGGACTAAGCCCGACGCACCCCGAATGCAGAGCAACAGAAATGAGACAGAAGCATAATCAATATAGTAAGGCAGTAAAGCCCAAAGCTCCCCCTCACTACAGTCCATAAGGACAAACCACCCCAAGCTCTCCCCGCAGAGCTGAAAAACTCGAACTATCCAAAGGCTTGGTGAAAATGTCAGCCAACTGGTGGTCACTCTCCACAAACTGGAGCACTATATCACCCTTCTCTACATGGTCTCTAAGGAAGTGAAAGCGTATATCAATATGCTTGGTCCGGAGTGCTGCTGGGTTCTTAGCAATGTTAATCGCAGAAGTGTTATCACGAAGAGTGGAACACTATCTATGACCAACCCAAAGTCCCGCAGGTCGAAGCCATTCAAAGTACTTGCTCTGCAAAGAATGCTGCAGCAACGTACTCGGCCTCTGCGGTGGTATGCAACACCGATCGCTTCCTCGAAGACCAAGAACGAGAGAAGTGCCAATGAATTGGCAAGTGCGGAAGTGCTCTTCCTATCTATCCTACACCAAGAAAGTCTCGCATCCAAAAGGCTCTCAAGGAAAGACAAGAAGAGGAAGAGTACCAAATACCATAGTCAATGGTAGCTCGAAGGTACCGAAGATGCGCTTCACCGCTTTGCGGTGAGATACGAGGAGAAGCTCGAATCGAGCACACGTATACACGGAGAAGTGTATGTCCGGTCTCGAGGCGTGAGGTAAAGAAGGAGCTGATCATACTTCGCATTCTTTCGATCAATGGCTCGCCATCCTCATCTGGGTCAAGATAGACTGTAGAAGCCATGGGAGTCGACACAGGCTTACCATCACTCATGTCGAAGCGCCTCAGGAGGTCACGAGTGTACTTTCCCTGATGAAAAAATGTACCCTCCTGAGTCTGCTTGATTTGGAAGCCAAGGAAGAAAGTCAACTCGCCCATCATACTCATCTCAAACTCGGTGCTCATGACATCCGAGAACTGTGAAACCAGAGTATGGGAAGAGCCGCCAAAGATGATGTCATCGACATAGATTTGGACGAGCAGAAGGTCATTGACATGACAGCGGATGAACAAGGTCTTGTCTACTTTACCCATTTCAAACCCATGACTCAACAAGTAGGACTTAAGCCTCTCATACCAAGCTCTAGGGGCCTGCTTAAGTCCATACAACGCTTTGGAAAGCTTGAAGACATGGTTTGAGTATTTGGGGTTCTCGAAACTGAGGTCGTCGACGTGAGACTTCTTCCTCAATAAAGCCATTGAGAAAGGCACTCTTGACGTCCATCTGGTAAAGCTTGAAACCCTTAGAAGCTGCAAAAGCAAGCAGGATTCTAATGGCCTCAAGTCGAGCTACAGGGGCAAAAGTCTCCTCAAAATCTAGACCCTCAACCTGGGAGAACCCCTGAGCTACCAGTCTAGCCTTGTTCCGAATAACCACTCCATCCTCGCTCTGCTTGTTCTTGAACACCCACTTAGTCCCAATGATATTGTGACCTCGCGGGGGCTCAACAAGCGACCAGACCTTGTTTCTCTCAAAATTCTCTAACTCCTCATGCATGGCATTGACCCAAGACTCATCGGAAAGAGCATGAGAAACATCCTTGGGCTCAAAGGAGGCAATGAAAGCAGAATGGAGACAGAATTGAGATAAGCCAGATTTTGAGCGGGTAACACGCTCGAACAGGTCTCCAATCATCTGCTCAGAAGGATGCCTTTTCTGGATATGTCGAGGAGGTCCTGGATGAGGAGAAGAAATGGCCTCTACCTCATGAGCTGATGAGGTAGGAACAGAGTCACTAGCTCCAGAAGAAGCAGAGGGCATGGGCTGATCTCCCTGAGGTGCGGTGGAAGAAGGCACCTCAAGGGGTGGATGAGGGACTAGATCAGGTAGACAACCCTCATCTCCATCATCCTCATCATCCACGAAGATGGGCTCGGACTGCTCTAAAGAACCTGAGATATCGGGCCTAGTCCCCGGACTGGCCTCGTCGAAGGTCACCTCACAGGTCTCTACCAACTTGCTAGACTCGCAGTTCCAAACCCGATAAGCCCGCGAAGAAGACGAGTAACCTAGAAAGATACCATCACAAGAGCGTGACTCGAACTTGTCTAGATTCCCGGACTTCAAAATAAAGCACTTGCAACCAAACACACGAAAATGAGAGACGCTGGGCTTTCGCCCATATCTCAACTCGTAGGAAGTGCGGTGCAAGTGAGCCCGAAGAAAAATTCGATTAGAAACATGGCAAGCGGTAGCTATAGCCTCAGCCCAAAACTTCCGCGGTGTAGAGTACTCATCAAGCATCGTCCTGGCCATCTCGACCAAGGTACGGTTCTTCCTCTCCACGACGCCATGTTGCTGTGGGACGTGCGGAGAAGAGAACTGGTGCTCTACACCCGTCTCATCGCAGAACCTCTCAAAGTAGGAATTCTTGAACTCCGTGCCATTGTCACTACGGATCGCTCTCAAGGCACCCAGAAGCTCAACAGAAAGCCTACTAAACAAGCCTCGGAAATGGGTAAACGTCTCATCCTTCGAGGCTAAGAAAAACACCCAAGAGAACCTCGAATAGTCATCGACCACAACAAGGACATACCACTTCCTCCGTTGATCGCACTCGAAGTGGTCCAACGGTGTCCATATGGAGCAATGACCGGTGCATCGGTCATGGTCACGATGGCCGGAGGATGTGAAGTGGCAACCATCTTGCCGTGCGGCAAGGAGAGCAAACAAGATCTTTGACCATCTTGAGCTTGGCGGACACGAATGAGATCGTGGCGCTAACTCGGGTCAAATGGTCAAATCCTATATGACCAAGTCTCCTATGCCAGAAAGTCAAGTCGCGGGACTCAGAAGCAACTAAACACCGGAGAGGATCACCAGAAGACTCAGAAAAATCAGCACGAAAGATCCTCCCAAAACGAGAAATCCCGCAAACAAAACTACCCGAAGAATCAAGAATTTTGCAAGCATTTTTCTTAAAGCTCACCTCAAAACCGTCATCGGTAAGCTGAGAGACAGAAAGCAAATTGTACTGCAGCTTACTAACCAAGGCAACATCCTTAAGAATAAAAGAAGCATTAATGCGCACAGTACCTTTGGCGATGACGCGCCCAGATGAAGCATCTCCAAAGGTGATCGTCTCATCACCTGGAGCACGGGCTAGGGAGGAGAACCAACGGGAGTCTCCGGTCATATGACGAGAACAACCGGAGTCTACAAGCCAAACCTTCTCCTTCCCTACCCGCGAACCTGAGTCAAACAGAGAGTAAAGTCTCAGTACTGGGGTAAATCAGGAGTGATTTTGGCACCCAATCTTGAACAAAGACGTCGAGCGGATGAAGTCGTCAAACACGATCGACTCTATCTACCCTACGCTCTCGTGACTCAAAGAAGCGTAAGTCGTGAGCGGACTGGTGGCGCGCATGGGTCCGATCGCTACGGAAGAGCGAGTCGGAACACCGGCAACACGCTGATCACGCCGTGGGTAACTGTCTCGACGGGGGAGACGAGATGTACCCTCAGGACGGCGGAAGTCATGACCCGGAGCAGCATGAGGACGAAACCGAAAACTTCGGCTTTGATGGCTTTCCGCCGCTGCGCAACGCACCCGCGCCCGGTGCCTACATTGCCACTCTCGCCGGCTGCGCATGCCCATGCATCCTGTTGCTTCTCGCCGACACCGCGCGCCGCCGCCTATAGAGGCTACTGTGGGGGAGGGGAGAGAATTCACAGTGGTAATTGGTGAATAATGTGGCCGGCTAGCAAGCCTACTCACTCAGGAGCCCAATGCAAAAATTCTCTGAAAAAAAGTTCTCGTGCGGCGCCACCACGTTTCAATTTATGCTCCCTACCCTATGTTGGTCCCTCCCGTCGACCCCATCTGCACATGATTTCATTAGAGTGGAGGCATGTCTGTTTTGGGCTTCAATGTATGCTCCCTATCCTACGTGGGTCGCTCCCAACTATCCGATCTGCACATGATTTCATTAGAGTGGGGGCGTGTCTGTTTTGGGCTGAGTTCTTTTTGTTTTTCAGTCGATTTATATTTATACTGTCTACAGTAACTAGTTTGTAAACAATTCGTTTTTTAAAGCGGGGTCAACGGGGAGATTGTAGTAAAACGTATCTGAGTTCAACTGTATTGACCAAAATCACACACAACTATTTTCCTATTTATACTATCTCCTATAAACAGATAAAATTTAAATATTTAAATCATAAACTACAAACCATCAATCAAGAAAATATGCTCTATGCACTTTTCGATACGTAGCGATCAACGAACAATGGACACTGTTGCGATTTTATTGCCACTTATCCAATAATTGGATACGTAGGTGCAGCAGGGTGTAGTAGACACAGTACCTAGCATGTCCCCTTGATTTTGCCTCCATGCACTTTTCGATACGTAGAGATCAACGAACAGTGGACATTGTTGCGATTTTATTGCCACTTATGCGATCCATGGACACGTAGGAGCAGCAGGGAGTACATAGCACATGTGATCCACACGGCGTTAGTTCATTGTAGCGTATCAGAATTGGCAACAGTACAGTCTACAGGGTTTAGATCAGGACAAGGGAAAATAAAACAAGATTAGCAGCTGGCCGGCACGCGTTTTCTGACTAGTCTACCATTGATCAATCCAGAATTGGGACAGCAGGAGCGGCAGCGACGCAAGATATCTTAAACATCTCGAGCCGTTAATCCAGGCCACACAGGCGCCATCTATACTTACAGCAAGTCCAATAATAGAGCTAAGTGTTTGGCTATAAATCAAATTATAAGAACCAAGTTATACAATAATTTGTCTTCTATTTGTCTACAAACGATTTTTTTATTATTATGTGGTACCATATCTCACATTCTCTTTCCTATTCCTCCTCACATATATTTATTATCTTGGCCCACCACTGCATAGGCTCCCGTGCCCAACTTTTTGCTTGCATGAGAGCCAAGCTCTCATCTCTCTCCTCTCTTCTCTCCTCCACATCAGCAAAAATGCTGACTAGCTTGGCTATAAGACCATTATTGTACTTGCTCTTAGGCGCCGCTCGTTTCGATTTGGACAGTTCAATAATTTCATCTTTTCACTATTCAATAATTTCATCTTTTTTTTATTTTTAGGTTTTTTTAGCTTTTCTGACAGTTCTATTTTTTCTCCGTATTCATTTGTATTGTACTTGACGGGCTAACCTGTTTTTTCTATTTTTAATTTTTTTTAAATTTAATTACGCCAAATAAGTGACAGTCAGCTACAATATTTTTTTGGTAAACTACAGTGACTTTCAGCCAAAAACCACTCAAAATAAGGTTACCTCGGTGGTCGCCTAGGCTATCCACTAGCTAGCTAACTTGTTTCTCTCTCTCTTTCTCGGTCATGTGCATCAGGTAGCTAGCTAGGAGTATTATTTGTAGTTCCTTCTACCGACACGTATACCTAGCTCGATCACCATGCATGCGTAAACTGCTTGTAATCTACGAGTATGCCAACGTCTAGTCCTATCTTAACCTAATTAATGTAGCGACCACAGAAACAAAGAACTAGCCAAAACTCCCAACCATTGACGACAACCACACACACAGGACATTGCACGCTCCATTGGTGTCACGTCAGGGGTACGTACACAATAGTGACTCGTCATTCATTCATCTGACCACACCACACACTGCATGGTGCTAGTTAGTTATTTTTCAACTGTCTTTTTAGTTTCAGCTTCTATTAGTTAGGACTAGTTATCTTATCTATTAACTGTAGCTAAAAAGAATATGATCATAATCATATCCTACTTTACAAGTGATTATACATATATTAATTGTACACTCTGTCAAACCACAAAAAAATCTTCTCCTAATTCAGTTATTTTTCTCAGACGCGCTATAAAATGAGAGGACGCAAAACGAGATCTCCGTTTCATAATCTAAAAAGAAGGGGATCCCTGTTCCATGTTGTTCATTCATGCATCGTACGTCCTTAACACCTAGGTCAGTCAGTAGAGGCTGCGTCCGACGTCCGTCTGAAACAAAAAGGAGATCCTTAATGTAAAACCATATATCAGTACTCCATAATATTAAGGATTTATCTCTAATCTTCACAATTCTAGATGTATGCTAGGCTACGCACTCGTGTGTGTATATGTGTGCATCGAACTTGTAATAAAATAGAAAAATCCATCTAATTAACCAGTCTAATTCTACCTGAAAATGTATGCATACTGGATCACCCTTTCATCAATTTGTTTAAATTTGAATTAAATCCCAATCAAATCTCCCTCGTCCAAACAAACATTATTGGAGTTGGAATTTGGTTGTTGGATAATTAGTCCCCGCTCAGTTGGGTTGAAAAACTGTGACTTATGGCTAAAAGTGCACTGTAGCGACTAAACTTTTACTATAGCTGAAGGTAGCTTATTTGGCGTAATTAAATTTAAAGAAATAAAAAATAGAAAAAATATTTTAGTTCATCACGGACAATACAAACGAATACAGGAAAAAAGAACCGAAAAAAGCTTAAAAAGCTAAAATTTTAGAAAAATACGAAATTTACAAATAATAATAAATAAATAAAAAGTCAGAAACTGAAGTTGAAGCCAGAGAAGCTGATCCCTGCAGGTTCTTCTTTGAATTGGGAACGACCTTTTTGGTATGAGTGAAGTTGTGACCCACTAGGGCTAAAATTACGATGCTCATCATTACGCACACACAAGTACAGCTCCGTGGAAAAGCACATGCGAGTGCTCCATGAGGTTGAGGATTTGTCTGCAACCTTCGCAATTCTAGTGTCCTATGCTACTTGTGTCTGTACGTGCGCGTGTGCGTTGATCAAAGAGAGAAAATTCCATCTAATCAGCTAGCCTAAGTCTAGCCAAAAGAGTATGCATTCTGGATCATCCTTGCATCAATTTGTTTAGATTTGAATATTAAATCCCAATGAAATCTCCCTCGTCGGTACAGAGACGTTATCGGTACGTATACTAACATGCTTTATGTACGAGTCAAAATCCCTGACTTTGTTGATGAGTCTAGTGAATATAACATGCTTTAAATATGCATTCTTCATTCTCTCTAAGAAAAAAAAATACTATGCCCATAAACATCGTTTTTCTTTTTCTTTTTGTAAATAAGAATATTATATATGCTCATAATTTACCATGGACCCCTTGGTGCTAGAAATATTCCGTGACACAGGTGTGATAATCTTCACAGTGGAGCTTGTTACAGATCGGAATGGCTCCATGCTTATATTTGTTCAAGTTTGGAAATATGCTAGACAGGGAGTGCAACTCGGCGTGAAACAGTAGTCTGAGAAAACATCGGCATAAAGAAACCGTTAACTTTGCCCTGCTCAGTTTGGCGTCCGCGATGGGCTTCCTGCTAGAAGAAGCATGAAGCCGGAAGGAGCCGGAGCGGTGTCCCAAAGATGCGGCTTCTGGAGGGAGCCCTCACTACTACAGAAAAGGTCATCACAGACAATTTGAAAACGTAATCGCGCAGGCGGTTTGTGAACCGCCTCGTATTTATGGGTCGTGATAATCGAAGGTCATCACAGACGGTTTTGAACGTCACGTGATTATCGCTATCACGCACGGTTTTGAGTAAAACCGTCGTGATAGTCGATAATCCTGACGGTTTTGAGTTAAAACCGCTCAGGATATCGATAATCACAGAGCGATTTTGAGTTAAAAAATGTCAGGATATCGATCATCACGAGCGGTTTTAAGTAAAAACCGTCTGTGATTATCGCTATCACATACGATTTTTAACTCAAACCGCTCGTGATATTCCCTTCAACCCTAAATATATTTCTGTTTATTGGCTAGCCTCAGAAATGCTAGCCATGCCCTCTGAAACAAGCAGATAATCACAGACATAAAACATATACAATTCACACATCTCATTTCATTTCAGATACATTTCACATCTCAATTCATTTCACAGACATAAAACATCCAATTGACAACGCACTTCATTTCACAAACATAAAGCATCCATTTTGCAAATCAATTAATTGAATTGAAATAAAATATCTATTAACAAATACACAATTGTAAAAGATCTACACTGCATTTGCACTTAGAATTACAATAAAAAAATTATTCTGGGCTGTGGAACTCTCCATCTGATCTTACGACTTTACTCCACAAAAACCAAATGAACTCTCCTCGAATTTTTGCAAAATTTGGCTGTTTCAATGTAGATGTAGAGATGGGCGCAGCCTGTCGATAGGAATATCAACGCGCGCACATATAAAACTTGACATGTATGAAATAAATGTGGGAAGATTGACAAACCTTAGAATTGGTGAACTTGGTGGAATCGAGGAGTAGTCTTATATGGTGGCACACATAGTATCCACACGTATTGCCCGGCTTCTGCTGGTGGCACTGTAAAAAAACAGAATGTGTTAAATCAAATGGCATTACTACTAAGTGTTGTATATGATTAATTAATGTGTAGCTAGCGAATACCCGAAAATTACGATCATGTTTCAAGGGCTTGGCCCCTGTCGTCGAGCCACGTGTTTGTTGAACGTATGTGGCGAACGACCTTCGTTATTCGAAAAAGTTAGATTAGTCATTCGGAAGGAAAGAAAGAGTACAATGTACAATGTACGTACCTATCGAGTATTTGGGCGATAGCTGTGTACTTGGATTTATTCTTACTTAGAAAATCAAGGTATATAGCCTTGTTCCATTTTGGTATAATTACAATTAAAATCCAATGGAAGTGATCATTGTATGACATAAGAAAAAATTCCTTATCTTGGTGAGCCAGCAGTGCTTTTGTAATATAGTCCTCGATTTAAGGATGCATTCGTTGATGGTATCAATGGCGACTAAGCGTGGGTCCAGAAACCAATTGGTGATTTCGATGATCTAGCTTCGGTCAAGATAAATCTATATATATACGTAAAAGCAACAAATTGTGACATATATCGATTACGTGAACAGAGATCGTGATTATGCAGACTTACAGCGTCCCAAAGATCGAACGAGTGAGGCGCCGAGAGCGTTGAGCGTGAAAAGACCAAATATATCATCAAAGGTCACCGGGAAGACACATTCCTGAACTTTGTGCAAGAAATGTTCCGGCTTGAATTTGACAATGATACCTGAGCGTCGTTCTACCTCGGTCTATTGGACTGTTCCATATACCAAGTGTGGAATCTTTGGCAACCAAGTCCTAGCTTTGTGAGGTGCTCTTGCAGGAATATCATCGGCTCCCTAGCACGAATTTGCGGGCCAATGGCAGGTACGAGATATCATCATTATCCTTCGTCTTTGATTTGCCATGGCCCATCCTCGATCGCAGTCGACTTCATGGTAGTCGATCGTAATGGTACGACGGTGCAAGTTGCTTTGGCGAGAATAGCACCCGTGGAGATAGCACCGCAGGAGTAGCTCGCCAGACCGCCTGCGTGTGGAGATGGCACCGCGCATGTTGCTTTGTGGTTCGCACCGCACTTCCGTCCCGCCACCAGTGAAGAAGCCTCCGGGAGATGTCGCTTGGGCCATCAATGAATGTTCCAATGGCTCGTCCTAGAGTCACGATCTCGTCGTTGGGAGGTTTCTGGCGGGACCACCTCAAAATTGACATACACACCATCCACATTAACTTTTGCGAAGCTCGGCGCTAAAGCTTGACTGCACCATGGCCCCGATACGCATTTAATATGCCCGCCCCAAGCAGCGTACAAGGGAATGGAGCCATATCTCACTTGGAGCCCGCACTTCGTAGGCTCCTACATAACGATACAAAATTAGCTACTCGAATAGGCCTATCAATGGAGCAAGCATTCGAGAGATAATAATTATTACCAGGATGTCGTCCACAGGAAATTTGGCCTGGGTTTGCGTCGGATTGGACGCGCGACTACTCGGATGGTTGTGCGGGCTAGCTAGCACAGAGCGGCGATGGCGGCTGTGACTTTCATCTGCTTTCGCACCTCATCTCTCGATTACATCACCATCGAGCTAATAGCTCCTCTAAGAGATTCCTTGATCTCTTCTCGTAGTTGTGCGCCACGCTCGGCTTTGTTTCTCTTCCTACGCCGATACATTCGAGTCATCTTGGAAACCATGTTTCCAAGGAACGTAAGCCCAATGCCTCTCGTGACGACCCGGTGCTCCTTGTTTCCCGGCCACGGAGAGCATATCATTCTCCCTTGTTCCTGGAATGATCCTGTGGTAGATTCAAAACTCACTCTTCCCGCACGAGCACAACATGTCATTTCAATTGCACGCGGTTGAGGAGTAATTACATGCTACGTGAGTTCGATCGATATCTTACGGTATTTGCGCCGACACTTGCGGTCCGCAGGTTTCGAAGGAGACGCCCCCGATGTCGTTGTAGATTACCTTGCTCTAATCCAATTTCGAGCGCGCTCATCCGGATATTGGAAAACGGCGGGTGATGTCCTGCGTTGCGCCAGTCATCCTCCTTCCTCCATCTGCGGATTTTACCCGCATACCCGATGTGCCAAGTCCGTGGGGTGTTTTTTGCTGGAGGGTCTTGTGCGCCACACTTGTACTTTTGAAATCTTCGTTGTTTTCATCGCCTTGAACTCTTCCCATTGTGGTTCCAGAATGGGTATTTATGAACAAAGCGTTTCGTCCGTCTCCACGTATTTCCGACAAGCATGCTCTTGAAGTTCTTCCATGCTTTGCACGCCGCTTGGTAGGTTTGTCGTTGCACGTGTAGGTGTTCTTCCGGGAACTCGAGCGATGCCAAAATTTCGGTCCACGACTCACGCTTTAGAGTGTGAGGCACGTTCTTCCACGAATTGTATGTGATCTCAATTTATTCTCGTGCAACTATTCCGACCATGGTTCGGAATCGCGCACGCTTTTAGGAAGGATAGGGACCCGGATGTGTTTACCATCGTGATGGTCCGCCGGCCCTCAAGCTTCTTTGATAGCCCTCTTCCTTGGCGTCTTGATGTTGGAGCGGACGCCTCCGGCGATGATGTTGAAGAATGCGCGGGTGACATGTTGCTCATTTTGTGGGTCTATTAAGATAAGATGAGAAAGTGATCATATTGAATTGGAAGAGAGGAGGGGAGTAGAGAGGAGGGGGAGAAGGGAGGGGGTGATGTGCCCATCTTAGCACCTACTTTAGTTGCTAATACGTACTATAAACCAAATAGCAAAGTATCGCGCACGGTTCATCGTTAAGAACCGCTCGTGATACTGCTTTATCGACGCCACTAACACGCATTTATGTCCAAATTAAAACCGTGCATGTTAGTGTCAATCCTGACGGTTTGACAAAACCGCTCGTGATTGGCCGTCTAGTATTAGGCTTTCTATAGTAGTGCACGAAGTGGCATTTACGGCTCATTAATACACCATCCACCTCACAGCAGCGATTGTCTTTTCCCACCCGCGTACACTTCCCCACCCTCATCCCTCATCCAAAGAATTGCATGATCTGCGCCCCGCCGTCCGGCCATGGTGACCCTCCACGCCGCGTTCACTCGGCCCTCCCCACACCGACGGTCTTCGCCCCTGTGCCCATCTGCGGCGGCCTCGATGTGGGCGATCCCGGATCGAGGCGCCGAGT
The DNA here is from genome assembly GCA_036346575.1 of Dendrocalamus sinicus. Lineage (NCBI taxonomy): Eukaryota > Viridiplantae > Streptophyta > Magnoliopsida > Poales > Poaceae > Dendrocalamus > Dendrocalamus sinicus. The sequence goes on from CM070662.1 coordinate 36,434,087, forward strand.
CTTGCAACCGACCGCCATCTCGGTTTGGGCCCATGGTGCGAGCTCGCCGTCCGCAGCCGCGGTGCCTCCGGCCGCCGACGTGCGCCTGCTCGTCGGTACCACTCACAGGCCCACGCGAGGTCCCCCTGGTCAACCTAGCACCTTGCGCGGATGCCCTCCCACTGACCACAACATCCGCTGCAATGTATGACCCTTTCCCTTCCCCATAGTTTTTTTATAGCTCTTGCTTCCCCTGGTCGACAAAGACGGGTTCGTTTAGCTTTCGTTTTTGCTCTAGCATGTGCGCCACCCTTCCTTTGGCACTTGGCTGCCATGCTTGCAGATGATCCTGACTACCTGGAGTGATGAGAGTACGCGTGTATTCCTGGAAATATGTGCCGAAGAGGTGCAAGCCCAAAACCGGTTGTATTCAAGGTTGAACATGCAGGGCAAGCACAACCTTCTCTATATGAACTGGCTTAGTGTACACTATGAAGCAAATGAAGAACAAGTGGGACACCCTAAAACGCGAGTACGACAAATGGAAGGGATTGAAGCTTCATGCGACGAGCCTTGGCGTCGACCCTGACATCGGCTGCATCGATGTGGACGACTCATGGTGGGCTGCTAATGGTGGAGTAAGTTCGCACTCCAAAGTGCAGTGGTCTTTGAATTACTTCTGCCTCGCACAAAGCTGCAATGACGGTCTGATGTACCATTGTGCCAATGCAGGGAAAGTCGAGGATACGCAAGTTCAGGGTCATAGTTGCTCGACACGAGGACCTGCTGGAAGTCATCTTTCGCAACAACGCCACCATGAGAGAGTGTGCATTCGTGCTAGGTGTCGACCCAATCGACTTGGACACCGAGGACCTCATAGAAAGCAAAGAAGGAGATGACGGCAGTATGCGAACCCCAATGTAAAGCACTAGCAATGGTGCAATGGCATGCTCATCTTGGGGCAAGAGGCTATGCCCTGCACCGGTGTACCCGAGCAGTAGTCGGCCAGAAAAGCACGTGGACTGTGATGTCCAACTGAAGCAATTGGCGAACCTCTATGAGAGGAGTCTCATGCCATCCACTTGGGTGTCCGGCTCGAGTGTCACATCCCTTGAGAACATTCCATAAGGGAAGACTTGCTGAGACTCATGAGGATGGTGAAAGAAGCGAGGGCTACGAAAGGAACCGACAAGTACTACTATGCCTCCTAGCTTTTGATGAAGCCAGAGTGCTACGACAACTTCCTCTCAATGGAAACAAATGAGGGTTGACTAGATTGGGCAAGCGGACATGGGAGAGGAGACTTAACCTCCTTGCTATTTTGTTATTATGCAGTCACGGAACTCTGTTTCGGCCAAACTTGCATCGTTGTGTTCGTTAGTAGTGGGATGAGTGTGTATTTACTTTCGTCATATGTGTTATTGTGTAGTGCTATTTAGTTCATCACGTGGGTTGTAAACCTTTAAATATCCTGTTACTCTCTTTATCTTATTCATCTGAATTACTTCTGTTAGAGCCGACGGGGTGAATGTGTTGAATTTGTGTCGGATTTGTCTGAATACCTTAGTTGTGCTTGTCTATTTACTGCATAAATTCCTGATCATGTATTCATATTGCTGCATAGTTTGGACTATATGGGTTGGTTGTTTGTGATGTGCATTTTGAATTTCTCTGTTGTGCATCCACGTGAATATTACTTAGCATTGACTGTTACTTTTGTCGATGGCTCCTTGTTGCATATTAGTCGGTTTGTGCATTTTCAATCTGTCTGCTGTACCGCTTGCTCCATATTGCATGTTAGTCATTGCTCCATCTGAATATTACTCGGTGTTATGTGCTTCCGCCTACTTGGCATTGATCATTACTTTTCGATCGTGCGGTGATGGCGGGAGGAGTGCTTCCGTAGTGGGCACCTGTGAGGAGAGGATGCCGCTTCTGGCAATGGGTACCCAGAAGGTGATGACGGTAATATGGGTAACCCATTGCAATGGCCCTTGTTCTTCCCATGTGTGGTCCTTACCATGTTTGATAGCGTCAGTGACAAAGTGAGCGTGCAGCCTATCCCAGTAGTCATGATAGTCACTGGATGGCAGTATGGCTGATTGTACCAAAGCACTATGGCTGCCAACATAGGCAAATAAGAAGTAGTGGAGCTGTAGGATCAGTGTGTCGATGGGTGGAAGAAGCACCAATCTTCTCTGTGTAGCCAAGAGCAGCGTCAGAGTGGAGGTCGATAGACTTCTTCTTCTTGCGCCAAGGGAGGGGTGGCCACGCTAGAGTTTGCCAGAGTGTTGCAGTCGCCAGTGTGTGTGAAGAAGCGGTGCGGCCACCGGATCTAGTCCCTGATCCCCTTCTCGAACAATTTGCTTACAAGAATAACTCTAACATTCACCTTCTTAATCTTGTAGCATCAACTAACTCTAATTGCTAACACATCTCACACTCGTTGAGGTAGTCAATCTCAACTATGACTTACCCAACTTTTACTCAATATAGGATAGTGAATACATCTCCTCAATATTTTGAATTCAACTCTACTTACTTGATTGAGGACAGTGGACATATCTTCTCAATACCCTGGACTCATCTCTAATTCGATACGGGATTACAACTCACAGACCTCGCCCATGAGTAGTGCTGGCTCGTCATCTTCTAGCTTCTGTGCGATATAAACATTCTCTTCTTTCTTCTTGGAACAACATATTGAGGCAAAGTGTCCATAGTCCTGACAACTATAGTATGGCACATTTGTCTTGTCGAACTTCCTGTTGTGTCCCCTAGCCTTCGCCTCCTTGGCCTTCCACTCGGCATGGGTGAGCAGCACATGTTCCTCCCCATTATCGTCTTATTCTCCTAGGCTCTCCTTGTGGGCCTTCAACCACCCAATAACCTCTTCCACCATCATGGTCTTGATGTCGCCAAATTGTTTAATAGTCAAAGCAATCTCGAGAAACTTACAGGAGATGGCGCGGAGGAATTTCTTGATAGCGTACGTCTCCTCAATCATCTTGCCGAGCGACCGAATTTTATTGACGATGGTCATCAACCGATCCGAACTCCTTAATGCGCAACACCTCCAACTCCGACTTGTGGGTTTGTACCTTGGTGTCCTTCACGCGTTCAGCTCCCATGTGCATGGTCTCTAGTGCCTCCCACGCCTCCTTGGCCATTTCCTTCTCGGCCAACAGGAAGAGCATATCCTCCGATATCCCTTGGTAGATAGCTGCCAATGCAATCTGATCCTTTCGCAAGTCAGTGACACTGGGATTGATGGCATCCCATACGCCCTATGCTTTCAAGTAGCGTAGTTGCTCTTCGTGAGCATTGAATATTGTAGCGAAATGGCACACTCTTTCACTCTGCTTGGTTCCCCGCCCTTCGTCATGACTCTGATACCAATTGTTAGCTTTCAACTAGGTTCAACACATACCCACGCTGGTAAGAACGTCACGAGAAATCAAGCATGAATAGAAGAACTCACGAACATAAATAACAATATTTATAGTGCGGCACAGCTAGCACTTTTTTTTTGCTCACAATCTTATTACAAGCCTCTTGTTTATATAGGCTAGTATCACCCAACCAATACGCATATTTTGATTCCTATTGGATCTAGACACCACAACATGTAGGAGAAAGAAACATGCTTAACGACGTCTCGGACGGTATGCTTACAAGATTAATTCTACCGAAACGTAGATATACTCCTTAACACCAACAAGAAGTGCTATACAGGAAGAGATTAAGCTGCGGTTTGTTTGTTTAATTAGCGCATGCTCGGCATGAACCGAAGGAGCTTATTAGCTAGTCGCTAGCTCTAGCTCTCCTCTGACTGCGGTGCAATGCCGCGCGGAGGCGACCCTCGCGTCTGCGGCGCGGCGAGCACGTCCACGACGGCATCTGCATCGTCACCGCATCCACGCGGCTCACGCACGCATGCCGCACTGCGCAGTCCAGCTCGGGCGCCATCATGAGGCGCGCGGCGCGTGTTGCGCCGCCGTCGTCGGCGCACCACCGCCGCCTCTGCCCGACCATACGCACCTCGAGCTTCTCCTCGGGCCGAACACCCTTGCGGCGAGGGCGGCGGCATGGCGCGTTCGCGCGTCGGCCGCCTTCTTCGCGTTGGCCTCGAGTCGCCGACTTCGGCCGCGTAGCTCGGCGATGTAGGCGGCGGCGGCCGAGAGGGACGCCTTGTCCATCCGGACACGTGGGGACGGCGGCGAGGTCGCAGGCGGCGGTTGAGCTTGTCCCGCCACCGCTCGGACTCCACGTGGTCGATGGTGGGGCCGTCGGGCGTGGCGGAGCCGGCCGGGCCGCCTTGCTGCGAGCGCCGGTGCGTTCCCTGCAGAACACGTGGGAGCTCGGCGGGCGAACTCGGCGGCCCACGCGAGTCGTCGGCCAGCAGCCATTGTTCGGGGGCGTCGCAGACATGAACTCGAGGACCGGGTGGCCGGCGGTGGTGGCGGAGAAGGAGGCCTCCGGGGAGTGAGGGGAGAAGGAGGAGAGGGAGACCAGCTGCTCGTCCATTAATTCTAGCTAATAGGGTCACTTTGACTGATCAGTGATCACTCACATGCTAAAAATGGCAGATCACTGGAGGAGATGGGGCGGTGGTTGCACCTCTATATATACTCGACACCGCGATGGCCGGGATGCATGCATGCGTCCTAGTCTACTGGTCTCTTGGTTTCATACTGTGTCCAAGGACAGTCTGATCAAAAGTTTTGACCACACTCAGGCGCGAGTGTCCTAGTTCATGACTTGAGGGTTGCGGTTTTAATCATAGAGGATGGCGGTTTTACGATGATTAAACGGGAAATGCTAGCTTAATTATCTGGCTAGCTGCATGCTCAAAGAAAACAAGGAATGACCGCAGCCTCGATCGCCCCATGGTTTTTGAGCAGTTTTGACTTAACGACCCATGGTTTCGTCTGGTACTCGTCATGTACGTACGTATATAGCACTAGCTGGTCATGAGCTAGGATAGCGAGGCAACCAACACATCGGTTTTGATGTGGCCCCGCTCGGTTGGGCTGAAAAATTATGATTTATGACTGAAATTGTATTATATTGGCTAACATTTCACTGTAACTGAAGGCAGTGGCGAAGCCAGGATTAAAATTGAGGGTGGGCTGAAGTATTTATTGGACTAAAATAAGTTAACATATATAATTTTATACTCTTATAGAATTTCAAATGCTAAACTCTCAAATGCTAAACTGATTAAAAAAAGTATAGAAAAATTACCTGAAGCAGTGAAGCTGTGTTCGACTGCTCGGCCGCCCCTATCCTCAATCTTTGTTTCGACTGTTCACACTGGACACTCGTCGGACATCAGCGCAGGCTCGCAGCTCGCCTCCTTCGCCTTATTATCTTCGATTCGTTCGCCCGCACCACGGCAGCAAGCAGCAGCGCAGCTTTTAGTCGCTCAATCGCCTGCACTCCGCAGCTTGGCTCCGTGACTCCTCAACGCCCTCTCTCGGCGCTCGCCGCCTCGCCTCGCTCCCGGCTCCTCCTCGCCTCGCTTCGCTCGGAGTCACCGCCTCGCCTCGCTCCTCGGCTCCTCCGCTCCTTGCCTCGCTCGGAGTCCGCCCTCTCTCGGCGCTCGCCGCCTCGCCTCGCTCCCGGGCCTCCCGGCTCCTCCACTCCTCCTCGTCTCGCCTCGCCTCGCTCGGAGTCCGCCGTCCTAGACTCGCCGGCGGCGCCTCGACCCGCGCCGCCCCGGTCCGGCTCCCGGCCTCCCCCTGCCCAGCTCGGCCCCCTCGTCGCCCCGCTCCGACTCCTCCCGCCGGGTAGCCGCGGCGCCGCCAGATCTGGCCTGGGAAGACAGGGAAGTGAAAGCTGTGTGTCTCGGTCTCCTTTGGGCCTGCCGCCGTCGCACGCCTGGGAATAGTGAATCTGTGTTTTTTGTGGGCTAATAAGATAATTTGCTGGGCCTCTTTCAGGGAAATGGGCTGCCAGTTTAGGTTTTTTTGTTGCTTGGTGCTTGTTGGGCTTAAAGCCTCTGTCGCCGTCGGCCGGTTGCTCGCCGGGAGGGGGGCGCTTGCTGCCCGGAGGGGGGGTGTTCGCCGCCGGGGGGAGGTGAGGCTCGAGCCTTACTAAGCCTCCCCTGGCTTCGCCCTGGCTGAAGGTGGCTTATTTGGCGTAATTAAATTTAAAAATATAAAAAATATATACTATCTCATCATGGACAACACAAACGAATACGGAAAAAAGAACCGGCAAAAAAACTAAAAAAGTCAAAAGTTCATAAAAAGACAAAATTTATGAATAGTGAAAAATAAGTCAGAAGCTAGAAACTGAAGCTGAAACGAGCGGGACCACATGCTAGCTTCTGTGTAGCTACGTGATCTGTATGCAAGGATATGATGGTTTGGTAGAGGAAAAACCGGATTTAGCACTGTTGCGTACGGTATTTATAAAACTAGTCATATATGTATTGTGTTTGTAAAAATAGTATTTCTGCTGTCCAGTGCGCGGGCGGCAATGCCGATGAGGCGACACGTGGCGAGGCCGCCAACGGCAGGCAGCCTGCCGCTCGATGGGGGGACGACAAACAAATATTAAACAAAAAATTTAGAGGATGTAATTAAGCCGGCTAGATGGCAGGTATTTAGTGTTTGTTTAAATTTTTAAATATATTAAATGAGCTCAAAAAATTACAAAACTTTATGTACAGTCTTCCAACACGACGTACTTAATAGTTTAATTTTTGAGTAATTTTATCCATTGTGAATTTTACTCAAAAATTCATAATAGTTCAATAATTGTACGAGTTTTTATATATGTCAAACGAGCTTCAAAAATTATAAAATTTTGTATGAAGTCTGTCAACATAGTCCTAGCTTTTGCTTAATATTTGGGGAATTTTATGTGGTATAAGTTTACCATGTTTATTCAAGTTAATTTAATCGTGAATTTAATTCATGATTAAATTCACCAGCCATAAATTGATGAATTAACATGGTAAATTCGTATCATATAAAATTCCCAAAAAATTATGCAAAAACTATGACTGTGTTGGAAGGTTTTACATAAAATTTTGTAATTTTTGGAGCTCATTTGCTATATTTAAAACTTATAATAATATAATAATATCAAAAATTTATAAATTTTTGAACAACATTCACAATTGATAAAATTACCCAAAATTATGCTATGAAGTACGTTATGTCAAAAGGCTATACATAATTTTCATAATTTTTTAGCTTATTTGTTATATTTAAAAATTCAAATACACACTAAGTATAAAAAAAATTAGGACAGGGTTCTTGCATTTTATAGTACCTTTCTTGCCTTCCACCCACTAAGATTTACATTTGTGCGTGATATTCTTGCATATTTTTATGATCATCTTCCAAACAAGCTATTTGTTAGGATCCTCAACGTACTGGGTGTTAGCACCATGGTAAACTCCTATTTCCTTGCTCTTTTATGGGAATTCTTTCTACCCGTCTGATTTAATTCCTACTAATGGCAAGCATTTTACAAACTCCTTTGCTCGATATTTAGGGTCCTCAAATTCCTCTATTTGCCCACCACCAGAATACTTTGCCAACCTTTTGCTAGGCCTTGTTAATAATGTCATACCTCCTTTTAGTAGCAAGTCCGGATCAAACCCAGCAGAATCTACCGACGATACAGCACGCACAACGTTCAACAAGCCTGGTGCATCTTCGCAAGATGGTGGAATTAGTAACAACGATGATCAGAGGACATTTTATCAAAATCAGGTGCCTGGGTTATATACATAGCTTGTTTTGGAAACATCATCTATTGAGCTTCTCTCACTTTCTGTGCCAGCTTCTCAAATAGTGCCTTGACGCGGATATCAACTTCAGTTTGAACGATTATGAGGACTTGAAGCAGGTGTCGTGTGTGGTTCTTTACGTCTTGGCTGGGCATTTTCGGTGTGACGGCTCCTCATTGAGTGGAACTTGTGCTGTTAGATAAGGAACTGTGCTCATGTGTGGAAATTATTGAAATACTGTGGTCACCCTATAGCATAGCTCATTAGCTCTAGATGATTGCATCGTCCCTTTCTTTTTTAGCTTATATTGGCCTAGAACTTCTCACTAAGATAAACATAAGCTGTAAATGCAAATCCTTATTAATTAGCTTTTGGGGGGCATGCCACAAGTAGGACTAGAAAAAAAGCTCGAGGCTCGTGAGCTGCTTGAGCTCGAAGTTAGCTCGGCTTGGCTCGAGCTCGGTTCATAAATCAGCGAGCCAAGCCAAGTTTTCAGCTCGCTACATTTACGAGCCGAGCCCGAGCGGCTCGCGAGTGGCTCGATGGCTTGATCGAGCCAAACATCGTGGCAGCCTTAGCCTAGCAGGCCAACGAAAGCCACCCGACCCGATTCCTCGAAGGCCCGAATGCTCCTCTCTGATTTCCTCAATCCACCGAATCGTTTCCTCAGTCATTGTCTCATTCTCATTCCACCAAGCCGCCCCCAAATCCACTGATCTGCCGCCCCCAAATCCATCGATTCGCCGCCCCCAAATCCACCGCCACCCTGAAATCCATCGATCCGCCGCCCCCAAATCCACCGCCACCCCCAAATCCATCGATCCGCCGCCCCTAAATCTATCGATCTCCCGGAGATAGCGATGGTTTTGCGACGCCTCGTCGGCACGTCCGATGGCTCGCCGTCACCGGTCGCGTTGGCAGCCGCGCTTCTACTCCGTCCAGCAGTTTCTCGAGAGGACCTATGGCATTGCCATCGGTGCGCTCTGCATCGAGCTCCGGCTAGACGGTGCCAACACCAGTGGAGGCATCAGTAGCTCTGCTCCTTCGTTCTTGGCCCCACCGACGTTGCCGCCGTTCTTCGCGTCGGCGAGATCATGGGTGAGTTAGTTGTGTGACAATGATAATTCTTGCTTTGTGTGTTGGAAGAGGAGAGCTTCTTGTTAGGCATCATGAGGATTTTGATGAGATAAAGGATGGAATTGAGAAGAAGAATGTAGTTTGTGAGAATCTGAAGGATTTAAAGGGTTCTGATTCTACTTCTTCAGAAAGCTGAAATCAAGGAAATCAAGAAAGCTGGTTTTGGTGGCTCGGCTCGCAAGCCCTCGCGAGCCAGCTTGAGCTAGGAAACGAGCCAAGTCGAGTCGAGCCGCATCTCAGAGCGAGCTCGGGCGAGCCTGGCTCGAGCCAGCTCGGCTCGGCTCATTTCCACCCCTAGCCACAAGTCTTCGATTGAACGTTTGATATGTTATGACTGAAAATTCACCACAATTTCTGTGAATTATCTAAATAACTGAGTATCTGAGATAATGCGACTTCTAGCCTAGAGGCTCTATTAGCTGTTGTAAGAAAGGAATCTAAGTTAGGGAAAACAGGCCCATAACACTAAGAGTTGCCCTTGTGAATTTGTTTCCCGATCATCCTACATAATGATTTGGTCATGCAATAAGCAATGTGAGCTTAGGAAGTACAGAGCAAAGATGCTGATCAGCTGAATTCAGTTTAGCTGTATGATTACAGACTGGTTGATATAAGTTTACCATTGGCATAATTCTAGCTGTGGTAGGAATTACAGAGCAAAGATGTTGGTACTGTTTACATCACCAAACTGCAAAATAAACTAAGCAAGCCAGCTACAAACACGGTGACTTCAGGCCTATTTGTTTCAGCTTCTGGCAGCTATAGCTACTTCCAGAATCTGCAGCTCCCCCAAACAGTCCAGATTTTCATCTATATTCTAAGTAGCCAGAAGCTACAGAATCCAGAAAATGAACTAGTAGCCAGAAGCTGGGGTTATCCAGCTTCTCCAGATTTTGACTAGCTGGATACTCACCAGCTACTTCTCAGAATCTACAGCTGAAACAAACAGGCCCTTCATCTCGCAGAAACAGAGCAAAAGAGCACAACTCAAACACAGCATTCTTTTGTTAACCCAAAGCCATTTTTAAATAACAGGGAAGCCTATGATTCTCAAGCTTACTTTTATGGGTTTTCCTTACATTTTAGTTGCGTCCATTATTTAATTTTCCTATCCAGATGTTTCATTCTTCAACCCGCCCTCAATTGTACCATTGTATAAATGGTTATCTTTTCTACCCTAGGATATCTTGTTTCAGTGGTCTCTTATATGAACACACACATATACCTCATATTTTATTTGTGGTTAATATGCATGATGTTGGATTCTTGCACCATCGTTGTTTCACGGCACTATTAAAGACGTAGAGCCATTCTCCTTTGAATATGGATGAGCAGAAGGAAACTTTGTTGCTCACACAGTTACACTTTCTACTGATTGTGTCGCTTATGGCTTATTTCACTGTAGCTGGCTGAAATTACACTGTAGCTGAAGGTGGCTTATTTGGTATAATTAAATTTAAAAAATTTTAAAAATAGAAAAATAGGTTAGCCCATCACGTGTAATGCAAACGAATACAGGAAAAAAGAACCGGTAAAAAAAAACTCAAAAAATCAGAAAAAGACGAAATTTAGAAATAGTGAAAAATAAGCCAGAAACCGAAGCCAAAACAATCGGGACATCGATGGCTGATTCTCCGGGAATCTGGGGAAGATATTTATAAGGCAATCCATCCATTAAAATTCTATTATGGCCGAAGGAATTCCAAGCTTCTCAGCCAAGCCGTGCAAGCTTCTATTATAGCTCCTTGTTCCACTTTTCTGCGGACCCGGTTTGTCGCGTGGACGCAACGATGTGCGTGTTTCTCTATCTGGTTATAATGATGTGCCGGCCTCTGCAAGCTGACCGGCATCAGATGGTTAATTTGGTGCATTGCACAGAGCCGTGTGTTAATGTGTTTTCTTTTTGTCGATATATATGCTAAATTAGACTGGAATGGATGCTTGTTCTACCCTTGTAGTTAACAACTACTTCGATCCACACGTGAATATATAAATATGAAGGTAGAACGTATGTTGAAGATGGTGGTAACTTACTAAGCAAGCTTACACAACAATTTATTAATGATGCCGAGCCGTTCCACACGATGCTAAAATACCTCTTTAAATCTAGCAAATCAATCTACCATAGAGAGTGTCTAGGCATCATCTGGATGTTTTCTTTCTAACTATCATCTAAATTTGTGACTCTTGGATTAGAGATCAAAGGGTCCCTTGTTTTTAAAGGGGAAATTTTTTTCAAAGGAAAGGAGATATAATTTAAGTGGGAGAGGGAGAATTTGTGACCAATGGATCTCTAATCCAATAGTCTTAAATCTGGATGATAATTAGGAAGAAAACATCCAGATGATGTTTAACAAAAACCCTTTTATTTTTAACTAGTTTCCGTAATTCTTCTCCAGTAACTCGGCACCTCGGCTTTGATGGCTTTCCACCCGCTTGCGCAATGCACCCGGCGGCCCAGTGCCTGCGTTGCCACTCTCCGCCGGCTCGCCGCCGCATGCCCATGCGTCCTGTTACTTCTCGCCGACACCGCGCGCCGTGAGCAATAGAGACTACTGTGGGGGAGGGGGAGAGAACTCACAGTGGTGATTGGTGAATAATGTGGTTGGCTAGTGGGCCTTATCACTCAGGAGCCCAATGCAAAAATTCGCTAAAGAAAAGCTCTCGTGCGGCGTCATCACGTTCCAATTAATGCTCCCTACCCTACGTGGAGTAGTGTCCGTTTTGGGCTGAAATGTTTTCGACTTTTAGTCTATTTATATTTATATTATCTATAATAACTAGTTTTTCAATAATATATTTTTAAAACAGGATTAATGAAAAAAAATTGTAATAAAAAGTATATTGAGTTTAGCTGTATCGGTCAAAATCATGTATGACTATTTTTGAGTTATTTATGATTCGCCACAGTTTCTGTGAGTTATCTAAATAACTGAGTATCTAAGATAATGCGACTTCTAGACTAGAAGCTCTATTAGCTGTTGTAAGAAAGGAATCTAAGTTAGGGAAAACACACTAAGAGTTGCCCTTGTGAATTTGTTTCCCGGTCATCCTACATAATGATTTGGTTATGCAATAAGCAATGTGCGCTTAGGAATTACAGAGCAAAGATGTTGATCAGCTGAATTCAGTTTGGCTGAATGATTACAGACATGTAGATATAAGTTTACCATTGGCATAATTCTAGCTGTGGTAGGAATTACAGAGCAAAGATGTTGGTACTGTGGATACGTAGGTGCAGCAGGGAGTAGTAGACACAGTACCTAGCATGTCCCCTTGATTTTTCCTCCATGCACTTTTCGACACATAGAGATCAACGAACAGTGGACGCTGTTGCGATTTTATTACAACTTATCCGATCCATGGATACGTCGGAGCAGCAGGGACCTTTTGTCATATATAGATGATTAAAACCTAATGGCTAGAGATTAATGATCTGCCATCTGGTCATTGTGCGGCAGCCCCATGAACTTTTCGATACATAGAGATCAACGAACAATGGATGCTGTTGCGATTTTATTGCCACTTATCCAATCCATGGATACGTCGGAGCAGCAGGGACATTTTGTCATATATAGATGATTAAGACCTAATGGCCAGAGATTAATGATCTGCCATCTGGTCATTGTGCGGTAGCCCCATGAACTTTTCGATACGTAGAGATCAACGAACAGTGGACGCTGTTGCGATTTTATTGCCACTTATCCAATCCATGGATACATCGGAGCAGCAGGGACCTTTTGTCATATATAGATGATTAAAACTTAATGGCTAGAGATTAATGATCTGCCATCTGGTCATTGTGCGGCAGGCCCCATGAACTTTTCGATACATAGAGATCAACGAACAATGGACGCTGTTGCGATTTTATTGCCACTTATCCAATCCATGGATACGTCGGAGCAGCAGGGACATTTTGTCATATATAGATGATTAAGACCTAATGGCCAGAGATTAATGATCTGCCATCTGGTCATTGTGCGGCAGCCCCATGAACTTTTCGATACATAGAGATCAACGAACAGTGGACGCTGTTGCGATTTTATTGCCACTTATCCAATCCATGGATACATCGGAGCAGCAGGGACCTTTTGTCATATATAGATGATTAAGACCTAATGGCCAGAGGCTAATGGCCTGCCACCTGGTCATTGTGCGGCAGGCCTGGTGCAGCATAGTGGCCAGACAGCAGGCCATTAGCCCTGACCATTAGTGCTTGATCACCCGTTTAATTATGTGTCGCTCAAATAAGTTTTAGAGGTATTAAAGTAGTGAGAACAATTAAGTAAAAATTATACAATATAGCACACTACATCAGAAAGCTCTACAAAATATTTCGTAATTTTTCACAACTATTTACTACCTCTAAAAATTCTTAGAGCGGCTCACACCTGTTTAATCGCCTGATTAATTATGCGTCATTCTAAGAATTTTTAGAGACAGCAAATAGCCTCTAAAAATTACACAACATACCACGATACCTCGAGAAGCTCCACAAAAAATGTCATAACTTTTTGAGCTCATTTGCTATATTTAAATATTAAAAATATATAACATAAAATTATGAATTTAGATAGATAATTAAGTTGACTAATTAGCCACCTTAATCACCTACCGTTTTGTAGGCAGACGGCAGGCCACCTGCCGTCTGCTGGCCGGACGACAGGCGCCACGTGTTGACTGTTGGTTACCAGATGGCAGAAGTATCGCTCGTATACGATTATTTCTATAAATATGTGTTAAAAAGTGCTATATATAACAAAAACTCAGCAGCAGGGAGTAGCAGACACAGTACATAGCATGTCTGTGATAATACCATGGGCATTCCCTCCGTAAGCCAGAGCCCAGAGGACACACCACATGTGATCCACACGGCGTTAGTTGATTGTAGCGTATCAGAATTGGCAACAGTACAGTCTACAGGGTTTTGATCAGGACAAGGGAAAATAAAAACAAGATTAGCAGCCGGCCGGCGAGCGGGCGAGCGGGTGCTTTTTCTGACTAGTCTACCATTGATCAATCCAGATTGGGACAGCAGGACCGGCAGCGGCACAAGATATCTTGAATATCTCGAGCCGTTAATCCAGGCCACACAGGCGCCATCGTTACTTAGGCCGCCCAACTGCCATCTATTCCGTCAACATCCAGCAGCAGCAGCCACTGTCTTCTTTTTCATCTCTGGTGCGTATGGCGGAGGGGGAGGGGGTACTGTTGCCGCCGACGAGTACCTCGGTGGTCACCTAGGCTATCTACTAGCTAGCTAACCTGTTTCTCTCTCTCTCTTTCTCGGTCATTTGCATCACGTAGCTAGCTAGGAGTATTATTTGTAGTTCCTTCTACCGAAACGTATACCTAGCTTGATCACCATGCATGCGTTAACTGCTTGTAGTCCACGAGTATGCCGACGTCTAGTCCTATCTCAACTTAATTAATATAGCGACATGGAAACGAAAGCTAGCCAAGACTCCAACCGTTGTAACCACCACACACACTGGACACTGCACCTCCCATTGGTGTCATGTCAGGGGTATGTACACAAGGGTGACTCGTCATGCATTCGTCTGAGAACAACACCACACTGTATGGTGCTAGTTAGATATTTTTTAACTGTGTTTTTAGTTTCAGCTTCTATTAATTAGGATTATTTATCATATCTATTAACTATAGCTGAAAAGAATAGGATTATAATTATGTCCTATTTTGCAAGTGAAAATACATATATTAATTGTACACTCTGTCAAACCACAAAAAATCTTCTCCTAATTCAGTTATTTTTTCTCAAGACGCGCTATAAAATGAGAGGACGTAAAACGAGATCTCCGTTCCATAATCTAAAAAAAATAGATCCCTGTTCCATGTTGTTCATTCAAGCATCGTTCGTCCGTAACACCTAGGTCAGTCAGTAGAGGCTGCGTCCGACGTCCGTCCTCTGAATCTTTAATAGTAATGGCAAGATCACACTTTCATAAACATCGACATGTTTAATAGTAATGGCAAGATAACATGTTACTAATTACAATGCTCATCATTACGCACACACAAGTATAGCTAGTTGGAAAAGCACATGTGAGTGCTCCATGAGAATGAGGATTTATCCGCAATCTTGCGCACCGCTCATTTCGGCTTTACCTTTTGACTTATTTTTTACTATTCATATATTTTGTTTTTCTGAACTTTTGGCTTTTTTACCGGTTCTTTTTTCCTGTATTCGTTTGCGTTGTCCGTGATGAACTAGCGTATTTTTTTTTTCTATTTTTAATTTTTTTTAAAAATTTAATTACACCAAATAAGTCACCTTCAGCTACAGTGAAATTTCATTTGTTATAGTGCAATTTTAGTCATAAACCACAGCTTTTAAGCCCAACCGAGCGGGGCCATGCTACTCGTGTCTGTATGTGTGCGTGTGTGTTGATCAAAGAGAGAAAATTCCATCTAATTAGCTAGTCTAAGTCTAGCCAAAAGAGTATGCATTCTGGATCATCCTTGCATCAATTTGTTTAGATTTGAATATTAAATCCCAATGAAATCTCCCTCGTCGGTACACAGACGTTATCGGAGTTGGAATTTGGTTGCTTTGGATAATCTAACTGATCGTTGCAGGCACTTCTTTTTCTTTTTTAAAACCGATCCATGCATGCAGACTCTACTAGCCTGAACAATAGCAAGAACCCGCTTATCATTTAACGAGGGCTTTTGTAATACGTCCCTTAAGTAAACTTTAGTTTTAAATATTTCTTATTGGTTAACAGCAGTAATTAGCAAGCCGGTAAAAAAGTTCGTTAGGTATTCAAATTTGGTTTGATAATAAGCTCGATTAAAAAATGCTTCAAAACTATACATAAGACCGACGATGATAATTAAGTCAAAATGAATTGATTTTGAGCGAAGTTCGATTAGTCTCCGGTCCGACTCAATTGCCACCCCTAATAATTAGTCTCTAGAAAGGCTGTACGTATACTAGACTTTTAGATAAATCTGACATCCGATGCATTTTATGTACGAGTCAAAGTCCCTGACTTTGTTGATGAGTAGTGAATATAACATGCTTTAAATATGCATTCTTCATTCTCTCAAAGAAAAAATACTATACCCATAAACATCGTTTTTCTTTTTCCTTTTGTAAATAAGAATATTATATATGCTCATAATTTACCATGGACCCCTTGGTGCTAGAAATATTCCGTGACACAGGTGTGATATTATAATCTTCACAGTGGAGCTTGTTACAGATCGGAATGGCTCCATGCTTATATTTATTCAAGTTTGGAAATATACTAGACAGGGAGTGCAACTCGGAGTGAAACAGCAGTCTGAGAAAACATCGGCATAAAGAAACTTGCTGAGACTCATGAAGATGGTGAAAGAAGCGGGGGCTACCACAGGAACCAACAAGTACTACTATGCCTCCCAGCTTTTCATGAAGTCAGAGTGCTACGACAACTTCCTCTCAATGGAAATGAACGAGGGTCGACTACATTGGGTCAAGCGGACATGGGAGAGGAGACTTGATCTCTAAGGAGACTTTACCTCCCTGCCAGTTTGTTATTACGCTGTCACAGAACCTCTGTTTCGGCCAAACTTACATCGTTGTGTTTGTTAGCAGTGAGATGAGTGCGTATTTACTTTCGCCATATGTGTTGTTGTGTAGTGCTACTCAGTTCATTATGTGGGTTGTAAACCTTTAAATATCATGTTACTCTCTTTGTCTTATTCATCTGAATTGCTTCTGTTGGAGCCGACGGATTAATGTGTTGAATTTGTGTCGGATTTGTCTGAATACCTCAGTTGTGCTTGTCTGTTTCCTCGAGAAACTTAATAGTCAAAGCAATCTCGAGAAACTTACAGGAGACGGCGCGGAGGAATTTCTTGACAGCGTACGTCTCCTCGATCATCTTGCCGAGTGATCGAATTTTGTTGACGATGGTCATCAACCGAACGTCAAAATCATCAACTGATCTAGACTCCTTGATGCGTAGCACCTCGAACTCCGACTTGCAGGTTTGTACCTTGGTATCCTTCACGCGTTCAGCTCCCATGTGCATGGTCTCCAATGCCTCCCACGCCTCCTTGGCCATCTCCTTCTCGGCCAACAGGAAGAGCACATCCACAATATCCCTTGGTAGATAGCTACCAATGCGATCTGATCCTTTCGCATGTCAGTGACACAGGGATTGACGGTATCCCACATGCCCTATGTCTTCATGTAGCGTAGTTGCTCTTCATGAGCATCGAATATTGTAGCGAAATGGCGCGTTCTTTCACCCCACTTGGTTCCCTGCCCTTCGACATGGCTCTAATACCAATTGTTAGCTTTCAACTAGGTTCAACACATATCCATGCCGGTAAGAACGTCACGAGAAATCAAGCATGAACAAAAGAACTCACGAATATAAATAATAATATTTATAATGCGGCACAACGAGCACTTTTTATTTTTTTATTTTTTGCTCACAATCTTATTACAAGCCTTTTGTTTATATAGGCTAGTACCACTCGACCAATACTTAAATTTAGATTCCTATTTGGATCTAGACACCACAACATGTAGGAGAAAGGAACATACTGAACTACGTCTCGAACGATATGCTTACAAGATTACCGATACGTAGATTAAGCCTGCGGTTTGTTTGTTTAATTAAGCGCAGGCTCAGCCTGAACTGAAGTAGCTTATTAGCTAGTCGCTAGCTCTAGCTCTCCTGCACTGCGGTGCAATGCCGCGGAGGCAGCCCTCGTCTGCGCCGCGGCGGGCACGCCCACGACGGCGTCTGCACCGTCACGCGCCTACGCGGTGGCGCGCGCGTCTTTGCACAAGCGAGTCTAGCTCCCGGAGCGCCATCATGAGGCGCGCGGGCGCGTGTTGCGCCGCCGTCGTCAGCCGCACCGCTGCGGCCTCCTGCCCGACCATACGCACCTCGAGCTTCTCCTCCAAGCCGAACACCCTTGCGGCGGGGGCGGTGGCAGTGGGCGCGTTCCGCGCGTCAACCGCCTTCTTCGCGTCGGCCTCGAGCCTTTCGATTCGGCGGCGCAGCTCGGCGATGTAGGCGGTGGCGTCGGCTAGGAGGGACGCCTTGTCCATCCGGGACACCGTGGGGACGGCGGCCCGGAGGTCGCAGAAGCGGCGGTTGAGCTTGTCCCGCCGCTGCCGCTCGGCCTCCACGTGGCTGATGGTGGGGCCGTCGGAGCGCGGCCCGGGCTTCCGGCCGCGCCGCCTTGCCGCGAACGCCGGCGCGTTCCCCTGCAGTAACACGTGGGAGCCCGGCGAGAGAGAGCTCCCGATGGCCCACGCGGAGTCGTCGGCCAGCAGCCATTGTTCGGGGACATCGCAGGACATGAACTCGAGAACCGGGTGGCCAGCGGCGGTGGCGGAGAAGAAGGAGGCCGCCGGGGAGTGAGGGGAGCAGGAGGAGGAGAGGGAGACCAGCTGCTCATCCATTAATTCTTGCTAGTAGGTTCACTTGACTGATCAGTGATCACACATGCTAAAAATGGCAGATCACTGGAGGAGATGGGGCGGTGGCTGCACCTCTATATATACTCGACACCGCGATGGCCGGGATGCATGCATGCGTCCTAGTCTACTGGTCTCTTGGTTTCATACTGCGTACGAATCAGTGATGAACTTTTACTGTGTCCTAGGACAGTCTGAACAATAGTTTGACCACACTCAGGCGCGAGTGTCCTAGTTCATGACTTGAGGTTGCAAGCTAGGACAAGTATTAATCATAGAGGATGGCGGTTTTACGATAACTACATGGCTAGCTGCATGCTCAGCGAAAACAAGGAATGATCCCAGCCTCGATCGCCCCATGGTTTTTGAACAGTTTTGACTTAACGACCCATAGTTTCGTCCTGTACTCATCATGTACGTACGTATATAGCACTAGCTGGTCACGGAGTTAAAAGTCAGATTTCGCACTCTTATGTATTGTATTTATAAAACTAGTTATATGCTAACTGTTTTTGTAAAAATGGTATTTCTGTCATCTGGTGAGCGAGCGGCAGCGCTGGTGACGCGACACACGACGAGACCGCCGACGGCAGGCGGCTGCTGTCCCACCAGCAAACGGCAGGCAGCTTGCTGCCTGGTGAGGGGACGGCATGCAAGCCTGCCGTATGGTGAGGGGGCGGCAAGTGATTAAGCCGACTTAATTACCTACCCTAATTTTTTTACATTTAGCATTTGTTTGAATTTTTAAATTTATCAAATAAGCTTAAAAAATTGGAAACATTTATATACAGTCTCCCGACACAACGTATATCATAGTGTAATATTTGGGTAATTTTATCCATTGTGAATATTGTTCAAAATTTATAAAATTTTGAATATAGCAAACGAGCTTCAAAAGTTACGAAATTTTATGTGAAACCTCCCGATACAAACATAGTTATTGTGTAATTTTTTGTAAATTTTATGTGCTCCAAATTTATCATGTTTATTCAGGTTAATTTAATCATGAATTAAATTCACAATTAAATTTATTGGCGATATATTCATGATTAAATTAATCCAAATAAACGTGGCAAATTCGTATCACATAAAATTCTCAAAAATTTACAAAATAATTATGATTATGTCAGGAGATTTTACATAAAATTTTGTAAAATCTATGCCGCGGGGCGGCAGAGGCCTGCCACCGTGACCTCGGCGCGTGTCGGCTCGCCAGCGCTACTGTCCCCCCACCGAACAATAGAAGTATCATTTTTTATAAATACGATGAGCATATAACTAGTTTTATAAATACAATACGCAATAATACTATATCTTACTTTAACTCGCTAATCATTAGCTAGCTTAGCGAGGCAACCAACACATCGGTTCTCTTGTGCTATAAATTAACATGCTAGCTTTCTGTGTGGCTGCGTGATCTGTATGCAATGATCTGATGGTCTGTGCACTGCACAGAGCTGTGTGTACGTTGTTTATTGTGTCTGTTTTGTTTTGTGGATTTGCTGGCTAGGTGCATGAGAGTCAGGGGCGGATCTAGAACACGCTGGCTAGGTGCAATGGTGTCAGGAGCGGATCTAGAATAAAAACGTCCAATGGTCATCATACATATCATTATCATATGTACGTATAGTTACTAAATTTACATTGCAATGTGCATATCTATGTATATATAGACTTTGATAAGGTAAAATAATATCGATGTCCTGTGTATTCCCTGAGCCTTACTTGGACCCGCCCATGATTCCCATGATGCGAGTGACAATAGCCTAGCTTTTTGCTCTTCTCTAGAGGTACTGTCCAACTTGTGTAGCTTTCTGTTGAAGTTGGACCACAGCCTTTGGTTTCTAGAAGATTTTCCTTGTTCCCACTACAAATATGACCAGGTATATGCACGGCCCCAGCTAGCTCCGTCAGTTAATCACAAGAAATCAATATATGGTCATATGTATGGCTTAATTTCCAGGCTCAGTATATGTAAGATCATGGCTGCAATCTAATCATGAAAATACCTGACGGAAGAACTAAGAAAAATCAAGCTAAAACGACTCTAAAGAAAAGGCCACGGTAGAATCAATATATAACGAAATTAAGAAGTCGCAATGCGGTTCCTCGCAAAGAGAGAGTATAGGTACATGTTTTAACTATTGAATATATTTGTATGTGCATGTGTTTCTTCTGTCGAAAACTTAAGAACAAATTAACACGAATAGCAAACTAGGGTTCAAACGCTGGTGAGCTCGCTTGTCCGTGGATCAACGATGACGTGAACGTTTGTAATGTTCGTAGATTAAGAGGTTAAGTTGTTTTCGAGCAGACAGCAATCTCTTTGCCACGTGTGGAAATTAAACCATGCATGTTCATGTGAATCAGCACAAACGTTCAATCATACACAGGGATAGCTCAAGGAGGGTTCTTGCAGCAGTGCAATATATGGACTAAAAACCTTTTTACGCAAGTTATTTTTAATTCTTTTTTTGCGAGGAAGTTATTTTTAATTCGACGTAAGTAGGATCTGGTCACCATCAACGTGGGATTTATGTTAACACAGATATTTTGGCTCTGGCATCAATCGATCAATCACCTGGCTAGAGCTTGTGTCAGCTAGCTATGGTCCCTTTCAGGCCTATTCTTTTCCGTTGCAGAGACCGCCAGTTCGGCCAAAATAAATTAGCTTATAATTTATTTTATATAGTATTTACTGATGATTTTTTTAATGTAGTTAGATTTTAAAAACTAAAAATAGAAAAAACAGATTAGCATATCACGAATAATGCAAACGAATACAAAAAAATATAAAAAGTTTACAAAACCAAAAAATCAGAAAAAGACGAAATTAAAGATAGTAAGCTAGAAGCCAAAACGAGCGGGGCAACCGCTTATGAGTTATGGTTGCAGTTTATAACTTTAGACTTAGTCGAGTGTTTGTACGCACGAACCAAAAATCGATAAGCTGATAAACCATTTCTAAAAAACTACACCTTCGAAACGGCAACGCATAAACCATCCTTTTTATTTATTCGAGGTAAGTAATAAGCTATAAACTATAAGCTAAAATAAGTTGAAGAAAACATGCCCTTTATTTGGCTTCTGACTTTTATCATTAGTTTTTTTTTTCAAAAATCTATACATAGAATGGTTTTAAGTAGATTTTCTGAAGAGTCTTTCAAGCTCAAAACTATATGCACCATCAATATCAACGTCTAAATCATTCACTGTCGTCTCAAACAGTGTAAACGAAAGCTACAGCCACGATCAAAAGCCCAGTCCAATAGAACATGGCATTCACGCACCTATAAACCTATTTAGATAGGGGACAAGTCGTAGTCGTAGTAATGTATGCATCCAAGGTAGGATTCCGAGTACGTACGTTACATACATACCAAGTTACGTCGAGCACCCGTGGCAGCCTTTGCTTCTTAGCTTCTTCCGATTTGCCTCGCGACGATCGCATCAACGCGAAGCTCGTGCTCGGTTCGATCTTACCACGTTCTCGAACGTTCTACGAGTACATTAATTCTACTGTTCTTCTACGTAGTAGTTTTTTTTTTTACAGGATTCTTCCCCCTCTGTAGGGCCTGTTCTTTTTTTTCTGCGGCTTTTAGCTGAAAATTTTAAATTTTAACTATTTACGGTACAGATTACGGAGAGATAGATATTCACTTATGATTTTTGGTTGGTACAGATATTGGGCTTTTAACGTATAGATCGTTTAGCTTGTAGACCCTGTCTTGAGAAAATACTTCGTTTAAAAGTTAGATACTGTAGCAAAAAATAAAAGTCGCTAGCTTTTAAGGTAAAGTTGCGTTAATGAAACTTGGGTAGCTTTGTCAAAAAAAAACCATGGCCTTAGAGCATCTCCAACAATATCCTCTAAATCTCATCCCCTAAATTACTTTTTAGAGGACACAATCTAGAATATAGAAGACTAAAAATATGTAACCTCCAACAAGTCCTCTAAATATGGTCCCCTAAATTAAAATTTAGGTCCACAAAAACTACCAACCAAAGAATTTAGGGGATCGGACGGCGCAGGAGCGTTGGGACTGATTTAGGGGATGGTGTGCGTCTTCCATATATGGGGGACGAAAAATCAGGGATGGAGTCCTCTATATTTTTGGGTACCACTTAGGAGATCTGTTGGAGCCCTTTTTTTACCTTTTCTTCTAAAATATAGGGGATATGAGCACTTTAGAAGATTTGTTGGAGATGCTCTTAGTATCGGGAGGTAAAGGATAAAGGCAGCCCACTAACAAATTCATGAGGTGTCGAGCGGCCCATGTTGTTTTTCCAAGGGTTGCGGTCTGAAGCCGATATGGCTTGGTGGTGGATGCCGGCCTACAGCTGCTGCATGGCATAGCTGGCCTAGTGTAGACTAGATGCTAGATGACACTGGCAGTTTTGGCCTTGTTATTTTAGTCTGTGACCCATGAATTTTGATCGTGACAATGGTTTTGTCCGTGCTTTTCGTCGATGTAGACGTGAAAAGCTGTTTGAAAAATCATTTTTAAAAATTTATCCTATTTTGAAAATCAAACGTCAAAATATCAAAACATCTGGCTCATGGCCACTTTTGAGAGACTGCTCGGCTGCTCGCTACCTCTCCAGTGGTATGCAATGGTTAGCATCGACGGACCGACCAAAAGCTAGCGCTACAGTGCGGCTTGTTTGTTCCTTCACGACACGTGTACTTGCTCGCGCGATAGACCTCAGTGATCGGTTGGGCTTAAACTTTTGGGTTCCAGCTTATTTTTCACTATTTATAAATTTCGTCCTTTTCTGAACTTTTGGCTTTTTGTTGAGTTTTTTTGCCGATTCTTTTTTTCCCGTATTTGTTTGTACTATACGTAATTGGATAACATATTTTTTATATTTTTACTTTTTAATATTTAATTATGCTAAATAAGCCTCTGTCAGCTACAACGTTTTTCAGCCAGTTACAGTGTTTTCAGCCATAAGCCATGAGCTTTTAAACCCAACTGATCACCACCTAAATATCTTCTCTCTTCACTTCTTCGGTGTGTCCTAGGCCGCTTATTTTAATTTGAGTTTTTTGTTTATTTTTTTATGTTTTAGTTTTTTTAGCTTTTTTGCCGGTTCTTTTTTCTGTATTCGTTTGTGTTGTCCGTGATTGACTAACATATTTTTCTATTTTAAATTTTTTTAAAACTCAGTTACACCAAATGAGCTATCATCAGTTACAGTATAATTTCAGTTAGTTACAGTGTAATTTTCATCATAAACTAATTTATTTTAACTCAACCAAATAGCACTCTGGTCAGTGGTGGACTACTGCATGTGTCTGCACGGAGAAAGAAGAAGAAACACACAGAAGATAAAAGACCCATCTCGATCGATCAAGGGGCAACTTGGTGCGAGTCAACTCCTGGTGATAGATCTTGTGTGTCTCATACCACGTTGATTGAAACAAAATGTGCTATTAATCTGTAGGTTAGTCCCCGCGTTGGAGGCTTACAGCTCAAGTCGAAAACAGATTGATTCTACAATCCTGTCGTCCCACAAAGATCCCCATTTTGTTAATTTGTCCCCAAATGTGATCTGCATCAATCCATCGGTTTTATTCCGAAATTAGATATGCTTTCTAGCCTAATCGACCTCCAAATTAAATCGGCCAGGGAATTAAGCAGACAAGTTAACAAAGGTACGTACTATACATAAATAGGTCTCGATCTGTCGATACAGGCGTCAGTCCCTTTAGGTGGTGATCATTTGGGCTTATTTTGAGTGGCTTATAGCTGAAAACACTGTAGCTAATCAAAAAACATCAGAAATAGACAGAGCCTTATTTAGCATAATTAAATTTTAAAAAAATTAAAAATGTAAAAAAATATGTTAGCTCATTACGTATAATACAAACAAATACGGGAAAAAAAGAACCGGCAAAAAAACTCAACAAAATGCCAAAAGTTCAGAAAAAGACGAAATTTATGAATAGTAAAAAATAAGCCGGAAGCCAGAATCTCAAGCCGAAACGATCACCACGTACCTGATCGGTTCACCACCGATACCTAGCTCTACAAATATCTACATATTTTTTATGGTGATAACACAACATGCATGAGAATCACAATTTTAGTGCCGAAACACAGTGACAAAAGCTTGTTTTGTCACTATGAACTTTGTTTATAGTGACAAAAAAATCATCACTGCTTTACTAATTAATAGTGACAAAATAATGAATCACGACAAGATATTGTAGTAGTGACGATTCTATAGTGACGAGCTAACAAGTTGTCATCATTTCCAAATAATGACTACATGCTATATCACAGGACGCCTTAGTAATAACAACTTTACAATGACAAATTATAACATTGTCACTACTTTTATTAACAAATAGTGACAAAAATGTTATGTTGTCAGAAGACAATTTTACAGCGACGAGTTGTTGCATGGTCACAGCTTCATTTATAATTAGTAACAAATAACTATGTTGTCACAAGAAACATTAGTAGCAACGATTTTGGCGAAAATTCACGTTGTCACATCATCATTTACAATTAGTTACAAATCATTATGTTGTCACAAGAAACCTTATTAGTGGTTCTTCCGTGATGAAAATCTCGTTTTCTCACTATTTACTATATTTCTAGTGACCAAAAAAATTTATCCTCGCTACTTTTATGATAACTGGTGACAAAATATCAAGTCGTCACAAGATACCTTGGTAGTAACAATTATATAGTAACGAATATTCATTTTGTCACTACTTTATTTACAAATAGTGACATAATATTATCTTGTCATAGGATATCTTATTACTGGCGACTTTCCAGTGACAAACTAC
Source organism: Dendrocalamus sinicus (assembly GCA_036346575.1). Taxonomy (NCBI): domain Eukaryota; kingdom Viridiplantae; phylum Streptophyta; class Magnoliopsida; order Poales; family Poaceae; genus Dendrocalamus; species Dendrocalamus sinicus. The sequence goes on from CM070662.1 coordinate 36,459,206, forward strand.
CACATTGTCACAGCTTCATTTATAATTAGTGAGATAATGTTATGTCGTCACAAAAAACATTAGTAGCGATGTTTCATTAATGACGAACAATCGTGTTATCACTTCTTTATTTACAATACTTTCTCATAAACAAGATAGTGTATAAATACTTTCATGACCACCAGACAATGCCTATAACACCCTGTTTGGATCTATAGATTTGAATCTGATTAATTCGATTCGATTCCAAATCCTATTCTGGTACAATTTGAATTTGATTGAAGCAAATTCAAATCCATTTTTTCTATTTGGTGTCACTTGGAATTTGATTTGTTAAAAGAAATATCAACGTTAACTGCAACTACAAAGATTGTACCCACTCTCTTCTCTCTACCTTGTAGCTCCAGATGTCACCCTCACCGCTGTATTTCTGGCCCATTCAGCCCAAAGCATTCCCCGTTCCTAGCTCCTCGGACTCACTCCTCAGTGCCCGTTCCCCCAAACCCTATTGAGCAAGAGGACGGCGGCGGCAGGAGATCTCGTCGGCGTGCGGCTGGACGGAAAAGGAATGCAAACCAAGGGAGGAGAATCCTCTAAATAGTCATTGAATCGTTTCTTATGCATCAATAGGAGGAAACTGAAGTTTTTTCTTGTGTGTAGGAGGCAACACTCACATTGGTCAGATACATCGACGCATAGGCATAGCTGAATCAAAGTTGTTCTTCCTTCAATTTATGATAGAAATAGCTTTATCCAGGCTGCCCTATACAATAGTTTGGGCAGAACTGGTAAGGCACTTCTTCTAATATACTCTGTTCATGAGAATAGTGTTGGTTTCCTGCGTATTAGATGTAGGTTGTTGTGAAATAGATAAGCTGACGCATGCACATGTTTTCAGAATTGTGTGTGTAGGGATTTTTCTATATTTTACAAACTGAAACTTTTCACGAATCAGCACAAAAATCGCAATGCAGTGAAAATCTTTGCGCCGGAGATGATGGAATTGAAGAAGCTGATAATGATGTTTGTGTTTGCTCTCCTTTGTTTTTTCGAATTATTTTCTGGCTAACTATAGTGTTTTTGTTTGTTTTATGATGCAGTTTAAAAGATAAAGCCTTGGAAGAGTTGCTATGCATCTGAAGTGGCTTTCGTGCTTTTCGACCTGTAATCAAATCTTTGACTTCAATATCAATTGAGAATGATACTTTTGTCTTCTACATTTATCAGCTCATGGTGAAAGATTGTCACTGCTTAATCTCACTTTTGCTCAAAAAAAAGTGATTACCAGTGACTATCACTATGAACTAAAATTTTGTCACATATAAAAGCAATTAGCGATGATGCTATCATCACAAATAGATATGCATTTGTGATGATAGATCTATTTGTGATGATAGAACCATCCGGATTACAAAATATATGTGCGGCGATCCAATCGTCACAGATATAACTGAAACAGTTGGAAATAAGGTCATCACAGTTAGAATTGCTAGTGATGAAACTGTAGTCACTGACACATACCAATATGTGACTATATAAGTCGTCACTTTTGCAAAATATAATTGTGATGATTTAATGGTCAAATATTTCATAAAATGTGAGGAAATCCGTCACCGCTACAAACATCGAAGGATGAAAAGGAACGTACAACTATGATAGTAGGAGCCAAGATCCTAGGAGGATGTATTTCTTTTCAATTGATTTGAGTCTAGTTGCTAATCTGTAGTGAGAATTTTATGTACTGTGTGTACTATTTTTTACCATTTAATGTGAAAATATTAAGCACAAGCGATTCCACGCTATATATGTCATTTCTATTGCTTACTGTATGCATGTATCATACATCAAATGCAAAAAAACGCAAAATGAGAGAGAGAGAGAGAGAGAGAGTACAAAGTAGGCATTTGTGTAACTGTAACCATATACTCATGATGATAAAGATATTGTCACAAATAAATATGCATTTGTGAGGACAAAGACATCACTTTTACAAAATGTAATTGCCACGATTCAATTGTCACTAATTTTTATGTTATTGTGGGAAACAACTTCACCACTAGAAGCATCATCTGTGATGAGAATACCGTCACTGACTCAAATCTATTTGTGACCATGTTATTCATCTCAAATGTACTAATTCATAGTGATAATTTTTGTGGCCACATACGAACATATTATTTGTGGTTAAAATAATTCATCACTATGTTACTAGTGATGCCAATATTAGTGATGATGCAGTACCGACTGAGAATTTCGTCACAAAGAGATAATTGTGATGAAAAATTGACTCGTAGGGATGAAATTGGTCATCACAAAAGGGCTAATCCCTTGTTGTGTGACTTGTTTATTTCATAGTCCAACATGCGTACTAGCCAACTATGTAGGCTTGTTTGTCTTTCTGCTGAAGAGCAAAAGTGCATCGATCGAATTAGCTAGAACTGGTAACTAAAGCACATTGCATTATAGATCTCCTGACCTATTCCATTGAAACAAAGGTTACCACGGATATTTAATTAACCTTGTAAAGTCTGAAACTCAGCTCCTGCGTGGTCTTGTCTACCTACCTACACAAGCTGAAATTGTTTCGACTTTAGACACAATATGTATAGCAGGATGATGTTCACTGTCACTTTTTTTTTTGCGATTACAAGTAAGATGTACACATATACACACATCATCACACACACGCATATACCACATGCAAATACGCCATCTTAGCACACTTCTAGACAGGTGGAGACCAGGATAAATTCATAATTTTACAAAATTCCTACTGAAGCACACGAGATAGCTCCACCACCCCCACCAAAAGGTGGTTCTATGCTCACTATCACTTAATAAGCTCTCCGTTAGCAGGGCCAAATTTTTTTTTGCTATGAAGCTAGTTTATATAGTATTCTAATTGTTGATTGACAAAAATTAAAAGTAGTAAAGAGCAAAAAGATCAAATAAGGTGCCATAAGTTTGAGCCCTTTCAGATACATACAGTGGTAGATACTAATTGTTGCTAGTATATATTTTTAGACAAAGTTAAGACTTTGAGTACGTATGTTCCTGCTGAAAAGCTTAATTAAGCTCATCCAACCTAACCTTTTGAGAAACCGAGTTTATGAGGCTTTGGGAGGAAGAAACTCGGGGATAAAGCCATCTAATAGTCTAATCAAACAAGTTCCACGTATGCATTTTTCATGCATGTTGCTGAAGAATTAGTGTGCGATAATAACCATTATTTCATTTCCACCTTCCTGCTGGAAATATGTATGCAGCGTGACTGCTCACAAATGTGCCATAAACTTTCCAATGGAATAATTAAGTACCACATACGTACATGAAGTAAGAACAGACGACAATAGTCGCTCCATCAAATCAAGTAGTCTATGTAGTCGGTAGTCCCATCCTCGGGAACAAAAAACTCTAGAAGTATTAGAAGTAGCATTAAAACTATCTATATATGCAGCTGAAATTATAGCAAATGCAGTTCCTGTATTCCTTCAAACAAGTTGAGTACGTGGTTCTTTAATTGTAGTGCACCTGCAATTTATTAATAGTCTGAACTCTGAACAGGGGCGGATCCAATGTAGAGGGAGTGAGGGCCCAGGCCGTCACTCAATTCGCAGAAATCCAGGTATATAGCTTAAGATTTAATGCTAGTGCCCTCACTCAGCCTAACTAAAAGGCCCTCACTCATGCTAAAATTATGAATGAGAACAATTCAGCATACTATGTGTATTGTTGTGCCCCCTCTCAGATTTTATCCTGGATCCGCCCCTGACTCTGAAGGACCATGCGAGGCTGCGAGCGAGGAGGATCTTGTGATTAGTGATGAGCAATTGGCAAATGGTCGTGAAATGTGTTCGTGAATCCATGGTCTATGGAAAGTGTGTTTTGTTCTACCGTAGACCGGTATGGTCTGTGTGGAGATCAGTGTGGATGGTGTAGATGTAGACCAGTGTGGTCTACATGCAGACAGACCAGTGTGGTTGGTGTAGTCCAATGTGCCGTAGATTAATATGTCGTAGACCAGTGTGCCGTAGATCAGTGTGGTACTGTGGTCTGATCAGTCATCAGTGGTCGACTGGTCATATCGAGAAAGCTGGTCTTGAGGATTTTCTAGGTGGTAGTGAGTGACCACAAACTGCCGTAATCATATACATACATACATACATACATACATACATACATATATACATAATACATATTTGAACTAACATGAGTTAAATTATGAAAAACTTATGTCCAAAAATAATTTATTAGCCTTTAGATGTGCAGGTAGCCTGAAGTCAACTATAATTAATGGCGAGAGGACTGGAACTTGGTTAGGAAACCAAGATCCGAATGATCATGGATACCAGGTGATATAATTGAGACAAACACAGCACAGGTGGACAAAAGACATTGAAGGCAAGGTTCAAGTGGCAAGTTGTATCAAGTGGTTTGGTCGGTACAATAATGCGTGGCCTGGTGAAAATCGAAACAGGAGGGACTTACTAACGTGTGGTAAACCATTGGTGAATCTATACGTGGCAAGTATGAGAATTACTTGCAAGTGAAGAAGATGACCGGATAAGGTAAAGGTATCTTGGTAGTTGGCCAAATACAAGAAATGGCAATGGAAATAAGCCGGACGCATGGACAGCACTTGGGAGAGCTGTTTAGATCAAAAAGATGCTGAGAAGATCAACTGGATCAAATTGTTGCTTGTTAGCTGTTTCGGACTTATTTGCTTTGAAAAGTTTGTATAAGTCTATTATGGGTTAAAAGTAAAACTACCTGAAGCCTAAGAAATCTTAAATATTGACATCATGAACAGAGGAGCTTGATCATCCACACATCTGTGTTGCAGTGTAATGCTATGTATCTACACGGGTATATTTTCATAAAGTCAGTGCATAGATATACATGTAAATTTCCTAAATATAAGTCTACAACTAGATATTCGCAGCTTTCTAGACGTGAAAAAACGTGTTCATGAAAACAAACTCTGTTCATATAATTGCTTCCCCTATGTATCATTAGCAGAAACCAGAAAGTGACTTGTTAGGACAAAAGGAAGAAGGTGGAGCTTGGATGCAAACCCAGAATCCCAAAATGTTACGTCACATGGAAATGCGAATAAGTACTATCAGTGCTTAATCTACTACACACATCCATCCTAGAGAGGTTTCACACACATATTTCTGTTTACTTTTCTCATCTTCATGTACTTAATCTATAAATAACACACCCCATCAACTATTTGATGCTACTTGAACTTTTGTATGACCATCAGGTATCGCATCATGGAAGAGAAAAGGGGCCAAGTGAAAGAAAACTTACTTTCTATTGGCTTAAATCAGGGATTCTATTTTAGTTCTACTTATTTTCTGCCACCTACAATTGACACAAAAAGTTAGTCATGGAAGTATACTACGGACAACTGAACATCGATCGATATCGGCCCTCTTCTTTTTCAGTTTTTAGTTTCTGCTTTTGATTTTTTTTATAGTAATTAGCTTTTAAACATATTACCTTTCCAAAATAGGGTCTACTAGTTAATTGTAGTATATACTATATCAACTTTATTTATATCGGTAAAAACCGCACGTGAGTATCTGTTATTCTGTAATCTCTCACACAAACAACCTAAAAATCATAAACCGCAAAAAAAACATAAGGCTTAACTAAAAAGAACAGGCCATCATCAATTCTAGTTAGCTCTTTAAGTCTGAAAAAAATAATGTGAATACAATAGAGAGCTAAATGATGCACCACGCACGCAGCCGCGCACAGATAGCTTGCAGATCTACACATGCATTACAAAAGTTCAGCTATTTGCACATTTCTAAGCAGCACATGCAACTAGGAGGTTCAGAAGGTACCTTACCTAAATGAGGACAAATCTCAGCGATCTATATAGTACATCGCCTATATCTGCAATTATCCTAAGTAATAATGAAATGAAATATTAGGTACCCTTACCTAATCGTTACTGGTACATGGCACATACTGTCTCTGCATCCATCTGAAAGCCTAGCAAAACAAGGAGCAAGAAGGAATTAGTAGAAATAATGCAGCAACTTCAAAATTCGTCTTTGTTAATCCACAGACGCAGCTAAAATGCTAGGTATGAGAATAATCAGGGGATTGGTACATCATGATCATCCCTCAGCTTTATATAGCCCTCTAATTCTTCTGCAAAGGGAAATAGGAATCCTACTAAAAATAGAAATCCTAATTTTATTAAGATTTATCTAACACTCATAATAGCACGCTTTTTCAAATATTTAAAAACCAGAATATGAATAACCATACTTAATAACACAAGTAGACGTCGGCCAGATCTATATAGCCGTTGGCACGCATCGGGAAGTGAACGCAGGTTGAGACCGTGATGATCTTCATGTGAAGCAACCGGAGATGGAGGAGGCGGCGGATTTGAGCGGGGAAGGGTCTGGAGGAGGAGGAGAAGGCAGATATGCACGGGAAAGGGGCCAGTGGAGGAGGTGGCGGTGGATCTGTGCGGAGAAGAGACAGGAGGATGCTGTGGCAGATCTCCATCATATATCGGAGGTGGAGGAGGCGGACGATTGGTGCGGCCAAGTCTGGTAGTGTGCTGCTCAGCTTTATATTACAACAACGAATAGACAACACATCATGTTCCCCAGGAAGGGGAAAAAACACATCATCGACTGATCGATATATATCAGTGCAAACAGATAAAAAAATGCTCAATCTCGGCAACTGTTTTCTTGAAACACCACCACAAGATAAGCATCATGGTCTACAGACGAGGCAGGCGCATGCTCTACATACGTTTACACCACCCAAATTAAGCCACTCGAGTTATTCGGTCGACACGACGACAGCATCAATATATACGTAGACACGCATACTAGGAAGGAACAGACAGAGCGCGGCCATCGATCTACCTGCTGCAGGACTTCGATCGATTTCGGAAAGATTAGTTTGAGGCTTTGAGCTGGTGCGCACAAGCTAGTTTCTTTGTTTCATTAACCGCCAGATTAATTAAGCGCAAGCTTAGCATGAACTGAAATAGCTTATTAGCTAGCAGCTAGCTCTAGCTCTCCTGCAGCCTGCGGAGCAATGCCGCGCGGAGGCAGCGCTCGTCCTGCAGCGCGGCGGGCACGTCCACGACGGCGTCCTGCACCGTCACCGCGTCCACGCGGCTCACGCACGCGTGCTGCACCGGCAGGTCCAGCGCACGGAGCGCGACCATAAGGCGCGCGGGGGCGTGGCGAGCCACCGTCGTCAGGCGCAGCGCGGCCGCGTCCCGCCCGACCATGCGCACCTCGAGCTTCTCCTCGAGGCCGAACGCGTGGGAGGCTGCGGCGGCGGCAGAGGTCACCTTCCGAGCCGCGGCGGCCTGCTTGGCCTCGCCCTCGAGCTGCTCCACGCGGCCGCGCAGCTCGGTGATGTAGGCGGCCGCGTCGGACAGGAGGGACGCCTTGTCCATCCGGGACACCGTGGGGACGGCGGCGCGGAGGTCGCAGAACCGGCGGTTGAGCTTCTCCCGGCGCTGCCGCTCGGCCTCCATGTGGCTGATGGTGGGGCCGTCGGAGCGCGGCCCGGGCTTCCGGCCCCGCCTCTTCACTGCGCGCTCCGTCATCGCCGGCGGGTTCCCAGACAGGTCTGAGCCCGCCGAGCGCGAGCCTCCGACAGCCCACGCGGCGCCCTCCTGGAAGCTAGGGTCGTTATCGAGCTCGTCGTCGCCCACCAGCCATTGCTCTGGGACCTCGCAGGACTCGAACTCGAGCACCGGTTGGCCTGGGGCGGATAAGGAGGAGGTTGGGGAGCAGCAGGACGTGGGGGAGACAAGCTGCTCATCCATTGTACGCTACACTTTAGTGTCACTTCCCTCTAGCATGCATATTACCTAAAATGGCACATATTGAGGAACAGGGCGGTGGCTGCACCTTTATATTTGATGGTACATTTGCGTTGAGATCCTCGCGAGTATGCCATTTTGCGCTGCGACGGTACCGGGGGCGCCTCATAATAGCGCATTCTGAAGGTTTCTCGATAATCAAGGCAGGCTGGACAGAAAACAGAGATCACAGATTCAGTAACAGTAGTAAGTACTATTTATTAACAGTCACGACGCAGCGATGCAAACAGGGACATATGGAATAGCAACGTTACCAGAAAAAAAAAGTTATAAAAGTCACGTAAACAACAGGTAATCTTTTACGTTAAGACACCGTGATATGCTGAACTTAAGACCGTTGTATTACTTATATTTTATTATGTTAAAGCTAATGGTCTGAGACGTGCTCATGTTCACGTCATAGCCGTGATTCTTGTTTAGTCTGCTAGTTAGTGGAACTATGGTTTCACTGGATGTGGGGTGGCACGAATGAAGCAGATCATGGCGCAAGAATAGAAAAAAAGTTTAGCCTTTATTTTATATTTGGATCCTATAAATTAGATAAGAAAGCTGAGAAAAGCTGCCCAGTTGAGCGCAGCACAAAAACTCCTTTGTCTCGTGGCCATAGCTGAGTACTTGTGGTCGTGAGAGTAATTGTGTGTGCCGTGGTCGTAAACAAGTACTAGGTACTCATAGTCATGTGTGCCGTGGTCATAAACGAGTATCAGGTACTCATAGCCGTGTGTGTGGTCAAGTGTGTTACAACAAATGGTATTAGAGAGGTGTAGAGATCATGTCGACGATGTCACGTGATGGAACAGTCTCTCCTTCTAGGTCCCTCACTCCACCGAAAATCCGAGGGCGTAGCGGGACGAGGTGTGCGCCGCGAGGTGGTAGTGCAGCAGGTGACAAGGGAGAGTGGGGGGAACGGTGGTCTACCCTATGCTAACACGCACGAACTACTCCGACTGGGCTCTCATCATGAGAGTCAACTTGCAGGCGTAGGGACTATGGCGAGCAATTGAGCTAGGCGACATTGACTTCCGCGACAGTAGGATGGCGCTGTCCGCGATCCTCCGTACGGTGCCGCGGGACATGTTGTCAATGCTCGTCGTGAAAGACACGACAAAGCAGGCGTGGGACACCGTAAAAGTGCAGCGGATGGGCATCAACCGTGTGCGCAAGGCGAACGCACAAAAGCTCCGTAACAAGTTCGAAGACATTGCGTTCAACGATGGCGAGACTGTCGATGAGTTTTCGATGCGGATCACCAGCCTCGTCAATAACCTTCGCATCCTCGGCGACGCGATTAAGGAATCCAAGGTCATGAGAAGTTTCTACATGTCGTACCCTCATGGTACGCGCAGGTGGCCATCTCCATCGAGACGCTCCTCGACCTGAGCACACTCTCGGTCGATGAGCTCACTGGGTGGCTTCGGGCTGTGGAGGAGCGATACGGTCTCGACAACAAAGGCGGTTCAGGAGGGTGTCTGCTCCTCACTGAGGAGGAGTGGCTCACGCGTGCCAAGAAACGGGAGCAGGACGATGGCTCCTCAGGTGGAGACCGAAGAAGTAGCAGTAGCGGTAACAATCTCCAAGGAGGAAGGCAACAAGGCTGCAGCGCACGACAAAGACGGGCATGACACCCGGGGCCGTGGCTCATCCAACGCGCGCCGTGACATGTCACAAGTCAAGTGCTACAACTGGGACCAAATGGGGCACTTCGCCAAGAACCGCCGCAAGCCCCGTCGCGAGCATAAGGAGGCGCACTGATGTGTGTGCAAGATGAACACCTGTGTTGCTCATAGTCGAGCACTGTGAGCTGCCACAAGCTAACAGCGAGGTCTAGTAGCAAACGGTGCTCCTTAACAAGGAGAAGGTGATATCGAAGGATGCAAGCGATAGTGTCTGGTACCTCGACAAGGGAGCAAGCAGCCATATGACTGGGTCTCAAGCGATGTTCAGATCACTTGATGAATCGGTGAAAGGAACGGTCAAATTTGGCGACGACTCGCTCGTGGACATTCGCGGCAAGGGAACCGTCATGTTCCAGTGCCGGAATGGGGAGCATCGGCTCCTCACCGAGGTATAATTCATCCCATATCTCTGTAGCAACATCATTTCTGTTGGGCAATTGGACGAGAATGGATGCAAGGTGGTGATCGAGGATGGAGAGCTGCTCGTGTTTGACCACAAACGAAAGTTGCTGGCGCGAGCGAGGTTGACCAAGAATTGGCTTTACACACTGAAGTTGAACCTTGCTGGTCCTGTGTGTCTGCTCACGTGCATGGATGATAAAGCTTGGCTATGGCACAGACGCTGATACATGCGGCTTGAGGTGCTCAGGTCATATTCACCGTAGCAGAACGGGGTCGTCAAGCGCCACAACCAGACTGTGGTAGAGATAGCACGCTGTCTACTGAAGACCTTGGTTGTGCCGGCGATGTTCTGGGGCGAGGCAATGAAAACCATAGTCTACATCCCCAACAGGGCACCGATATTGAGTCTCAATAGCAAAACACTGTATGAGGCATGGCACAAGTGAAGGCCGAAGGTGCAATTTGGGTGCATCGCTCACGTCAGGAATATCAGGCCGAGTGTGGACAAGCTGGTGGACCGCTCAACACTGATGGTATTCATCGGCTGTGAGGAAGGAGCGAAGGCATACAGGGTGTACAATCTGGCGTCGGGAGTCTACGATACCTCTGCAATACGAGGCCCGACATCACCTACGTAGTTGGGATCATGCGCAAGTTCATGAAGGTGTCGGTTACATCACATTAGGCGACAGTGAAGCAGATCCTACGCTACATCAATAGCACTACAAGTTATGGGTGTTGCTACAAGAAGGCAGGAACGCAAGTGTCTGCACTGGTAGGGGTTTAGTGACAGTGACCTTGTCGGTGACATCGATGATCGCAAGAGCACTATTGGGATTGTGTTCTTCCTTGGCACGAGTGTGATTACTTGGACATCTCAGAAGCATAAGGTCATTGCGCTCTCGTCCTATGAGGCAGAATACATTGCGGTGGCAACGACAGTATGCTAGGGTGCTTGGCTGAGCCGATTGTATGGCGAGCTGGTCAGGAGAGCACCGAAGGTGGTAAATCTTCTGGTGGATAACAAATCAGCCATTACGCTAACCAAGAACCCAGTGCATCACGAACGGAGTAAGCATATCGACACTTGCTTTCATTTTATTCGTGAATGCATTGAAGATGGCAAGGTAGACGCTGACCATTTCGGGACGGATGGACAACTCGGCGATATACTCACCAAGGCGCTTGGGCGAGTCAAGTTTATTGAGATGAGACAGAAGCTCGGCGTCGTTGAGGTGAATCCTGGGCAACAGGCTTAGGGGGTGATTTGTTGGACTTAAGCCCATTGCATTACTTGCATTTTACTCTATTAAAGGTAGTGGCCTGAGACGTGCTCATGTTCACGTCGTGGCCGTGATTCTCGTTTAGTCTGCTAGTTAGTGGAGTTATTATTTCGCTGGACGTGGGATGGCACGGCTGAAGCGGATCATGGCGCAATTTGGATCCTATAAATTAGAGAAGAAAGCTGAGAAAAACCGCACAATTGAGTGCGTCACAAAAAACTCCTTTGTCTCGTGGTCGTAGTCACGTACTCATGGTCGCGGGAGTAATCGTGTGTGTCATGGTCGTAAACGAGTACCAGGTACTCATAGTCGTGTGTGTTACAACATGACACACGTCTCATTCTTTTGGTTTTTGACTTCGGTTTCTTCAGAAGCCTAAATTAATGAGACGACTTCTCTAAACAGCTTTTTGAAACCATTTCTCTAAATGGCATTTCGAATATAAAATTATGTGTGCCGTTTATGTCAGTGTTTCTACCATTCGCTATCATCTTAAAAAACGTAAACAAAAATCACCGATTATAGTAAAAAAAAATCATTAAGCTATTGGCCAGAAGAATGGACCATACCAGCATTGAATCTAGAATATGCTGTAGCGGCGTGACCTAGGAAAACCTGTACTCGAGTGAACCCTTGAAATTAGTCTTTGTTAAGCAGCCGGCGGGCGGTCCCATGCATGTGCGCACTTGGACCCAGTCCAGCGCTTGCTTGTGTACCTATGGCTATGCTGCACAGCACTCTCTCGCCACTACGGACCAAGGCATGAATGTGGGACGCGGGAGGCCGAGGTTTTCGGGGGGTGTTTTGAGCAATGTGACACGGTACGGAGCCAATCACCGCAAAAGCTACCCAGTTTTAGAAAAGTCTAAGGCCAGGGGGCGCAGGACGGAAGTGGGGCCCACGCGCACTGGCTACCCCTGGCCTGGCCCACGGGCAAGCTTGGGCTCTGCACATCTTGACAGATGGATGGATTGGACGGATGGATGGATATGGACGCTGGTGAGGCCATCCCTGCCAGATGTTCTGCAACACAAGCCAATTTTTTTTGGTACGGTAGCCTATTTTCCCTACAAATTTAGCTTTCGAATATCACTTTTTATAAATTTAACCTTAATTTGTGGAAATATCGAGCTCCGCATATAACTATCGAGCTCACCGAGCTAGGGGAGATCAGCAAGGCACCGCCGGCCGCACTTTGTAGCACTATGCATGCAATGCATGTATTTAATTAATGCTAATTATGTGTTTAATTAGCGCTAGTCACTTGGCATTAAATGTTGTCGTATTTGGGGCTCGGCAGGTATCTGTTGGGCTCGGTAGGTCAACAGAGATTAGATTTACAAAAACAAAATATTTATGAGCTAATTTTTTAAAAAAGGTTGCAATGCCATTTATGCAAATAGTTTTGCATCACACACGCACAATTATGGTTTTGTGGCTATGATTATCTTCTACTACTACACTGTGCACTAATAATAGCGCTCCTTTGTTACATCTTATTCTTCTCGATTTTTAGTTGTTTTTTGATTTTAACTTTTTAGCAATCATTATTTATTATATTAATAAAATATAATTAAAAATCATAAGCAGCGGTTCCAAAGAACGCACCCTATATATGTGCCGTCGCCGTCGCCTGCCATAATACGCTTTGCTGGACGGTACGTCAATCAAACAGGTTAGTTGGGGCTGCCGCATTATCCACACACACTTACTGTTCTGTATACGATAAATGGCATCCACTCGTTACTGGTCGTGCCAGACGACCCAAAGTGCTGGAAAACATTTGCCATCCGATCCGAGCAACAGGAACAGAAATGCACACTAGTATGTGTCGAGTAGTGCCAGCAATGCAGACACTATAGACACTGTTCTTCTCAGCTCCTGGCTTATAACTTTTCTAAACAATCAAATAAGATAGGTTTCGTGCCATCATTTTAAAATAACTTATCAATACAGCCTTTTTAAAATGGCTTAAACCGTCAGCTGCACACACAAAAAAAAAGCACAGCCATAATATTGTTTTGCTTGTGAATCAGTTACTTTTAGGCCCTGTTTGGATCCACCCAGATTTTAAGAATCTGACTTTTGGAAACTGGGTGGGATCCAAACAGACCAGTTTTTGGGGCAGTTTTTAAAATCTACCTACCCAGATTCTTAAAAACCAAGAAGCTGTTGATACCCAGCTTTTGCCAGTTTTTTTTGCACAAATACCCATTTACCCTCATTAAAGACCACGCATGGCTGTTTAATGTTCTGTTCAAGAGCAATAAATGTAAGGGTATAATAGTCTATTAGCACCAATCATAAATGAAACTAGCTTTTAAAAACTAAGAGATCCAAACACCCCACCAGTTTTTGCTTAGAAACTAGCTTTTAAAAACTAGAAGTAATAGCTGGTTTTTAAGAATCTGAAACTGATCCAAACAGGGCCTTAATCCTGTGTCCCCTGGCTAGCTAGCTCCCTCCTGGGACTCCCTGCCGGCCAGTACGTACATGCACCCATGCCCCACGCACATGTGATCCCTCGGCAGTCGACACCCTAGCTAGCGAGCTTGACCTAGCTCGACCGCCACCCGACTCCACTCCACTAGATCTCGCTGTCTGGCTTGACCTAGCGTCTGATATGCGGCTAGCCAACACAACGTGCAACTCCATCGGCCATCCATCTCCCTCTCACTCTAGCCAGCATTGTTATTAAAACCGGACTGGACTGATAGTTAAACCGGAATGATGAAACCGGCAACTTTGATGGCTCGGTTCGCTTCAGAGACTGCCTATGCAAAATCGAACGAAAAAACCGGATGAATCTAGTTGTTTTTAACAAAAAATGGCAAACCAGACAGCTTTGCAGGAAGTGGGCAGATTCTTTTTCACCTGGAGAATTGCGTCGTGGGTTTGGGCTGGCGCGCCCACTTGGCCACCACGCCTAAGGCCCTGCTCGATTGAGCTGAAAAGTTATAACTTATAACTGAAAATACATTGTATCGAATGAGGCTTATTTAGTATAATTAAATTTAAAAATAGAAAAAAATATGTTAGTTTATCTCGGGCAACGCAAATGAATACAGGAAAAAAGAACCGGTAAAAAACTTAAAAAAGTGAAAAAAAATCAGAAGAAGACGAAATTTATGAATAGTGAAAAATAAATCAGAAGCTGAACCTAAAACGAGCGGAACCTAAAGAGGATCCCAGAGCCCTAACTCTCCTGCCATATGGAATTTTTTGTACGGATAATCCTTTTTTTATTCGAAATTACATAAATATACCCGCGGGAAATTTTTTACAAAAATAGGCTCCAATCGCCTAATGGTTGGGCGACTGGAGCCTTTCGCCCAACCATTAAGCGACACATAAAGAGTCTACCAACCGTTCAACGATTAACTGCAGTCGCCCCACCGTTGGGCGAATTCTATGAAGTCGCCGAACTGTTGGGCGACTGAAATTCAGTCACCGAATGGTGGGGCAACTGGAGGTGGGATATAAAACCGCGCTCGGCCACCGTCGCACTGTTTTCATTCGGTTCATTCGGCCGCGCGCAGAAGGGAGAAGAGAAGGGGGAAAGAAGGAGAGGGAGAGGAGGAGAAGAGGAGGGGGAGAGAAAGAGAGGGAGAGGAGGAGAAGAGGAGAGTGAGTGTGCGATTTTCAGGTAATTTTTTGTTGTTATATTTTTTGTTAGTGTAAAAAATTAGTTTAGAAAATGTAGTGTAGAAAATTAGTTTAGAAAATGTAGTTTAGAAAATGTAGTGTAAAAATTAGTTTAGAAAATTAGTTTAGAAATTAACTTTAGAAATCTAATTTAGAAATTTAATTTTCAAATTTTGTTTAGTAAATATAGTTTATAAATTTTGTATACCATTTATAATGCATTATTGTACAAAATATAGTATTTAAATGTACATGTACAAAATATAATGTTGACATTATTGTACAAATTTAGATGTAGAAAATTTAATGTACAAAATTTAGATGTAGAAAATTTAGTGTAGAAAGTTTAGATGTAGAAAGTTTACTGTACAAATTTAGATGTAGAAAATTTAATGTTGAAATTATTGTACAAATTTTGCATGTATGACTCGTGCTGGACGTGACTCCGAGTGCCCATACGCGCTGTTGGACGAGCACGTGGACCGCTCTCATCGCGCTTCCTGTCTAGTGCCGCCACCGGGGAGCACGGACGAGCCGCCAGGTCAGCTGGGAGTGGTCCGGACACGCACACCTCGCGTGGCCTGGGGACTCGATCCTCGTTGGACTGCCAGGTTTGCACTACTTCAGCGTTTAGTGCGACCGTAAGTTCGTTCCGTGCTGACCTTCACTTTGTTTGCAGGCTGCGGGATGCCGGGCCACTCCCTCTTGCCCGGATGGTGCAGGCCACGGACGAGGATGGAGCGGCTGGCGGGGACGAGGTGGGCGGGGAGCAATCACGACGCTTTTCGTTCGACCATTCCCTGCTGACGGCTTTGGTGGACCGTTGGCGACCCGAGATGCACACTTTCCACCTCCCATTCGGGGAGATGACGCCGACCCTGCAGGATGTGTCCCTGCTCCTTGGGCTTCCGATCGCGGGACGCCGCCTTCCTACCGAGGCCCCGGCGATCGGGCGCGCCGACTGCTAGGCGGTTCGAGGTGTCGTTGCACCGGCCGCTGACCACCACATGTTCGGAGGGGATCAGACCCATGGGCCGACACTGAGGTGCTCGCACAGTACCGGGTACATGGTTACAATCGATCGTGTCTTTGAAGTTCTTATTTGTGGTATTACGTACTAATAACAACTTGTTTGCATTCAGGTGGAGCGCATGGATCCACAGCGACGATCACCGGTGTCGCGTCACTTGGAGCGTCGTCTTTGTGGTGTTTGGTTGGGTGCTTTTCACCACCACCACGACAACTCGATGGATCGCGCCTTATCGCTTATGCGAGGGCGATCGCTGACGGCGAGCCCCACCAGGTCAGCTGGGGATCGGCCGTACTTGCCGCGACGTACCGCGCGCTGTGCAATGCGTGCACGAGGATCAAGGCGAACTCGATCCTCACGGGCTGTCCCCTGCTACTGCAGTTGTGGTCGTTCGAGCGCTTAAGCCTCGGACGACCTGTGCTAGACGACATGGGTCCGTACGGGCCCGAGATGTATCCAGGGGGAGACGTCGACCGGCCGACGATAGGTTCTATCTGGTGCCGTCGTCGAGTAAGTATTATCACAGTCAACTATTTCTTTCTTATTGACGATCGTCATTCTAAACAACTTGTCTTTCTTGCAGGTACAGTTTGCGCACGTGCAGGTCACGCGGGCGTACCGGGTCTTTGTGGAGCAGCTCGACCGCATCACGGTAGACGGCGTCGCGGCGGGAGCCGTGCGACGCTATGGCGTTGGAGGCCCGTGCTCTGGCGGGCTGTCCTCACTTTCTTTGGCGTGGCCGGATTTACGGTGACCGCGGGCTCGTGTACCTCATCTACGTGGAGGACTACGCACCCCGGTGTGATGCAGCGATTCGGGCTCGGCGGCGGTTCTGTACCGATCGGACCATCGCTTCGCGGCGCGCGTGCGGGTGAGTGATCGTTTCTGCTAAATATGTACATACTTACTACTGCATTCGCAAGTATCTCACATTACGTAATGGTTCTATACGCAGGCACAGCGCGAAGGGAGTGAAAAGAGGCACGGACTGGTCGTCGAGGATGCAGCCCTGGGTCGATAAGTGGGTGGGTGCGCTCGACGACCGCGTGGAGGAGGACCGCCCGTACGACAGCAGGGAGTACGCGGAGTACCTGCGCTGGTACCAGCCGCGGACCCGTACCAGGCTCGTATATGTGGTAGACCCGCCTACCACACACGTCGCCGCTCCAACGGACACGTACCCCGCGCACTTCGCGCGCGACGCTCACATCGCGGTACGTTACATGTCATTTCAAAGATTTCCAAATGGTAATGTCGTTTCGATGATCGACCATTTCATGTCTTTGTGTTCAGGCTGACGTCGGTTCTGCCCTATGGGCCAACTCCGGCGCACTAATGGAGAGGGTCGCCACTGGTGCCCAGCTGACCCATGAGGAGGGCGTCAGCTTTGCGCGTCGGATGCACGAGGGGTGTAGACGTATTGTTAGCCTACTGTCTTGCACGAGGCTAACGGTGGTCTCCACGCCTACCGCTCCGATCGCTCGTCCACTAGTGCCACCCGACCAGCGTGGCACTACTCCGTGAGCGGCCGGGGTTCGGCTGGCGGGGCCTCCTACACCGGTTCACTTCACGCCTCACGCACACCCCTGTCTTTCCCACCTCGATGGCGCCACTACGAGTACGCAGAGGGTCTTATATCGTGTTTATCCGAAGACGACATGCAACGAACTAACGATATTAATATTGCGGTACTTACCAGCGACACGGCGTCTCCCGTGCCGGGGCGAAGTGGACCGGTTTTTGCGAGTGGCGGGCGGTTCTCCGCGCGGCACCGGAGGTTCTCTCGGCGTGCCCTCCCGATGCACGGAGGGCACACAGCCGAAGGTGCGGTGACTCCACCAGCGCGGGCGGGATAGACACCCTCCTGCTCGTTTTACTTTTTCGGATCGTCCTAACCCGTTGCACCGGAGGAGGGCCAAGCGAGGCCGTATGGGAGGACGCGGGCGCGGTGACGGGCACACCAGTGGCGGCGAGGCGTCGTCTGCAGATGCTATATATGTTATACATGTAATGACAAAACATGCCGCATGTTACTCACAGTTATATTATGAAGTTTATTTAAATTTACATAAGTCTATCATCTCTTCTCCGCACATAAACTATCTCACTTAACAGTGTATGTATCGATCGTTCTCTACTCAATCTTTCATAAAAAAATTTAAAAACTTTTTACGCGCCTACAATATACAATGAACATAAACTTTTATTACAACTTCACCGTATTTTTTACCGGTTCAACATTACAAAATTCACAAAATCTAAAACAATCACGGGGGCTACATGTAGTCGCCTAACGGGATGGCGACTGCATGCTAGTCGCCTAACGGAAAGGCGACTGCATGTAAATCGCCGTACGGAAGAGCGACTGAATGCAGTCGCTCTACTGTGTAGCGACACAAATTGTGTCGCTTAATGGTTAGCGAAGGCTTGATCGCCCAACCATTAGGCGACAGAGACTATTTTTGTAAAAATTTTCCATGCAGTATATTTATGTAATTTTGAATAAAAAAAGGATTATCCGTACAAAAAAACTCCTGCCATATGCCGCTGTCTTCCCGTCTTGTCTCTCTCAAAAACTCTTGATCCTCTACTCCTCTCCTGTTTCTCCTCCATCCAAATAAGGAAGCTCCAAAATGCTGCATATTAGTGGTGGTAGGAGCTCGATCCATGAAGCTATGAGGCTGTAGGAGGCCATGGTGACCGGATCTGTGATGGCGCGGTGCTTCGGCCATCCGGCAAGATTGGCGGTGGCGGCCTGTGTCCTCTGAATCTAGAGGCTGGAGCCACGACCATGTACGCATGCAAGGATCCGATAGGATTGCCTGCAGCTAGTGCATTGATTTGCGTTTTGCTAGTTTCTATTCGTTTTCTCAGCTAGTGCATTGATTTGCAGCTAGTGTACTCTAGATCTTTTACTTTGTTTTGTTAGCTTCTGTCATCAAATGGCATCTACGCTCAGAATTACAATGACTAAATATCTTCTTTGGTTTGATTTTCTCGTTCTTTGTGCTCACACAATCGGAATCATGATAGGTCACTTCCAATCCTACGTATAAAAATTTGTGTTTAAGTATTTACAATCAAGTTCAACATTTTAATAATCACAAATTTATATAATATAATTATTTTGAAAACCAACGGTTCAACTGATGGACCGCTGGTCCAACCGATGGGCTAGCCGGTTCACTCACGGTCTGGTTTTAATGACTATGCTAGTCAGGTGGTGCTCGCTTGTGTGAGCTTCCTTCGCATGCAGTTGTTGATAACATCCATCTAGTTTTGGTAGCCACAAGAATTTTTGTTCAATTGCCTCGTGCTATATCTCTACTAATATAAAAGGAGAGTTTGTCTATCCACCACATACCTCGCTTGATCGATCATCACACCCTCATTCTGCTCAATCGATTGCACCCTACTCATGTAAAGAAAACCAAGTAACCAACAACCCCTCTCCAACCAGTCTCACCAGAGAAAAACCGATAAAAAAATAGGAGCATCTCATAACGCGGCAGCTACTTCCACGATCTCCGTTTCCCCACAGGAGGCCACTGTTATATTCTTCCCATGATCATACGCCCCTTCATCCCTCTCGTTCTATCATCCTCTCCCAAACAATCTCTTGCTCCATACCACCCGTCTCCTAAATTTCCACCGGCCAAGAAGGAGGACGCTATGCTCTACAACATCGCCAGCCTGAGGCAATAGTCTTTCTATCCATGATTAAAACTTTTCATCCTGATATATTATATATCATTACACTTGCACACATCTAAAAACAATCTAAAGGCCCAGACACCATGGTGCCATATTTCAGCATCCTCTATATATATATATATATATATATATATATATATATATATATATATATAAAGCCTCTTTTCTACTCCCGGGTGTAATTACACCCTATGTCGTATCTCACAACGTAGTGAGTATCTTGCGTAACGAGGAGTATGTACATGTAGTATACGAGTATTTAAGACCATATAGGTGGTATGAACAATTTTTCAGAGGTGGTATGTATATTTTTTTGACATACTCCTTTTTATGTGCGTATATAAAGGTATTTATAAAATACGCTAAAAACTATGGACTCCCTTACAATTTTTTCGTATGGTTCATACTGGAGTATCTTAAAATTAGTATATGACTATACCTAAAGTGATAAAGGAGTATTTCAATGTTGTTTAGGTGGTATATTAGAGGTGGGTGTAATTACACCCGGGAGTAAAAAGTATTTTCATATATATATATATATATATATATATATATATATATATATATATATATATATATATATATATATATATATATATATATATATATATATATATATATATATATATATATATATATATATATATATATATATATATATATATATATATATATATATATATATAAGAGAGAGAGAGAGAGACTAATCAGCCTATGCAAAAAATAGGTGTGCTACCCCCTCAAATCAATCAGCAATTACCCCCACCAACCCACCTTATGAATGGTTATTAGTGAAGTTGTAGTGATTGATAAGTATAATAAAATTATATCATATGCATATGAGGTTATTATCTGTAATTTATGATGTTACTTACAGTTCTCATGCGTGTTAGACCCTACTAGCTGGAGCGGTTGCATTTGTTAATTTATAAAAAGTTACTATCATACACACATCAAGTTATCATATGTAATTTCTAAAGTTACCTATAGTTCTCACGCGCATGGTATCATTGTTGCCATAACCGTCAACCGCTAATTATGTCCGCTAATCCGGAGCATTGATTATGGGAGACTACTAACCAACGTGCAGATGTAAATTGCGCACCGAAAAGTTATCATCAATTGTGAACGAAATTACTATCAATAGCGAGTGAAGTTACTGCCGAACGCTGTGCATCGGAAAGTTTTTATCAATTGTGAACGAAGTTACTATCGGTAGCGAGTGAAGTTACTACCGAACAATGCGCGCCGGAAAGTTATCATCAATTGTGAACAAAGTTACTATCGGTAGAGAGTGAAGTTATTGCCGAACGCTTACAGTACACAGCAGATAATAACTTTTCTCACAACAGGCAATAACTTTTCCTCATGACCAAATCTACTAAATTTACTAAATATTGACAGTAACTCAACATGTATTAGACAATAACTTTATTCACAAATGCTAGTAACTTTCTAGCGCGCCGCAAAAAAATGTTAGACTACAATTAGTGGCAATAACTTAATGTTTCATGATATTTAACTTAAAGAGGGCAAGCTAATGACGTTTTGCAAATTAGGAAAACTTCAATTACTGCCGATCCCGTTATGCACGAATTGCAGTGAGCTAATAACTCCTGCTTTGTCTGGTGGAAGCTTTCACATTGCAATGCTAGGGAAGTTACTGCCAATCCCGTTCAACCACTGATGAAAGCCAGGTGACGTGAGTGCATTGTGACCTGCGCCTAGCATGCGTGCACACGCTGGATAGCGCGTCTGTACATACATACATACATGCATGCATACATACATACATACATACATACATACATACATACATACATACATACATACATACATACATACATACATACATACATACATACATACATACATACATACATACATACATACATACATACATACATACATACATACATACATACATACATACATACATTTGTATATATGTATAGAAAAAATACCATTTACTACCGGGTGTAATTACACTCACCTCTAATATACCACCTAAATAAATTTGAAATACTCCTTTATTACTTTAAATATACTCGTATAGTAATTATAAGATACTCCAATGTGAATCACATGAAGAAATTGATCATATCACCTAAATAGTCTTAAATACTCGTATACTACACGTATATACCCTCCGTTACGCGAGATACTCCCTACGTTGTGAGATACGATATAGGGTGTAATTACACCCTAGAGTAGAGAAGAGGCTTTTATATATATATATATATATATGACGCTGAAATGGGGGCACCATGGTGTCTGGGCACCAAGCTTCCCTATCTTTGGATTGCTTTTAGATGCGTGCTAGTGCAATGGTATGGAAAGGAAGTCATTGACATGGATGGAAAGTCTTAATCATAGATGGAAAGTTTCACTCATGAATGGAAAATCTCACTCATGGAGCCTGGACACCATGGTACCCCTGTTATTTATACTATATATAATACATATTCCCACTTCCGATATACCATTTAAACGAATATTTTATACTTCTTTATCACTTTTAGTATATTTAAATACTAATTCTAAGATAGTTCAATATGATTTAATTGAAAAACTTTCGTCGGAACCCTTTATTTTTGTTATATATCCTTTTCCATACATAAAAGAAATATATGTGCAAATTATGATATAAAAATGGATTTTTATGAAATTTATCATGGAATTCACTTTAGAGTATATTATAATCATTATTAGAGTATACTCAAATAGATAAAAGGTATAATAACATCATTAAAGTAGTATATGAGAAGTGAGAGTAGTAATCCTAGGAGTATGAAACTATTATATATAGTACTATTTTTAGTCCATCCGAACGAGGCCATAATCGCAGAAGAAAACTATGCACTTTAGCAACGAAACGGTGATCCCTTGTTTCTTTCGCCATGCGATCTTCACTATTGAATTCAATGAACATATAAGGCCCGTTTGTACGGCTCGACTTCACTAGTGAAGCTTCACGAGCAGCTTCACCGATGAAGCTAAATCTGTTTTGGAAAACTGTTTGGCAAAACAGCTTCATACATGGCTGAGAGAGGGCAATTGTGGCAAATTTTGGTGAACGGGAGAGGTGAATGGGATGGACTAGTGGCAAATGCGTGTAATTTTGGTGAACCAGAGGGGCAGTGAGTTCCTAGGACTGCGGGCCTGAGGGAGAGAGCTGTGAAAAGCTACTTTTTTCAGCTTCACCTCTCCCCATTCCTTTGTGAGAGCAGAAAAAAAGGAGCTCCACCCATGAAGCTGTTTGCAAAAAAGGTGTTTGGCAAAAAACAGCTCACAATAGTTTATAAAGTTGTTGGTGAAATTGTGCCAAACAGAACCTAAGTATACTAAGAAATTAAGCTTACTTCGATCCACGTATGGTGTTGAAGGAGCTAAGCAAGCTCTGTGGTGGGAAAGGCGTCAAATGTCTCCCTCCGTACGCACGTGGCATTAACTTTTGCTGCAGAGTTTAGCACGGCCAATGGGCAATGGCGATGGTGCCCTCAGACCCTGAGATGCTGCGTCCTGCCTGCTGCAGCTGCGTCGTCTGACCTCCCTCCCTCCTTGCGTACCTCCTGCTGCTGCTGCTGCTGCTGCTGGTGGTGGTGGTGGCAAATAATTTCGCTTGCATTTCTCTGACAGAGCCCGCTCGGGAAACAAAACTGCATATAGGATACCCCGGAATTTGAATTCAACTTCTAGTTAAACTTAAGTTGAATTTAATTTTTTTAGAGTTGATATCTTAAATACACTTTTTATGGGTATACGACAATACAAACATCATTAATTTCAAAGCCTATCAACGGATATTGATTTACGTGCCTAAGCACCATAGTACATTAAACACTGACAAAGTTATATACATACACGGCTGTGCTAATCTGCGCATGCGCGCCAGTTTTTGCGCCGAAAAGTTACTACCGCTTATGAATGAAATTTCTATCAAATACATTTAGAGTTACTATCCAGTTGTGTACTGACAATAACTCTACATGTGTTTAACAGTAACTTTACTCACAAACGGTAATAACCTTTTGACGCACATTCTACACCTGCCGCAGATTTGTGATTCTATATATATAGACACACATACACACGGCTGCCCTATTTTGCGCTGTGAGCGTTGGAAAGTTACTGTCGTGCATGAATGAAGTTACTGTCAAATACATGTAGAATTACTGTCAGTTGTGTAATGTTACAACTGACAGTAATTCTATATGTGTTTAGAAGTAACTTCACTCGTACACTGCAGTAACTTTCCGGCGGACATTTTACACATACATGCAGAATAGTGCGTGTGTGTGATTTTGCATGCGCACGTGTACAGACACACACATATATAGAAAAATGGTTTCATACTCTGGGAGTACGTACTCTCACTTCTAGTATACTCCTTTAATGGTGCTATTATACCTTTTTTTATCTATTTGAGCATACTCTAATAATGATTATAATATACTCCAAAGTGAGTTACACGAAAAATTTCACCAAAGTCTACTTTTTATATTGTAATTTGTGTATGTACTCCTTTTATACATGGAAAAAGTCTATATATCAAAAATAAAGGACTCCGATGAAAAATTTTGAATCAAGTCGCAAACTCGTAATAGAGTATCCTAGAATAAGTATTTAAGTATATCAAAAGTGATAAAGAGGTATAAAATATCCGTTTAAATGGTATATTAGAAGTGCAAGTACGTACTCCTAGGAGTATGGAAAAGGCTCATATATATGTACTCCCACTTCTAATATACCACTTAAACGAATAGTTTGTACCTCTTTATCACTTTTTGTATACTTAAACACTAATTGTAAGATATTCTAATGTGACTTGTTTATTATCGGAACCACTAATTTTTGCCATATATCCTTTTCCATATATAAAAGGAATATATATGCAAATTATGCTATAAAAAGTGGATTTTTATGAAATTTTTATGGAACTCACTTTGGAGTATATTATGATCATTATTAGAGTTTGCTTAAATAAATAAAGAGGTATAACAACATCATTAAAACAATATGATAGCCAGCTGCTTCCGCGGCAACTTGCCGCCCGTAGACTTGCGTGCCGTCTACTTCATAAGGGCCATCAGGGTCAAGGTCGAGGAGGAGGACGGCGAGGAGGCCGGAGAGATTTTGAGCACACGAGGTAGGGGATTTGTTTGAGTGAGTATTCATAGGGGGGAGGCGGAAATGGAAAAAATTTTAGCGCAGGGACGGAGAGGTGGAGCTACGATTCGTGGAGTGGAGGTTCATGAATTTCTATTGGCTGGGATTGGGTTGGGAAGGATCGATGTGCACGGTGGTCAGTAACATAATTATTACAAATGGTTTGAAACACAAACTATCTGGGATACATAGTTATTACAGACAGTTTAAACCATAAATCATCTATGATACATAATTATCAAAGACAATATATGTATATCGGTGCAATATAAACAGTTAGTCTCAAAAGATAAAATAGTAAAGTTTTATATGGTTTATATATGCTCATTTGAAAGGTTTTGATGAGATCTACAACTTTGCAGTTGAGGCGAACTTCAAGTTTCGAAGGGAAGATCAAAAATTTTGGTAAAAACAGAAACTGAAAACTTGTGACGCAAATTTAGGACTAAAGATGGCTAATTTTGGGTGTCTCAGATGGTGACTGTTATAAGCGGGTCATTTTTTGGATCGACCTCGACGTTAGCTTTCCAACGAGTACAAGAATGTTGAAAAGGGACATTGTATGTAAAAGTTATGTCCATTTTACTGAAGGTATCTTAGAATGGAATTCTATTCAGATTTGAATTTGTCTCGAGTTCAAGTTGAAACTACTATATCTTTCAATCTTGTACGCCAAACTTGTTGATTTTTTTGTGAAAGTTTGTGGCTATATGTAGAAAGACCACACCAATTTTCATTGAATTTCACATAAATTTGGCACGCTTTTCAATTTTTTGGAAGGCTAGACACTTTTTTAGAGAGTTCTACACGGCAAAATTGGTAAAACAGCCACACCAAATTTGGATTTTACGGGGTCTAACAACTCAAGCAAGGTAAGAGAATTTGGATTTTCAAATGATTTTTAATTGCAATATCACAGACGGTAATCATTACAGATGGTGTTTGTTATCAACTGTTTGTGAATTAACACAAACAATTCTTGTTATTAACTATTTGTGAATTATCATAGACGGTTCTTATTGAAAACTATCTGTGATAATTGAAGACATAACAGACGATTTTTAATCCGAACTGTTTGTGATAATTATGTATCACAAACAGTTCTAGCCATTGCTAGTAATATAGACGATCATACCTGTAAAATGATTATTATAATAGAGAATTATCTGTGATGAGACGTCTAGCATAGCGTTTTCTGTAAGTGTTCCACTGTTGAATTCCAAATGAACATATAGTATTCTAAGAAATTGAGCGTACTTCGACCCTAAGTATGCATTGATCTCCGTCTCCGTCTAAATCCATTAACTGCGCCAATAAACTGCGATACGTCCTCGAAATGAAACTTGCTAGCTAGCTATGAGGTATACACCACGGCATTAAAAATAATTTGGAGTTTGATAATCTGACTGATTAATATGTTATTATTACAACCCGACTAGTACCCATCAGATAATAATTGATTGAAACTTATTATGAATTTTGCACCGAATCAATCGCGTGTAAGATATCACCGAAAAGACACGTGCGAATAAGTCAGAAATAGCATATGCATAAACTATTTCATTAACCCTAGTTAAATCCATATTTTGAATCAGAACGACTATTCATGTCGTTCTTCATGATGTATGTATCGCCCTGTACCCAAGACTCGATATGATGCATATGATTGTAAAGAGGCTAATTAAGCGCTGATACGTGTGATGGCATCTTTATTAGGAGTGCACACATGTTGATAATCTGACATCTTTAACTAATGAGAAGTAAGGTGACCTATGCTTTCTACTGTCTTTGATTTTGTAACAAACACATTTAATTTTTGCGCCACTTATAAGGTGACTTGTGATTTCTATGTATAAGTCTTATGCTTTCTAAGTTACATTTTTTAACAATTGGATCGCACACATTTCAAAGACAATCCACGTCAAATTAAGGCTAGAAAAATTGGCCTTAAGTTAAAACAATTCAGGCAACTTAATAATAGTAACATACCCAGTACATAATATAATTGAGACGACACAATGCATAGCGGGAATCAAAATGACAACGATGGAAATGTCCACTCGTACGTACAAAGGTCGCCTGTCTAATTGCGGCAGGAGCAGTACAAGGCTACGAGCGCTACAGTCTGTGGGATAACTTGATTGATTCAGCTAGCTTAACTCCCTACCACAGACGGAGGTTATTGTAAACAGTTCAAAATCATCATCGCAGATGATTTTTAAACCATCAGTATTTATGTATTAGTTATAATAGGTGGTTATCACAGATAGCTCCTAAACCGTCTGTAATAGTTAAAACACATACTCTTTTTTGAAAAATTGCCTGTGATATTCCGCTATTACAGACGGTTTTTGATATTAACCGTCTATAGTATCGTATATATCACATACGATATCACAGACGGTTGTTTTTAACAACTGTCTGCGATAGCAGAATATCACAGACAGTTTTTTATATTAATGACCTATGATATCGTGCATATTACAGACGATTTAATTTAAAAATCGTCTATGATATCTATATATCATAAACGGTTTGGAACACCAAACCGTCTGTGATAGTTATTTCAAAAGCTACATTCTTTTTTGTTTTTCGGCTAGCCTCAGGAAATGCTAGCCATACCCTCTAAAAATAAGTAAGAAGATCACATATATATATAGCACATGACAATCATTATACAGATCTCACAAATGAATTAAACAACGCAAACATATCACATATATAGCAAATGATAGTTCGCTCATTTTCAACTAGTATCAAGAAATGCATGCTAGCCATGCCCTATGAAAAAAGGAAGCATAATCATAAATAGAATAGTTCCATAATTACGTGCCGAGTTTCTTAATTATGATTATGTTGCAATAATTTTCAAATAGGTGCTTGTTGTGTGAGATCATTGGTTACACTTGGCTATTTCCTTTTAAATAAATCCTTTCACGATGATCGACATGTATATAGCTTGCTTCATCACCTTATTCTTTCTCAAGCCTGATGTCGTCTCTGAATGGAGGCAACTCATCAAATTGATTGTACTCTTTCTCATCCACGACATTTTAAACTTCGACAATCCTTATTTTTCTACGAAGAACTACATGGCGCTTCTTATTTACCGGGTCGGTTACATAAAAAACTTGAACAACTTGCCTTGCGAGTACGAATTGTTCATCATTGTATCCTACATGTTCGAGGTCCACAGTAGTGACGTCGTATTTGTCGATCTTTACACTTCATGGGAGTTGGACCCAACGGCATCAAAATCGAGGGATCTTGAAAATTACGTAGTCAAGCTCTCAAATCTTCTCTACAAGCCTGTAGTACGAGCTTGGACTAGCGACACTGATGTGCGCATGAAATGCATTTATGCAGATATTTGAGTTCTATACTGTGCTCTTTCTATCCTGATTTATTGTATAAAGTATGTACCCATTAATGTTGTATCCTTGCTATGTCACAATTATAAATTTTGGCCCTTTTGTGATCCAGATTGTCATTCTACGATCTATGCCCATCGAAAGCACAGTCCACAACTAGCATATCGCTATCTCCCTTGATAATGTTACAACTACCTTCCTGCATAATCTTCTCTTCACCATGATCGGTCCAATATGTATACCCCTCTTTGAAACCCCTTCGAATAAAGTGAGTTTCAATCTGCGCTGAGTTGATAAACATCTTCAGATTATCGCAATCAATGCATGGATAGTCATATATTCCATCCCCTTGTTCAGCATATCCAGCTCGGCCGCTCTTCTAAAAGCAGACACGCCATTAATATACTATTCACTCACACGGTTCTCATCGTATATCTAGCTTCGGTCCATCTACGCTACACATTTAACAAATGGGTGTCAAATTGGATTATTAATGCTACTATAGCTAATCATCCTATCTACTTACTACATAATTGTCATTCACCTCATAATAAATTGCCCATATCTACATTAAGTAGCTAGCCACGTATTCATGAAGCAATATCAAGTAAGAATATATTAAAGTATACTATGAGTACTAACCCATTCTTAAATTGGAGCAAATTACCATATCTCTCTAAACCTAGCTACCTACATCTAAAAACCTAGCTATCATATCTCTTTAGCTATTACAAGGCATATAAGTTATTAGAAGTAAATACTAAACTCCAATCACCAAGAACAAATTGATCTACAAGCTAGATCTACAAGCGGAATATTTTCACCAAACTCCCCAAAACCGGCCACCACTTTCAATACAGCGCAATGAAGATAGATATGTCGAGACCACGCTTGCTATTTAATAATGCAGCGTATCCCAGACGGTTCTAACCACCAACCGTCTGTGATATGAAACTATCACAGAAGATTTCTATTAATAACCTTCTATGAACTATCGCAAATGGTTATTCATACAAACCGTATATGATATCCGCTACTATCATAGACGGTTTGTATAAATAACCATCTGTGAATTATCATAAGTGGTTATTAATAAGAATCGTATGTGATATATTTCACTATCACAGACAGTTCGTATAAATAACCATCTATGATAATTTCACAGACAATTATTCGTATAAACTATCTATGATAGTTGTCTATCACAGATGGTACACTATCACAATTTATAAAATCGTCTGTGATAATACAACACTGACGGTTCCCTATGAACCATCTGTGATGTAGCCGTCTAGTATAATCTCTTTTGTAGTAGTGACTTGTTGTTTACTACTAATTCTTATAGCAGGTTGCGTGTTTATCAACATATTGATCCATTTTCTGCATGTTGTCCTTTTATCTTAACATGTATTTGTAAGACCATGTGGTGGCAGTTCCATGAGAGTGATGAATATTTGATGTTGTTTGTGCCTTACTTTTGTTAATTGAATTTGATTTTTGTGAATTGGCATTTTGACCTGTGGTTTTCCGGTAGCACCGGTTAGAGCGGCCTGGGGTGGTGGTCTGACCACTATGGGGTAGTAGTTAGACCGGCAATGCCTGGTGGTCTGACTGGCCTGGTGGCTGCGGTCAGACCGACCATCTGTCCAGTTGCTGTTTGGTTCTGCCTCTAGTTGTTAGTCATGAGTTTCCATGTAAGGGTTAGTCATGACTTATGTCCATGCATATATTTTGCTAATTGAGAGTTATGTGTATGTCATTTGTGCTCGCATCAATTGCTTTGTCTTTGGTGTGCAGGTGTTTTGAGAATGGATTGCGGCTAATGGCATGACCGATGCTTGGGGGCCATAAAGTATTGTGTAAGTCTAGGTATAGCATCATGTCAAGCTGAGAACACAGGAGAAAGACAAGGATCATAAAAAGGCAATGTGCGCATATGGTGTGCCAATTAATCTTGTACGTTTCATGTGGTGACAATTCTTGGAGCAAACATATAATCTTGATGGTAAGCATTGGGCATCATACACTATGTGTGATGTTGGAGTGCCATGGGACTTGGGCATTTCAAGTGGTGACGACCTTGATGCAGGCATACTATTTTTGCAACAATTTATGGGCATCGCATCGTCGTGAAGATTGACGAGTGGCAATTGAGGAAATTGTCAAAAACCAGATGGAATGGCAGTTTCAAAACTGTGGCACTAACCTAAGTTGTTTAGATCATGTTTGTTGTGGATGCAATGTCTTATTGGGCTATTGAAGCCTTTGGGAAGTTATGCCTTGAAAAGCGTGCAAGTGTGTAATACAAAACTGTTTGTGTGTGGGTTATTATGTTTTCCATGTGTAAGTGGTGTGACCTACTAAGGATATGCTGGTTAGGGTTAAGTGAAAGTGGGGAGGCTCCACTATATAAGACTTATGTTAAGTTGTGAGAGGTATGCCTCTCCATGGGTTCTAGGGTTAGGTTTTTAAGTGTTGGAGCCTTTTATATGTGTACTCTAAGCTTAAGTTCTGCTATTCTGAGTGATTGGCTGTAAAACATTTCAAGTGAAATGAACATTCCTCTCCTCGTGTGCTTGTGATTTGCTTGGTGTCCTCTCTTGATCTTTTCTGGTGCTAAAGATATGTAAGAGGTGGAGATATCTCCTGAAGATAAGATCCCATCTATGTAGATATGATTTAGGGGAAGTTCTTGAGTTTACCTGATTTTCCTCAAATGAGAGATGATTTGGAGATTTTGCTCTTGTATGTGATTTGGGTTGAATTCGTGTTATGATCTAACTTACTATGATATATGAGAACTCATCCAAGATCACGTAGATTATCTAGGACTCACAAGCAAAAGTAGATCAAGGTATCCCTCTTTTACTTGGTTTTGATGCAATCTTTCTTTAAATGAAAAAATGTCATAATATTAGCAAAGATTCTCTTGATCGTTGATTGAAATAGGTTTGTACATCCTAAAAAAATGTGCATATCAAGTTTTAAGCCATCTAGATCATTGGATTAAAATTTAGATGCATTCTTGGTTTTAAAATTGTGATAATTTTACTATTCAATACCTAGCCGATAGAGGTCTGACCATTAGCCAGGTTTGATCGGTGTTGGGTTGTTTTCTGGAGTTTTGCCATCTGTAGCTCTAGGTTTTAGTGAGTTTACGAATTTATATTTTTGCTTGTTATTTTTTATATTTAGAGAAGGATTGTAAAAGAGTCATTTTCATCACTTTGACTTGTATTCGATCCTCCGGTATCCAAAGCATGCAGTACTATAGTGCATGAGGTGCATCGATCATTGCAACTATTGCATATTGCACAAGGACACTGCCGGAGTGCAGGTGCGTGTGTCTAGTGAGTACTGACACTCCCCGCGCGGCTTTGCATCAGATCAGACAACTATGGCTGTCATGGAATCGTACGGCCTTGCCCGAAAGATTCATAGCATTTCATAGCCAAGCTATAAATGCATCCAGAAATGATAAAAAAAAATTCTTGGTCTGTACATCTCCTACAGTACATCTCTCAGAGCACCAGAAAGGCAAGGCTGGTACCAACTCACCCGGTAGAAAGGGTAAAGCTGGTACGCTACTCAAAGAGAAAAAAAAGATACTGTACGCTACTCAAAGAGAGAGAAAAAATACTGTACATTCTCAGAAAAAAAGAATAATATTTGCATATATCCAAATAATAACCAGAGTCCAGCAAAGTACTCCGCTCGAAGTGATTCCATTTTCCTTGGGGATGCAGCCATGAGCCATCAATCATCTCACGTAGTACTAGCTAGTGTGGTACTCCTTCCCACGATATAAATTCATATCCGTATAGACAACTCACGTAGTATTAGCTAGTGTAGTACTCCGATCAACTCGACTTTGGCTTCTGACTTCTGATTTATTTTTCACTATTTATAAGTTTCGTCGGTTTCTAAACTTTTGGCTTTTTATTGAGCTTTTTTGCCGGTTCTTTTTTCTCCATATTTGTTTGTATTATACGTAATGGGCTAACATATTTTTTATATTTTTAAATTTAATTATGCTAAATAAGCCTCTGTCAGCTACAATGCTTTTTTCAGCCAGCTACAGTGTTTTCAGCCATAAGCCATGAGCTTTTCAGCCGAACCGATCACCACCATAAATTCATATACAAAAGAAACACAAAATCTAAAAAAATATTAAAGTTAGTAAACCATCCATATCTCTATTAAATAACATAGTAGAACTATGCGTCTACTTTTCAACATTAAATGAGAGGTATTTGATAGAAATATTATAATGACTACACCTTTGATCTTTATAATAGATTAATATAATGAAATAACGTTTTTTAAGAATTTTGATAGAAATATTATAATGACTACACCTTTGATCTTTATAATAGATTAATATAATGAAATAACGTTTTTTAAGAATAAAGATTTATATTACAGGATGGAGAGAGTATTGTACTACATTTGTTTGCGCATTAGTGTCCCTATATATACACTGTTTTAAAGATTTCCAATATGATACACTGCTGTACTAGTGTACTGATTGGCCTGGATATAACAGTATATAGACGCACTATTACGTACGTGAGAGGGGACACAAACCTGTGTATACAATAATACCATTATCACTTGTACCAAGGATCTATAACAACGAATCAAAGCCAGTTTTGATACTGTTTCACACCCTATTATCAAAAAATAGCAGTACGTATTGACAAACAATATATTTTTTTATCATCGGCGGATCGGGAGCTGTTTGAATTTTTTAAATATTTCAAACGAGCTCACAAAATTATGAAAATTTATGTACAGCTTTCCGACACAACATTCCTCATGAATTTTTTAGAGAATTTTATCCATGACGAATGTTGCTAAAAAATTCATACATTTTGATATTTTACAAGTTTTTACATAAAGCAAAAAAGTTTAAAAAATTACAAAATTTTATGTGAAGCCTCTCGATGCAGTAATAGTTATTATATAATTTTTTGAGAATTTTATGTGATCCAAATTAGGCATGTTTCTTTGGATTAACTTAACATGAATTTAACGAATATTAGTACAAATATTAGAAAAACAACTATTGGCTTAGAAGCCTATCGCCAACTTCCCAGACGGCAGGCAATTAGGTTGACCTAATTATCTGCCTAATTATTTTTTATGTTTAGTATTTGTTTGAATTTTTAAATATAACAAATGAGCTCAAAAATTACAAAAATTTATTTACAGTCTCCCGACACAACGCTACTTACAGTGTAAATTTTGGGAATTTTATCCATGGTGAATGTTGCTCAAAAATTTATACAATTTTGATATTTTTATGAGTTTTTACATATAGCAAACGAGCTCTAAATTTTACAAAATTTTATGTGAAGTCTCCCAATGTAGTAATAGTTATTATGTAATTTTTTGGTAATTTTTTGCAGTTTGAATTAGCCACGTTTGTTTAGATTAACTTAACCATGAATTTAACAATTGTAACGCTTATTTTGAAGAGGCATGTGTCGGACTATCTGGTTATCCGGATAACTATTAATGCATCAAGAAGCTTCACATAAAAGTTTGTAATTTTTGGAGCTCGTTTGCTATATGTAAAAACTCGTAAAATTATCGAAATTGTATCAATTTTTAAGCGACATTCGCCATGGATAAAATTTCCCAAAAATTACACTACGAGGAATGTTGTGTCAGGAGGCTGTACGTAAATTTTTATAATTTTTAAGCTCATTTGATATATTTAAAAATTGAAACAAACACTAAACCGGAAAAAATTAGGCAGGTAATTAGGCTGGCTAATTAATCAGCCTAATTACTTGCCACTTGCACCCTCGGCGACAGGCCACCGCCGCCTTGACCCGGGCGTGGCGCTGCCGCACGGTGTGACGCCACGCGTCGCCTCGTGGGCGCTGCCGCCCGGCCCGTCGATCACAAAAATAGCATTTTTATCAATACATCTCACATAATACTCTTTTTGTAAATACGATGCGAAACAATGCCAAAACTGGATTTGATTCTAAACACATGTATATAATCGTATTATATATCCATGTTTAAAACCTTAAAAATAGTGTGTAAGGGATAGTGCAAGGGTAGTGTCTAGACAACTCCTAGATGTTTTGTCCTTAGGGCCTGTTTGGGACTGCTCCGCTCCAGCTTTTTCAATCTGCTCCAAACTTGTCTAGCCAAACGGGTCTAACTCCAAGAACTCTGCTCCAAGAAAAAGGTGGAGTTGAAGGCCTACTCCACGTTTTTTCTGGAGCTCCTCAAGGGGTACTCCAGAAACTGAAGTTTTGTATCTCCTCATGAAGTTGAGAGAAAATTACCCACCACTGCCATTACACAATTCATCTCCTCTGTACCGATTCGATTTCTTTTCCTTCTCCTCCGCACCCACCCGCGCGACTCCTCTCCTCCCCACCCACCCGCGCCGCTCCTTGCAGAGCCAGGCAATCCTGGAGCGGCCCCACTGCTCGGGCAGCTCCTCCAGCTCGGCCACCTCCGCTGCCCACGCCTCGCCCTCGAACAGCCCCGCCTCGTCCCCTTCTTCCTCGTCCTCGTTGTCAGACTCCAGGACTAGGGACTCCAGTGCTGACGCCACCGTTGGGATTCTTGGTGGGGATATGGCGAGGCGGCGGGGGAGAAGCGGGTGGACGGCGAAGCGGAGGACGGGAGGACGGGAAGCGAAGGGGAGGGACACGGCGAGAGGGCATCGTAGTGAAGGGGATGGAGTGGCGCAGGAAGAGGTGGAGGCCATGGAGGAATCGACGGCGAGCACCGGAAGTTTTGCTGCTGCTATCTCGTCTGTCAGCTTCCATTTTGACGCTCCACATCAAACCCACACCAATGAAGTGAACCTTTCTGTGTTTGGAATTTCCAAGCTCATGTCATGGATTTGCCCCCAAACAGGCCAAACTTTGGGCGCATTTTTTTAATACAGAAATGGTACTAAACAATCGTGAATGATATTGTATTATTCTGCCAACTAATTCGCAGCCAACATCTAACAAAAGAAATAAAAACATAGCTAGAAGCGAACTCAAACTTTCTATCTAATACATTCAGCTGAAGTAGAGATGACAACAAGACAGGGGTTTGCACAAGAGCAGCTCTCTCTTCTAATAGGTCAAATCATTAACACAAATTATTAGTGCCGTATTGTATTTGTTGCTGAAAAGAGGAAAGAAATCTACATTGTACACATGATCCCAAAGTAGAACAGGGGGAAGAGGGGAAAAGTGGGATTGGGTGGTGCGGGAGCACAGTACTAATGCATACATTGTGCCTTTCCCATGTCAGGTGGAACTCCAGCGTATGATTAGTATGAAGCGTCTCCGAACTGATAATAATGAAGGTGTTATGTTCTTTGAGGAATGGAATAATGAGATCATACCTAAACAGAAGCTGCAAAAGGTTTGGGTGCAGGTCTATGGTGTTCCTTATGAAATCAGGTCATTTCTCCCTCTTTGGGCTTTGGGATCTATCCTTGGTGCAACCATGAAAGTAGATATGAGATCAATGAGAAAAACAGGGGTGGTCCGGATAATGGTGGCAGTTCTTGATGTTGATTGTTTACCGGATGATGTTGATATAGTGGTAGATGATAACTTATATGGAATTTTTTTTCAAAGTTGACCAAGTAGTCACTGCCAACAATGGGGAACCAGATGAATTCGATGAGGATGATGATCTTGACCAGGGGGATAAGGATAAGAATACAGGGACTGACCAAGAGATGGAGGAGGTGCAACATAATAAATATGGTTCTGATCCTTCAAGCTTTCCAAGCTTTCCAGCCTTAGCACCTAATCAGAAAAAGGGGGCAAGTGATGACCAAGCTCCAATACATGCTGATTTATCCGAACAACTTCTTGTGGGTAATGTTTCTGATTGGGTAGTTGATGGGCATGAGGACATTGGATTCAATATTTCAGTACAAACTGCACAGGAAGTTGGCTTAGTAAATTTAAGCACTCCCAGTGTACTGATACATGCTGATAATGAGGTTGCTCCTGAAATTATCAATTCATGTCACATACAAAATCATACTTCAGAGGTGGTTGCGGTTGAAAGTGCAATTGACATTGGTTTCGGTTCCAATTTGTCCATCCCGAGCGGTGCCAAACAAACTTCTCCTCCTATTGCGACGCCGCACTTATCCTCGGTTGCTAACATTCCAGTATTGGAGAAGATGTAGACATGGGCTACAAAAACTGATGCGGTACAGTCAACTGATCAACACTCCATTGATGCTATGCAGTTGGGCAAGCAAGGTATTGCTGAGTGCCAGGTTGTCCAGGAATTAGTGGTTGATCATGACGCTCAACAGTATGCACAATTCTCTTCGGTGAGTCCAAATTACACTGATTTACCTCGTCATTTGCTACAATTTTTGTCTAAGAAGAACGGCATCAAAGCCAATATTTCAAATGTGGCCATGGCAAATGCTCTCAATATCTTGGACTCGGTTACTGGAATGGATGAAATCCAGTCAATTGAATCTAAGGGGAGAAAGGCTAGCAAGAGGACAGCAGCTATGGGGGATCTCAATATTTTGGAGAAGGCTAAGATTTTTGCGGCCAAAAAGAATTCTCTGGATCAAGGTACTGGCATGTCCTTCCCCTCTTTTACTGATTTCTCTGTTATTTCTAAAATTCAGAATCTAGGTGTTTCCCTTGGACAAGATAATATCTCCATTTTATCTTCATTGCCAAACTAAAAATATAGAGATAGATAGGTTCTGGATGTCGGCTAAACATAACCCTAGTTGCAGCAAGTCTTCCTCTCCTATAATTAATCTGGATGAGGGTGAAAGGAACCTTTTTGATGCACACCTTAACCACATTTGTGGGGATTCTGATGAGTGTGTGCAAGAGGACAACCTTGACTTTATTTGCTGTGAACTCGTAGCCACACATCGCCGGAAAAAATCGGGTTCTAGAAATAATAATAAAGGGGGATCGATTCCCATCAAACCTTTAACACCATCTAAACTTGGTCTCAAATGAAAGGAGTCTTTTGGAATAGCAGAGGTCTTCGTGACTTGGCTACACATAGGTATTTAGAAGATATGGTTAAAGAGGAGCATATTGATTTTATTGCTCTAATGGAGATGGGTCGGGATCATTTCTCAGATGCGATCCTTAAAAAACTTTGTGGTGGCAAAGAATTTATTTGGCATTGCATGGCACCATATGGTCGCTCTGGGGGCATTCTCCTTGGGGTGGACCTAATGGTATTTGACATTGGAGCTATTGATGAAGGTGATTTTTATGTTAAATTCACACTTTGTAATAAACAAGATGGCTTTAATTGGGCTCTGTTTGCAGTTTATGGCCTGCACAACAAAGATATAAAGAAAACTTCTTAGTGAGATGGCTCGCATTTGTAGTAAGAGTCATTACCTATTTGATTGGAGGTGATTTCAACATTATGCGCTGCCCGAAGATAAAAACAAAGATAATTTCAACATGAAATGGCAAAATATTTTTAACATGGTTATCCAATCCCTAGATCTCGGGAAATAGAGATGTCGGGCGCCATTTTACTTGGGCAAGTGGTGGGGATGACCCAACCTACGAAAAACTAGATAGGGTTTTGGTTAGTCTTGTTGGGAAGAGAAATTTCCTCTTACCACACTACTAGCCAAAGATAGAAGTAACTCAAGATCATACACCGTTGTTACTGAACACAGGAGCCTCTTCGTATAATAGACAACAATCTCTGTTTAAATTTGAACAAGGATGGCTGTTGAGAGATGGTTTCTATGATTTGGTGGCTGAGGTATGGCAATTAGAAAATAAAGGAAGTTCAGCCATACAGAAATGGCAAAATAAAATAAGATCCCTCAGGCAATTCTTAAGAGGGTGGGCCAAAAATATAGCTGGCCACAACAAAAAAGAAAAGAAACAGCTCGTCTCGAGGATAGATGAGCTAGATAAAAAGGCAGAAAATACTGTGCTTTCAGACCAGGAAATAAATTTGAAACGCTATCTCAATGACCGTTTGGTTCATTTGCTGAGGGAAGAAGAGTTGAAATGGTATGCAAGAGCGAAAACAAAAGACCTGTTGGAAGGTGATAATAACACACAATATTTCCATTTGGTTGCTAATGGAAAATACCGTAAGCAACGAATCTTCAAATTAGAACAAGAAGATGGAGTAATAGTTGGTGATGCCCAATTAAAGGCATATATCACAAATTACTACAAAGGGCTCTTTGGACCACCAGAGGATAATAACTTCAGTATGGTGGAAAACCAAAATCACGATATAACCCAGGTCACAGAAGAAGAAAATAATATACTCATTTCCCCGTTTACGGAGAAGGAGATAAAAGAGGCAGTGTTCCAAATGGAACATAATAAATCGCCAGGACCTGATGGGTTTCCAGTAGAGTTTTTTCAAGTGTTTTGGGACATTATCAAAAGTGACCTTCTGGCCCTCTTCAATGACTTCTATGATGAGCGCCTTCCCTTGCATAGCCTAAATTTTGGAGTAATAACACTACTCCCAAAATTAAAGGAGGCAACAAAGATTCAACAATATAGGCCCATCTGTTTGCTCAATGTGAGCTTTAAAATTTTTTACCAAAGTAGCCACAAATAGACTCATGGGAGTGGCTAGTAATGTGATCTGACCGTCTCAAGCGACTTTTATGCGGTCGAAATATCATGGAAGGGTTGTCATTTTACATGAATCAATTCATGAATTACACAAAAAAAGTGGATGGGGTGATTCTTAAGATAGACTTTGAAAAGGCCTATGATAAGGTAAAATGGACTTTTCTCCAAAAAACCCTCCGTATGAAGGGTTTTAGCCATAAATAGTGCGGTGGATTGAAAAGTATGTATCGGGAGGAAGTGTAGGCATCAAGATAAATGATGATGTAGGACACTACTTCCAAACAAAAAAGGACTTAGGCAAGGTGATCCTTTGTCTCCTATTCTTTTCAATATAGTAGGCGATATGCTCTCGATATTAATTAAGCGGGCAAAGGATGATGGCCAAATTAAAGGAATCATTCCTCACCTTGTGGATGATGGATTGTCTATCTTGCAATCTGCAGATGATACAATCCTTTTTATGGACCATGATTTTGAGCGAGTTAAGAATATGAAGCTATTGCTCGTGTTTTGAACAATTATCGAGTCTAAAAATTAATTTCCATAAGCGAGATTTTTGTTTTGGGCGGAGCCAAGCAGTTCGAACAAGAGTATACTAATCTGTTTGGCTGTGATTTAGGTAGGTTTCCTTTTAGGTACTTAGGAATCCCGATGCACCACCGAAAACTTCAAAATTTGGAATGGGGTGTGATAGAAGAAAGATTTAAAAGGAAACTAAGTACTTGGAAGGCTAAGCATTTATCCTATGGGGGTAGATTGGTGTTGTTGAATTCGGTTCTCAGTGGCCTTCCTATGTTCATGATGTCTTTCTTTGAAATCCCAAAGGGTGTTCTTAAAAGACTGAATTTCTACCGGTCAAGATTTTTTTGGCAAGGCAATAATGATAAACAAAAGTATCGCCTCGCTAAATGGAACATCCTTTGTCGTCCAAAAGATCAAGGTGGGTTGGGAATACCTGACCTTTGGATCAAGAATAAATGTTTTCTCAGCAAATGGCTTTTCAAATTGTTGAACGAAGATGGAATTTGGCAAAATTTGTTTGAGAAATAAATATTTGAGCTCAAAATGTCTTACTCGGGTTAAATCTAAACACAGGGATTCGCATTTTGGAAAGGTTTGCTCAGGATCGGGAGGATTTCTGGGATGTGGGTCTTTCAAAATAAGAGATGGCTCGCAAACTAGATTCAGGAAGACACTTGGGTAGGATCTTTACCCCTAAAAGATCAATTTCCCGACCTCTACAACATAGCTAACAATCCTCATGTAATCTGTGGATATGGTTATGAATCAAGTGCCTATTAATGTCTCTTTTCGTAGAGCCTTAACTGGGGATAAATTGACTGCTTGGCTAAACCTAGTAGCTAAAATAGATCATGTTCAACTTTCAAATGAGAGGGATGTTTTTAACTGGGATTTACATAATCATGGTCAATTCTCGATGCGGTCTATGTATGCGTGCTTGATGAACCAGGTATCCTTTCTTTCATACATTCATTTGGAAATTGAAGCTTCCTCTTAAGATAAAAATTTTCCTTTGGTATTTCCAAAGAGGTGTTATTTTAACAAAGGACAATTTAGTTAAGAGGAGATGGACTGGCAGCCAAAAATGTAGTTTCTGTAATCATAATGAAACTATAAAGCACCTTTTTTTTGATTGCTGTCATGCTAAAATTATTTGGAATATTGTTCAAATTGCTACTGGGTTAACCCCACCTAGATCTCCTTCTCACATGCTTGGAGGCTTGCTCACGGGCATTGGGAGGGAGGATAAAAAACAAATTTTTGTGGGGACTGCTGCTATTATTTGGGCAATTTGGTGTACTCGTAATGACATTGTCTTTGAGCAAAAACAAAATATTTCTTTTATGCAGGCTATTTTCAGAGGAGCATATTGGTTGCGGTTCTGGGCGCTGCTGCAGCGTGAAGATAACAAGGAAAAATTTAGATTGGCAAGCAAAGCGTTGGAGGTTGTCGCTTTACATGTGTTTGCCAATAAAGGGTGGCAAAGTAATAATAGACTTTGCATATGATTTTTTTTCTAGCTCAAGACAATCTATTTCTTTACCTTTGTCAGCAAATAAGTAATAACGTTGTAAGTCTCAGCTATGTGCGGTTGCAGAGGCCGGAATTTTTCCATTATCTAAAAAGAAGAGACTGCAACGTATCTGCATACATACCACGGTACATTCAGTTCAGGTGCTACTAAAAAGGTAATTTATTGGCTGTAAATTGTAACTTACGAAAATAAAGGAATCCAGGTTTGGATTGTACTTTCATTCATGCTTCTTGTTCTTGGCATACCAGTTCTCTATAGTGGTTCTATACGAAAAATAAAGGAATCCAGGTTTGGATTGTGCTTTCATTCATGCTTCTTGTTCTTGGCATACCAGTTCTCTATAGTGGAGAACTCTGCGGAGACAGACCGGCAGTGCCTACAGCCATCATTGCGATTATAATATTTTTACATCATATTTCAATTGGCAACAAAAAATATTCAGTTACATATGCTCCGCACACATCAAAACATACACCAAACATCATTCAGGGGCACATTGGGCCTTTCTCAGGGAAACCTCACATTCCGGAGCTGGAGTTAAGCTGCGTTCCAAACAGGATCACCTTATCCAGAAACTCCACAGTGAAGCTGCTCCATGGTGGAGTTGGTGGAGCAGAGTTAGAAAAACTGGAGCAGAGCAGTCCCAAACAGACCCTTAAACAACCACCAAACTTCGGGCTCTTAGATCAAAATAGCCAACCGTGCCATTAATGGGCCTGCCAAGTGAACGGGTTTGGATCCAATAAACTGTTACTTGGGCAGCAAAAAGATCTGCGTGGGCCGTTATGAAATCCTACCAAAGCCCATCGAATATGGCCCAGCTTAGTTCCATAGCATACACTATGCAGAAAGACTACAGGACCCATATGTCATTGGGGAAAAGCGAAGGTCTAAGGATTGATCAAAACGATTTATTGATTTCTTAAAAAAATATCTATCGAGAAAAATAAAAGGAAAAAAATCAAAGAGATACAGCAGGAGCACATAGGAGGAGACTATCCACGGAACTCATCACAGTGAAGTACAGTAGAAACACCATCAATAAAGCATCCGAAAAGAAGAGCCTGGTAGAGTCGAGTTGCATCAGGGAAGAAAATGATTTCCCGAAAGTACGAAAAAATGATTAACTGTGGAAGGATCAATACCAGATTAGCGTAACACATTCCTTGGGCCATCAGATCTTAGGATCCATTTTAGAAATCCTTCAGCACATACACTAATTTTTTTATGAAAGTAAAGCAGTATAATGCAGAGACAAAACTTTGCACTAACCGCTTCAACCCCTTCAACAGTGAAGGATCCACCATCACAATACTGAACATTCACCTCTATTCCAGTTGTAGAAATCTAAGAGACAAGAGAACATCATTACATTATCTATTATCTAAGAGAACATCATTACAACCCCTGTGACACTGTGAAGATTGTGAAATAACAAAATCAGGTGCATCACTGTGTACAGATGGTACATCTTCCATGACATTTTGCAACTCTGCTTCACTTGGTCCTTTTGGTTGGCTGCTTGTCTCTTGCTGACACAGCATCACAGTTGGATTATCGATGGCGAGATCAAATGAGGCCAACCAATCATACAATGCTATGACTTGCCCCACTATAGCTTGGTCCTGGTTTCCTGAAAATTATTTCAGATCAAAGAGAAAGATGCAAAATAATTTAGTAAGAGATGGGAAAAAGCAGGGAAAATGAAAACAAAAAAACCTAATGTTTGCTAAGGTTGTATGCTTCTATGCCTCTTTTATCAGAGCTGGATATTCAGGTTATTGAAGATTGCTCCTACAACCGAAGTAACTAGATATGCTTCTATGCCTCTTTCTACTGTGCCTGTGGTCCAAATTGCTTAGATGGCAACTAAGCATTGTTTCATAAAAGAATAGTGTCAAGGTATGATCACCCTGACTATCACTGTCAAGCTCTTTCCTAGAATGATTTGGGTACTTGAAGCAACAACGGACATTACTAGTGTTGCTTCTGTTTTCAGCTTAAAAAATAGCTCTGAGAACAACCATTCTTCAGAGGCCAATAAAAGCTAGGAATAGCAAGACAGTGAGCCAATGGCACTGCAAAATTTCTATTCTAGAAATGCATAACACTAGCATGTAAATCCCAAGCACATCTGTAACAACCCACGTCGTTAATTAACCCTAATTAGCAAATTAGGACATTAAGTAGGATTAATTACATAAATGATAATCTAAAAATACAAGGAAATTTAAACTTTTCGTGGCAGCGAAATCAACGAATGATAAACTAGTACCTTGTTTTCATAATTTTATTAACGAGGATGAATATCAAACTATATAGACTGAAATAAGAAACAAAAATTCAATTGCCAAATAGAAACTTTCAAGTCAATTAAAATATATATATGAGTAGTACACCATGGTTGATTACAATTGTGTAGAAAACCAATAACATACATTAATCGATAATGAGAACTCATATCAAGTCCAATAAAAATATTACAATTTGCATTACATAATAGCGACAATAGGATAAACAATTTTGTGTCCTAGCCAAATAACTATCTCAAAAATGAAGCAATTACAATAGAGAGCGTCAATTACAACTAGAGATCCATCTCATACATAATTATTACAATAGGGAAATGAAGAATAGAAATTACATTAAATTGTATACCTCAATATTAAGAGAAAGCCAAATTACAATCTAGGCCAATTCATACATTAGAAGATGTCGTCGAGCTACACCCCATCGCCAATTTATTTGTGAGCAAGTTATTAATTGTAATACCGAAAAAGACCAAACAAAAAGAATTAATAAAATAAACGACATAAAGAAAAGGA
This sequence comes from Dendrocalamus sinicus, assembly GCA_036346575.1. Taxonomy (NCBI): domain Eukaryota; kingdom Viridiplantae; phylum Streptophyta; class Magnoliopsida; order Poales; family Poaceae; genus Dendrocalamus; species Dendrocalamus sinicus. The sequence continues at coordinate 36,502,848 of CM070662.1, forward strand.
TAGGAATTGCCGTCAGTACCCCTGGGCTGCTAGGGCCAATGCGAGAACGTATTAGAGGCTCCCCAGATCATCCCGGGCCGGTCGGCACCTCTCGTCTCTGTGGGTGTCATCACTCGGCGATTTCCAGAATTAAAACCCACAATACTTACCCCAGCCCAAACCCTCAATTCATGCATTTCCTCAGCCCAAAGGCACCATCATATAAGCCTTTTAGCCACAAAAGCCCACAAGTGTAAATCTTTCATTCAAGCCCTCAAAGCCCACATAATTTCTTTCCGGCCAGTGGCAGCAAAAGCAAACCAGCGAGGAATGGTCAGAACCACCTTCCCGGTGAAGCCACAACCCGATTGTGCCCTCAACATTCACAGGACACCCAGAGTGAAAATAGCGAGAGCATACAGCCCCAACAAATATCTTGCAGCGGTAGAGAAGAGGAGAAAGCACCACGATAAAGCCATGTCTCTCTATTGTTCTCATCCCCAACCTCAAACCATCCAACCACCGAGGCAGAAGGCAGGCGAGCCACGGAGCGTCGGCGAGCAGAGACGGCCAAGCCCCAAACCCGCGAACCCTTGGAGGCCGACATCCAGTGAACCCACCCACCAACAAGATCGGTAGGGCCATAACCAACCAAGGACCGATCGCTAAGTACAAGTCACCATCCATCCCAAAGCCATCAAAATCAACGGCAAAGGTAGCCCCAATCATCCATAAGCTTTGTATGCATTCAATACTAAACATCTTACTTACCACCATAATAGACCACAAGTAGCAATCAACTAGCGTCATTAGAGCATCAGGACTAGCATAGAACATGCCAGCCGGAAATAGGAGGAGGAGTAGAGAGAAGAGTCGGGGAGGAGAAAAAGCGCAATAGGGACGGCGGGCAAAAGCCACACCCAAAATTTATTTAGGGTTACCGATAATGGCGCGAGAGCAGGGGTCGTGCGAGATGCTGGAGGTTGACGCGGAGGAGCCGAGATTTGGGGCGGGGCCGAGCGTGAGGGATCCAGAGGCCAGGAGGCCGGCAGGCGCGCGGCACCGAAGGGCAGGTGGCGAGGCACCGGTTGGGGTAGCCGGCGCGAGGGAGGAGTGGAGTGGCCAGCGGCGGAGGCAAGCCAAGGCGCTGGGTCGGAGTGGGCGGCACGGCGGCGAGGCGAGACCGGGCGCCGAGCGCCGAGACCGGGGCGGGCGTGGGACCGAGCGCGGAGAAGATGAGGCGCGGCTGGGAAGTGCAGAAGGCCGGCGGAGAGAGCCGAAAAAGTGGATCGGGGAGGAGGAGATGAGTACTGGTATTTGTGTGGCGGCAAGAAGAAAAGAGAGGGAGGCAGGTGGAAGAAAAGAAAGAAAAAAAGGAAGAGAAGGGAAAAAGGGGAAAGAAAAATTTGGAAAAGAAATTGTAGAAATGTGAAAGATTAGATTGCTAAAATTAGAGATGCTCATTATTATGTTTTACATCTATTTTTTTTTACCACTGTGAATTTATCCAAAGGAGTAAGCTAGCTACACCAAAATAATAGACATCAGTAAATTGAATTGAGAATTAATATAAACTTTGGTGGAGTATAATACTTTAGATTAATATACACCTAGGTCCCATTGAACTAAGTTAAGCAGATTGAGAAGTTAGGAAACCACAGGTACGCTTAGCCGGAACCATTTAATTATTTAAACCTTAGTACTATCGGACGTCATAGATTAATTATAGTATGATTTTCAGGCAAAAGGCTGTCTATAGATTAACAATATGGAGCGTATCGAATGAAATGATATAATGCCGTTCAAATCATTGGCATCCTAATCAAATAATTACTTAACTATGTCGGTAATATAAACTCATGAGACATTAATAATAAATAATACATATTCATGATCATTATAAATAAACCAAAAATGCCAATGAACTAAAACAGGTCCGCGTAAATATTAGAACTAGTGTATTGTTATTTAGACTACCCAACAATATAATTAATTACTTAGGCAACTTGGTTAGTAATATTTAAATTATAGAAATTCACCTCTGATCAATATAAGAAATCCACCTCTAATTACTCTAGAATATGAGGACAACGTGCGATGGTTCGATAATTTAAAAGATGCTAGTCGACTAAACTTATCGTATGCGGATTAAATTACGGTACTTTAGTCCAAGACCATTTCGCTGCGAGTTTGAATACACAGATAACTTGGTCAAACTCGTCTAAACAATAGAAACTCACTAATCAGTATTTACAATGATTAGAATACATGAATTGCCATCAATAGACTAGAGTATATGGCATACTGATTAAATTAGTATATTGTTGTTGCAATCATGGTTAGTCGTATTAAAATTGTAGAACCTTTCTAGTAAATATTTATGGCTATAAATTAGGTAATATCCAGGAACAAATTTAATATGAAAATAAAACTTGGAGATAGTGCGAAGACGCTTTAGTATAATTTAATTAATATTTACTTAAGAGTAATTTCATTGGTATAGATAAGTAGTCGCCCGCATATTAGTTACAAGAAGGACCGGTACCAAAGAAAAACAATTTATTTAAATAACCATAAAACATCTCCTTGGACCTCATGGTTGCAAAGTGCCCAATCCATGTGTGAGGGGACACCGCTCAGTTGTTAGGAATAGTCCCACATGGATTGTGGGAGAGCCAACAGATCGAGCAAGTACAACTTATAAGTATATGGGGTTTTGTTTGTTCATGGGTTCAGCCTCCACCCATTGGACTAGTCTTTGTGGGGAGAAGGCCCAATACCACTTATAATGTTGTTGCTCCGGAATACCGTGACTCGGATTACAATGAGCTTAGTTGTGTTCAGAATCCATTTAGACTTTGTGGCCGATATTCTTGTAAGTGTAATTATTGTTCAAACTCGATCATATCTATCATCACCTGCATGGGTCTGATCTGCAGACGCTTTATTGACGTCGGAAGTCTCAAAAGAAAAATAAAAATGAAAACACAGAAGATGAAAAAAAAATATGGTATGAGCACATTCAACTATTTTTAATAGTAAAAATTCATCCAGCATACCTTCAGTGCAAACAGGCAGTCGTCCTTTCTTCCATTATTATCTTGGATCATATTACACAATTGTTCGTATCCTTCAAACCTAGAGTTATCTATAAGCACAAGAAACATGATTGTCCTTGTCCTCCTCTAAACAATAAAAAGGAATAAATAATAAATAAAAATGACTATGTCATAATTTTTACCTTCAAAATCAGGATGCTTTGATAAATTGAAATACAGACATGCATTACCAGCATAGATGCTTTGATAAATTGAAATACAAACATATGCATTACCAGCATCCTTCTCTGTTGCAACCAAGGTTGTCACGACGCTCCGACAAGTCGTGGCGAGGCCAGGGCGCCTAGACGCCTAGTCGATTAGGTGCCCGCCATGGCAATAGTTAGACGATAGTAGTTAGACGACAAATAATACCTTATTTGACTAAAAATCAAATAACCATACAACATAATAGCATAAATTATCCAAATAATTATGTCTTAGAAGGTCTAAATTAGAAAAAATCCATTAAGAGGGGTCTGTTCGTAATTTTCAGAAACTCCAAAAACTTAATCTCAAAAAGATACTTCTTCTAACCCTAGCCACTAGTCACCTGACTCCTCTCCTCCTTCCCCCCTCCTGCTGCCTCCTCCCCCCGCCCGGTGCCTCCTCTCCCCACCACCTCTCCTCCCTCTGCTCTCCCTTCGCACCAGCTCCCCCTCTGCGTCGTCACCATCAAATTAGCACGCCGCCACCTCCCATCTCCTCTGCGCCTCTGTTTGCCACCACACCAAGAGCCACCAGATCGGCCAGGTCCGAAGACAACCGGTGCAGCTTGGGGTGCGATGCGGCTCGGGAAGAGGATGGAGGAGGTTGTGACTCCAGATCGGACTGGTGTGGCTCAGGAAGAGGCGGTGCAGCTTCAGATCCGGCTGACAGCGGCTTCAGATGGAGGAGCGACAGGGCTCGAGGCCACAAGCATGGCAGCTATTGCTATGTAAGACCCCAGCATCGGGCTCTAGGTGACGCCGTAACAACTATAGTTGCAGCAGGGGTTGCAGTGCTAGGGATGTTTCCCCTTGCCTACAAAACAAATCAATAGAAATGTGTGTTAGACAACCAAAATAAATAAATATTTCCTGCATGAATTGTAAAAGCAAAGACAAAAACAAAGGTAGCATGTGTATAATCTTTAAAGAATACTAGGCTTAAGTAAAGGAGTGACACTACTACAACAGAGAGCAATTCCAACCCTTTGACACTTCCTTTCACAAGTCAAATTCCAAAAAAAATCAAGAAACAAAACAATTCTAAAGAGAGCCATTAAGAATTAGGAATAATAACCTAAGCTGACAAAACGTTAGAATAGAATTAGTGGGCACACAAAACTATAATTGTAAGATAATAAAATATTTTGGGGAGCTAACAAAATAAACAATGTAAGCAATTCCACAAAACTATTATTCTAATGGGAGCACTTAAACATAGCAATTAGTGAACTATCAGTGTGAGCTAACAAAACATTTTCGGGACATGACTAACAAAACTAACATTGTCCCAAAATAAAGGTCTTGGCATTGATTACAAACAAAACTAAGGGTCTGTTTAGTAGAGCTCTAGATTCCCATTTTTTAGTTTCTGCTCTGGTTTTATGAGAATCCACTTCTCTTAAAATCTGAAGCTGCATCTGAAAAGTGTTTGGCAAGTAGGTTGGCTTCAGAATCCATAAGAGAGAGGATTGGAGGTAAATAGACTATAATACTCTTGGTTATAACACTTCATTTGTATATGTATTTTAACTCTTTTGTATTTATGATTTATGAAAAAAAAATTCCAAATTTTTGAAGACAATACACAAATTAGTGACCTCGCTAGCTTGGCTACAATCTACGGATTGCTGATTGAGTACGCAACAATGCATTGTGTCATCTGGACATATCTGCACTCGTAGGGAAACACATTGCATTTCTAGACGTCTGAAGACAAAGTATACATAATATAGTATAATGACATTGCAACCATATTTCATATTCAGAGGCGCAGATAATCACTCCTATCTGGAAGCAGAAGAAATGGGCGCAAGGGTCATGTATTGCGCAGTTACTGAGAAAAGTACTCTGTTTGCACTCCAGCATACTTTGGCAGATTACATAAAGCAAAAAAAACTAAAATAAGTCAAAATTAGAAGTCGATGCATTCTAAGTGGCCTTTGACCAGGGGAAAACAATTTCATCGAAATTTTGGTGAAATTTCGGGATTTTTGCCCCTTTCATTCCCTACCGAAAAACTATGTTTCAGCCAAAATTTTTGTGCACATTTGAATCGCTCAACGGCCAACCTCCACAACGCATACAAGGTTGAGACCCCCACAGTGTGGTGGTCCACATGGCAAAGTCCCACAGCCCACCAGGCCCGCTTCATGTGATGAAGTCGCTAGGCAAGAGTACCCAATCCTAACCCTTACCCCATTCCTCATCCTCCACCGAGCATTCGAGCAGTGGACGCCTCCCTAATACCCAATCCCCATCCTCCACTGAGCGGCGGGCAGCGACCAAGGCAGAGAAGAGCGATGGGCGGTGGCCAAAGTGGGGACGAGCGGCGGGCACCTCCCCAGTCCCCAATCCCCATTCCCATCCTCCACCGAGCAGCAGGTGGGGCGGTGGCCAAGGCGGGGAAGAGCGGTGGCTAAGGCACCATCTCACTGAGGGCTCCTCAATCCCCAATCCCCCTTAATCCGTTCGGAGCAACAAGAGCAATAGCAACCACCAGCAAGTGCGTCTCTTCAACCTTCACTTCTTATGCGCTTCACATAGCTAGATAGGGATGGTTTTTTAGATCTTTGGATGATGCATGTCTATGCTTTGTAACAAAATTGATCTAAATTTTGGTTAAATTTTATCAAAATTCAAATGACATTTGAATTTTTTGTCCAAAATTTTGAACGAAATTTCGTTCTTTCGTTCGTCTCGCTGACCTCCGAGATTTTTTTTTTTCAAAAATAAAACTTTGAACCTTGACTCTGACTTAAGCTGAAAATTAAAAAAAGTCAGAAGCTGAAACCAGTTGGAGCATACATATCAACATGCATGAACAGCACACACGTGCAGCCAATATAGCACACCGCATGTTTCTGTAACGGTTAATAACGGCAGTACCTTTTTCTTGGGAAAATATCGGCAGGACTAGCTTGATCAGCTGGTACAGATGAAGATGTTGGACGTTCTCTGTCCTTGCTGGGAAGCAAATTGCTGTCTCGCCGATTCGCCAATGTCGATGATGGATTTACAACTTGTGGCCTGTGGGCTATGAGCGAATCCGTCCTATCTCCATCTCAGCACAAGTAAGTACTACGGACCGATCATATCGCATTCAGGATTCCATATGAACGAACAAGCTGCAAATCAAACGCCATTAATTAGCAGCACAAATCAAGGCCCTGGAGCTGATTGACATGTATTACTAGTCACATAGACTGGTGAACAAATCTGAGCCACATATTGACTGACGACGCATGTCAATGTTCTTCCTGCCTCCCCACTCCCAAGCCACTTTTGTTGACCTAATTAGCCAACAGGCATGCTGAATGCTTGCTCCAACACTTCAACATGGTCGATCCATGTGCACGATCAAGAGTGCATATGGATCACTTTTCCCCCTAGACACTTCAGGTCAGTTAAGAAGCCTAACTGCAGCGTTTTGTTTAACTAAAACTACGTAATTTTTTTTGTAAGATAGGTTTGTTGTTATTACATGTACACCGCTCGTTCCATATATTTATCGTGTTCAGACTATGGCCCATTAACATTCTGGATACGATTTTCTTTGCCTTTAGAATGCTCAGAAGAAACCGAGAGCTATAGCTAGGTGGATTGAACTCAGAAACTGATCGATCTTCATTCGTACTGCAAGCCAAACTTATCATCGACCAACCTCGATCTTGAAATGGCCAAATACTAGCTAGAAGCCTAAGAGCAACTCCAGCAGTAGCCCTCAAAACAGGGTCCTTATTTTTCATTTGAGGGCTCCCCCTACTTTTGAGGACCCAGTTTTTTGCATCTACTCCAACAGCACCCCTCAAATTTAAGCCCTCAAATCCATTCCACTACAACTGACACATGGGACCCACTCCTCATTCTCTCCCTCACCCCCGCCGTCTCCACTCTCCAGGCATCCCCACCTCCTCTTCTCCCCCTGCCCCTCACCTCTCCGTCTCCGCCTCGCACCTCCGGCCGCCTCCGCTTCCCCCTCCTCCCTCCTCCTCAAATCCGGCCACCGGCGCCCCTCCTCTCCTCAGTTCAGCGCCCTCACCCGTGCGCCCTCACCACTCTACTCCGGCGCCCCTCCTCTCCTCGGTTTGGCCGCGTCGCCGCATCTCCCGCGCGCCACCAAGCACCAGATCCGCCGGCGCGTCATCCGCTCACTGCCGCCTCTACTCTTCACGGCCGGTCGCCTCGGCTTCATCAACATCGACGCCGACTCCTTCTACATCGCCCCTGCGCCATCACCGCCATCCTCCCGCTGGGCACCACTCCATCTTCTCCACCGACAGGCGAGATGCGTCGGGAGCCGGGGAAGAGGAGCCGCCGAGGAGGGCGGTGGCGGCGCGGGAGGAATCGCCGGGGAGCGTGGGGGATCTGGCGGCGGCGGGAGCGCAGGGGATCTGGCGGCGGAGGAATGGAGGCCGAGCAGGAGGGGCGCGCGGGGATTGGAGGCGGCGGGGAATGGAGGCCGAGCAGGAGGGGCGCGGCGGGGGACGTTTCAGTCGTGTGGGAAAAAAACGAGCAGAGCTGAAAAATGAGAGCCAAAGTAGGGGGCCCTTGGGAATGAGGGCTGAAGGAGGGATTTGAGGGGCTCCTCAAATTTGAGGGCTCTAGTAGGAGCCCTGGTGGACCTCTATTTTTGTTTCAAGCCCTCAAATATGAGGTTTGAGGGCTCAAGTAGGGCCCTGCTGGAGTTGCTCTAATATATACTTATTAACCAGCTACGTCACATGCTTTCTGTTTAACAAGATGTAATAAGCAAATTAATATGGTGGTTCAGACGATCTGTTGGTGTCAGCAGATTGTATTATCTATGCTAGCTCCATTATATTCGTGGACACGCATGATGTATATATTGATTTCACATGAACTCTTATATGACATATGGTACCTTCAACTAGGGTTACAAATTTCGTCCAAAATTTTGTGAAATGGATGAAATTTCGTCCCTTTCGGTACCCTCTGAAACAGGTTTTTATTCGGCTAAAATTTGACCGAATTTGATCCTATTTAAAATTTATTCAAATTTTCATTAAATTTCATTAAAAATTTGATTTTTTTCGTCCAAATTTTTAAAATGAAATGAATAAAATTTCATTCATTTGTTCCTTTCGCCCGGTGTCCAAAATTTTTTTGTATCCGAAAGTTTTAACACTGCCTTCAACATATTAAATACTACGTATATGGCCCATGCATCCTATCGATCCGATCGAATGATATCGTACGCACAACTAGATGAATTAAGGGAGAATCAACGAGGTGCTCGTCGATCGCCGCCGTCGTTGTAAGTTGCAATGCAAGTCGAGTAGGATTCATCCCCTTGCAATGCAGGTTGATGGGCCTGACCGCTTGCAATGCAGGCCCGTTGCATTTACAATGGCAAAATTTCATTATTTTCATTACAAGTTATTTTACAAAATTAGAAATAAAAACCCGTCGAGGTCTTGGCGTAGGAGCAAATGCGTGTTTCTTCGTTCTTCTTTGCAAGTAGAATTGTCATTAATATCAAACCAAACCTATTTTCTTAGGTAATTAGAGGATTAGATAATTAACAATCCAAGGGAGAATAAGTAAATAAATTAAAGAAAGATTGCCGTCAAGTGCTCTTGGGCTATTAGAGCCATTTCGAGAACATCTTAGAGACTCCCAGACCATTCCAAGCCGGTCGGCACCTCTCGTCTCGTGGGCATCATCATTCGGCAAATTTTAAGAAAAGGCCCACAACACTTACGTCAGCCCAAAGCCCTCATTTTATTCATTCATTTCAGCCACAGCCCAGCATATAATTCTTAGCCCACAAGTGAGATGCAATTCATTTCAGCCCAATCTCAGCCCAGCATAAAAGCATTCAGCCCACAAATACAGTCGTTGCATTTTCAGCCCATAAGCCACATATGTTTTCCAGCCAGCCCATCTCAGAACAACAGTGCCCAGCACATCCTTGAGGCTGAAGCACCCTCGGCACAGGAGACCGAAGAGGATAAGAGCAAAGCAGCCAGCTGCGGCCAGATAACACAGCGCCAGCAGGGAGAGGCCAGAAAATATCTCCCCCGAGACTCAAAGCCAGTCTCCATACTCTGCATTCTCACAGCCTCATACAAGATAAACACAGCCAACACACACACTGTCCACAGCCGAGAGCCAGCCCCATACTTTGCATTTGCCACAAGCCATCGCAAGGATAAGCACAACCAAATAGCAGACATTCCACAGCCAGGAACCATCCCCAAAGCTCATTCCTCAATCCAAACCATAGCATAGCACCTTCGGCCAGAGGCCAGAAGGTGAGGATAGAGCATCGGCAGCAAGGGGCGAAGGAAACCGACGAGGAGAGGGCAGCAACCGGAGGATCGGCAAGGACCAGAGGACAGGGAAGAAGCCAGCAGGAACCACCCCAAGACCGAAGGACCCCATATCCGGCAAAAGCGACAAGCACATCTTCTTCCCGACAGCGACAACCTGCAAGCAACAGTGGTCCCCATCGACCCATATTTCCTTCTCCAGCCCGACAAACCGCACAAGTAGGTTCCCACCTCTTCTTTCTAATCCTTTCTTTCCTCTTTGGGATCACAGCCGCACAAATCAAATAGGAGTATAACTCCCAGGCACAAATGTTACCCAAATAACCAGCAGTCAACCCCAAAGCACGAGCATGCCCTAGAGTGAGGACAGCCCAAAGGTAGAACCTTCCTCAACATCTAGTACCGCCACCCAAAACTCTAGGCTTAGCCATCGGTTAAAATAGAATAGCACAAATAATAGAAGAATAAACTAGCAAATCAAATGCATGCAAAATGAGTAGAGAAGGAAAGTTAGCACCGTGTTTGTATCAATGTTTGCTTGCCACCACCCGATCTAGCACAATAGCCGGCTCGGCCGAGCACAGGAGAACCCCAGAGCCTGCAAAGCCACCGCCAGCCGGTGAAGTTTAGCCTCAAATCCAACCATAAGAAAAGCCGGTAGAGGTAGATCCACCCCAAAAACCACCGATCTAGGCCGGATCCGCTCGGATCCGAACCGGAGGAGGAGCACCATGGCCGAGTAGAGAAAGAGAGGGGAGCCGAAGAATATAGTAGAGGAAGCTGTGAGGAGGAGCAGTGAGCCGGCGCGGCGAGAAGAGGCGGCGGCGAGGAGGCGCAGCGAGGCGGCGCGGGGCGGCGCAGTGTAGAGAGGAGGAGAGGCGGCGAGGCGTCGGGGAGGCGCGGTGAAGAAGGGAGCCGAGCAAGAGGAGAAGGCGCCGGGGAGGCGCAGTGAAGAGGAGGCGATGGGGAGTAGCGACGAGGAGGCGAGGAGGCGTGAGAGGCGGCGGTGAATAAAAGGAGAGGAAGGGGCAGAGAGGCACCGGTAGAGAATGAAGAGGCGAGGCGACGGCAGAAATGAGGAGAGGATGCATCGGGGGAAAAAAAAGAGAGAGGGAGGCGTCGGTGAGAAGCAGTGAAGAGGAGGCGAGGAGCCACGGTGGCCCGAAGCCAGTGAGCTGCTGCGCGCGAGTATAGGGCCGCAAGGCCAGTAAGATGCTAGTAAATCGGGTTTTAGCAAATAACTTTGGTATTCCTTTATAGCATTTTCTGTAATTAATTAAAAATGAACCTGACTAATAGCTCTGTAAATATGCTTAGAAAAGCCGCACAATTAAAAATAATTGTAGAGTGGGGAAGGGAATTATTTCTCTATTTAACCCCCTTTCTAAAATTAATAGCAGTAAATATTTATGTTAAGTGTAGTATTAATTCTGCAGAACTCGAGCAAGCACCAAGCGGGAGAACAAAGTTGATTTCTAGCAGTTCTGAATTACCCTCGTATCAGGCAAGCTCATTCTTCGATCATGCACGTAGCTATGTTCAAAATATGTGTATTTCCAGTAATATGAATTAATCTAGTTAAATGCATGAAAATCTTTGTTTTCAAAATAAATCAGAGGATGAAGATGTTATGATAAATAAGATGAAAAAAGAAAAGAGGAGAAAAAGAAAGAGAGAAAGAAAAATGAAATGCTCAGTTGTGGTACTGCTGAGATGAGCAGCAGGCCCACAAGCAGAGATGTATTTGGTGGGTAAAGAGGTTCAGGGAAAGGATGCAGAGAGGCTAGGCGGACCTCTTTACATAGGGCTATGATGTAAGGACTTACCCCGTTTTCACTCGGATAGGGGACCGCATTTACCGTGCCAACCAATTTCCCGTTTTGGACGGGTGGAAAATAGTATCCTATTACGTTAATCCAATCCACCACATTGGGTAAGTACTTAGGTGTGAGTAAGAGATGGACGAAGCTCAAGTGAGTAAGTCCCAGACGCTATATGCGTTAAGTGGAGTGTTGGCCGGGAGCCGGTCCAACCAAACACTATTGGAAGTCGGTGGAGCCCAAGTGAGCGACTTGGTACACCGATGGATAATAGTGGGCTGGTGGATAAATTAACGTAAGCGGAGAAAAGTTCTGTACTCTGAACTGGATTCCATACCTAAGGCAGTGTGGAAGAACCTAGTTAAGAAGGTTCAGAGCAGCTTTGGGTACAGTGGTACAAGCTCGCAGATGCTCAAGAAATCATGAATTCATGCCAGTTCACTGGAATGTGGACTACGGTGATCACTAGGGATCGTACCTTACTGGGTGAAAAATAGAAATTATTTGAGAATTAAAAATGTAAGAATGAATATTTTCATAGAATAATTTCAGAATAAAGGAGACTAGAATGTGGACTAAGGACATGAGATCATATCGGTGCATTTATTGCTAATATGCTTGCTTGAGTACTCGTACTCACCTTGCTATTAATCTCCTTTGTTAGACCTAATCCGCTCGAGGAAGTATACGGCGAGGATGAAGGGGAAGCAGTGGCGCTGAATCGATCGGAGAGGAGGAGATTACGAAGATCCAGGCGAGTCCAAGGCGAAGGGATACAGGCAACCAAACAAACCCTCTGTGTATCGGCAGCATTGCCATGGACGCTCGTGTTCCTTTCTTTCTTTGCATGGGCATTGCGTCTGCCGTTACACTTGGAAGATGGTGTAGAGAGAGAGAGAGAGAGAGATGTTGAGAGATGATCGATGATGACGACGACGGTGGTGTGCATCGTGTGGGCACAGGCCGGACTTGTCTCTTCGTGTACACATATGCAATTTGCATTGGAGTGCAGTGCAGCGAATGAATAATGAATACGAGTGAACTGGAACGTTGCCCGGAAAGAAGAGCCATGAGAAGGCTACTCTTACACCATGAGAAGGCCGACGGTGACATCCCAGTTTCCAAATGGAAAAAAACGGAAGCAAAAAAAACTGTAAGCTGACTGAAGAATACTAGATAAGCGGCAGGTCGCTTTCGCACGTCGAGCAGGCCACGTTGCAGCATGGAGGCAGACGGGATCGATGACGAATTGCTTTCTCCCTCTCCTTTTCTTTCTCCGCTTCGCATGGCTTCTGATTTCTCACCGTCACTCCTTCCCTGCTGTCGCCGAAGCAACGCCATTGGCCACCGCTATTTTCCTACCAGATGTGCAAGACAAATGAACCAGGAGTAGCAGCGGTATTTGGCCCCGTTTAGTTGGACTGAAAAACTATAGTTTGTAACTGAAATTGCACTGAAGTGGTTGAAATTTCACTGTAACTGAAGATGGCTTATTTGACATAACTAAATTTTAAAATTTTAAAAATAGAAAAAATATGCTAGCTCATTACGGAGAACGCAAACGAATACGGAAAAAAAACCGGCAAAAAAGCTCAAAAAACTAAAAATTCAAAAAAAAGGCAAAATTTATAAATAGTAAAAAATAAGTTAAAAATTAAAAGCTGAAGCTGAAATGAGCGAGGTAGATGCATCAAGTCAATCGGTCAGTCAATGGTTGCTTGCTTGCTGGAGGTCTTTTTTTTTCTTTCCTCTCAGCTGGGAAGACTGGGCAGCCTGGCCTAGCCTAGCCTAGCCTTATCAAGTCATGTTGATTAAGCACTGGATGAGTCTAGACTCTAGACACAACTTGCCACAGGGATGGAGATTAAAAACACCACGAGTATATACTTTATTTCCATCTTCCCGGAGACTATCTACTATCTAGGCGCAAATCACGGTGCAATCGCAGCCGATGACTGGGGGCGCCCTCATTCTTTCCCCTCTCATGTTTTTAAAAAGGGGTGTTGATAAACATCATCCGATTATTTTTTTCTAAACTATTATTCAAATTTGTAACTATTGGATTAGAGATCCAACGACCATAAATTCTCTCCATCCAAAAAAATCTCCTCTCTCTAAAAAAGAGGCAGTTGGATTTCAATGTTGTTACATTGTTTCTAAAAAGTCTCAGACTACAACCCAGTTTTCTAGAATTTTGGGCTATCAGGTTAAAAAAAAATCCAATGCTCCCAATAAAGAAGCATCAACAAAATATAACATTGATCATGTGGTGTGCCATGATTTTTTTCAAAAAATAATTACTGAATGATTATTTCCAGATCAGTGAAACAAATGCAAAACACAAGATTAATCTTCTTTTGAAAAGTCAAAGTGAACCATGATATCAAAGAAGGCAAGTCGTAAGTTTTTTTTTTCTAAAAGACACATGAGTTCAGGAATTTCAGCCTCCAACCTTTGCATGTCACTCACCCAGATAACCTTAGATGGCTCAGCGGTGCACAAACCCTTTCTGGCAAAATTCTCCTTATGGCTAAGGGCAGCAAATCATGCATTATAATATGGCAGTCATTGTTAAGAGATATAGTTTTAGATGTGTGTGTCTGGTAATTTAGATTGTTTGAATTACAGATAAGTTCACATAGCTTCAGGTTTGTGTTGTAAGTTGCGTTCCGAAGATCTGATTGAGGGTGCCTTTGGTTGAGTTTTGGGAGCTGCTTTTGCTTCTAAAAAGCCAAACGCCAACCAAAGGGTGGAAACAGGTCGCTTTTTGAAGCTACTTTTAGGTAGTACTGATTTGAAAGCACCTTGACACTTTTTGGCTTTTAGCTTTTTTTTGAAATGGTGAAAATAGAGAGTCTGTTTCACATTGTTTCAAGGAAAATAGAGATAGGAGGTAAGTTTTATACTTGTTTGAATCAAACGACTTCTGCTTTTTCCACAGCCCACAACCTACATAAGCTTTTCCACAGCTCACAGCTCACAGCAGCTTTTTCAGAAGCCACAGCTCAACCAAACACACCCTGAGAGTTGGGTTTGTTGTAACAAACTCCCGTGTACTGTAGCTCATCTGGGACGCAATATATATCTCTGCGCTCTGGCTAAATTGGCTGCGCCGAGCCAAACCTTTCCTCTATTTTTCAGTTATGGCTCTTCAACCCAATTAATCCTTCTCATCTATATGCACCTTACTATGTAAGTTGGATGCATAACCATTAGGTGACCTAGCTTCTTTCAGAACTTGGCAAAACATCTTCTTCTCCTGCGAGTATAATGCTTGTGACTTCAAAAAAAAAAAAAACCACAGCAAAGATTTTTGTTATGGAAATTGCTAACTAGTACTCAAATGTTTTTTTTGGGTTAGCACTCGAATTTATCATCTAGGATTTTTACCTCGAGATTCGTGCTCCACCTTCCCCTCCGGCTCCAATGAGAGCTCTGGTAGCGGCTCTAATGAGTTAGGGTTTGGGTTGGGTTCACCAGAGCCCCCCAATTTAGAGGGAAACTGAGGAAGGTGACAGACTGACAATAGGCGGCAAGGTGGCCATTGATTGGAAGAGGGCGGTGGAAGCTGGTGGGCGTAGCAAGGACAAGCAGTTAGGAGGTGACAGGATGTCGCCTTGGCCGCTGGCTGCAAGAGGGCAGTGGAAGCTAGCGAGCGCGCAATGATGAGTGGTTAGGACGTGACGGAGGTGACGGCCGATCCGACAGTGGTAGCCGCGGGAGACAAGGAATGAGGTGGTGGTGAACTGGTGAGGGAGCTCACGGAGTGGAGGAAGGTATGTGGCGCGAGGAGCTCGCTGGAGTGGAGAAAGGTGGGTTGCACAAGGGAGCTCACCGAGGCGGGAGGAGGTGGCGGGGGTTGGCGCGGCAACAGCGACTGAGGTAGGAGGCGGCTAGGGTTTAGAGGAGGGGAAAGGGGAGGGTAGATTTTACATAATTTTAGAGGAGAGCTAGATGGTTTATATTTAGATTTAATGGTTAAAAATTTAAATGTACTCTAACAAAAAGTTCTCACTCGTTAGCCGGACACCTCACTCAAGAAACCATGTGACTACTACGTGCGGCTACAATGGGAAAAGGAGGAGAAAAAGGGGAGAAAGTGACATGGTCCAACCTCGGAACAGTGCCCCTAATCCCACGCACACGCGCCCACTAATTACGGCGCCATCAATCATTAACAACAGCGAAGCCCAAACCCAAAATTAATTCACGGTGCAAATCCCCCGAATATAGCACATCATCAGGTCAATCAGATAACATTTACAAACCAAAAAAATAAAATAAAAAAGGAGATGGATAGATTTGGGATTTGATTTTGTTTCTCCAACAGAGCGAGCGAGCGACGCGTCACGTAACGCCGCCTCGGTCCACATGCACACGCAAACCCATCGATGATTAAACCCCCAAAAATTAATTAAAAAATTTCCAATAGCTTGCGTGAAAAAACCTTCGCGTTTTTTTTATTCTTGTTTTTTATTTTGAGCTAGCTCGCTCCTCGCCTCGGCTCGCCTCTCCATCCACTTCGCCGTCTCCAGCTCGAGGTCGGCGCTTTGGCCTTGGCTTAGCTCCCCTCCTTGCCGTCGTCGGCATTCCACCGCATCCTTCTCCCGAACCTTGTAGAAGCTCACTGATGGACGATCCCGGCGCCGCCGATCACGCGCGCCACCACCTCTCGCTGCAGGCGGCTGGCGCCGGGCAGCCGCCGGTGCCCCGCTCCCCGACACCGCTCGATCTCTCCGCCGCCTCCGCCTCGGCGTCTGCGTACCGGCGCCTCTCCCCGTCGCTCCGCCCCCCGGCCCACCCGCAGGTGCGTCACCCTGCGCCCTACGCTCAGATCCCCCCCGGCGCCGGCGGCCACCACGCGCGCTCGCTGTCTCAGCCCCTGTTCTTCTCGCTCGACTCGCTTCCGCCGCCGCCTCCGTACGCCGATCTGCCCGCGCCGCCCGCCATCCCGCCCTCCCCGCCGCCGTCGACCTCCGACCCGCCGCCGCCCGGCCTGCCGCCGCGGAGGGCGGGTCACCGCCGGTCGCAGAGCGACATCCCCTTCGGGTTCTCGCAGCTGAGCCCGCCCCTACCGCCGCCGGCGCTGGTGAAGCGCGAGGCGGCGGCGACGCCGGAGGGCTGCAGATCGGACGGCGACGACGCTGCCTTGTACGACCTCGTCAACACCTACATGGACCTGGACGGGCTGGACGCTCTCAACTCCTCCGAGGACCGGCACGACGACCGCGACAGCCGCGCGAGCGGCACGCGCGCTGGGAGCGTGGCAGAGAGCAGCGAGAACGAGGCCGAGAGCCGGTCGACGTCAGTCGATAAAATGGACGGAGGCAAGTCCCGGCATTGTCGCAGCTTGTCGGTGGACAGCTTCATGGGGAAGCTCAACTGTGCTGCAGGTGAAGAGTCACCGAATCTGCCACTGCCGTCTCCCAGCGGTGGCCTCTCGAGGAGTGGGAGCGGGTCCTTGGATGGCGGTGCTGCGGCATTGTTTGACACGGAGTTTGCCAATGGGGAGTTCACTGAGGCTGAGAAGAAGAAGATCATGGCAAATGAACGCCTTGCAGAGATAGCTTTGACGGATCCTAAGAGGGTCAAGAGGTGTGCGTTTCTTCTTAGTAGAGTGGGGAATAAATGACCTTTTTCCTCAAATTAAGCATTGCGACTTGTTAACATCTTCAGGATTTTGGCAAATCGGCAATCTGCGGCAAGGTCAAAGGAGCGCAAGATGAGGTACATTCAAGAGCTTGAGCATAAAGTACAGGTGTTGCAGACTGAGGCTACTACACTCTCAGCACAGTTGACAATGCTGCAGGTTTGTTCTGTGGAGGTGCTGTGGGTTTTGATTTTGCTTATGATTATGGTGATTTTAGTTACACTTGTTTGCAGAGGGACTCTGCTGGACTTGCTACTCAGAACAATGAGTTGAAAATCAGGCTGCAAGCAATGGAGCAACAAGCACAGCTGAGAGATGGTATGCTTGTTATGGTTCTCTCCAGCATTGATCCTCATTTTTGCTGATGAAAATGAAGTTGAATGATGTCTTACTTAAAAACTAGCAAAAGGGTTATGTGGAACAATAAGAAAATGGTACGCTCTGAAAGTATTCTGCTAGGATGTGTGTGTGTGTGACTGCGTGCTTGTTTGTTAGGTAAGTAATGTCTGCAAGCTGTTCCCCCCTAAACAGATATTTCATTGTTGGGCGGGAGGGGGTTGTGAGGTGTTAATTGGTTGGGATAGTTTTTGTTTATGTGCATTGGACACCGTAAGGTTTATCAAGCCCAACCAACCCTAGAATTTCGCAAATCACACATTCAGTTTACTTTAAAAATTCAATTGTTAGCTTCTCCCGGATGTTTTGTGTAAATTCAATGTATGCTTTATGTATCTCATTATAGTGTTTTTGGCTCTTAATTTATTGTGCAACTTGGTGGTGTTGTCATTTTGTAAAAATGTTCTGTGTGGGATTTTATTCAAATTTTGCATGATTTTATGAAACAATTTATAGTAAAGCACAGCTATTAGTCTATTACTTATCTTTCATGATTAATATATAAAAAAATTGCCTGCAGTTCTCTATATTAGTCAATTATTAGACTAAAGTTATTAAATATTGTTGATTCGCTTTGTGCTAGTGTGCACATCTTCCTGGCATATTATTCATTGATTTATTGCTGAGTAGGTTGACTTCCTTTTGCCATAGGAACAATGACACAATTTTGTTCAGTTGAAGAATACTAGCGCACCTTTTCCCCCCTTTTTTGGGAGGGGTGTGGGTCACTGGGTTGTATCATGGTACATACGCATTTTTTTCTGCAAAAAAATTATTTTGATTGATATATTTAATTATTTTGAAATTATTACTTACCTCAACAGTATTCCACTTGACAATGTTCTTGCGAATCTAGTTGAACCAGATATGTTACTTTTGCTTGAACAATGAAAATCATTTGTGGATTTCCATTACAAGTGATATGTCAGCTATAATCCAGTTCAGTTGGATGCTAATGTGTCCCATTATTCTTTTGGGATCCCTATTTTATCTTCAAAGTGTCTGTTCAAAATTTCCAAGAGTGCTAAGTACCGTACACTGAAGAAACCAAAAGGCTTTTACATTTTTCTTTAGGAGTATTTGATAAGATTCAAATATTCAATGTATCAATTCTTGAAATTTAATTTAATAGCTTATTCAGATCTGAATGTCAGATGGTTATTTCAACTTTTGCACAAATTTTTTTCTGAAACTTGATACTGGTGATGTTTACTTGTTCTTCTTAACCTTTTTTGGTGTGATGTAAGATCTATCATACCATTTTTTCTGTGCTGTTTGCCATATTGTTTGTGCTTTTTTTAGATCATTAAAGGTGCCACAGTTGGTTTCAGAAAATGCTATGACATGCTGACCCTGACATCTAGGACTTCCCTTGTCACTGGCAGTCAGTAAATAACACTAGTGATTTCATTGTCATGAGTTCTTGCTAGGTACCTAAGATGTATGGTCAGTTCATAGAGGAACTAATTACTGGCTAGTCTTCGATTCTGATACAGCATCGGCACATGTACTGTTTGCCAACCTATATCACCGTAGTTAGCATGATAAATTGCTGGTGGCTACATGGAGAACTTGCAAGGGAAACCAAAATCTGTATGATATTTGCATTATCTTCATGTTTCATGCCATGTTATTGGCTGTGTGTATTATGTCCATATTCTCTTCGTACGTGTCCACGCTGTAATTTTGCAGTGTTTTTCTTGCAAGTTAGATTAAATCAATCAAGCGTTGTTGTGTCATTTGAGTAACTGGATACAAATATGATCGTCTTACCTTATGACTTGAGTGCTTGCTTATTTTTGAAATTAATGTCCTAGGGTTTTTTTTTTGCCTCTGGAGAACTAATAAATTGATGCAATCGATGCCTGTCATATAATTTAATCATGTTTTGTATCTGATTCATCATTCATGTGTATCCAGCCCTGAATGAAGCATTAACTGCCGAGGTCCAGCGGCTGAAGCTCTCAACTGGTGAGATAACTGACGCTCGTATGTCGAAGGGCCTACAGCAGCAGATGAACTCCCAGCTGATTCATCTGCAGCAGCTGCAAATACAGCAGCCGCAGCCATCTCAGACGCAGCAGGCTCAGCAACAGCAGTCGCAGCAATCAGCATAGATCAAGGTCCAAAAAACTGGACCCCCATCGCAAAGAAGAAATTTGAAATCAAGATGAGTATGATCAATTGAAGGAAAACGACCGTATATGCTGGGGTGGAAAAAAAATCTTTTGCTTATATCAGACAGGTTGTAGGATAACAATGGTAGGGCAACATATGCTGGTTTTCTGCTGCCCAAGTTATTTTGTTGAAGGTGGTAGTACTTCGCTAAGGTATGCTGTCGTGTGGTATTGTATTATACATGAATACCTGCCTGGTGAGGAGGCATTGTGGTAGTCTTATTAAAGATTCTTTCCAACAAGGTGCGTTTGTACTTTGTCTAAGAGGATAGCTTACTTATTACAAATGTACAACAGTACTTGGTGCTGTAATAGTGTAATTACTTAAGTAATTATAGCGTACCTTAGTGTTTGTCGAAGTGTCCTATGCGAAGGTGTCCACTAGAGATGGCTTTTGGTCTTGTAGCTTCTCTCTCCCGTGGAAGTAGCA
Source organism: Dendrocalamus sinicus (assembly GCA_036346575.1). Taxonomy (NCBI): domain Eukaryota; kingdom Viridiplantae; phylum Streptophyta; class Magnoliopsida; order Poales; family Poaceae; genus Dendrocalamus; species Dendrocalamus sinicus. Next base: position 36,522,900 of record CM070662.1, read on the forward strand.
CGCAATTGGTGCTTGTACTTCGTCCGGGTTTAGGCTTTTGTTCTGCTGTGTGGTTGTGTTGCGCTTGAGGTCTGGTTGGTTTGGTCAGCAAGCAAACGAGCATCACTTGATGAATTGTGAGTACAAAGGAAACAGGGGTGTGGTCTATTCTCCTAGATGTTCATATGGTGGAGCCCTGGGGAGTTTGCGCAGTTGTGGCTCCGAGTGGATTGTGGCAAATGTAAAAGCTTCGTGCCGACACGAATTTACAAGTGGCCGAGATGATTGTTGTGGTGCTCGGCTGTTGAAAATATAAGTACATGTAGGTTCAATTTATTCCATAAATAAATTATGATATCATGCACGTAAAATAACAGAATTACAGACATAAAAGATCTAGACATGTAAACCAGAAAACTGTACATGAACAGATCTAATACGGAGAACATGACGTTACGCATCGATGATTACGCTCGATCGGTTTGCCGATGTAGACGCCGCAGCACGGTGAGGATGACACGAAGTCGATGACGACTCGCGGCGAACGACGAGGAAGACGAGCGAGCTACGGCGATCGCGCGAGTGCTTCCCAAAACCTTATTCGCCTCTCCGGTGCGAGGACTTGAAGGCAACGGTTCCGAGACTGCTCTCCGAACGGCGAGTGCACACCGGGGGCGGGGCGGAGTAGACTACGTGGGGCGGCGCGGCACAAAGGATGGAGGAGGCAAAACCTAGATTGATTTTCACATATCTTTGTATGGAGGTGGCGACTCGTATTTATAGAAAACCAGGACGCGTGATCAAGACGCCTGCACGTTCTCCATAACTCGTAACCGAAACGGATTAGTCGCGCGTAACCGATCCGGATTCACCGCCACTCAAAATAGCAAAATAAAACTGCAAAAGGAAGCCGCGTCTACGCAAGCACCTGGAGCCAATTTTGGCGGACCATTCACGCAGGTGTCGTGCGCCCCCGCCCCGCCCCGCCCGGCCCGGCGAGGCGAGCGAGCGCGCGCGTGTTATCCTCTAGTTCTCTCCCACACATGCCTCAAGTGGCTAGGAGTGCACCATCCCTTTTAAGGTGGTCTTCCTCTCCTAGAACTAGCAATATGGTACTAAAGGTCACATGCATGCCTCCTTTGCATGAGTGGGTCTTTGAGATTTAATAGGAATTATTCTTATTATATGGGCTTGGCCCACATAATCCAACAATCCCCCACCAGATCTCAAAGTCCCACAGAGATTTGCACAATTCCAATGTCTGTTTATATATCAAGATTTGATGGAGACCGATTAAGGTTGAACATCCACCTAGAACTCAACCTACACTTACTCACAACTTGAACAATGGACTATGCATTGAATTGCAAGTTTGGTGCAAGCAAGCTTCACTTAAAGACTTAACTGATACTAGGCCGCTAGTAGGCTACCCCTCGGTTGGAGCGTATAAGTCATACTCCTTGGTCTCTTCATGAGCTTAGTAGGAGATTACCCAAGATCTCCATAGACTGCGACTAACAGTCGGGCTCATATAGGTGTGTTCTTTCAAGAACGTTCTGCAGGATAACGTCTTCGCTTTTGAAAGCCAATAGAACACATTAAGGTCTTAACCAACCTGCCTTGCAGTTTCTGAGAGTATTACATCTTCACATAGAGAGGTTGAAATTACTCTCCTCTAGTTAACTAATGGTTTGTTTTTCCCAGATTCTAATTCACGGGATCTCCGATCACATAGGTTGGGTTACTACCATAGATAACTCACATGGGTCTCATACCCATCTCCTTCGATGCACTATCTATCACATTCCGTGATAGTCCCTTTGTAAAGGGATCTGCCAGGTTTTTATCTGTTTGGATGTAATCCAAGGTTATAACTCCGGAGTTTCTCAATTTCCTGACAGACTTCAATCGTCTCTTGACATGCCTAGACGATTTCATATTATCCTTAGAACTGTTCACTTTAGCGATAACGGTTTGATTATCACGATTCATAAGGATAGCGCACCGCTTTTCCATCGTAGGTAGATCCATCAATAGACCACAGTAGCCATTCGCCTCAACAGATGGCGATGTCTAGTGCCGCAAGCTCGCTTCCATGGTTGACCTCGTCAAAATGGTCTTTGCAAGACCTCCATGAAACAGCACCACCACCAATAGTGAAAACATATCCACTAGTGGCTTTGATCTCATCAGCATCAGAGATCCAGTTGGAATCACTATAACCCTCCAGCACCGACGGGTACCCAGTATAGTGAAGTCCAAAATTCGAGGTACCTTTCGGATAGCGCAACACTCGCTCAAGCGCCTTCCGGTGATCATCTCCGGGTTAGATGTAAACCGCTTAACTTGCTCACAGCAAAGGAGATGTCGACCTTGTTGCACTAGCTAGGTACATAAGTGAGCCAATTATCGAGAATATTCCACTGATTCCTAGCAATTTTCTTATTCTTACGAAGTAACACGCTAGGATCATAAGGTGTTGGAGAAGGCTTGTCATGTCGGAAAAGCCAAAACGACTCAAGACCTTTTCCACATAATGAGATTGCAAAGTGTAATCCCATCCTCACCTCTAACCAATTTAATGTTTAGAATAACATCAGCCACTCCCAGATCTTTCATATCAAAATTTTGAGACAAGAATGATTTGACCTCATTTATCACATTGATGTTTGTCCCAAAAATCAGGATGTCATCCACATACAAGCATAGAATAACTCCCTCACCCCCACCATAGCGATAGTATACACATTTATCTGCCTCATTGACAGCAAAGCCTGCAGATGTTAGTGTTCTATCGAACTTCTCATGCCACTGCTTAGGGGCTTGTTTCAGACCATACAAAGATTTCAACAGTTTTAACACCTTGCCTTTTTGACCTTCTACTACAAATCCATCAGGCTGTTCCATGTAAATTTCCTCATCCAGCTCTCCGTTAAGAAAAGCTGTCTTAACGTCCATTTGATGAACGAGAAGACCATGTGAGGCAGCCAAAGCAAGTAGTACTCGAATTGTGGTCGATCTAGCAACAGTGAGTAAGTGTCAAAGAAATCTTCGCCTTCTTTCAGTATAGCCCTTCGCAACAAGTCGAGCCTTGTACTTTTCAATAGTACCATCGGGCCTAAGCTTCTTTTGAACACCCACTTGCACCCTACGGGTTTGCACCCATAAGGTCTATCTATCGGTTCCCGTGTTCCATTAGCGATAATGGAATCCATTTCCTCTGACGACCTCCTTCCATGAGTCCGCATCGGAGATGCATACGCTCGAAATAGACTTGGGAGTGTCGTCCACAAGGTACACAGTGAAATCATCACCAAAGGATTTGGATATCCTTTGTCTCTTGCTCCTTCTAGAAGCTCCACTGTCATCCTCCTCATTGACAAGTTCATGTGTATGTTCAAAAGGTTCAGGTGGTGTGATTGAACTGGGAATTATTTCAGAAGGTTGACTAGTAGTGTTATGTGTATCCTTCATTGGAAAAATATTCTCAAAGAATGTTGAATCTCGAGACTCCATAATTGTACCAACATGCATGTCAGGTACCTCAGTTTTAACTATAAAAAATCTATAGGCAATGCTATGATTAGCATATCCCAGAAAGACACAGTCCACAGTTTTAGGTCCAAGCTTGTGTTTCTTAGTTATTGGCACATTAATTTTCGCCAAGCACCCCCATGTACGCAAGTAAGAAAATGATGATTTTCTCCCAATCCATACCTCGTATGGTGTTTTGTCCTTATTTCTGTTAGGAACTCTATTTAATACATGATTAGACGTTAGCAAAGCCTCCCCCCACCATGCCTTAGGTAAGCCCGCGATGTCTAACATGGCATTCACCAAGTCGATCAACGTCGATTTTCCTTTCGGTAATCCCATTTGACTCGGGAGAATAAGGAGGCGTCCTCTCATGTATAATGCCATGTTCCTCACAAAATAAGTCAAATTCGTTTGAGAAATACTCTCCACCACGATCTGACCTAAGTCTTTTTATCTTTCTATTTAACTGGTTTTCAACTTCTGCCTTATAGATTTTAAAATAGTCTAAAGCCTCATCTTTCGTTTTCAATAAATACACATAATAGAACCTAGTTGCATCATCAATCAATGTCATGAAATATCGTTTTCCATCCTTCGTCAACACGCCATTCATCTCAGAAAGATCTGAATGCAGGAGTTCTAATGGTGCCAAGTTTCTCTCCTCAGCAGCCTTGTGAGGCTTACGAGGTTGCTTTGATTGCACACAGCTATGGCATTTAGAACCTTTGGTGATGGAAACGTTTGGAATTAAATTCATACTGGAAAGCGGAGACATCAAACCAAAATTAATATGACATAGACGTGAGTGCCAAACATTAGCCTCATCATCCACACTACCACAAATATGGTTCACGGTCTTATTGCAGAAATCGAAGGGAAAACGGAACAAGCCTCCGAACTCATAGCCTTTACCAATAAAATATCCATGTTTAGACACGACTATTTTATTAGACTCAAATACCAACTTAAGCCCGTCTCTACATAAACGGGAGCCACTAACGAGATTCTTGTCTATAGAAGGACATGCTGCACGTTCTTGGTGCACGATCTTTCCAAGTAAACTTCAGATCTACCATGCCAACACCATGAACAAGAGTAGCATGTGACCCATTCCCCATTAGGACGGAGGAATCTCGGGCGACTGATAAGAAGAAAACAACGAAATATCAGGCACACACATGTACATTAGCTCTGTATCAATCCACCAATTGGTAGATTGACTAACCGAAAGAACCGTAGGTAAATTACCATACCAGTCCCATCTCCGGTCTTGCCAATGGTCACGTTGGATGGACTTAGAAGTCATCCCCACAGTGCCTTCTTTCCTTTGCGTTGTAGGCACTTCTTGGCCATGTGACCAGGCTCACCGCACACAAAGCAAGTTCTATCATCTTGATTGTTGTTGTTCTTCTTCTTCTTGAAGTTGGTTGTCTGTTGGGCTTTGACAAATTTCCCTTTGTTCTTGCTTGAGGGTTTCTGTACCACATTGGCACTAGACTGCCCTCCATCACCCTTAGACACAGCGTCCTTTTCCCGAGCTTTCTCCTCAATTTCAAGAGACCCAATCAGATTCTCAACAGAGTACTCTTGTCTCTTGTGTTTGAGTGCTATTCCGAAATTCCTCCATGAAGAAGGTAATTTCGCAATAATACATCCAGCCACAAACTTGTCGGGTAAGGCACACTTCAGGAGTTCGAGTTCCTTGGCAATGGCTTGTATCTCATGAGCCTGATCTACTACAGAACGGTTATCAACCATCTTGTAGTCATGAAATTGCTCCATGACATACATGTCATTCTTGGCATCGATAGCACCGTATTTGGAATTCGGTGCATCCCACAACTCCTTCGCGTCTGTCATGTGCATATACACCTCGCACGCACGGTCGAGAAGAACACTAAGAATGCATCCAACAAAGAGAGTAGTGGCGTCTCGAATTCTTTCGCTTTTCAGCATCAAGAACACCTTCGACTTGCCATTACTAACCCGAATACATTCATAGCGATAAGCCACGAGTGACCTTGATCTACCATCTCTTAAAGTGCACACCGAGAACTTATCCGGCCTCGGTGCATCGGCAAATCCAGCCATAGTAAAACCACGATTGCCTACAATAAGGTTTTGGATTGTTGAAAATATAAGCACATGTAGGTTCAATTTATTCCATAAATAAATCATGACATCATGCACGCAAAATAACGAATCACGCACATAAAAGATCTAGACATGTAAACGAGAAACGTACATGAACAGATCTAATACGGAGAACATGACCGCATGCATCGATGATTACATTCGATCGGTTTGCCGATGTAGACGCGCGCAGCACGGTGAGATGACACGAAGTCGATGACGACTCGCTGAAGCCGAACGACGAGGAAGACGAGCCAGAGCTACAGCGAGCAGTCGCGCAGAGTGCTTCCCAAAAACCTTATGCGCCCTCTCCCGGTGCAGGACTTCGAAGGCGACGGTTCCGGAGACTTGCTCTCCCGAACGACAGTGCACGCCGGCGGACGGGACGGAGTAGACTACGTGGGACAGCGCAGCACAAAGAATGGAGGAGGCAAAACCCTAGATTGATTTTCGCATATGCTGTATGGAGGCGGCGACTCCGTATTTATAGAAAACCAGGACGCGTGATCAAGACGCCTGCACGTTCTCCATAACTCGTAACCGAAACGGATTAGTCGCGCGTAACCGATCCGGATTCACCGCCACTCAAAACAGCAAAATAAAACTGCAAAAGGAAGCCGCGTCTGCGCAAGCACCTGGAGCCAATTTTGGCGGACCATTCACGCAGGTGGTGCCGTGCGCCTGCGCCCCCCGCCCCGCCCCGCCCCGCTCGGCCCGGCGAGGCGAGCGAGCGCGCGTGTTATCCTCTAGTTCTCTCCCACACATGCCTCAAGTGGCTAGGAGTGCACCATCCCTTTTAAGGTGATCTTCCTCTCCTAGAACTAGCAATATAGTACTAAAGGTCACATGCATGCCTCCTTTGCATGAGTAGACCTTTGAAATTTAATAGGAATTATTCTTATTATATGGGCTTGACCCCCATAATCCAACATCGGCAGCCTCCAGTCTCCAAGGTCCCTATTGCTTTCTTGCATTGCACTTGAACATCCATCCAACCAGCAGGAGCCGGTACGATAGCACGCTGCATCGCACGCGCTTCGTGTCATGCATAGTGTCCGCGCGTCCTCTCAGCTTCCTTGCGATCCCTTTCGTTGTCTGACCTCTCCTTTTTTTCTTCTCTTTCTTCACTCAAGGCCACCCGGGCGAGCGCAGCTACCACGGTGCTGTTCTTTTGGTTTTTTTGTTGATTTCTAGCCTTGGTTCATTGAGAAGCCAAAATAAATAAGACAGTATCTTTAAACGGATTCTCTAAATAAATTTTTGAGTTTAAAATCATGTGCACCGTCTGCATCGATGCTTTCACCGTCTGGTGTCATCTCATAAAACACAGACAAAAGTTACAAACTACAACCTAAAAACATGGGGGCGATGTCACGCAAAGGACGCACCCCTCCTAGTGGTCGGGGCCGGGTGCTTCCGACGTCGATCGCCTGGCGCCACAGCTAGATGCCTTTGCCTTCATCTCCACGCTGCCCACCATGCAAAGTGCACCTCATGGCTTGGCTCGGCTTGTTGATTCGGCCAGTCGATGTCCGCCACTCTGTGCGTGCCGTGCCTCAGCTAAGGTTGTTAGTATCACGATATAAGGTGGAATCATTTTTCGTCTAACAGGATCATATCGTATGATCGAATCGCAGAATCACGATTCTATCAAAATTTTAAAAGCGTATATATTTTATATAAAAATTAAATTATATTTCTAAATATACGAAATCTATAATAGGTTTTTTGAATTTAATTTTGTAATTTGAGTACACTTATTCATGTTATATTGAATTAAGGTTGATTTTTGAAACTTATTCAATTATTTTAAATAAAATAATAAATAAAAATGCAATATGTCAAAGAAAATACTTTTTTAACCTTAGAACAATATGTAAACAATAAAACAAAGCAAATTAAACTAGTGCAACTTAAACTAGCAATATGTAATATCAAATTTTATATACTAATATAGTTTGTTGTCAGGATCACGATCTCATTACGATCCTACTGCGATCATACTCGATTCTAACGATTCTACGAGTAGGATCACGATCCTACTGTGATACTATTTGATTTCGATCCATATCATCTACTTTTGATAAAATTATATGATACTATAATATATATCGTGATCCTGACATCCTTAGAGCAACTCCAGCAGGGCCACTACTTGAGCTCTCATCCTACTTTTGAGGGCCGAGGAGCAAAAAACTCACTCCAGCAGGGCTCCTACTTGAGCCCTCAAAAATAGGGGGCCCTCAAATCTCCCCCTCGAGCCCTCATTCTTGGGGGTCTGGAGGGAGCCCCTACTTTTGAGGGCTCAAATAGGAGCCCTGCTGGAGTGAGTTTTTTGCCCCTCGGCCCTCAAAAGTAGGATGAGGATGAGGGTGGGTCCTATGTGTCATTCCCTCTAAGAATGAATTTGAGGGTCCTATTTTGAGGGCTTCTGCTGGAGTGTAGCCCAAAAAACAGAGCCCTTAAATAAAAAGTAGGGGTTCTGTTTTGAGGGCTACTGCTGGAGTTGCTCTTAGCCACGGCTGAGCTAGGAGCGTCTCGTCAGCGGTTATGAGCTTGTGGCCACGCGCGGCATCGTCACCGTGAGGCCTGGGCCGGCCATCAGCCCATGGGCTGAATGTGAGCCGCCTAACAATAGACGGCCACATGCTTCGTTCTTTGTCGGTAGCACAACACATTTTGTTTTTTTCTACTCTGACGTGACAAGGAATTTGTACATGCTGTATTAGTACTGTTCATAACGTTGATAAAGCTTTTCTACACTAATTTTGAGGTTTTCATTGTGCACAAAATATATATTTGGAAAAGTTATGAAGCCAGGTTTCCAATGGATCGGACATGTATGATTTGGAGCTTTCTACGTAAAGATATAGCAAGTTGAGTATATGCTGCATGTGCAATCCCATGTGACACGCGGGAGTTGACAATTTAAGGAGTCCATAGCTTGTATGACATTTTTAGGTGATATGCGTGTATTCCAAGACTTCATAAAGGTTTAGAGGACTTTCTTAGAAACCTCATAGTTACCTCGCAATCTCCCAAACAAATCGATAGATATAAATTTAGCTTTCTTTTTCTTGTTCATATTGAAGTCCAAGTCTTGTTTACGTGTCAATTTTCGGACTCGCCATTGCGAACTAAAAAGCACATTCATGTTCTAGCTTTTAGCTACTTCCATGATGATGGTCTCATCATTACCTAGACCACTTTTGATAATATTTTTATATTGCAAATTGGACCTACTAGTGTTCACGGTTGTTCTTTCTAGTTGATTTGACGCAGCCACATCTAGAGGGGAATTGGGTGTTCTTTCAAAAATCGTTCTGTCTCTCTGCTGTGAATTGAGATCGATATTCTTCACTCGGTGGTCAGTAGAGAACATCACACGTGTGATTAGACGAATTAAAGAGTTGCAAGCCCGTTGCATTAACAGCGGGAGATCAGCAATGGTTCATCAAGCTTACGCATAAGTTATCATCGATCCTATTGAAAAGATCGAGTACCCCATGTCACGTTTCCTACACGCGCTCGGAGTTTTACAATGCTCTAGAGCCTCACGGAGTACATGCATTTGCTTTCCTGTAAAAATGATGTGTGCACTCTAGTTAAACAAGGTACATCGTGTTGACGAACTGTTGTCTGCACAATACATCAGCCAAGCATCGAGATATTTGAATCTTTTGATGAGGTATGAAAAATTTTACATAAATCTACAACAGATTCTAGAACACTCAACAAGCAGTTGAAATAACATCATTGCACAAGAATAAACTAGGGCAAGAATTCACAATAACTTCAATCCAGATATCAAATTCAATTTGACTGGCTGCAGCTTCTACTCATGGAGATATCATAGAATTCATAATAACTTCAATCAAGATATCAAATTCAATTTGACTGGTTGCAGCTTCTACTGATGAAAAGAGGAGGTCAGCTCATCTACAGTGGTTCACTAGGTCCACTATCTAGCAACATGATAAATTATTTTGAGGTAATGAGTAGGTATATTGTTGTTACTAAGACGGAGAACAAAAATGAAAATGGATTTTCCTGCAGGCTATTCCTGGTGTTCCAAGAATAAACGAGGTTCAGAATCCAGCAGCATGGATGCTAGATATCAGTTCGCAAGCCATGGAATACAGGATTGGAGTGGATTATGCACAAATCTATCATGACTCCTCACTATACAGGTAAGCTGAATACAACCACACAACTGTGGATTGAATATTTTGTTGATAGGTTTAGAATCACAGAGAAAGATGAGAATGATGGAGTTGCTCTGCATTTTTGCAGGCAGAACATGCTTCTGGTGGATGAACTGAGCAAACCAGAACCAAACACAGAGGACATACACTTCCCTCCTGGATATTGGCCAAACTTCACAGAACAATGCCTGGCGTGTTTATGGAAGCAACATTGTTCATACTGGAAAAATCCAGAACACAATTCAGTTCCTTCATAAATACATTTTGCGTATCAATTATGTTTGGCATTGTATTCTGGAAAATTGGCTCGACAATGTAAGAGGTCTTGCTTACAGAACTTAGACGAAAAGTGAAAACTCATCGTGTTTCAGTGAGGTTTTAACTTATCTTTTTGTGGTACAACAGCGATGAGGAGCAAGATGTATTCAACATACTAGGAGTTGCATATGGGTCAGCACTGTTTCTGGGTTACATGAATGCCACCATGTTGCAGCCAATAGTGGCAATGGAGAGAGTTAACCTATACCAGGAAAGAGCATCTGCATGTATTACACCACGGCTTATGCCATTGCTCAGGCAAACCAATTTAATTTGAATGCAGAGGACTTGGTTGGTGGGGATCTATTCTAACCTCCATGTTTGGAACTTGTGCATGCAGATAGCAATCGAGGTCCCTTACATGCTAGATCTCCACGGCTTGGAGAAATAAATAAATAAATGACGTCGTCCATCGTCCTAATATGAATTTGGAATTTTAGATGGGCTGGGCTGGGCTGTGACATGGGAGAACAACGTGGGCCAGGCAACTCACGAGTAAGGGGCGTAATCGGGGTAGATATAGACAAATATTGATTATTTTGTACGATGTTTCATATTTTTTTTAGTTGGAATTAGATATAAAAAGTGTCGGATACCCATTTCTCTATTCCGTATTTGTTTCATAAACTTTCGAACAGTTGATCTAATGAAAATTATTTACTTCTTTTGCACCCCTACACAAGACTTTAAACAATAGAGGTGTAATCAGAGCGAACATAAAAAGACTTTTCACCGAAATATCGAAGGAAGAGCGCTCAGTATTTTTCATCTATTTAGATGCGACAATCCAACTATTCATTAACTTGTTTCTAAGTGAAGTTATAAATATTTACTCATATTACTTGACATACAGATATATGCAGACAAATATCACTTATCTCGTGTAGTATTATGTATTTGTTTCTTCGGAGTTGAGTCTAGACACGAATAAAATCGGATACCTATTTATCCCTTTCATATTTATTTTATGAACCTTTATATCCTACTCGTGATCACGACGCGGATTGCTCCGCCGGAATGGGCCGCATGTTCGTTGACATCAAAGTGGCCGTGCTAGCGTCGGCGACGAGACCTTGATCGGTTGCAAGTCGTGTTCTATAGCTACCAATCACCGTCACTAATTACTATTACTATCTCCCACCGATCTGTTCATCCTGATTCCTTTCGAAAATTTTCGATCCTTAACTCGACAGTTCGACCATGCATGCAAGCTCCTCGATGGTGTGCCCTGATTTTTGCCTCTTGCCAGTCAAATTCTCTCGGTACATATCAGTAAGGAACTAAAATTAATTAACGGAAGCATAACTGCACAGTCTTTGGTTTGCACTAATTAACTATATGCTATGCAAAATCAGCGGCAACTAGCAGAGTATATTTAGGCATCGCTTATTTTGGTTTGAACTTCTGGTTTATTTTTTACTATTTCTAATTTTTATCTTTTTGAGCTTTTTTTGTCGGTTCTTTTTTTCTATATTCGTTTACATATTGCTATGATGGGCTAACATGATTTTTCTATTTTTTAAAAATTTTAAATTTAGTGATGTTAAATAAGCTACCATCAGTTACAGTGTAATTTTAATCAATTATAGTATAATTTTAATCATAAGCTATCTTATTCAGCCTATCTGAGCGGCACCTTCTTACCATTTTGATTGTCCAGCTGATTACAAGCTAGCAGGCAGGCTTACGGTAGAGATCGGGCTACTAATACCCACTACTACAGAAAGTCTAATATTAGACGCCAAATCACAGACGGTTTTGTGAAACCGTCTGTGACGTACACTATCACAGACGGTTTTAATTTGGAGGCCATCTGTGGTTGGAAAAAGGAGTATCACAGACGGTTCTTACCTCTAAACCATCTGTGATAATGGAATATCACAGACGGTTTTTATTATAAAACCGTCTGTGATATTCCAAATTATCACAGACGGTTTTTAAACATAAACCGTCTATAATACTCCTTTTTCCCGCCACAAACACCACAGACGGCAAAAGTTCGACAAACAGAGATTCCCAGATTTTAATTCAAGGCAAATTTAATTTATTACAAATCTAAGAGAAAAAGAGATTCCCAGATTTTAATCTTCTAGGCTTCATATGCTTCTTCTTCAACTTCTGGAGTTGGAGGATCAGCCGCTGAGTTCTCGAATGTCGTGAAGATTGTCCTTGCCCTCTCCACTTCCTCCTCTAGCCTGGGTAAATCATTAGCATGGCCCATAATCTCAAAGAGGATGCCATGATAAACTTCAACAAAATCGGCCGATTCTGCTTGATCGGAAAGGTTATCTATCACACTCTGCACTTCCGCAAGAGCTTCCTCCGCTTTGTGAACATTGTAGAGAAGAACAAGGCTGAGGGCGGTTTCCTTTTCGTGAGCAGCAACGAGAAACCTCCGTCGACGGCGGAAGCGAGTCGAGGAAGGAGAGCAGGGCGTGAGCGGAGGAGCTGCTCCAGACGTAAATTGTTGGCCGCCTGTATAAGGTTGCGGCCGAACAACTCATGATGGATAGATGAGAGGAAGGAGATGAACAAAATTTTAGATGTCATTGTTGAGAAATGTGGTGATGATCGAAGAAGATGAGGGATAGGACAGTTTAGATCGAAGAAATGGAATAGTGCGTGCAAATATAAGCATTATCACAAACGGTTCATATTAGAAACCACCAGTGACGCTTCGTATATAACCGCCGTCTCTTACATTAATATCACAGACCGTGACGCTTCGTATATAACCGCCGTCTCATACATTAATATCATAGACTATTCGTAAACTGCTTTATCACAGATGGTTCTGAGTTTAGAACCGTCTGAGATAGTAGGCTTATCACAGACGGTTCTAAACTTAGAACCGTCTGTGATAATCCCCTATATATACCCTCTGGCTAGGGTTTTCTGTGTATTCCGCAGTTATTCTATATCTAAATCCCGATCTGCCTCCCCAAGCCGTCGCCGACGTCTCCATCAAGCCCTCGCCGTCGCCTCCCTCGAGCCCTCGCCGGCCGCCTCCCCGGGCCGTCGTCGCCGCCTCCCCGGGCCGTCGCCTCCCCGGGCCCGTCGCCGCCTCCTCCTCCTCCGTCGTCGTCGCCTCCTCCTCCTCCGTCGTCGTCGCCTCCTCCTCCTCCGTCGCCGCCGCCTCCTCCTGCGTCGCCGCCTCCTCCTCCGTTCCCGCCTCCTTCTCCTCCGTCGTCGCCTCCTCCTCCGTCACCAAAACCCTAAGGTCATCAAATCCCTCCCCGAGCTTCATGCTTACTGTTAGGGTTTAGGGTTGATGCTTGATGCTTCATACTTAGTGTTAGGGTTTAGGGCTTACTGTTAGCTGCTTACTGTTATGTATATGGTTAGTTGCATTCATGTATATGCTTACTGTTATGTATATGGTTAGTTGCATTCATGTATACTGCTATCTGAATATATGCATGCTGAATATATCTTGATCTTGAGATTGTAGAGTTTGTATCTAGAGCTCAAAATACTGAAGATTGAAGAGTATATGATTTAGTAGCGGGACAGCCAAGATTAATCTTGTGTAACCCTACAATTTGAGAGCACAAATTAACCAATCAAGGAAGAGTATATGATTAAAGGGCATGAAGCAAGTAAAGCATTCTAGTGTATCCGGTTCAATGACCTTAAAACACTAGTTTGTGTGATTTGCTTCATAGAACTTTGTTTAGAGACCTTGTAGTAATAGTATTACAAAATTCAAGGCAATTTTATTATAAAAGTTCAAAAAAGACATTCCCAGATTCTTGGTGAGCGGTGACATAGCGACTTCTTGACGAAAGACTATCCATCTGCTTCTTCCCACTTCTTTTATTCATCTCGGTCTCGGATCACGTGCGCGATGAGCGATGATTGATTAGATGAATCATCGCTCTTGGCGTCGTGATCCGAGACCGAGATGAAGAAAGAAGTGGGAAGAAGCAGATGAATAGTCGCCAACAAGAAGTCGGCTATGTCGGCGCTCACCAAGAATCTGAAATGTCTTTTTTGCATGTTGTAATAAAATTGCCTTGAATTTTATGGAAAAAGAAGGACTTGATACATTGGTTTGTGTCATTTGCTTCATAGAACTTTGTTTAGGGACTTTGCTATTTGGTTTATAGTATTAGCAACTAAAGTAGGTGCTAAGATAGGCACATCACCCCTCCCTTCTCCCCTCCTCTACTCTCCTCTCTTCCAATTCAATATGATCACTTTCTCATCTTATCTTAATAGACCCACAAAATGAGCAACATGTCACCTGCGCATAAAGAAATCTTGCGATTGTTGCAAAAGATACATTGACCATTTGGGTAGAAATATGAATTGTTTAAATCAGCGCATGATCGCCGATTGAAACATAGCATAGCATCAGAGGCACATCAGAGGCTCTTGTGTGTCTTGAGGAATGCCACATCGAAGACCAGCTCTTGGCATTCCTCAAGACACAGCAGCGAGCCTCTGATGTGCCTCGATGCTATGCTATGCTTCGAATGGCGATCATGCGCTGACGAAACAGTTCATCTTTCCACCCAAATGCTCCATGTATCTAGCTAAAAAACAGCAAATGAAGCAAGTGACATACTCTAGTGTTCCCGTTCAATGAACCGGATACACTAGTTTGTGTCATTTGCTTCGTAGACCTTTGTTTAGAGACCTTGTAGTAATAGTATATGCCACATAGGCCTTCAAGGGGCATGAAGCAAGTGACACACTCCAATGTATCCTGTTCAACGAACTTGATACATTGGTTTGTGTCATTTGCTTCATAGAACTTTGTTTAGAGACTTTTCTATTTGGTTTATAGTATTAGCAACTAAAGCAGGTGTTAAGATAGGCACATCACCCCCTCCCTTCTCCCCCTCCCCTCTACTCCTCTCCTCTCTTCCAATTCAATATGATCACTTTCTCATCTTATCTTAATAGACCCACAAAATGAGCAACATGTCACCCGCAAATCAAATCAAAGATTCCACATTTGGTATATAGAACAGTCCAATAGACCAGAGGCAGAACGGCGCTCAGGTATCATTGTCAAATTCAAGCCGGAACATTTCTTGCACGAAGTTCAGGAATGTGTCTTATATGTGCGCGCGTTGATATTCCTATCTACAGGTTGCGCCCATCTCTAAATCTGCATTGGAACAGGCGGACTTAGCAAAAATTCGAGGAGAGTTCATTTGGTTTTTGTGGTCTAAAGTCATAAAATCAGATGGAGAGTTCCACTACCCAGATTGATTTTTTATTGCTCTTATCACTTTGTAATTGTGAATTTGTAAATTGATATTTTATTTCATTTCAATTAATTCATTTTGTTGGATCGAAATCGGCGACAGAGGGGGGGGGGGTGAATGTCGAGTTTTAAAATCGCCCCCAAAAGTATTCACAAAAATCTCTACTCTCTGATGGCTATAAAAGCAATGAGCGAGAAGAGATGATTGCTCACTCAAGCCAAAAACCCAAATGGCAAGAGACTGAAATGGATCAAGAGAAGGAGACTGCAAAAAACTGACCACGGTAAGAAATCAACTGGAAGCGCTGCCACGGCAAAGAAACGGCAGAAGAATGCCCGCCACGGCAGAGAAATCGGCACCAAATGCTGCCACGGCAGACTGCAGTGAGCAGTCCAAACTGCAGCAAAAAGAAGAAAGAGTGAACTGAAAAGTAAAGCTGATCTGCAAAGAAAAGGAGCAACTGCAAGTTCTTTTGTTCCAAGAACCTGAACCCACAGCTGCTGCAAAAAGAAATGAAGGATTCTTGCATCCGAGTACAAAAGAAGAAGTGATTGACTGCTTCACGGCAAGTAAAGGAGCATGCAGATTTTTGGCCGAACCAATCAATGGATTGTACTGCAGAAATTTAGCACTAGAAGAGAAGAAATCGGATGGCACAGAACTACAGCTCCAAACCGAAGAACCTGTGCACTGCAGCACATGAATCTTGATTTCTACAGAGAAACAGTTTCGTCTCAAGGAAATAAAGAAACACACCAAACTTCACAAAGAAGAGAATATCATGCAGCATGCATGCATGCATGCTGCAATGATCCTTGCCGAGATACAAAGAGGCTTTTCAGAGTAATGATTGTTCTTCTCAAGCCAATAAAATGATCCAACAAGTTGCAGCAAGGGGAGACAAAAGGAAGCAAAACTAAGACTTGAATAAAATAGGAGCAAGAAACAAGAACTTGAGAGATTCAACACAAGATTTCTTAACAATGATACGGAGACATGAATGATTACATAGAGGTGTTTACATTCAGCTCACTACTCTCTCTCTCTCTCTCTCTCTCTCTCTCAATCTAACACTAAAACCCCATACATGCTTGAGATGAACACAACCCTATCTCATACACCCATGGAGAGACACAAATAAAACCCTAACTTTTACACCCACTCTCTCAACCACTAAAGCACAAAGCAAAAAGCCCTAAAACCCCTCTCCAAGTCTTGCTAACAACCAGGAAACACACTCCTATTTATAGCATTCCTTGATGGGTTTACACTTTGCTTTGCCCATTTTACCCCTCCATGCTTTGCCCGCTAACCCGCTTCCTTTTGCAGCCTCGCGCTTTTACCGAAACGCCCCTGCTGCACCTTCCGGGAAGCTTCCGCGTTCCTTGTCTCGCACGGCTCGCAACCACCTCGAGTCCACGTCGTCTTCGACACATCCCGACTGTTCTGACCTCAGCGCCACCTGCGCCTAGTCCAGTCCTCCGTGTCTCGCCACGACTCCACTTGACGTCCTGCAGCCATCACAGACAAAAATCACATCGCATAGCACGGCACAAAGCATATAAACATGATTAGTACCAACAAATCCTACTCAAGCGAGAAATGGCCCAAATGACCTACCGGGAAGACGACCACGCGTTAAATCTGTCTAATCATAACCCGACCTCGCCAAATGCCAAAATGGCACGAATCACTCAAACCAAACTCACTCTAACCAAACCACGTGTCAATTACTCATCACCAACTTGGGATTTAGACCACATGGTCTCTCACATTTGCGAAATGGATGCGTTATGTCTGTGAATGAAATGTGATGTGAATTGGATGTGTTGTCAAATGAATTGATATGTGAATTGTATGTATACATATACTTGTTTATCTGCTTGTTTCAGAGGGCATGGCTAGCATTTCCTGAGGCTAGCCAATAAACAGAAATATATGTAGGGGTTGAAGGGAATATCACGAGCGGTTTTACTCAAAACCGTCAGAATGATCGATATCACGAGCGGTTTGTAACTAAAACCGTGCAGTGATTATCAACTATCACGAGCGATTTTTACTCAAAACCGCTCGTGATAGTGACAATCGCGAGCGGTTGGCAAACCGTCTGTGATGACCTTCGATTATCACTGACCCATAAATACAGACGGTTCACAAAACCGTCTGTGATGACGTTTTCGAACCGTCTGTGATAACCTTTTCTGTAGTAGTGACCACTAGCTAGCTTGTCTCCTGCTTGCTGCGCGCTAGCTTAATTCTTGGTTCATTGTTTGCCCGTGCATTAAACTTGACACTGGCAAACAAATTGATTTGTGTCTTCCGTTTCTCAACAGTCAAACTTACATATTACTTAGCAACACACTTGGTCAGTTGATCTATACAGATAGTTCTGTTTCTTAGAGCAAGTACAATAATGGTCTTATAGCCAAGCTAGTCAGCATTTTTGCTGATGTGGAGGAGAGAAGAGAGGAGAGAGATGAGAGCTTGGCTCTCATGCAAGCAACAAGCTGGGCACGGAAGCCTATGTAGTGGTGGGCTGAAAGAACCCTAAATCTAATACCCTAGTTAAGTAAGTATTTAGCGGGTAATTAAATTAATTATTGCACATCATCAAGCATTATTACAAATAGAATTACAAATTTGATGGGCATTGTTGGGCATTGCATTCATAATAGTAAATTACATCATTCTCATTACAAGCATGTTTTTCAAAAATTAAAAATAATAAAACTCCGGCGTCGAGGTCTTCGGCGTAGGAGCCCATGTGCATTTCCTCGTTCTTCGCCTGTAATTAGAATTTGCCGTTAGTACCAAACCCCAACCTATTTTCTTGCGTAATTAGAGAATTAGATAGTTAACAATCCAAGGGAGAATAAAGAAATTAAGTAAAGTTGTCGTCAGTGCCCCTGGGCTGCTAGGGCCACTTCGAGAACGTCATAGAGACTCCCCAGACCGTCCCGGGCCGATCGGCACCTCTTATCTCGGTGGGCGTCATCATTCGGCAAACTTTAGAAAATAAAAGCCCACAACCCTTACCTTAACCCAAAGCCCATTGCATTTCAGCCCATTTCATTTTAGCCCACCAGAGTAAGTCATGCATTTCAGCCCACAAAAGCCCATGAATGCAATTAGTGCATTCTAGCCCACAAGTCCAAGCCCACATTGAATTCCAGCCAGCCCATTTCAACAGCACAGTGCACCAAACCCCCTTCGGACCGAAGGTCCTCCAACACAGTGTAGCAAGACTCAGGGAGGGATAAGATCGAAGGCAGCCAGCAGAAGCCAGCGCAAGCAGAGAGCAGCCAAGAAACATCTCCCCTGCACTCCCAGAACCAGCCCCATACATTGCATTCCCCAGCTCACCCAAGGATAAGCACAACCCCACAGCACACTGGCCACAACCAAAACCACCAGAGCCCCATTCTAGCAGAGAGAGTATAACACCTTCGGCCAGAGGCCAGAAGGTGGGAGTGGAGTCACGGTCGTGAGGAGCAGAAGGAGCCGAAGAAGAGAAGGCAGCGGCAAGGAGGACAAGCCGGGACCAGCGAGGACAAGGGAGCAAGAAGCAAGTCAACGGAACCACTACGAGGCAAGGACTTCCACATCGGCAAAAAGAGGCAAGCCGCACCTTCGTCCCCGACAGCGACAACGTGCCAACAACAGTGGTCCCCATCGACCCTTGCACTTTCCTTCTTCAGCCCGACAGCCCAACAAGTAGGTTTCTACTTTCTCTTTTACCTGTGATCTTTCCTCTTTGGAATCATCCGAGCCAAACCACACAGAGAACACAGCCACAACCCACAAGCATTTCCCACGACCACCACAACTCAGAACCTTAAGCTCATCATCGATTGCGGTAGTATAGAGCCGAGTATAAAGGACTAAAAAGAGGGAATAAAATGCATGCAAAGTGCGTAGGAAGGGTAGCACCATGTTCTTAGTATTTCCTTCACCCCCTCGGTCTAGCAGTAGCCAACGACCACTATGGGGAGAAACTCAAGAATCCTGCAAGCCACAGCAAGCCAGTGAGGTATAGCCTCAAATCCAACCAGAAGAAAGTCAGTAAGAGTAGATCCACCGCCAAAACCACCGGTCTGGTCCGGATCCACGTGGATCTGAACCAAGGAGGCGAGACACCATGACCGAGAGAGGGGCGCAGCGTGGTGAGGCGGCGGGGAACCGGAGGCGAGGCGGCAGTGAGGCAAGGCGGCGCCGTTAGGGGTGCGGTGAAGAGGAGGCGACGGCGTCAGGAGTGGAGGCGCGCCGTGGAGAGGCGCTGCGGTGAGGAGGCGTGGAGAGGAGGCGCAGTAAGAGGCGGCGGGGGATTTGGTGAGAACGAGCAGAGGCAGGAAGAGAGAGGGAGGCGGCGGTGGAATGAGAAGAGAAGGAGGCGTCGGTGTAAAAGAGAGGAGGAAACGCTGGTGAGAAGCAAAGAGGAGGTGAGGAGCCACGGTGGGCCGAGGCCACTGGATGGCCGTGCGTGCGCGTAGAGGGCCGAAAGGCCAGTAAGATGAGAAGAGGCTGATTTTCTTTTTAGCAACCATATCCAGTATTTCTTCCTGGCATTTGTTAGTATTAGCATTAATAGCTTATTCGTCAACTCGGTTTATGCGACTAGAAGTCACTCGATTAGATAAAACTTAGAATGGGGGGATTATTTCTCTATTTAACCTCTTTCAGAATTAGTAGCAGTAAATATTTATTTTTAAGTTTAGCGTCAAATTCTGCAGAAGTCGAGCGAAAGCAAATCTCAGGAGCAGAATCGATTGTCGTCAGTTCTGATTTACCCTGCGTCTCAGGCAAGCTCATTCTTCGATCATGCACGTAGTTATGTTGAAAATATGTGCATTTCCGGTAATATTAATGACGCTAGTTAAATGCATGAAAATCCTTGTTTTAAAAATAAATCAGAAAATGAAGATGTTATGATAAGTAAGATGAGAAGAGAAAAGAGGAGAAAAAGAAAGAGAGAAAGTAAGAAATGAAATGCTCAGTTGTGGTACTGCTGAGATGAGCAGCAGGCCCACAAGCAGAGATGTATTTGGTGGGTAAAGAGGTTCAGGGAAAGGATGCAGAGAGGCTAGGCGGACCTCTTTACATAGGGCTATGATGTAAGGACTTACCCTGTTTTCACTCGGATAGGGAACCGTATTTATCGTGCCAACCAATTTCCCGTTTTGGACGGGCGGAAAATAGTATCCTATTACGTTAATCCAATCCACCACATTGGGTAAGTATTTATGTGTGAGTAGGAGATGGATGAAGCTCAGGACCAGTAACGCAAGTCTGGAAGTGAGTAAGTCCCAGACGCTATAGCGTTAGGTGGAGTGTTGGGCCGGGAGCCGGTCCAACCAAACACTATTGGAAGTCGGTGGAGCCCAAGTGAGCGACTTGGTACACCGATGGATAATAGTGGGCTGGTGGATGAATTAACGTAAGCGGAGAAAAGTTCTGTACTCTGAACTAGATTCCATACCTAAGTCAGTGTGGAAGAACCTAGTTAAGAAGGTTTAGAGCAGCTTTGGGTACAGTGGTACAAGCCTGCGCAGTGCTCAAGAAATCATGAATTCATGCCAGTTCACTGGAATGTGGACTACGGAGATCACTAGGGATCGTACCTTACTGGGTGAAAAATAGAAATTATTTAAGAATTAAAAATGCAAGACTGAATATTTTCATAAGAATAATTTCAGAATAAAGGAGACTAGAATGTGGACTAAGGACATGAGATCATATCAGTGCATTTATTGCTAATATGCTTGCTGAGTACCCTGGTACTCACCCTTGCTATTAATCTCCTTTGTTAGACCCCAATCCGCTTGAGGAGGTATACGAGCAGGATGAAGGGGAAGCAGGTGGCGCTGAGTCGACCGGAGAAGAGGAGGGAGATTACGAGGATCCAGGCGAGGTGGACCCCGTATACTTCGGCTGGGAGGACTAGAAGGCCCAGTGGAGTGGGCGGAGGAGTCCTGGGGTATTAGTCTTACTTTTGCTATAAGTGGTACTTTTGTAATACCAGACTGTAGGCCATGTGGCCTTTGCTGTAATAAAATCTACAGTATCTATGTTATTGTTCCGATCGCAACTCGGTAAGGTTTACCATTTCTTTGAAGCGATGTTCTCTGATCGAGCAAATAGTAACCCGTTTGTCCCATGCGGTTATCCGGCTCTGAGAGGATAATAATGCGTGGGGCGTCACATGGGCCAAGATAATAAATGTATGTGAGGAGGAATAGGAAAGAGAATGTGAGACATGGTACCACATAATAATAAAAGACCTTTTGTAGACAAATAGAAGATAAATTATTGTATAACTTGGCTCTTATAACTTGACTTATAGCTAAATACTTGACTCTATTATTAAACTTGCTCTTAATGCCACTCGTGCAGTTTTATTATCAGTTTTGGTGGGAATAAATATGCATGCATATAGGCTGGGAAAGGAAGCGGCGAAGGGTGGAGGTACGGTTCGAGGAGGTGAGCGTCGAGCGGATGTCCGCACCGTCGGCCGACGCTGCTCAACTCCGCCGTCAATGCTGCACCGGTACGTACCTACGTACGCACGATGACACGAGCATGTATATGTACATATGTGCTCTCGAACCCCTTGTTAGTATGGTATGTTTATATTGACTGTAGTTGATGATTTTTTTTACTTTGATTGATGATTTTTGATAAAAAAATAAATTGTAATGACTAAAGGAAAAAAGTTTTTAAAAGGAGGACACGAGCGATGAAAAAAGTGAAGAAGAGATACGTGCGCAAGACGAGAGCAAGAGGAACGGGGTGCATGACATACCCGTGACTCCTACTTTGTCTCCGAAGTGAGAGGAATAGAGAGACCGTTTCAGGAAGCTAGGTGTTCATATTGGTTTTTGACTTCTTCAAATAAAAACCATAAGCAAAAATCAATATGGACATATGCTATATAATCACCGTGTTTAGTTTTGCATGCGTTCTTTTGACCCTTTTGGATAGTTATTCTACGTACAATTTTTAGCTAGGAAAGCCGTGCTCCTAGAGTACAGTCCCCCACGATCTCATGATTAATATAACACTTAAACAAACACGTTATACTTCTTTTATCACTAGAAATGTACTTAAATGCTAATTCTAATTAAGATACTTCAATGTGAATTGCATAAAAAACCTTTGGTTTTTGCTAACATATCACCAAGCATTAATCTTTTATGGAGAGTGAGAGTTGCCACTGAGTTGGTTCGCGTAAAGTATCGTGAAGAAACAGCATAGATATTAAGGGGACCGATCCGTTCTTTTGCCCTAACGTTGGGCAATTTCCCACAAGGGCACTTGCCCAACTTGCCTAGCAAAGCAACTGTTTGGTTGTATTGCTAGAAAAATCATTGCTTAGAGGAATTCCTCAAAGTATATATGGCAGTGAAAACAACTTAATATATATATCTTATTTATGTTCACGAGGTGCATGGCACTAGTGGAACAAACCAAACCTTGTCCATGTGAGTAGAGATAAACGGATCGGATACGATCGAATAGTCTCAAATACGAATACGAATTCATATTTTTAAAATGAATATGAATTCGAATTCGAATATTCTCAAATACGGATACGAATATTCTCGAATACGAATACGGATATTTTCGAATACGGATTTTCTCGGATACAAATATCGGATAAAACGGATTCCTAGCGGTTTTGCCGATTTTCAACGGTTTTTGACCGGTTATCGGTTTTAAACCGCCTAAATTCAAATTTTGAATCACAAAATTCGTATGGATTTTTCATGAGTTCTAGAAACGGATCGAATACAAATTGAATAGTCTCGAATACAAATACGGATACAAATATTCTCGAATACGAATGCAAATACGAATATTCTCAAATACGGATACGAATATTTTCGAATACAGATTTTGTTTACCACATTCACGTTTTCTCGAATACGAATATCGGATACAACGAATTATCCGTTACCGTTTTTCACCCTACATGTGAGCAAGCCAAATTCGCTCTTCATCGTTGGTAAGGATTTCCATGCTTTTGAAGGCTAGATTGCTCGCCAAAGTAAAATGTTCCAAACGTATATCTTCACAGTTTTCAGGGCATTGCCCAACCTCTATGGCGAACAGGATTAAGCATGGCTACGGGACAACATTTTTTCAGATTTGAAGTTTTTTCACCAATCACCAGTATGACAGAAATGTCAGAAACGGCTGGAATTATATGTAAAACACAACCTTCACTAGATGCTAAATATAAAATTCCAATGCAGCATTACCAGCAAGTAACACAATCCCGAGTTCTTCAACCAAAAAGACCGGCAGTTAATGAAAGCAGTTGGCAAGCATTGACAGAAAGCATCAGGCATAATAAGGACATGACACATGGCTTAAAGAATAATCATATTTGTAACATAACTAATATCTGTACGTCATATCTAAATCTACACAGCCTAGAGCCAACCCATCATAAATTTGACACGCCACGACATGAACACGACCCATTGGCAGATATAGGTACTATATGATTCCTATAGGTAGCAATGAAAATGGATCGAATATAAATTAAATAGTATTAAATATAAATATAAACCTAAAAATTTAAAACAAATACGAATATAAATTTATATTTTTAAAACGAATATGAATTCAAATATTCTCAAATACGAATCGAATGTTGTAACAAATACGAATTCGAATTGAATATGTACTTAATTCGGTCAAATCAAATATGTACTTAATTCAATCGAATGCAAATATCCTAAAACTTTTGTAACAAATCTCGGCAGAACAAATTTATGTAACATGACTACACGTCTACACGAGTTAGCAATATAGCGCATAGAGTGAAAAATTATGCAAAGTAATTTTCACTTCTTACTTGTGAACCTTGCTTCATCAAAAGATTAATTCATATAATCATCCGCAGGAAAGTCGCCAGAGATAGAAACATATCAAATAGTCTCGAATACGAATACAAACATTCTCAAATATGGATACAAATATTCTCGAATACGAATTTTGCTTACCATATTCGTGTTTTCTCGGATACGAATATCAGATAAAACAGATTATCCTTTACTATTTCCCATTCCTACCTATTGGTAGCAGTTCTATGGAAGTCATAGCTCTAGCTACTGACCCAAAACTCATCTAGAATGCTATCACTAAAGACACAATGCAACACTCATATTGTTGTTGCTGGTGGTTGGGTACGAATCCAAACACCGAGTGTAGGACGTTCGCCCTCATCTAGTCATTGGTAGTGCTCTTTCTTAGTATGGTAGAGAGGCTCTGAGGCTTGATAATAATGATATAATGCTGTACCTTTTATAGGGATGACTAAACTTGATCCCTAAAAAACCTATCTTTGTATTAAAGAAACTAATCTCTAATACATAGAATAAAATCAAAAAAAATAAACCCAAATAATAAAAAACAAATTATTATATTCCTAATCTGCGATATACTACCAATGCTATCAAACAATCCAAACAAACATCATAGCTATAGTATTGCACGTCGTGCTACATACTATTCATGTGCTCTACAGGGCCACACACTATTCACACGTTTGCCGCCTACCTCACCGGAATCATAGATCATAACAAATATAGAGACAACAATCATCTCATGAATTGAAAGAGAATATAAAGAGTGAATAAGAAGGAAAACATTTCAAGAATTAATGTAGACAACCAGACCATATGGTAGCCCTAGTGTGAATAGATAATACGCAGGTAAATCTGTTTTCAAGGGGGAACCCATGTTCTAATGCAATTTAGCAGACTTTATTTCTAGATACAGATGCTTCCTTTTGTGACATGTACTAGTTACAACGCCACCACTTCTTTAGAAAACCGCACAATATCACATAAAAAAGCATCTAGTCCAGCTAAACGAGAAGTTTTTCTGTCATGCAGGAAATAGCAGCGTCTTTGCGCATGTGTAGCACAAGAAAAAAACCAATCAAAATTATATATGGAACTTACTGCAGAGATTTTATGATACACCTTTCATGATAAGATCATCCAGGTAGAGATTTTATGATACACCTTACATGATAAACTTACTGCAGACGAAGGCCTCAACCTTTCTATCAGCTAATGAACATGAGTATTGGTGTATTGAACAGCAAATTCGCCATCTGTATGACATGAAAAACTAGTAATTTTAAGTACAAGGCATACTTCTTGTAATACCACTAAAAATGCAAAAGGGAAGAAATGCATGGAATGAAAACAATCCAAGGGAAAATAAAGGAAATAGAGTTTTGCCGTCAGATCCATCGGCTTTTAGAATGTCGAAAAAAAGTAGTAGCGCTCACAGGGGTTCCCAGACTGTCCAGGGCCGGTCGGCACCTCTCGCTATTGTGGGCTTTGTCATTCGGCAGAAAAATTTAACCAACGCCCACTTTTACCAGCTTACCTGCCGCAGTTAGAAACTCCCCAAAGCATGGTGCAGAACACCTTGAACCAAATTGCCCCCAAGGCAAACAGCCACATGAGTGAAGAATGAGGATAAGGGAGGGGCAGCTAGGATATTTCACAAGACCAAGGTCCCCGTATAAGCCAGCACAATACAAGCAACCCCAACGCAAAGCCATTTCACTTCCTCAACCGAGAGGTAACCCAAAAACCAAGCCAAGAGCCAACCGCCGCTGCAGTTCAGCCAAAGGTAAGGCACAAGTCGAGCTCAACCTCATCACCACCCAAGCTTCTTGCTAGCCAAGAGGAAGAGAAGAGGAAGAGGGAGCAAGGAGGGGAGGAGGCCCCAAGGAGCTCGGAAGGCAGATGCGTGAGGACGGCGCCGACGACATCTGGGGACATCGACGGCCACCAAGTCCATGCCAAGCTGACCATGATGGTAAGAGAGAAGGCCCAACCGAACCACAACGTTGTCGCCCTCGTCGTTGTCTGAACCTTGCTTTCCTCAACTCGGCAGCAAGCCAATGCCAAGTAAGCCTCCATTCTTCCCCCAACGCATTGGCGGCAAGCCCGTAGCACCACCGTAAGCCCTTGGATGGCAGTGCAAACTCCCCAGCGTATGCACTCCAAGTCCCAACATGGTGGCCACCATGAGCCTTCCCAGCCATGCGCTCGTAAGAACCGAGCAAGGCAAAAGTAGTAGCTAAATCAAATACATGTAGTAAGTAGAAGAAGGGAGGACTGTCCTGAGTAGTAGAAGAGGGTGGTAAGCTGAGGTCGGAGGCCGTGGCCAAAGCCGAAGGCAACGATCGAAGGCCATGCCGTCCGAGTGACGGAGCCCAGTGCCTTGCCACCGTGCACGCACAAGGGAGGCAACGGATCCGGTCCTAATTGGCCAGATCAAAGGCAAAGAGCGAGAGGGAGGTGGAGTGGCCGAGGGGAGGCGGTCGGCGGTAGGGCAGCAATAGATCCGCCCTGATCGACCGGATCCAGGGAGGATGTAGGCGACGCTTGCAGGAGGCGACGGAGGAAGTTGCGGGCGTCGATCTGGTGGCTGGCAAGCCCAGGACGGCCGTAAGATGCTTGCGCACTGCCTGAGGAATAGAGAGAGAGTGGGAGAGGGGGAAAGGTTGGGGGCGGCGGAGGAGCTGTCGGCGGCGAGCCCTGGGCTGGCGATGCCCGAGCTCCTATTTGTTATTTGTGTTCATGAGGTGCATGGCACTAGTGGAACAAACCAAACATTGTCCATGTGAGCAAGCCAAATTCGCTCCTCATCATTGGTAAGGATTTACGTGCTTTTGAAGGCTAGATTGCTCGCCAAAGCAAAATGTTCCAAACGTATATCTTTACAGTTTTCAGGGCATTGCCCAGCCTTTGGCTAAAAGGATTAAGGCTATGTTTTATTGGCTTCTAAAAGCTATTTTTCTATAGTGGGCCTGTTTTTTTGTGACTGCGGCTTATGATTTTTTGCTGCGGCTTTTGGCTTTTGGCTATTCGTGTTAGAGATTATAGAGTAACTAAAATTCACGTGCGGCTTTTGCCGATATAAATGAAGTTGGTACAGTATATACTACAATTAACTAGTAGATCCCATCTTGAAAAGACACTCCGTTTAAAAGCTAATTACTGTAGAAAAGCCAAAAGCTGAAGCCAAAAGCCACAAAAGAACAGGCCAGCAAATGATTTTCTACAGTACCTAACTTTCAAACGATGTGTCTTTTTAAGACATAGTCTACTAGCCAATTGTAGTACATATAATAGTGACTTCATTTATATCAATCAAAATCGTACGCGAATTTCTCTCTCTCCGTACGGCTCTCTACAAGTGTTACTATTCGTAAATTAAAGCTAAAAGCTATTAGCAAAAGCCAATATGAATGGGCCTAGCATGGCTATGCAGTGGCCGAACCAAGATATGAATATGAGGAGGGCCAAATAGAGACAATAAAGAAAACAAAATTCACGCAACAAAGTCTCCAGACTCTAACATGGCCAGTGTAACTAAGCAAACACAGTATTATATTTTGAGTAAAGTCCATTACCGGTCCTTAAACTTTTTATGCTGTGTCATCCCGGTCCATAGACTTTTAAAGTGTGCCATCCCGGTCCATAAACTTTCAAAGTGTGCCATTACCGGACCATTTCGGGTCCAGCTTTATGGACCGGGATGGCACACTTTGAAAGTCTATGGACCGGGATGACACAGCATAAAAAGTTTAAGGACCGGTAATGGCACACTTTGAAAGTTTGTGGACCGGGATGGCACACTTTGAAAGTCTATGGACCGGGATGACACAGCATAAAAAGTTTAAGGACCGGTAATGGACTTTACTCTTATATTTTTCTTGTTTGCCAAATATAAAAGATTGATATATGCTTCTAAAAAGGGGGGAATCATACGAAACTAGAACTCTATCTCCACATAGTTTTTTTGCATATAGTATGCGGTATAATGTGTTTACTAACAAGTAAAGCTATGAACAATAAATATTGAAATATCATTAATTTTCAATGATTTATCGATCATCAAGATTACTAACAAGTCATGTTGCTTGCTTCCTCGTTGCCGTCACCGTGTGGCCGAGACGTCAATGCAACGATTTGAATATTGGAAAAATGTTTTGACTTCCTAATTTGTGACTAATTACCAATAAGGCAAAACCTATATGATACAAAAGATAGATGACATAAAAAAACATGTTATATTGGAAAAATGTTTGACTTCCTAATTTGTGACTAATTACCAATAAGGCAAGACCTATATGATACAAAAGATAGATGACATCAAAAAAAAACATGTTGCGCAGTCGTCCATCAAGAGCAGATGCCACCCATTAGTTGTGCGTAAAGGGTTTCGGACTTTGGTACTTGTTTATCAATTAAGTTAATTAAGAGGGTCCCGTATCTACTAATCACTGTATTATTAGAGCAACTCCAGCAGTAGCCCTTAAAACAGAGCCTCTACTTTTTATTTGAGGGCTCTCCCTACTTTTGAGGGCTCTGTTTTTTGGACTACACTCCAGGAGGAGCTCTCAAAACAAGACCCTCAAATTCATTCTTAGAGGGGATGACACATATGACCCACCCTCATCCTCATCCTACTTTTGAGAGCCGAGGGCAAAACTCACTCCAGCAGGGCCCCTACTTGAGCTCTCAAAAGTAGGGGCTCCCTCCAGACCCCCAGGAATGAGGGCTCGAGGGGGAGATTTGAGGGCCTCCTACTTTTGAGGGCTCAAGTAGGGGCCCTGCTGGAGTGAGTTTTTTGCCCCTCGGCCCTCAAAAGTAAGATGATGGCTCAAGTAGGGGTCCTGCTGGAGTTGCTCTTACATGTTTGCAAATTTATTGGGAGGGCAAATTTATTGCAAATTTATTGGGAGTGCCAGCGCCTCCCTCCCCGCGATTTGAAGTTTTTTACCTCTATGACAGAAATGTCAGAAACGGCTGGAGTTATATGTAAAACACCACCTTCACTAGATGCTAAATATAAAGTCCCAATGCAGCATTACCAGCAGGTAATATAGTCTCGAGTTCTTCGACCAAAAGTCTGGCTCCTTGGCAAACATTGACAAAAAATCATCGGGCATAATAAGGACATGACACGACATGATTTGAAAGGATAATCATATTTGCGACATAACTAATATCTGTACGTCATATCCAAATCTACACAGCCTAGAGCCAACCCATCATAAATTTGACATGACACGATATGGTCCCTATTAGTAACGGGGAAAACGAATTGTATACGGATGAATAATAATTTTATCATATTTGTTTTTATATTTTTATAGAGATGCGGATTTGGCAAATCTAGATACTATATGATCCCTATTAGTAACGGGGAAAAACGGATTGAATACGGATGGATAATGATTTTATCATATTTGTTTTTATATTTTTATAGAGAGGCGGATACGAATACAAATATGGAGCGAATACGAATTGAATTGAATACAGTCACGAATATTTCTTGGGACATGAAAACCCTTTAAATTGTACGCACAAAATGAACAAAATACATAACTGGTTTATTTGATATATATAAACATTCGTGAAGAACATTCATGAATTCTTCATATAGGTTTCTTCTCTAACTCCATGTATTAATCTATATGTTAATGTAAGTTACTAAAGTATCTTGTAAATAGGCTGGGCTGAAATAGAGGATGTAGGTTGTGGATATCCGGCCCCTGAATATCTGGATAATCTGAATTCGTATTCGTATTCGATGGATAGTGAGCTACCAAATATGTATTCATATCCGATAGAGAAACTCCATATTTGATGGCTTTTAGCTTTATGGTAAAAGTTTGTGTGAACGAACCGATTTCTGACAATCCACTTTAAAAATATTGTCTTAATAAGCCGTTTTGAAAAACCAATAAAAAATTGTTTTATTTATTTGTTTAGAGGAAGCCATAGTTATAAGTCGTGTGCGGGAAAGAAGAAGATTTGAATACGGCGGTAATAGAAATTTTATCTCTAGCAAGAAAGATTAAAATGGATGTCCTGTCATCTTACATAAATCAGAGGGAGCAGTGTCCAAAGAGAAGGGAAGAAGAAACGAAATTATACAACAACAATCAATGAAGTGCCTAGCTGGCCCGGCCAAATCGAAGTAATTAGTTAATTGGATATATACGAGGTGAGCCCTATAGACTCCTCGCCTAAAATCTTGACACCTTTAAACGCCTCTTCCCTTGGTAGCTTATATCTGCATTCGATCCATCGGCTAGATATATACCCGTTCATGAGCTTAGGACAAGTAGTCATCGTTGTTCTCATAGAACATACGCACGCACGACGTCTCGCCCAAGACGTGTGCAGCTAGCTCTGTGTAGGCTCCCTCTCGTCGGCGAGGATGGAGCAGCCGCCGGTGTCCATCGGTAAAGAAGGCACCACGACGACGTCGGAGAGGAGGTTGCCGCCGCCGCTCACCCACGACGACAACCGCGACTTCCTCCAGATACTCCGGGAGAAGAAGGAAAGGTATGCGTGCATTTGCATGTGTGCACATGACATGATGCTCATCGATCTTTGTGGAGGCTAGTGCAAGATTGAGCTAATTGTGGTTGCGCTTGCGTGCATGGCGCACGTATGTACGTGCGCGCGAACGCATGGATGCACGGTCAATCGGTGACCGATTAATTCTTTCTCAGGCTGGGAGTTGGAGCGGCGAAGGTGGAGGTGCGGTTCGAGAAGCTCACCGTGGAGGCGGACGTGCGCGTCGGCCGCCGAGCCGTGCCGACGCTGCTCAACTGCGCCATCAATGCCGCCCAAGTACGTAGTACGATCCACAGTATTGTTAATTTGTCTGCTGCCGTTAGCTGTTTGAGAATCTTGCTTTGCTGTGTGTGTTTTTTTGGGGTCCGAATTGAAAGTACTTTCGCTTTCTCTCTTCTTGGATGCATGGCTTGCATTGCAACCGTCTGAGAGAGTGATTCGGTGGATTCGTTGAGGCACTTTGAAAGTATTGTGATCCGTAGATCAGTTGAGGTCCGTGTAGGTTGCGGTGTGCGTGCATGAGGGAAGGTCGAGGCACTACTACAGAAAAGGACATCACAGACGGTTCAAAAACGCCATTATGGGTCAGTGATAATCGAAGGTTATCACAGACGGTTCGATAACCGTCTGTGATATATCAATATCACAGACGGTTTTTAACTGAAAACTGTCTGTGATATCTGATTATCATAGACGGTTTTTAACTAAAAACCGTCTGTGATATTGATATATCACAGACGGTTTTTATTTACAAACCGTCTGTGATATGTCACCTATCACAGATGGCTTGTAACTAAAAACCGTCGGTGATGTTCTTTTCTACCCCTAAATCTATTTCTGTTTATTGGCTAGCCTTAGTAAATGCTAGCCATGCCCTTTGAAACAAGCAGATAAACAAGTATATGTATACATACAATTCACATCTCAATTCATTTGACAAACATAAAACATCCAATTCACATCACATTTCATTCACAGACAAAAAGCATCCATTTCGCAAATGAATTAACTGAAATGAAATAAAATATCCATTAACAAATTCACAATTACAGAGTGATAACATCAATAAAAAATCATTCTGCGCAGTGGAACTCTCCATCTGATCTTATGACTTTAGTCCACAAAAACCAAACGAACTCTCCTCGAATTTTTGCAAAGTCCGGCTGTTTCAATGCAGATGTAGAGAATGAAGGAAAATGCCCAAGATCAAAACACTAGAGCGCAGGATTTTTCTGCCGGACGACAAAACGCCGGAGTGGCGACACAACGCCAGGTTTTTTCTTTTATTTCCCACACCACGAACACACGACTTACAACGTTTTATTTAGCAACGTGAGCAACTAACTCATCCGGCCTTCGCGCGCACGTCCGCACGAGGCTCTCACGATCCGGCGTGAGTGCAACGTGAGCCACTCCCTCACGCGCATGAACCGGTCGCCGCAACTAACGCCCACAGCTGGCTGCATGCCTCGATGAACGGCGGCGCATGCCACACACACATACTCAACGCGTGGTTTATTCCAACAATCACCTCCTAAACCACGACACCCCCATGCGTTCGACCTACAGAAGAGTCGGCTCATCGTCGACATCGGCGAGCAGTGCCTTCTCCTTCCTCGGCTCACGGCAATCCCTGGCGAGGTGGCCGCGTACGCCACAGTTGTAGCACCTTCCTCGCTTGCGGCGCTCCGAACATCCGCTGGTCCCCGAGCACGTGCTACTGCCGCCGTCATCGTCGACGTGGCTGCCACTGCCCTTGTCGCCGCCGCCTCCACGCCGCGCATTTCCGCCGCGCCTCGCTTCGCCGCCGTGCTCCTTGCCGCTGCGCCGGCGAGCTTCCCATTGCTCCTCAGTGAGCAGCAGACGCTGGACGCCGTCCGCAGCCTCCTCAACGCTACCACAGCGCTCCTCCGCCACACGCAGCCTCCCGACGAGCTCCTCGAGCGACATCGTCTTCAAATCTGCGAACATCTCGATGGAGCACGCGATCTGATTGTACCTCGCCGGCACAACCCGCAGCATTTTCTTCACGACGCGCTCCTCCTCCATCTTCTCTGGCCCAATGGACACTAGTGTGTGAACGCCTGATGGACTGTGACCCCGAGGGACCATCGGTGTGTACGGTGAAGGGACCCTGAGGGACCGTCGGTGTAGGGTGAAAGGGCAGTGAAGGGCTGAGGGACACCAATGTGTGAAGAGGGAGATTGTTGGAATAGTCCCACATTGGTTGTGGAAGGGCAAGGGACTTAACTTAAAAGTGGGGGAGTCCCTCACCTCATAGGCTAGTTTTTGGAGTGAGAAGGCCTTTACGATCCTACAGAGATGGGCGCAGCCTGTCGATAGGAATATCAACGCGCATACATATAAAACCTGACATGTATGAAATAAATGTGGGAAGATTGACAAACCTTAGAATTGGTGATCTTGGTGGAATCAAGGAGTAGTCTCATATGGTGGCACACGTAGTATCCACACGTGTTGCCCTTTCTTCTTGGTGGCACTGCAAAAAATAGAATGTGTTAAATCAAGAGGCATTACTACTAAGTGTTGTATATGATTAATTAATGTGTAGCTAGCGAATACCCGAAAATTGCGAGCATGTTTCAAGGGCTTGGCCCCTGTCGTCGAGCCACATGTCTAAACAAAGTTCTATGAAGCAAATGACACAAACTAGTGTATCAGGTTCATTGAACAGGATACACTAGAGTGTGTCACTTGCTTCATGCCCCTTGAAGGTCTATGTGGCATATATTATTACTACAAGGTCTCTAAACAAAATTCTATGAAGCAAATGACACAAACTAGTGTACCAGGTTCATTGAACAGGATACACTAGAGTGTGTCACTTGCTTCATGCCCCTTGAAGGTCTATGTGGCATATATTATTACTACAAGGTCTCTAAACATAGTTCTATGAAGCAAATGACACAAATCAAATCATAGCATCACATAAAGGCCAGACGAGGGCTTGGGGAGGCGACCGACGAGGGCTCCGGGAGGCGACCGCAGGCGACAGGCGAGCGGAGGCGTCGAGCGTGGAGGCGATCGTCTGTGATACTCGACCACTAACACAGACAGTGTCCAAATTAAAACCGGCTGTGTTAGTGTCAATCATAGACGGTTTTGTCAAACCGTCTGTGATTGGCCGTCTAGTATTAGGCTTTCTGTAGTAGTGAGGGGCTCGGATCAAGTGCTAGGATTACCTTCAAACAGATTATTAATATTTTACAAGGACTGATCCCACAGAGTTTAGATACTAGCTAGGCCACTGCCTTGAAACAAAAAACAAGAAAGTTGCTAGGGCCAGTGTGCCTCTTTTGGTTGTTTGTTCATTGAGTGAAACTAGTTGGTTACACTACTACAGAATATGTTATCATAGACGATTTAAAAACGCCATCATAGATAATTTTATGAGTTGTCTGAGTTTATAGGTCAGTAATAATATGAGATCATCACAAATAATTTTCGAACCGTTTGTGATGCAGTATTTCACAGACGATTTCAGCTACAAACCGTTTGTGATAGTAGACTATCACAGACGGTTTGTAGCTGAAACCGTCTGTGATATAAGATTTATCACAGACGGTTTTAACTACGAACCGTCTGTGATATGTCGTGCATACATATGCAAATTGATAAGTATAAAATAATTATTGCAAGATTGATAAATTAACCTGAGCATCAATATTGATCTTCGCGGATTCGACGAGTAGTTGCATGTTATGGTAAACATAGAATTCACAGGTGTTGCCTGGCAGCTGTTGGTGGCACTGCAAAAATAGAATTTGTTAGTTCAACAGGCATTGCTACGAAGTGTTATATAGGATTAATGCGTACAAGCAAATACCGACAAATATGGATCGTGTCGCAGGGCGCCCATCCTTTTGGATTTCCGTATCTTTGCAACGTACATGGCGAACGACCTACGTGATTCTAAGAAAATAGCCTTAGTCATGGGAAGGAAAGACTACAATAGAGTTATCCATGGAGAAAATGTGTTTACCTGTTGATTAATTATTGGACAACTGTAAAGTCGATTTTGATCTTCTTTAGGGAATCAAGGTATATTACCCTGTTCCATTTTGATATAATTACAATTAAAATTCAGTGGAACCTACATAGGTATGTCATGGTTATTAAATCTAAGTTCGTGTTTCTTATAAAGTACAGATCAACAAGTATAGCCACTAGTATAGCACTTACCCCCTGGTTGTAGGGCATAAGTATGAATTCTTTGTGTTAAGCCTCCAATGCATTCGTGATGTAATTCTCGACGAATGATGCATCCTCGTTGATGGTATTCATGGCGACCAAGCATGGGTCGAGAAAACCAATCGGTGATTTCATTACTCTGGCTTTAGTCACCATGTATCTATACACACACACAAAAGTATTGAGTTATATATGACATTTATCGGTATTACATGAACATAGATCGTGATTGTATACACTTACAGTGTCTAGCATCGATTGAGTGAGGCTTCGAGGGCGTTGAGTGTGTAGAGATCGAATAAGTTCTCGAAAGTCACCGTGAAGACATAGTCATGAATATTGTGCTAAAAATGATCTGGTGTGAACTTGACGGTGAAACCCGAGCACCGTTGTTCCTCCGGTTTATTGGCTTGTTTCATGTACCATGCAAGCAATCTCTGGTAAGCCAGTCTTAGTGTTAGGAGGCACTCTTTTAGGATGACCAATGGCTCGCCTAGCACGAATTTTTGGGCCAACAGCACGTAGGGCATCTCATCATCGGTATTCTTCAATTTGCCCTAACCGCCTCGACTGTAGGTCGACTTCACAGTAGTTGACTGGACATGAGATGCAGATGCATGGCGCCCTTGTTGCGCCTATGCAGGTAGCTCCAGTGTGGATAGCCCCAGTGGATTTGGCACCTGTGCAGGTAGCTTTGGTGTGGATAGTTCCTGTGGAATTGGCACCAGTGCAGATAGCTCCTGTGGACTTAGCACCAGTGCAGATAGCTTGAGTGGACTTGGCACTGGTGCAACAGCCTCCAGGCAAATGTCCCTCCTGGGTCACTGGATGAATGTTCCAATGGCTTACCCTAGAGTCACAACCTCGTTGTTTAGGGGTATCTGCAGCGGTACAACCTCGCAATTGGCACGAACATTGTCCACATTCACTTTTGCGAAACCTAGCGCTAGAATTACACCGTGCACCAAGGCCTGTGGCCCGGATGGATATGCCTAGCCCCAAGCAGCCCACACGGCAACAGAAGCATATCTCACTTGGAGCTTGCACTTCATAGCCACCTACATAATACAAAATTAGCTACTCCAACAGGCCTATCAGTGGATCAAGAATTCCAGAGATAATAATTATTACCAGGATGTCATCAATAGGAAATTGGTAATCACTCTCCGAGGTAAGGTTGGACACACAGCTACTCCGACGATTGGGGGCTTCCTACCACAATAGCCGCTGGGGCTTCCTTTTGATTTTTTGAGATGTCGTATCTCTCTATCTGATCTATAACATACCTTTGCATCTCATATCTAAGGGTGTTGTAATGTCCTCTCGTAGCCATGCCTCACACTCGGCTTTGGCTCTCTTCCTACTCCGATATGCTTTGGAGTCATCTGAGAAACCATGTTTCCATAGAACATAAAGACCAAGGCCTCTCGTGCGACCCGGGTGCTCTTTGTTTCCTAAGGCCGCGAAGAGTATATCTCTCTCCCTGACTACCTGGAATGAGCTTTTGGAATATTCTACACTCAGCGCTTCCTGCAAGAGCCCGACATGCAATTTCACTTCCTATAAACTTATGAAGTAATTACAAACTAAGTAGTTCGATATCTTACCAGGCAGTGAGACACTTCCTCGTCTGTGGGGTTTTGAAAGGAGATAGCCCCTGATAACACGGTACATGACTTTGCTCTTATCCAGTTTTGGGCGTGCTCATTAGGGATCCCGGCAAATGGCGGGGCAGTGTCCCGCAGGATTGCCTGCTCGTCCTTCCACCATTGCGGGATTTTACCCACATACACAGTGGTGCCGAGTATGTGGGTGCGTGTTTTTGCTTGAAGGGCCCTGTGCGCCATACTTTCATTCCTAAAATTATCTGTCGTCTTGATCTGCACAAACTCTTCCCATTGCGATTCTAGGAATGGATACTTGTGGAAGGGCATTAGATCATTTTCCACGTATTGCTTGATAAGCAGGCTCTTGAAGTTCTTACATGCTTTGCAAGCCACTAGCAACGCATGTCGTCGCATGGAGGCATGGTGTTCTTCCGGTATCTTGAATGATAGAAAAACTTCCGTCAGTAGCTCACTTTTCTGAGCTTCGGTCAGCTTCCATGAATCGAACGTGATCTCAATCTGTTTCTGTGCAGCTATTCCAACTATTCTCTGGAATGCGGACACTGCTTGATGAGGATTGAGGGGGTCCCAGATGGATCAACCTCTGTGATGGTAAATCAGCCCTCATGCTTTTTTGATAGTCCTCTTCCTTTTCGGGTTTTCCAGAGGATGCATCTCATGCATCTAGCAATGATGTCGAAGAATGTGTGGATGACATCCTCAAAAAATAATAGAATTGAGCAATATAAAAATGACATGAATATATATGTATTATCTCTCGAAACATATAAACTATTCAGGTCATTAACATACGGCAATATGCTGAATAGTACATAAAAGTAGGTATTAAAAATATGTATAATGCAAAGATTAAGAAGTGTGTTTTTGCTCTCAGGTGAGGAGTTGCACAAGTTCTAAAATTGGCCTACTTCCATTTTTGTCAATATTTCAATGATCTCAGTGACAATTCCTCAAAAATTCTGCTAGATTGTCTAATTGAATATTACCTTAGTGTAGTATCAATGTCAAGAGCATGTAGAACCAACATATATTCGGCAAAGCCGAAGGACTATAGTAAGCAATACTGAGCAGGAGATTAAGAACTAGCTATTGATAAAATTACCGACTACACAAAAGTATACAACTAGCAAATGTGAATTCAAACAAGCAGAATAATCCTAGATTGTCACTGAGATTTCAATCTTGACAAATTTCCTCATTGAACAATCAAAAAGCCACAATCTATCATGCAATAGTTCTCCCACTGCCAGCCTACAATCAAGAACATAAAGTAAAGCTCACTGTGTAGCTCTGGGAGGCGGCGTGCTCGGGTTGGCGGCGTGCTCGGGGGAGGAGGAGAGCTCAGGGGCGGTGCGCTCAGGAAGGCGGTGTGCTCAGGGGAGGCGGCGCGCTCGGGGAGGCGGCGTGCTCAGGGAAGGAGAGCTCGGGGAAGGAGTGCTCGGGGAGGCGGCGTCCTCGAGGAGGCAGCGCTCTCGGGGAGGCGATGTGCTCGAGGAGGCGGGGTGCTCGAGGAGGCGGCGTGCTCGCGGGAGGAGAGCTCGAGTACAGTGGTGAAAACCATAGAGCGTAATATATATAGGGAATAATCACAGACGGTTTTACTTCAGAACCGTCTATGATAGTAATCATCATAAACGGTTCTAAATAAAAATCATCTGTGATGATCCCCACAACCATCACACATTCTTGTATACATAAATGCCAATTCATATATATATCACACATTCTCATACACGTATATAAATGTAAATTCACACGTCGAGCAGTGCAGCAGATATGACGTCGAGCGAAGGAGCCATAGCCGCGAACGTTAAGCTGAGGACTGTGGCTAGGAAATAGCAACTGGAGGGCAAGAGGCATGGCGATGGTGTGGGTCGGCGATGAGGCACTGGATTGCCCCTGCCTCGCCAGATCTAGGCCTAGCAACAATGAGGCGGTTCGGCTCCTCGTCCTTCGGCGATCACCGTCTTGTGTGCCTCCTCCTTTAGATACTCTTTTGTTGCAGGTGTCTACTTGATTTATTTCAGATGTTTCTTCGAATTATTGCAGTTGTTTACTTGACTTGTTGCAAGAGTTTATTTGAATTGTTGCATGTGTTTGCTCGATTTATTGCAAGGGTTTGTTCAAATTGTTACAGGAAGTGTTTTTATTTGTTGCAATGTATGTTAAACACTTTGACCATTTTAATCGTCATGTTGAGATTGTTGCGCACGGAATAGGATTTAGAGTGTCACACTCACTTGTCGTTCCCAACAACGGCGATCCCTCGTAGATGGCGAACTCAGCAGTGGTACAGTTGGGATCGGGAGCGATGAGGATGTGGTGTCAGGGCCACTAGATCCGGCCGATGAGGTAGTGGCCTGTGGGTTGTTCTCCTCCTACCCCGAGCCCATCTAAAAAGTTAGCACCAGTAAATTAAGTTGCAGTGGTTATTTCCAAATGTTGTGGCACTCTCTCCAAAATATTTGAGCTGATTTAGTGGTTTTTTTTATTTTTGTTGCAATAATATTTTAATTTTGTTGCAATAGATTCTTGTATTTGTTGTCACAGTAATTCTCATTTATTGCACAATTATTTAGTATGCATTTGTGTTTATTGCATTGAATAGGAATTTTGTTGCAATCATAGGAACTAATTGTTGCAATTCACAACTTTTTGTTGTGCCAAATAAGAAATACTACCATCCGGATCCTTCTGCTCCTCCTCCCTCCCTACTCCAATTTAGAGCTCTGGTGAGCCAATGGCGACTGGAGATCGCCACTAGAGATAAGCTTCTCTCCCACCCTACACCTCCAAGGACTTAGAAGCAGGTTGTGACTATAGTCCTGAGCTCCAACACCGGTCACTAGTCCGAGCTCACCGCCGCTCGTGCTTGAGGGAGATCGTCCACCACCACTTTCTCCTCCTCTGCTAAACTAGAGCTCCGGTGAGCTAGCAACCACTAGAAATCGCCACTTGTGATGAAGTTTTCACAATTTTTTGTTTGCGCTAAATCGGACGACCGAATTCCATCTAAATGAGATTTGATGGTTGGAGAGCGTACAATGGAACCCTCTCATCATAAGTCCGGCGCTAGTCGCTCTTTTGTCTGTTTAAGCATGTTTGTGGAGATTCTGGCAAGTCTGTCAAGCCTGCCTTGAGCAGTTTAGGCAAAAGATTCGTTTTGACCGCAGCTGGTAACGTGGGCAGACCCGACATAACTATGTTTTTGCCTTTTCTCGGAACATTCCAAACCTTCTTAGTAGTTGATTTATCAGAAGTGATCCTTTGGTTGGTCAATTATCCATCCCCTTCGTAGAAAGCACACCACACGCCAACATTTCTTAGATACCACAGAATGTCTCTCTACACAGGAGTCTGAGCACGCACCAAACACAGCCAAATCATCCAAAGATTACCAGCACATAAGGTTCAGAAGTTTGGAAATTGCAGTGTAAAGTGTTACGTGCAAATCACAGCACTCTGCAAAAAAGAAAGATTGGATATGCTTAACATTTGATAAAGGGGCTATATAGTACTCCCTCCATTCCTTTTTACTTAATGTTTTTTTATTTTTTACGGTCTCCGAGATACGACTTTGATCGCTATTTTTTATCACTTTACAATAAGATATATTTGTTAGATATGTATTTCATACCTTTGTATTTACCCCATTGTATAAGGGGTTTCTTGCATATATGCCACCTGTACATGTATATATATATTGGCCCTTTGGCCACATGAGGAATACAAGCTGTTATTCCAACATGGTATCAGAGCTAAGGATTCGTTATACCTAGGGTTTCATTAAACCTAGGGTTTTTGCCTGGCTTGCTGCTTGTTTCCACCGCACGTCGCCGTCGACTGTCACGTACCCAGTCATCTCTCTGTTGTCGTCGCCGTACTATTCGCCAGATCCGGCCAGATCGTGCGTCGGCCGGCCTTCACCAGATCGATCTCCTTTCGGCCGCTCGAAGACCGTCGCCCGAGGACGCTGTCATCGGTTTCGCCGTCGCTGCTGACCGTCGCCGCCGACCCCGCACTCGCCGCCGACTCCGCCGTTGGCACCGACTCCACCGTCGCCTGTCGCCGCTGATGCCGCCTCCACCGTCGCCGCCGCGCCGCCTCCACCGTCGCCGCAGATTCCGCCGCAGCCGCCGACTCGCCGCCGCCCGACGCGTCGCCTCCACGACCGCGCCCGCCGCTTCCGCTCGCCCGCCGCCTCGGTCCCGCCGGCCACCGCCAGTCTTCGCCCGCCGCCGCCCGTCCGTCGGCCTCTGCCCCGCCGGCCGCTGACCTGCCGTCGCCAAGCCTCTGTGCTCGGCTATTGGTGACCGGCCGGCCTGTGTGCTCTCGGTCGGTTTATAAACCGACCGACCGAATCACAAAAACAATAAAAAATAAAAATCAAAAAATCAAAAAAAGGAAAAAGAAAAGATGTCTTCTTTTGCGGGCACCGTTTCGTTCCTCGTTACCGGTGATCTTCGATGGTCTCAATTATCGGGATTGGTTTCAAAGACATGCGCATCCACATGCGTGGTCGGCGCTTTGGGAGTTTCTTACGGGCGAGTTGCCTTGCCCGTCTCGTCCTACTCCACCGTTGAGCTGTCCTCCGAAAGATGCTTCCAAGATGCTCGTACAAAGGCTTCGAGACTTTTGAGGATGCCATGGAGACTTTTCGGACTCGATGATGCAGCTTACAAGACATGGATTGATGAAGATGCTCGTGCCTTTGCTATTTTGGTTGCTAGCATGGAGGTACATCTCACTGGTGATGTTGTTGGACTGACTTCTGCACATGCGATGTGGACACATCTACGCAGCCGCTACGAGCCGTCTGGTGATTCTTTATACCTTTCAGTTGTGCGACAGGAGCAGTCGCTACAGCAGGAGATACCACTGTGGATGAGTTCTATGCTCAGTTGTTTGCGATATGGCGTCAGATCGACTCTTTGGGGCCAGATGTTTGCCGCACTTGTCAGTGTTGTCAGCGTCAGCAGTCTCACATGGAGCTTCGCCGCATCTATGATTTTTTAACACGTCTTCGGTCTGAGTTTGAGCAGACTCGTGCTCAGTTGCTGGCTCGTCATCCTCGTGTGACTTTGTTGGAGGCCCTTGCAGCTGTTCGTACTGAGGAGATTCGACTTCGTGGAGCGGGTCTGCTATCATCGTCATCACTTCGGTTTTGGTGGCTTCTCCAGCCTCTACACCCGCTGTGCCTTTGCCTCCACCAGCTGTGCATACATCAGTGACAGCTGCTGTTGGTAAGGGTCTTCACTGCACCTATTGCAACAAGGATGGACATGTGGAACAGTTTTGCTACAAGAAGAAGAAGGATCTTCGTCGTGGTGCTCGTCCTCCGAAGAGCCCTGGAGGTTCCTCCTTTCAGCAGAGTTCTAGTACTTCTGACACTCAGCAGCTTCTCACATTGCTAGGCCGCATGGTTGCTTCTGCATCGTCTGGTTCTGCTGCTCAGTCTTCCGGTGAGAGACCACCTTCTACTTCTCCTTCCTCAGGTACATCACCTTGGATTCTTGATTCTGGTGCTTCTTTTCATATGACATCTGATTCCACCTGTCTTACTTCCATTAGTCCTTTAGCTGCTCCTATCACTGTCCACACAGCAGATGGTACCTCTCTTTGTGTCACAGGACGAGGCACTCTTTCAAATTCCTCTTTTCATGTTCCTGCTGTGTCTCATGTTCCAAAACTAACCATGCAGCTCATATCTGCTGGCCAGCTCACTGATCATGGTTGTCGTGTTATTTTCGATTCTGACTCTTGTTGTGTTCAGGATCGTCGCACGGGGACTCTGGTTGGTACTGGCCCTCGCCGCCGTGACTCCCAACGGCTTTGGGAGCTTGACTGGCTTCGCCTTCCTTCCGCTGCCCCAGTCAGTCTTCTCGCGTCCACCTCTGCAGCTGCTGCAGTCTCCACCGCTTCGTTTGCTCAGTGGCATCATCGCTTAGGACATCTTTGTGGTTCCCGCATGGCTTCTTTACTTCGTCGAGGTCTCTTAGGGTCTGTGTCTGGTGATGCTTCTCTACATTGTCAGGGTTGTAAGCTTGGCAAACAGCTTCAACTCCCTTATCCTTCTAGTGAGTCAGTGTCTCAGCGTCCTTTTGATCTTGTTCATTCTGATGTATGGGGACCAGCTCCTTTTGTTTCGAAAGGAGGTCATAGATATTATATCATTTTTCTTGATGATTTTTCTCGCCATACATGGATATATTTTATGTCATCTCGTAGTGAGGTTTTATCTATCTACAAGACCTTTGCCACCATGATTCACACTCAGTTTGACTCTCCTATTCGTCTTTTTCGCGCTGATTCTGCTGGAGAGTACTTGTCGGGAGTCCTTCGTGGCTTTCTTCTTTGGCGGGCACTCTCTCTCGATTTTCTTGTCCAGTGCTCATGCTCGAATGGTGTGGCTGGCGCAAGCATCGTCATCTTCTTGAGACAGCTCGTGCTCTCATGATTGCTTCTGCTGTTCCACCATATTTTTGGGTTGAGGCTGTTTCTCCTGCCACTTTCTTGATCAACATTCAGCCCTCCTCTGCTCTGCAGGGTGGGATTCGAGCTGGCGTTTCGTGGCTGCACTCGATTATTCCAGACTTCGCCTCTTTGGGTGTGTGCTATGTTCTTCTTGCACCTCGTGGCGCACCAAACCGATCGCTCGATCGGTTGAGTGTGTTTTTCTGGCTCTGATCTTGAGCACAAGGGATATCGTTGTTGGGATCCTGTTGGCCGACGGATGCAGATATCTAGGGATGTTACTTTTGATAAGTCTCGTCCTTTCTATCCTCGTCTGTCTCCTTCCTCCACTTCAGCATCCGTCGTTGAGCCGCTTTCATTTCTGACTTTTCCTTCCAGTCCTATAGTCACCACTCCACCACATCATTTGGTCTCTCCTGGTACCTCCTTCTCGATCCAGCACCTACTTCATCACGGCATCC
Source organism: Dendrocalamus sinicus (assembly GCA_036346575.1). Classification (NCBI taxonomy): domain Eukaryota; kingdom Viridiplantae; phylum Streptophyta; class Magnoliopsida; order Poales; family Poaceae; genus Dendrocalamus; species Dendrocalamus sinicus. The sequence continues at coordinate 36,566,476 of CM070662.1, forward strand.
TCTCCCGAGGCTGCTCCTAATCTTGTTCCTTCTTATCCTCTCTACTATACTCGTCGTCCATGAGTTGAGGTTCCTTCCGATATGCCCTCTCCTTCGACGGGTCATCTCCTTGGCTACTCCTCGTTATAGTCTTCGTGATCGCCATCTATTCGGCCTCTGAGCGTTTTGGTTTCTTGCCGCGATCCTTGCCGAACCGACTTCTTATCGTGATCTTGTTGTTCATCGGGAGTGGCAGCATGCGATGGCGGAGAGATTGCTGCCCTTGAGCGTCTTGCACGTGGGATCGTGTTCCTCTTCCCCGCGCGTGTTACTCCTATCACGTGCAAGTGGGTCTATAAGGTTAAGACTCGCTCGATGGTTCTCTTGAGCGTTACAAGGCTCGTCTTGTAGCGCGTGGTTTCCAGCAGAGTATGGCGTGACTATGATGAGACTTTTGCTCCTGTCGCTCACATGACCACCGTTCGCACTCTTCTTGCTGTGGCCTCTGTTCGACAGTGGTCTATCTCTCAGTTGGATGTCAAGAATGCCTTTCTCAATGGCGAGTTGCGTGAGGAGGTCTACATGCAGCCACCCCCTGGGTATTCTGTTCCTGAGGGTATGGTTTGTCGTCTTCGCCGATCTCTCTATGGCCTCAAGCAAGCTCCTCGTGCCTGGTTTGATCGTTTCTCCTCTGTTGTCACTGCAGCTGGTTTTTCGGCGAGTGCTCATGATCCTGCTCTTTTTATCCACACTTCATCTCGTGGTCGGACGCTTCTCCTTTTGTATGTTGATGATATGATCATTACTGGCGATGATCCTCAGTATATCACTTTTGTCAAGGAGCGGCTTCATGAGCAGTTTCTTATGTCTGATCTAGGTCCGCTTCGCTATTTTCTTGGGATTGAGGTTATTTCTACTCCTGAGGGTTTCTATCTGTCCCAAGAAAAGTATATCCAGGATCTTCTTGATCGTGCCTCTCTTACTGATCAGCGGACAGCTGAGACTCCCATGGAGCTTAATGTTCATCTTCGTCCCACGGATGGTGAGCCTCTTGCTGATCCTACTCGCTATCGTCATCTTGTTGGGAGCCTTGTTTATCTTGGTGTCACTCGTCCTGACATTTCGTACCCTGTGCATATCTTGAGTCAGTTTGTTTCAGCTCCCACTCAGCTCCACTATAGTCATCTTCTTCGTGTTCTACGATATCTTCGTGGAACTATCTCTCGTCGTCTCTTTTTCCCTCGCTCCAGCTCTTTACAGCTCCAGGCATATTCTGATGCCACCTGGGCTAGTGATCCCTCTGATCGCCGGTCTCTCTCTGCTTATTGTGTTTTTCTTGGTGGTTCTCTCATTGCTTGGAAGACTAAGAAGCAGACATCAGTTTCTCGTTCGAGTGCTGAGGCTGAGTTGCGGGCTATGGCTTTGTTGACTGCGGAGGTGACTTGGCTACGGTGGTTACTTGAGGATTTTGGTGTTTCTGTTTCTGCACCGACTCCTCTTTTGTCTGACAGCACAGGTGCTATTAGCATTGCTAAAGATCCGGTGAAGCATGAGCTTACAAAGCATATTGGTGTTGATGCTTCCTACATGCGGACACAGGTGAAAGACCAGATTGTTGCTCTTCAGTATGTGCCTTCCGAGATTCAGTTGGCAGATTTCTTCACAAAGGCACAAACCAGAGCTCAACACAGTTTTCATCTCTCCAAACTTCATGTTGTTGATCCACCATAAGTTTGAGGGGGGGTGTTAGATATGTATTTCATACCTGTGTATTTACCCCATTGTATAAGGGGTTTCTTGCATATATGCCACCTGTACATGTATATATATATTGGCCCTTTGGCCACATGAGGAATACAAGCTGTTATTCCAACAATATTAATAAAATTATAATATTATTAAAGTATTTTTAACGATAAATCTAATAATATAACTTTTGTATAGCTAATCTAGATAGTTTTGAGTCTTTTAGTGGTCAAACTCTTAGAGGTTTGATGGCACGGATTCTAGAAATTCAAGTAAGAAAGAACGGAGAGAGTATGAGCACAAGTGCACAACCAAAGTGCAGCACTACTTCCGGGGTTACTACAACAAAATATAAAGCAAGTTGAGACAGCGAGCCTGTACTTGACATAGTTAAATCGAACATATGCATTTAAGTATGCTTCCAGAACCAAAATGAAAATGCGTGTTCTTGTGCTGTTATGCACTTTCACAAGTTCTAAAGTGCGTGTGTGTGTAGACGTCTAAATGCAGATGTTTCCTTTACTACGCATATTTTTTGGTGAGTCACATTCAAAGCAATTTTCTAAAAGAGAATTTATTTTGTTATGCAGGAATTGGCAACATCTTGGCACATGTGTACTACGAGGAAAAGACCCATCAAAATTATAAATGAAGCAAGTGGGATCATTCGACCATCGAGGTAAGTGTCTCTAGATTTTACTAACTCAGGAGTGCAGATATATACTCCATTCTATCTCAAAATTAAGTGTTGTATCGAATTTGACAGAGGAGGTATTAATAAACACATGTAACTTCATAAAGTATCATTCATAAAAGATAAAAGGAAGTATGATCTATCCTTTTATTTCATTAATCGCCTCACCTAAGATACTGAAATGTTGTGATCCCATTATGTAATCAGGATGACACTTCTTCTAGGAGCACCTGGTTCAGGGAAAACAACCTTTTTAAAAGCATTGGCGGGACAGTCGGATTCTTCTTTGAAGGTAGATTGAGTTATCTACATGCCATCAAAAGTACCTATCAACAAGAAAATGCAAAATAATAATAATAATGTGTAGCGTTGACTAATAAAAATGCATTTTCTTGACCATGTAAAATTTCTTAATAGCTCAAAGGAAAGGTCATGTACAATGAAGAAGAAGTGAATTCCTCGACACCTCAATATCTGCATGCTTACATTAGCCAGTATGATCTTCACCATGCGGAGATGACCGTAAGAGAGACTATTGAATTCTCATCCAAGATGTTGGGAACCAACAATGAATTTGGTGAGACATCCCCTTGTGTATGGTTTACTATTCATTTTACAGATCAGATACAACTTTAGTGTACGTACATGCGCTAATTTCTAGCAAAATCAGACACTGTAAATCAACAAGGATCCATGGAAAGATGCAAGGTGTATTAATCTTTGCACGACCAATACTAACACAAAGTTCCTGTTTGGAATGACCACCTTAGAGATGCTGGGAGAAGCGATAGGAAGAAAAAAGGGTGTCATCAATAAAGTTGACCAAGATCTTGACTCATTTATTAAGGTTGTTAATTTTGTTTTTCTCTATTTTTAGCTAAAACTGGATTTTTTTGTTTAATTACTTAAACATCTGTTCTGCACAGGCGACCACATTTGGAGACGGAAGCAACCTTACAACAAACTATATTATCAAGGTAAGTTTGGTACTTGTTCAATTTATTATTTCTCTTGACAACATAATCAATAAATTTGCGTATATGAAGATACTTGGTTTGTCCGAGTGTGCTGATACCCTAGTGGGAGACGAGATGAGAAGAGGCATATCAGGAGGACAAAAGAAAAGAGCCACAATTGGTAAGCATTTTACCGTTTTTCTACTATGTACGTTGTTTCTTCACCTTCTATTGTCACTTCCTAGGGTGAACTTCCCAAGCATACATAATACATATATAGCTACCAGTCATGTATAGCTTCACTGGCAGAATGTCTTTCCTATCTGGAAGAAAGCATAACTAGAATTTTACCACCTCAAGGACTTGTTGTATGAAAGAAAAATAAAGTTTTATCAGGACAGAAATGTTCACGGTAAAAAAATATGCTTGTAGCTAACAAGCCAGGTGGAAGCAACTAGCCAAGAAAGGAGAATCAGGACCTGAGTAGAGGTATTTAATTGGCAACTAACCATACTTCACAATGACTTCCATAACGCAGGAGAGATGCTAGTTGGTCTAGCAAGATGCTTCTTTATGGATGATATATCAACAGGTCTAGATAGCTCCACCACGTTCGAGATCATGAAGTTTCTCCAACAAATGGCTCATTTGATGGATCTCACCATGGTTATTTCCTTGCTGCAACCACCTCCCGAGACACTGGAATTATTTGACGACATAATCCTTTTATGCGAGGGGCAAATTGTATACCATGGTCCACGAGAAAATGCTACCGAATTCTTTGAAACCATGGGATTCAAATGCCCCAGCAGGAAGAATGTAGCAGATTTCCTTCAAGAGGTATTCCATTATCAATTGAAGTCATAACGAACTGTTAAGTAAGACAATATTGCTAACAATTGACCCTCCTTACCAAATTACTGTATAGAAAAATTATAGGATAACCAATACATTAGTCACAAGGTAAAACAAGCAGTAGATGACTCACAATTCCACGTAGTTCCACAAAATCAATTATTCTGTAATATATGTACTTACTTGTGAATAACAATGGAACAAGCTAACAGTAACTTTTCTGGAATTGGTCAGGTGACCTCGAAGATGGACCAAAAGCAATACTGGGTTGGTGATGAAAATAAGTACCAATACCATCCAATTGAAAATTTTGCAGAATCCTTCCGTGCCTCCTATCTCCCTCAACTTGTAGAAGACAAACTCTGCCGACCAAACAATACTGGAAAGAGCAAGGAGGTTAAAACCAATGCAGGTTGCAGGATCTCCAGATGGAATATTTTCAAGGCATGCTTTTCAAGGGAAGTGCTGCTTCTAAAAAGAAGCTCTCCAGTGCATATATTCAAGACCATACAGATAACTGTTCTTGCTTTTGTGATCTCAACACTTTTCCTTCGAACAAATATGAGCCACAGTTCTGTACTTGATGCTAATAAGTACATGGGAGCACTCTTTATGGCTGTTGTGATAGTAAACTGCAATGGCATGACTGAAATTGCTATGACAATAAAGCGGCTCCCCATCTTCTACAAGCAAAGAGAGTTACTAGCATTGCCAGGATGGGCACTCCTTTCTTCAGTTTTCCTCATTAGTCTACCAATGTCACTTCTAGAGACAGGTCTTTGGACCGGCTTAACCTACTACACGATTGGCTATGCACCTTCCCTTATCAGGTACTCCTCTTGGCCTTCTATACCTAAGGAATACGGATCTTAGTTACTTATGTTAGATGTGTATTATATATCTGTGTATTTACCCCAATTGTATAAGGGGTTTCTTGCATATATGCCACCTGTACATGTATATATATTGGCCCTTTAGCCACATGATGAATACAAGCGTTATTCAACATGGTATCAGAGCCAGTTTCGTCATACCTAGGATTTCATCATACCTAGGGTTTTGCCTGCTTGTCGATTTTTCCCACCGCCGCTCACTGTCGTTCCTTCAGCCGGGTCGCTGTCGTTGGCTCTCGTAAATCCGAGCCTGAGATCCGGAGGCAGCCCGCTCGTGAAGTCTTCCGCCGCCGTCTGGATTGACGGGATCTAGATCTGCCGCCGACTGACTCGGCCGCTTTGTTGTCATCGTCGCCGGCGCCGCCGTCGCTGTTGGTGCGCTTGGGAGCTGTCGCCGTCACCAACTCCGTGGTCGTCGTAGCCGTCGCGGTCGCCGACGCCATCGTGGTCGCCTCCGCTTGCCCGCGCGGGTCGCCGTCGCCCAAGCAGTCGGTCAACCACCTCTTCGCCGGCTGCTGTCCCGCCGGCCTACGCCCCATCGGCCGCCGCCCCGCCGTCGCCAAGCCCGCCCGAAGCCGCTGACTCCTCTTCTGTGTTCGGCAATTGGGTGAACGACCGGGCTCTCCTCTCTCGGTCGGTTTATAAACCGACCGACCGAATCACAAAAAAAAAGAGAGAAAAAAAAGAGAAAAAGAAAAATATATCTAGGATCTGCTTGATCGTGCCTCTCTTACTGATCAGCGGACAGCTGAGACTCCCATGGAGCTTAATGGTCATCTTCGTCCCATGGATGGTGAGCCTCTTGCTGATCCTACTCGCTATCGTCATCTTGTTGGGAGTCTTGTTTATCTTGGTGTCACTCGCCCTGACATTTCGTACCCTGTCCATATCTTGAGTCAGTTTGTTTCCGCTCCCACTCAGCTCCACTATAGTCATCTTCTTCGTGTTCTACGATATCTTCGTGGAACTATCTCTCGTCGTCTCTTTTTCCCTCGCTCCAGCTCTTTACAGCTCCAGGCATATTCTGATGCTACCTGGGCTAGTGATCCCTCTGACCGCCGGTCTCTCTCTGCTTATTGCGTTTTTCTTAGTGGTCCTCTCATTGCTTGGAAGACTAAGAAGCAGACAGCAATTTCTCGTTCGAGTGCTGAGGCTGAGTTGCGAGCTATGACTTTGTTGACTGCAGAGGTTACTTGGCTACGGTGGTTACTTGAGGACTTTGGTGTTTCTGTTTCTGCACCGATTCCTCTTTTGTCTGATAGTACAGGTGCTATTAGCATTGCAATAGATCCGATGAAGCATGAGCTTACAAAGTACATTGGTGTTGATGCTTCCTACATGTGGACACAGGTGCAAGATCAGATTGTTGCCCTTCAGTATGTGCCTTCCGAGCTTCAGTTGGCAGATTGCTTCACAAAGGCACAAACCAGAGCACAGCACAATTTTCATCTCTCCAAACTTAATGTTGTTGATCCACCATAAGTTTGAGTGGGGTGTTAGATGTGTATTATATATCTGTGTATTTACCCCATTGTATAAGGAATTTCTTGCATATATACCACTTGTACATGTATACATATTGGCCCTTTGGCCACATGATGAATACAAGCGTTATTCAACAACTTACATAGACTGAAGTAACAGGAAGAAATTCCCTTGCTTCTGGCAGGTTCATCCAGCACTTCGTGGCACTTTTTGCCATGCATCAAATGTCACTGGGACTGTATCGCTTCTTAGCAGCCATAGGAAGGACGCAAGTAATGGCCAACATGCTAGGGACTGCAGCTCTTATAGCGATCTACATACTTGGAGGCTTCGTCATATCAAAAGGTCAGATGATTTAGCTCAGAATACCTCGGGAAGTATGGCAACTCTGTAATGCAGGACAAGTTTTAAGGCTTATGTGCAACTAAGACGCTCACTAATTTTATACACTGAACAGATGCTCTCCAACCATGGTTGCGCTGGGGATGTTGGACATCCCCATTCACCTATGCACAGAATGCGGTCGCCCTGAATGAGTTCCTTGACAAAAGATGGGCTACAGTAAGCACTCATTTCAACACTTGGAATTACTAACCCCATGCTAGTATATCCTTCCCAAAGTACACTAACATTCTTAATCAGAGGCAAAAAATCTATAGCAATTAGTTGTGACCTAATGACGATGGTCTTGGATGCTGATAGGAATTTCATTACACAAATGCAAACACCGTCGGTGAAGCTATCCTCAAGATCAGGGGGCTGCTCACACAGTGGCACTGGTACTGGATTTGCGTCTGCATTTTATTTGGATTCTCGCTGGTCTTCAACATCCTCACCATATTTTCATTAGAGTTCATGAACTGTATGTATACCAAGCAATCAAAACCTCATAAATGTTGAACTAGGAACACAAACAATACTCGTCCTTCTTGTTTATCATTTGCAGCTCCACACAAGCATCAAGTTAACATCCATGCCACCCAGGTGAAGCTAGAGTACAACAGCCAGACAGTTGGAAATGGCAATGCGTCAACTGATCAAGTCATCCTCCCCTTTCGGCCTCTTTCCCTTGTATTTGATCATATCAACTATTTTATCGACATGCCTAAGGTAAGCTCTTGACCACATCAGTCCTTACCAAATAGTTACATCCATTCCAGTCACCCGTTGACCAAAAGTATGCATATCTTCCACCAGGAGATGGCAAAATATGGAGTAACAAAAAAAGCTTCAGCTGCTACAAGATGTCAGTGGTGCCTTCAGGCCAGGGGTGCTAACAGCTCTGATGGGGATCACTGGTGCTGGAAAGACAACACTGCTCGATGTCTTGGCTGGAAGAAAAACTGGAGGATATATTGAAGGCACTATTAGGATAGCAGGCTACCCAAAGAAGCAGGAGACGTTCTCAAGGATTTCAGGCTACTGCGAACAGAGTGACATACACACCCCTAATCTCACTGTGTATGAGTCACTGCAGTTTTCTGCATGGCTTCGCCTTCCTTCAAATGTTAAATCTTGCCAAAGAGATGTATGTGCATTGACCTCTTACCCTCTTTTATCATCGTTAGAAGCAAATATATGACACAAGATCTCTTCAAACATATTTCAGATGTTTATAGACGAAGTCATGGGCCTAGTTGAGTTAACTGAATTGAAGAATGCCATTGTGGGTTTGGCTGGAGCAACTGGCCTGTCGGCTGAGCAGAGAAAAAGACTAACCATAGCTGTGGAGCTGGTAGCTAGTCCTTCCATTATATTTATGGATGAGCCAACCACTGGCTTGGATGCTCGTGCCGCAGCAATTGTCATGAGAACAGTAAGAAACACTGTAGACACTGGACGAACTGTTGTCTGCACAATTCATCAGCCAAGCATTGAGATACTTGAATCTTTTGATGAGGTATGAATAATTCGGTAAATAGGTCAAAAAACTTTCTACTGGTACAAGCAAAAGAATAGTCCGGTACTCCAGTGGTGTCAAGGTGAAAGACTAAAAGAGAATCAATTAAGCAGCACCAAAACTAGAATGTTTTTTCAAAATTAAACAGAAAATTGCCCTTCAGATTTTGTTTTTCTTTTTTTTTCAATAGTAGCACTCACAAAAGCGTTAAATACAGTTATAGCTTAAAGTGGAAAAATTGAGGAACCACTGGTCAATTGGCCTTTTCTGAGTTAGTAAAAAATTACCTTCTAAATTTGAGTTTAATTTGACTAATTGCAGCTTCTACTTATGAAAAGAGGAGGTCAGCTCATATACAATGGTTCACTAGGTCCCCTGTCTAGCAACATGATAAAGTATTTTGAGGTAAGATTGCCTGAGATTGGATGCTTGTTCATAAGATGCAGAGGAAAAATATTTAAATTGCTTTGTCACAGGCTATACCTGGTGTTCCTAGAATAAAAGAGGGACAAAACCCAGCAGCATGGATGTTAGATATCAGTTCGCAAACAACAGAATATGAGATTGGGGTGGACTATGCAGAAATTTATCAGAGCTCCTCCCTTTACAGGTAAGCCCAATACAATCATAAAGCTTCCATCGCTATTCTGTTGACTGGTTTGAACAATAAGGAAAAAGATAAATACAATGAAATTATACTTGGTATCCGCAGGGAGAACATGCTTCTAATTGATGAACTGGGAAAACCAGAACCAAACACAGAGGATCTACAATTTCCTCCCAGGTATTGGCAGAACTTCAAGGTGCAATGCATGGCTTGCCTGTGGAAGCAAAGATGTGCATATTGGAAGAACTCAGAACACAATGTTGTTCGGTTCCTAAACACATTTGCAGTATCAATTATGTTCGGAATTGTATTCTGGAAAATTGGCTCAACCATGTAAGTAGGAGCAGGAACTAACCTAATTTTTTTTCCATGAAAACTTATCATGCCTCAATTAGATCATAACTTGGTTTTCCTGTGCAACAGCAAGGAGCAACAAGATGTATTCAACGTACTAGGAATTGTATACGGATCAGCACTGTTTCTGGGCTTCATGAATTGCATCATCTTACAGCCGGTTGTGGCAATGGAGAGGGTTGTGTTCTACCGGGAAAAGGCGGCAGGGATGTACTATACCATGGCCTACACAATTGCTCAGGTAATGTTACTTTACAATCTGTTCAGAAAAAATCAGCGGTTCTGAACTTAAGAGGGCTTAGCATGGATTCTAAACTCCAACGTTGGATTTCTGTGTGCAGGTGTCAATTGAATTGCCTTACATGTTTGTCCAAGTGCTCATCTTTGCTGCAATTGTATACCCAATGATTGGCTTCCAGCTGACCCCCAACAAGTTCTTTTGGTTTGTGCTCTACATGGTGCTAAGCTTCATGTACTACACACTCTATGGGATGATGACGGTGGCACTAACACCTAACATTGAGATAGCCGCCGGACTGTCCTTCCTCATCTTTATCTTTTGGAATGTCTTCTCTGGCTTCATCATCGGAAGAGAGGTACTACGCTGCCAAGTAATTTGGAACTCCCTAATTTTTGTCATCTTAATTACAGTTCCGATTAGAGAGAAATCCTGTGTCAAGTACTTTCTCTCTTGACCAATTTGGTCAGGTGATTAGTTGTACTCTTTCTTCTTCTATTAATGAATTGACACAACACGCAAGTCTTTTGCGTGTTCTCGAAAAAAAAAAGTACTTTGGAACTCCCTAATCTTTGTCATCTTAATTACAATTCCGATTAGAGAGAACAGAATTGATTTCGACTTGGGCATTTTTATTTGAAAAATCAACCAAAAAAAAGGAGAGGAGAGATTGTGCCTGAGTGACTGACCTGATGAACAACAGAGTCTGAATGTGCAATGTGGATGCAGCTGATCCCGGTGTGGTGGAGATGGGTGTACTGGGCGAACCCAGCGGCGTGGACAGTGTACGGGCTCATGTTCTCGCAGCTGGGCGACCGGACAGAGCTCATCCGCGTGCCAGGGCAGCCGGACCAGACGGTGCGGGAGTTCCTCGAGGACTACCTCGGCCTCCAAGACCGCTACTTCAACCTCGTCACCTGCCTGCACCTCGCCATCATCGCCCTCTTCGCCTTCTTATTCTTCCTGTTCATCAAGCACCTCAAGTTCCAGAGGAGGTAGCAGAAACAAAAAAAAAGTTCCAGAGGAGGTAGCAGCAGCACAAATCAAAATTGATGCGTGCAAGCTGCAAAGCAAACTGCAAATAAACTCACTAATCAGTAATCACTTAACTGTATAAAGGTAAGACTCGAAGAGAAACAACCAAATAACAAGCACAAGACGAGAAGGATTTGTTGCAAGAGAAAGTGCATCAGTAATCACAGTATCTGTGTGAGGATTTGTATATGTAGTACTAGTGCAGAATTGTTGTTATATCAAGGTTGATAAATAAATTAAAAGGGCAAGTGTATATGTGATTAGAATTTATTATTTATAAAAGCGTACTATACTAAATGTAACTGAAGGACCGTGTCAAAACGTCAATGATAATGTTGTAATTGTTAGAGATATATGTATAGTTTGTTATTCCCTATTGTTATGAGGAGTTCTTTGCATATTTACCATCTGTACTTTGTGTATATATACCGGCCCATTGGCCTCATATTGAATACAAGCGCTATTCATAACATGGTATCAGAGCCAAAACTAGGGTTTTGGCTTACCTAGGGTTCCGCGCGCCGTCGTCGACTCTGCACCACCGTCGCCGACTCCCGTGTGCCGCCTCCGCCGTCGCCGGCCTTGGCGCCTCCCCCGCCCGGCCTCGGCGCCTCGCCTCAGCCGGCCCGCCTCCGCTGTCGGCTTCTCTTCCCACCCTCTGGTCTTCCCGCCGTCGGTCTCGCCCACCTCTGGTCTCCCGCGCGCCGCCGCCGACTTGGCCCGAGGCGCCGCCGCTCCGCCGACTTGGCGAGGCCGCTGCCGCTCGGGGCGTCGCCGCCTTGGGGCTCTCGCCCGAGGCCGCCGCCGCTGCTCGCCGACCGCTGAGGCTGCCGCCGTCAAGCCAGCTGCCGTCGGCCCCGCCGACTCCGCCCGCTCGAGCCCCGTCGGCCCCGCCGACTCCGCCCGCTCGAGCCCCCTCGATCGGCCTCTGCTTTGTCTCGGTCGGGTTTTAACCCAGTAACCGACCGAAAGAAAAAAAAGAGAAAAAAAAGGAGAAAACGTCGTTCTAACCGCCGCGCCGTCCAGCGCCGCCTGTTAGACTTCGTTGCCTTGGTCGCCGCGTCGTCCAGCGCCGCCTACCAATGGGCACCGTTTCCATCCCTCGCTGCCCGGTGATCTTTGATGGTGTTAATTACACCGACTTCGTGTCTCACATGCGCATTCACATGCGTGGTCTTTGTCTCTGGGGCGTCCTCTCTGGCGATGTCACTTGCCCGCCTTGCCCTATTCCTCCGACGAGACCTCGCTGTTGCATTGCCCCGACGGCCCGATAAAGTCGCTGCGATGATGACGCTGATGATGAAGCGCCTCGCCTACCAGAGGCTCGATTCCTACAGGATCGTCGACCGTCTACACTCGGTGAGTACGATGGCGGCGCTTCGGCCTGCTGTCTTCATCGCCGATGTCCACCTCGATTTTCTTCGAGGTTGTGGGACTCCTTCGGCTTTCGGATGTGGACTCATCTTCGTCGGCGCTCGAGCCCTCCGGTGATGCCTGTACTGTCCGTGGTCCGCCAGAGCACTCTCTTCAGCAGGTGATGCTCTGTTGGCGCTTTTACGCTCGAGTTCTGCATGTCTGGCGTCGATTGGACTCACCGCGCTGCGGCTATCGTACTGTCCCGTGCTGCTGGATGTACGTCTTGACACGGAGTTTCAGCGGGTTTACGAGTTCCTTACTCGCCGCCCCGAAGTTCGAGCAAAGGCGTGCCCGGCTCCTGCACGCCACCCTCGTGTCACTCTCTGGAGGCTCTTACCGAGATACGCGCGAGAGACTCGGTTGAGTGGTGCTGGTCGATGCCACTCCCCTCGTGCTCGCCGCTCGTCCGCTGCTACTCGCTGCCTCCTCCAGCGGCTACCACAGGTGGTGGTGGCCGTCCTCAGTCTGGAGGTGGCCGTCCTCACTGTTCCTACTGCGACAAGGCCGGCCACATTGAGTCCCAGTGCTATAAGAAGAAGCGGCATCTTTCACGCCGTTCTTCTACTGGCACTAGTGCTTCTACGACGACGTCTGCATCGACTTCTTCAAGGCCGCTCACCGGCGGGAGATAGCCGGACTTCGGCGCTTTGCTTGCCGCCGGGTTCTCCTCGGCGAGTTCGAAGGTTACGCTCACGACTCTTCGGCACCGAAACCACCTCCTACACAGTCAGGTATCTCCCGTGGATTCTTGATTCTGGAGCATCTTTTCACATGACTCCTGATCCTTCCACTCTGTCTTTTATTACACCTCTTTATTCTCCTATCAGTGTTCTTACTGCTGATGGTACATCTCTTTCTGTCTCTGGTCGAGGATCTCTTAGCAACTCATCCTTTCATGTTCCTTCAGTTGCTCATGTTCCTCGCCTTACCATGCAGCTTCTTTCTGGCGGGCGATTCGACCTTGGTTATCAGGTCATTCTCGACTCTGACTCTTGTTGTGTTCAGGATCGTCACACGGAGCTCGGTTGGTTCGGCCTCGGCGCCGTGACTCACGGCGTCTCTGGGAGCTTGACTAGCTTCACCTTCCTTCCGCCGCCACCATCGCGCCGCCTCTCCGCTTCGCCGCTTCGTCTACCGGCTCTTTCAGCGGTGGCATCACCGTCTTGGTCATCTGTGTGGATCTCGTGCCTGTCGTCCTTAGTTCGTCGTGGTCTTCTCGGGTGCATCTCGGAGACATGTCTTTAGATTGTCGTGGTGTAAGTTAGGTAAATGATTCAGCTTCCTTATCCTCATAGTGAGTCTGTGTCTCAGCGCCCTTTTGATCTTGTTCATTCAGATGTTTGGGGTCCGGCTCCCTTCGTTTCGAAAGGGGTCATCGATATTATATCATTTTTATAGATGATTTTTCTCGCCATACTTGGATATATTTCATGTCTTCTCGTAGTGAGGCCTTGTCTATCTATAAACAATTTGCCACTATGATTCACACACAGTTCTCCACTCCTATTCGTGTCTTACGTGCTGATTCTGCTGGCGAGTACCTCTCTCGTTACCTGCGCAGCTTCCTTGCTGAGCAGGGCACTCTCGCTCAGTTCTCTTGTCCTGGTGCTCATGCTCAGAATGGTGTCGCTGAGCGCAAGCATCGTCACCTCCTTGAGACGGCTCGTGCTCTAATGATCGCCGCCTCTATTCCACCTCACTTTTGGGCCGAGGCTGTTTCCACTGCCACCTATCTCGTCAACATCCAGCCCTCTTCTGCTCTTCAGGGAGCGATTCCTGTTGAGTGTCTCTGTGGTCTTCTTCCTGACTACTCTACCCTTCATCTGTTTGGCTGCGTTTGCTACGTTCTCCTCGCCCCTCGAGAACGCACCAAACTGACCGCTCAGTCTGTTGAGTGTGTCTTTCCGGGATACAGTGCCGAGCACAAGGGCTATCGGTGCTGGGATCCTGTTGGTCGTCGGATGCGGGTTTCTCGGGATGTGACTTTTGACGAGTCTCGTCCATTCTACCCACGTCCTGCCTCTCCGTCGGCTTCTTCTGTGGAGTCTCTGTCTTTCTTGACCTTTCCAGATACACCTATATCTGTTTTGCCTCGCCCACTGTCCCACCGAGTCTCCACATATTCCCCGTGGCCTCTCCGCCAAGTTATGCCGCCGTGTCGTCTCCTACGACTCCGCAGCTCCTCCCACTCTGATACCTTCTCCTTATCTTCTACACTCGTCGACCTCGTGTGAGGATCTTCCGGATGAGCCATCTTCTCCGATGTTTCATCTTCTTCGATGCTCCATCTTCCCCGATGGGTCATCTTCTCCTCGCTACGCTCTCCGCGATCGCCGATCGATTCGGCCTCCTGCCTGTTTTGCCTTTGTTTGGCGCAGCTGCTCGTGAGCTTTGCTCTCCTACGGGATCTCATGTACTCACCCCGAGTGGCAGCTTGCCATGGCCGAGAGATTGCTGCCCTCGAGCGTCTTCGGTACTTGGGATCTTGTTCCTTTTCCATCTCATTCTCATCCCATCACATGTAAGTGGGTCTATAAGATTAAGACTCGCTCGATGGCTCTCTTGAGCGCTATAAGGCGCGTCTTGTTGCTCGTGGCTTCCAGCAGAGGCGTGGTGTTGACTCTGACGAGACTTGCTCCTGTGGCCCACATGACCACTGTTCGCACTCTTCTTCGGTGGCGTCTGTTGCGCCATCGGTCTGCTTTCGCCTTGATGTCAAGAATGCCTTTCTTAATGGCGAGTTGCGTGAGGAGGTCTACATGCATCCGCCACAGGTATTCTGCTCTCGAGGGCATGGTCCATCGCCTTCGTCGCTCTCTCTATGGCCTTAAGCAAGCCCATCGTGCTTGGTTTGAGCGCTTCTCCTCTGTGGTCACTGCTGCTGGTTTTTCAGCTAGTGATCATGATCCTGCGCTCTTTGTCCACACTTCGTCTCGTTGTCAAGGCTCGTCTTAGTGAGCAGTTCCTTATGTCGGATCTTGGTCCTCTTCGTTACTTTCTTGGGATTGAGGTTACTTCCACTCCAGATGGTTTCTTTATGTCCCAAGAGAAATATATTCAGGATCTTCTTGATCGCGCCTCTCTCACTGATCAGCGTACTGTTGAGACTCCCATAGAGCTCAATGTTCACCTCCAACTCTCTGATGGCGAGCCTCTTTCTGACCCGACTCGCTATCGTCATCTTGTTGGGAGTCTTGTCTATCTTGCTGTTACTCGCCCGGATATCACTTATCCAGTTCACATTCTGAGTCAGTTTGTTTCAGCTCCCACTCAGGTTCACTACAGCCACCTTCTTTGAGTTCTGCGATACCTTCGTGGGACTATCTCTCGCCGTCTCTTCTTTCCACGTTCCAGCCCGTTACAGCTTCAGGCCTATTCGGATGCTACTTGGGCCAGCGATCCTCCGATCGCGGTCTATCTCTCGCTTCGTGTTTTTCTTGGTGGTTCTCTTATTGCACGGAAGACGAAGAAACAGATCGCAGTGTCCGTTCGGGGCGGAGGTGAGTTGCGAGCTATGGCTCTCTTGACAGAGATTACTTGCTACGGTGGTTACTTGAGGATTTTGGTGTTTCTGTCACTACAGGCCCCTCTCTTGTCGACGATGCAGTGCTATCGGTATTGCTCGTGATCCCGTGAAGCATGAGCTCACCAAGCACATTGGTGTTGATGCTTCTTTCATGAGGACTTGTGTGCATGATCGGTGATTACTCTTGATGTGTGCCTTGAGCTTCAAATAGCGGATTTCTTCACGAAGGCCCGGACTCGAGCACAAAGACGACTTCTACCTCTCCAAACTCGGTGTTGTTGATCCACCATGAGTTTGAGGGGGTGTTAGAGATATATGTATAGTTTGTTATTCCCCATTGTTATGAGGGTTCTTTGCATATTTACCACTTGCACTTTGTGTATATATACTGCCCATTGGCCTCATATTGAATACAAGCGCTATTCATAACAGTAATAAGCCATTGCAAGTTTAATAGAGTGGTGAAATATTTTTACAAAGATCTTATTTTGGTTGGACAGTTTTTGAAAGTGTCGGAAAAATCAAAATACCGTATGTGTTTAAACGGTAATACTGCTTCGATGGTAGAACCGACGTTATCAAGCAATTCGAGTTGCATAAAAACAACTCCAATCGAGATGCATCCTTTACTATGTTCTCAATGTACCGATTACATATTATCTCTATTTCAGATTCTCCTCCATTTGTCTCTGCTGGTCTCTCAAATACTTGCGGTTGGAAAATGGCCCAAGAAAACTCACTGCTAGGAGCACTTCCCGTATACTGCAGAAGGTCCATAGTATCGACCACCTAGCTATCTGCTTAAAAGAAGATTGGAGGAAGAAGTTGCTAGTAGCAATGAGATCCATTCATGCCATCTTGGACCGAACCCCATGTGCTTGAGTACTTGAAGAAGGAACGACCATGAAACCAAATTGAAAGCCTCGGATATATCAAGTCTCAACAGCAAAGTTGGTTTTTTTCATCAACTTGATACTCTTGACTGCCAATTGAACAAGACAAAAATTATCATGGATGCTTCGGGCAGCAACAAAGGCACTTTGGTTTGGTCACAAGGTTTGGTAATTCTTTTTTTTTCCTCGAACCCGCAGGAGAACTGCGCATCATTGAATTAAGAAGAAGAAAAAGGTTGATACAAACGAGTCTAGACGACTCGACAATCCCTCTAGGGGAAAAACAAAAAACAAAGAGGCATCAAAGCCATAATCTACGGAGCCCCTTTGCTCCCGCCATACACCACATACTAGCCTCCTCACTAATGTTCCGCAAGAGAACATTAAGGTTAGGGGAAGCACCCTCAAAAACACAACTATTCCTATGCTTCCAAATCCACCAAGCCATCAACACGACCAAGGAGTTGAAACCCTTAAGAAGAATGTTGGGGACCCCTTGTGAAGCTTGACGCCACCAATCTGTAAAAATGCAGTTATCCAACTCTGGAGCTAAGTGCTGCAACCCAAACCGAGATAACATTGAAGACCACACACTCCTTGTAAACACACAAGAAGTGAGCAAATGTTGCACAATCTCTTCCTCTTGATCACACAGTGGGCAATGCTCCGGGTGGTCAAGTCCGCGACGGGCCAAACGATCCGCTGTCCAACAACGGTTTAAGGAAGCCAACCAAACAAAGAATTTGCAACGAGGAGGGGCCCAGGTTTTCCAAATTGCCTTCCACGGCTCAAATTCCACAGATCCCTCTAGAAAACGACGGTAGGCTGATCTTGTTGAGAAATCCCCAGAGGAAGACGGCGTCCAAACATGCTGATCCTCCGTGCCTGGAGTGAGCTCCAACCCGGATAAGAGGTCCCAAATGTGGAGATACTCTAGAAGTGCTTCACTAGGTAGGCTACCTCTAATATCTCGAATCCAAGTGCCATCACTTAGTGCGTCCTGAACTGTTCTGCGATTGGCAATTCTTTTTGGCACATATAAACAAAGAGCAGGTGCAAGGGCAAGCAAAGAATTTCCATGCAGCCATTTGTCCTTCCAAAAAAAATGTTCTACTGCCATCCCCCACAATAGACGAGACTGAGACGGAGAACAAGGCCAGTGAATGAGGGTGCACTTGAATATCAAGACCAGCCCAAGGCCGGTCGGGTTGAGTCTTTCTAAGCCACAACCACATCATTCGAAGAGACCATCCAAGCACTTCTAGGTCAAGAATTCCCAAGCCTCCTAGCTGAATTGGCCTCTTGACCCGATCCCAAGCAACAAGGCAATGGCCTCCAATTACATCTTTGCGACCTTTCCAAAGGAAAGCTCTCCTTATCTTGTCAACAGCTTTAAGAACCCACTTAGGAAAGTCTAGTGCTATGAGCTGATAGATGGGCATAGCCGTAAGCACCGCACGAATGAGGGTGACCCTCCCAGCCAGGTGCATCATGGTTGCCTTCCAACCTGGTAGCTTAGCAGCAATCTTGTCAATTATTGCAAAGAAATCAGCCCTAGAAAGTGCCTTGATCGACAAAGGAAGCCCCAAATACTTGCAAGGGAACTCTTGCACCTTGCAAGGGAAGGAGGTTTGCACAACTTCAATAGCCTGGTCGTGGCATTGTATCGGGCTCACCGAGCATTTAGAGATGTTGGTGACCAAACCAGAAGCCTCACCAAAGACCCTTAGAATCTCCTTGATTAAAGCCAATTCATCCAAGCAAGGTCTTAAAAAGAGAATTACATCGTCGGCATAAAGAGAAACTCGCTGACTAGACCCTCGAGAAAGTAGGGGCTGCAATAATCCACTGTCACTTGCTTTATTGATCAGAGCATTAAGCACATCCATAACTATAATGAAAAGCATTGGGGAAAGAGGGTCTCCTTGCCTCAGCCCCCGTTGATGGTGAATCAGATCTCCTGGCACCCCATTTACCAAAACTCGAGTTGTGGAAGATCTCAACAAACTAGATAAAATGTTACACCAGACTGGCCCAAATCCTAAATATCTCAATACTTGCAGCAAGAAAGGCCAAGACACCGAATCAAAGGCCTTCGATATGTCCAATTTGAGAAGAATTCTTGGTTCTTTTTCTGCAAAGCAGCCTTGGCTGTTTGTTGCACCCAAATGAAATTGTCGTGTATGCATCTTCCTTTAACGAAAGCACTTTGGTTGGGGGACACCAAATCCTTGAGCTTGGGAGCCAATCTGTTTGCTAATAATTTGGTGACAAGCTTCGCAAAACTGTGCACTAGGCTTATAGGACGGTAATCTTTGATTTCCGCAGCCTCAGGTGACTTGGGCAATAATGTGATATAGGCTGAATTGAGGAGGGACACACTACTGACGTCTCCTTGTAAAATTCGGCTTAAGGCAGCCAACAGGTCCTCCTTAATAATATTCCAACAGGATTTATAGAAACGCCCAGTATAGCCATCGGGACCCGGAGCCTTATCTGATGGGAGAGATTTAATTGTTGCCAAAACTTCCCCCTCTGAAAAACTTTGCTCAAGAGATGACAGATCAGTCGGCTCTTTATAAAAGGATTCCAGGTTGAGCGTGCATTCTCTATGGGCTGCAGTGCCAAGAAGGCTAGAGTAGAAATCCCAAACTGCTTCCTGCTTCTCTTGCTGACTGGTGACAATGCTGCCTTCCACTTTGATCTTGGCCATGAAATTCTTCCTCTTTCTGTACCGAGCCTGCTGATGGAAAAAAGCTGTGTTTGCATCTCCTTCTTTTAACCAGCTTAATCTAGAGCGTAAACGAGCAATTGTGCGCTCAAGCGAAGCAAGCCCGAGCACATGCCACTTCAACTGCCGACGGAGCCACATCTCGTCACTAGACAATAAGCGGATATCTTGTGCAATCTCCAGACGATGCATGACTTTGATGGCTTATTGGTTATTCTTTAAGCAGCCTATTTGCCAAGACCTTGGAGAAAAGCTTGCCAAAACTGTGGACAAGGCTAATTGATCTATAAAAATGAAATGACCCAAACAACTCTTGATATAAATTATGAAAAAGAAGTGGTAATTGATCTATGTATTATGGGATGGCAAAGAAAGACCCAAAAATAAAAGACAGAAACTACACATACCTCTTGGAGAACAAAAACATGGCTGAGAACACAAATAGGCTTCATGTCATTTAGAATGAACATAGACTAATCAGCCTTTGCATAGCAACTTCCACCTAATTTTCATAAATCCACAATTAAAGTCATAGAACCCCAATAGTATTTAAACAAAGATGCAGTAGGGAATTGACTAACATCTTAACCAAGAACTATTATCGATAGCTCGTGCCCTAGTGCTAACAAGCCTAGAACAACTTTGGCTCTTGTGTTATTCAATCAAAGTGCTGCTTGATCCGCGAAAGTTGGAGAGTTTTAAATTGAGAGTGTCAAGTATGTAACCTATATATAGCCGAAACCATAACTATGAGCTCGAAATTCTCTACTTGCATCTCTAATGAGCCAAATCCACCTTCCGAATCTAGAATATTTATCAAACTATTGGGCCATGTGGTTAAGTCAAGAATATTTATGATGATGAATAAATGACAATGTTGCTTATTAATGTTATTTGAGGCGTGTGGCATATGTGAGTCATGTACTCATGTTAGACAAGTTAGAAAGAACTTATGTTGGAATAATATGTTGCTTTAGTCTTTGCATATCTGAGGTAACTTCGAGGTGGTCGTCATCTACGGTGAGGACCGAGAGATGGCTTGGTGCAAAGTCATGGTCCAGAGGGTCAAGGATGTTGGAGGAGATAGTCGTGCTCGAGTTGGGGTGCGTGAAGATCAAAAACGAATGATGTGTATTAGAGTTACAGATGTACGGTCTAGAGGCTACAACACGTAACAATTTTAGAGTGTCCAAAATTGGGTAATATGATAAAGTTGCAAAACATGTGTTACGTAAGGGTTTTGGGTCCCTTATTTGTTAGAATTAGATAAAGACTTAGTCTTAGGAATAAGATCATGGTTTGGACCCTAGACTATAAATAGAGATGGGGTTAGATACTAACCCTAAAGCTGGATGGATGCAAATTTCATCCTAAGGTTTAAGGGGTGCCAGAATGGCACTTTGTAGCCACAAACATACTGATCTAAAAATAAAAATTAAATATATCCAGAAGAAAAAGCCAGCAGCAACGCATCTTGTTTCTTGCTGTGTTCCGAGGCCATCGTTGACCTCATTTTCCTTCCTCGGTCCACACATGTTTTCCTTGGTTGCTGCACCTGCCTGAGCGGAGACAACCACGCGGGTACTTCTCGTGAGCCGTGTGAGCTTTTGTCGTGTCGTCAGAAATAAGGCTAGACTTGTTGCTCAGGGGTTTACTTAGGTGGAGGGTCTGATTTTAGTGAAACTTTTGCTCTATTTGTCATATTAGAAACTATTCAAATTATCTCAGCATTCGCTGCATCTAAAAGTTTTAAATTGTATAAAATGGATGTTAAGAGTACTTTCTTAATGGCTTTATTGAGGAGGAAGTTTATGTTAAGTAACCACCTGGTTTTAAAAATCCAAAATTTTTTAATTATATCTACAAATTATCTAAAGCCTTATATGGATTGAAACAAACTCCTAGAGCATATAGAACGAATGGCTCAAATCATACTTGTTAAAAAAATAATTTTCAAATGGGCAAGGTAGATAAAACTCTTTTCACTCTTAGGCATGGCAATGATCTATTACTTGTTCAGATCTATGTGGATGATAGGTTACGGCGGTCTCGGCGGGGTTGACAACGGTGACAGCGACGGCGGAGTCGGCGACGACGATCTTGGCGGGGTCGGCGACCGCAGTCTCGGGCAGGATCGGCGACGAGGCGACGACGATCTCCTTCCGCGCGTCGGCAGGGGCGGACCGGTGATCTCGGGCGTAGATCTGGATCTGGCAGTGGCAGCCGACCTCACCGACGACCCAACGGCGGCCGGAGTGAGCGGCGATCTTGAGCGGTCTCCGAGCACCCCCCAGACGTCATGCGACGGAAGATGATGAGAAGCAGCAAAGTCCGACAGTGGCTGGAAAAACGAACC
Organism: Dendrocalamus sinicus; assembly: GCA_036346575.1. NCBI lineage: Eukaryota > Viridiplantae > Streptophyta > Magnoliopsida > Poales > Poaceae > Dendrocalamus > Dendrocalamus sinicus. The sequence continues at coordinate 36,588,140 of CM070662.1, forward strand.
AGCGGCGCTTAACAGCCGGATCCGTGAGAGACGGGCACGGACCCTAGGTATCACGAAACCCTAGGTTTGGCTCTAATACCATGTTATGAATAGCGTCTGTATTCATTATGAGGCCAATAGGCCAGTATATATACATGTACAAGTGTGGCATATATACAGAAAACCTCTCATACAATAGGGTAAATACACAGCAATGTAATACATATCTAACAATATCGAAGGCACAGTTACCATAGCTAGCTATCGAAAGAAGCAGGAGACATTCACACGGGTCTCAGGCTATTGTGATCAGACTGATATTCACTCCCCTAATCTCACTATTCATGAATCACTGCAGTATGCAGCATGGCTTCGCCTTCCTTCAAGTATTAAAAGTGGATTGAATACAACCACACAGCTGTGGATTGAATATTTTGTTGATAGGTTTAGAATCACAGAGAAAGATGAGAATGATGGAGTTGCTCTGCATTTTTGCAGGCAGAACATGCTTCTGGTGGATGAACTGAGCAAACCAGAACCAAACACAGAGGACATACACTTCCCTCCTGGATATTGGCCAAACTTCACAGAACAATGCCTGGCGTGTTTATGGAAGCAACATTGTTCATACTGGAAAAATCCAGAACACAATTCAGTTCGCTTCATAAATACATTTTGCGTATGAATTATGTTTGGCATTGTATTCTGGAAAATTGGCTCGACAATGTAAGAAGTCTTGCTTACAGAACTTAGACGAAAAGTGAAATCCCATTGTGTTTCAGTGAGGTTTTAACTTATCTTTTTGTGGTACAACAGCGATGAGGAGCAAGATGTATTCAACATACTAGGAGTTGCATATGGGTCAGCACTGTTTCTGGGTTACATGAATGCCACCATGTTGCAGCCAATAGTGGCAATGGAGTTAACCTATACCAGGAAAGAGCATCTGACATGTATTCCACCACGGCTTATGCCATTGCTCAGGTAAACCAATTTAATTTGAATGCAGAGGACTTGGTTGGTGGGGATCTATTCTAACCTCCATGTTTGGAACTTGTGCATGCAGATAGCAATCGAGGTCCCTTACATGCTAGTCCAAGTATTCATCTACTCGGCAATTGTATACCCTATGATTGGGTTCCAACTAAACATTGCCAAGTTCTTTTGGTTCGCGCTCTTCATGTTGCTATGCTTCTTGTACTACACGGTCTTTGCGATGGTAACGGTCGCGTTAACACCCAACATAGAGATAGCTGCCGCCCTATCCTTCCTCATCTTCATCCTATGGAACGCATTCTCCGGCTTCATTATCACAAAAGAGGCACTGCATACTTTGACATGCATATGTAATGTAATTCTCACCAATCCTACTGACGTCCTAGGGCTCAATTTGGAGATCAAATTAAATTGAGCTGCTTCCACAGTCAGATGGAAGCATCTTACTATCATCAACCACTTAGGTTATACTCCCAAACAGCACTAACAGGGCCAATAGATGTACACTATGCATGCCATTGCAGTTCCATACAGATGAAATAGTCACCAAACTCATCGGTCATAAAATAGGGCGATTTGCTACAACATTTCGCTCCAGGAATCAAGTCAAGCCCTAACAAGAAATGATGCACCCAGATTCTAAGCATGTAGTGTAACCTCTCACAAACTAGTGTATAATGGTGCTGTTGTTACGAAATACGAACCTGACGATGCGGATGCAGATGATCCCGGTGTGGTGGAGGTGGATGTACTGGGCAGACCCGGCGGCGTGGACGGTGTACGGGCTGATGTTCTCGCAGCTGGGCGACCGGGCGGAGGTGATCCGCGTGCCGGGGCGGGCGGAGCGGACGGTGCGGCAGTACCTGGAGGGGTACCTGGGTCTCCGGGACGGGCACCTCCCGCTGGTGACGGCGCTCCACCTCGCCGCCGCGGCGCTCTTCTGCCTCTGCATCAAGCACCCCAACTTGCAGAGGAAGTAGCACAAGGAGCTATAGGCGATGGAATATGGAATTTGCAAATGTGAAATGCCGTTTGATCTCCACGGCTTGGAGAAATAAACAAATAAATGACGTCGTCCACCGTCCTATTAGGAATTTGGAATTTTAGATGGGCTGGGCTGTGACATGGGAGAACAACGTGGGCCTGGCCAAGGCCCGAAGGCAACTCACGAGTAAGAGGTGTAATCGGGTTAGATATAGACAGATATCAATTATTTTGTATCATATTTCATATTTATTTTGAGTCAGAATTAGATACAAATAGTGTTGGATACTTATTTCTCTATTTCATATTCGTTTCATAAGTTTTCGAACGGTTGGTCAAACGAAAATTATCTACTTCTTTTGCACCCCTACATAAGACTTTGAACAGTAGAGGTGTAATCAGAGCGAATACGAAGAGACTTTTCACCGAAATATCGAAGGAAGAGCGCTCAGTATTTTTCATCTATTTAGATATGACAATACAACTATTTATTAACTTCTTTCTAAGTGATGTCATAAATATTTATTCATATTACTTGGCATACGGATATATGCTGACAAATATCTCTTATCTCGTATAATATTCTGTATTTGTTTCTTCGGAGTCGAACCTAGACACGGATAGCGTCAGATACATATTTACCTCTTTCGTATTCAATTCATAAACCTTCGGTTGATCGGTGGAATAAAAATTATCTTGTCTATTTGTATCCTACTCGTGATCACGACGCGGATTGCTCCGCCGCAATGGGCCGCATGTTCGTTGTCATCAAAAGTCGTGTCTATAGCTTCGGCGACGAGACCTTTTGATCGGTTGCAAGTCGTGTCTATAGCTAACAATCGCCGTCAATAATTACTATTACTATCTCCACCGATCTGTTCATCCTGATTCCTTTCGAGATTTTTCGATCCTAGACTCGGACAGCTCGACCATGCATGCACGGTCTCTAGGGCTCCAGCTCGCTCCTCGATGGTGTGCCCTGATTTTTGCCTCTTGCCAGTCAAATTCTCTCGGTACATATCAGTATCAGTAAGGAACTAAAATTAATTAACGGAAACATAACTGCACAGTCTTTGGTTTGCAGTAATTAATTATATGCTATGCAAAATCAGCGGCAACTAGCAGAGTATATTTAGACCGAATTTTTTCTATTTTAGCTTTTTTTTTTGAAAAATATTCACATTTAGATCTCTGGTAGTTTTAATTCCGTTTTTGGACCCAGGGGGTCGGAGCTGTGACTCACGGCGCCGAGGTAACACATCTCGGCGCCGTGGTCCATGGCGCCGAGGTGCCGAGCCCGCACTAGCGTGGTGGCCTGCGTGGCGCCGACGTGGCAGCACCTCGGCGCCGTGGTCAGTGGCGCTAGGGGTGAAAACGGATCGGATTCGGTCGGATATTGCTTAAACCGTATCCTAACCCATATTTTTTCTCCGGATTCGGAGTCGGATACGGTAAGACCGGATACGAATACGAATTCGGAATATTCGGAGTTTCGAATACGGTACCATCGGGTCGGATATGTAACGGATTCGGCTCGGAAACGGATAATATAGGCGGATAGTACGGATGATTACAATTCAAGCAGTGAGAACAATAGGAACACAAATTATACATAAGTGGTAAATTCATACAAGCCACAATAGGAACACAAAGGTTCATACGAGATTACGAGTACGGAGTACCATACATAACATAAGTTTATCTTGTCATAATAGAAACACAAAATAACAATAATGTAGGCTTATAGCCTCAAACAGTTAACAATTGAACGCTCAAAGTGCCTTCATGCTCTATGGCTCGTCATCACTAGCTATTTCTTCTTCCTACAATTCACCAATTAATATGTCAAACTAAGTTAGAAGCAAATTTGTAACGAAAAAAGATAAAAAAAACATTTACAAAAAGAAGAGTGCAATACCTGAATCAACATATTAGTAGCAAGTGTCTCAATAACCTCCAAATCAGCAGTGATAGATGCAACTTTATTCTTAGAATCTGAAAAATGTAATAAAAGGTATATTAGAAAAAAAAACACAACTTTTTCTAACTAAAAGATAACAAACTATTAAAATATCACCTTTTCTAGATGCAGCTATCCAATCTTTGGTACAGATCAATGCTTCTACCATCTCAGGCTCAAGGCGACTGCGAAATGGATCAATGACCCGACCACTAGCACTAAAAGCAGATTCTGAAGCAACTGTTGACACTTGAATGGCCAACACATCACGAGCAACTTTCGAAAGAATAGGATATTCATATTCCTGGTTCTTCCACCATGATAAAATATCAAATTTATGATTGCTAGATCTTGAAAGCTTTAGTGGTTGTTCTGCTATGTATTTTTCCAACTCATTTGGCTTATCTTGAGCAGTACCATCTTGAGTGTCATATAAGAAGTTATGAAGTTCCTCATTTTCATTGTCCATAAAGAGATCTTCTGGTCCTTCACTAAGAGCAGGTGTAGTACTCTTTGGGACAGTAGATGCAGCAGAAACATATGCTTCATACATTTGCTTCATAACATTCATGAATTTCTCAAGTTCAACTTTATACAATAGCTCACCATAAAACTTTTTCATGTAATATTCCACTATTCTTTTCTTGAACCTAGGATCGAGAAAATATTCATGCTCAACAATATTGAAAGGGTACTCATGCATGATTATTGCCAAATAAAATTTCCTCAAGCTAGCTTCTTGATCATACCTGCATTTGGTTCAATGGCGTGATATTGTCTTCACGATTTTTTCTACTTTGAGCTGCACTGCACCGACAGAGGTTATGTTTTTTCTTCAAATGATTCCAAAAGCATGTTGTGCCATTGTTGGTCTCACATCTTGCACTGTACTTGCAATGGTTGCATTGCGCCCAATGTTGCACAACCTTCTTCCCATTCTCATCAACTGTCTTTGTACTCCTAGTGTACTCATCCCAAACAGCTGATGTACTCTTCTTTTGCCTCTTTGCACTAGGCTCAACATCCTCATGCTGTACTACATTCTCTTGTGTGCCACTTCCAATGGACGGTACCTCTTCACATTCAGTTGGCACTTCACGACATGCAACTACACCCACACTATCGCTTACACTTGCACTTACAGATGCCATCATAGTTCAGCCACCACAATTCACACCAGTAGCAAAAGATTATTAGTATGGAGCGATTTGTTATTGATTACTAAAACAGCCATAGTACTCGAGTGGAGTAAGTGATAGCACATGAGAAATACATAACCAATCACTCAATCGATGTGTATGACAAGATGAGATACCCCAAAAGGAAACTATTTGTAAATAGAAACTAAACAGATTGATTCTCGAGAAATACATGTTGCACATGAGAAATACATAACCAATCTGATCAAAAGTAGTCCCACATGGCCACATCAAAATTTTCACATGATTCAAGCGCACAGTTACACCGCTATGTATAGGAAGTCATTGACAAATAATGGAACAATGCTCAATCCTATCAGTCCCAGCTAAAACAAGATTAATCAATAAGCGCACCATTCAATATCACTACTTGACAGAATAGCATCTATCTTTGATCATCAGCGCAAGCAAGGTAACCGCAATCTTCTTGATTGGAGCAACTCAAATTTCTACACAACTAAACAATAGAAACAAACGTCCCGCTGCCATTTGCCCATTTAACATACCAATCGGAAAAGCAATATCTTGCATGAAGAAAGTCATCTCTATAAGCCCCTCTTTGGTTACTTACTCGGTTGAGCATATCAAAAGATAGCATACATAAATTTTTAAGCATACATAAATTTTAAACCATACAAATTGTAAGAGTGAAGCAAACAAAATAGCACAACAACAAAATTGACATACCACTAAATCCTGTAAGGACTTACAAAGTGTTATTGAACAAACAAAACAAATAAAAATACAGATGCAGTGCTACTAGACCTGTAAAGAAGCTAGCTCAGAAGAACACACGAAACTTCAAAGGCTGAGAGGAGATGAGCACCACTGCATATTTATGCAAAAGCTCTGAAGCAATGGTGAGGCAGCCATCGACTCACCGAGCTCTCAGAATGGAAGCATTTCACATATCAAATTTATACGGAGACAATAAGGAGAATGGATGGCAAAGCTACGTAACTCCAAGCTCGGTTTAACCAATGGAGATGTGAAAACAATACCAGAAATGCAGTCATGATACAATCAAGATTCAAGCACATCGAAATCCAACTGATCCTGCTTGACACAATTAGCCTAACAAAAAGTTCCTTGACCTCACCATGCTACTCTCCATGCCAGATCTATTACACCCAATCCCCTCCGCCGCCGCCGCTACACTCTTGCCCCTTCGGCCCTTCCCCAGTTTTGGCCAAAGCTGGTTCCAAAGACCCCGCCGAAGGTACTCGCCCCCAGATCCGTTCGCCGAGCGCCCGAGCGGTCGCATTCCTCCGCATGCATTCCGGCGCCACGCCACGACAGGGAGAGGGATAAGGGAGAGGGGAAGGGAACAAGGAGACTTACCGGCTGCGACGGCGAGGGGGACTGCAGCGCCGGCGGCGGAGATCGAGAGGCGGGGAGGGATTTGGGGGCGCGATGACGCGGGACGGCGGCTGGGGAGGGGTCGGGACTCGGGAGGAGATGAGTAGATGACGAGCCGACTGCCGATACCCGAGAGGCCGAGAGCGAGCGAGAGGAGAATCGCAGGTTGGCCGAGTAAGGAAGTTCGGATACCTATTCGGTTGCTATTCGGATAATATCCGAGAATCCGAATACCGAATGGATTCGGGATATCGCGAAACCGAATCCGCCACGAATCCGTTTACAAATATCCGTATCAAATCCGAATCCGACCGGATACTAAACCATTTTACCGAATTTGCTACCAGCCGGATTCGGTACCGGATCGGTCGGGAAAAACCCGACCCGTTTTCACCCCTAAGTGGCGCCGACCTCGGAGCCGTCCATCGTGGCGCCGACCTCGGCGCCGTAGATCTTGGCGCTGAGATCTGGCTACCACGCGGCCTTTTTCCCCTCTGTTGGCGCCGAGCTCTGGCTAACATTTCGACTCGCGCCTGCCTCCCCGCCGCCGCCCCCCGGTGTCGCCGCCTCGGTGCCGCCGCCTCCCGGCCTCCCGTCCGCCCCGGTGCCGCCACCTCCCGTCCCGGCCTCGCGCTCCCGCTGCCCCCGGTGCCGCGCTGCCGTCGCCTCCCGGCCGCGTCTCGCCCGGTGCCGCCGCCTCCGTCCCTGCCTCCGCCTCCCGCCGCCGCCCCCGGTGCGTGCGCGCTGCCGTCCGCCTCCCGGCGCGTCTCCGCCCCGGTGCCGCCGCCTCCGTCCCCGACCTCCGCCTCCCGCCCGCCCCGCGGTGTCGCCGCTGCCGTCGCCTCCGCGCCGCCTGCCCGCATCTCCGCCCGCCGCGCCGCCGCCACGCCGCCGGCCTCCCCATCCATGCCGCGGCCGCTCTCCCCGCCCGCCTCCTCTCTCCGCCCGCCCGCATCTCCGCTTCCACAGTAAAACGACTCCCATTATTTTAACAAATCCTTCTCCTTTGGGTTGAATTTGGCAAGATGTGTGAATCAAAAGATAGCGAGGAATGTAGAAATCCATGGTTTAATGTAATGTGAATTAAATGTTTATGCATCATGGTAATCACAATGGTCGAGGACCGAGGTTGTTAGGAGTTTGGGAGTTGTGCCCGTTGTTTTGTTGCAAGTCCGGAATAGTTGAGGGAACTGTCCTAACAAATCTCATTTGAATAGAGTAGTTGATGTATGCATTATATGTTTTCGGTGACCTTTGGATGCTGTAGTTTTACAAGATTATGGCAATATATGGTAGGTTGTGTCTAATATGTGCTATCTTGTTTGCTATCTTGATTAGCATAGGAAGCTAATGTTTTGCGGGATTTGGCTTCACAACTTCGATTTATTAGTTACTATCTAGTATCCAATTTCGATTGGTTATGAAGAATGAGTTCCAATGTTTGGACCTTGTTGTGCGGAAGGTGTCCATTGATCCCACCCCTCATGGTTATTCACCAGAACTAGGTGATCAGGCACCCTTTGACCCTCCGTTACCGGACCTTGCGGTGGATGTGGAAGAAGTGCCCGAGGTGCTCGATGCTCTATCCGCCCGAACGAGGGTCGATTTCTCAACGATTCGAGTCGAATGTCGGACTGATGATGTCGTGGCGGCCCCTCAGGATCATCCTAGTAAGTGTCTAGCAACTCTTTAGCCTTTTCCCGTCATTCCATTCTTTTGTCTCAATCCCATCGTTTTCGTGCTTATGATGTAGGAGACATTCCTGATAATGTGGGTGCTCCTCCCCTTGCTCCATCTGACAACGTTGAAGAAGTCTGTAGGGACTCCAACAGTGTGGATGTTCAAATTGTGGATGATCTGGAGCCTTACGAGATCACTAGGGCCGTTGATTCTGATGATGACCGCCCTTTTGGAGAGTTGACCGAAAGTGATATTGAGCTGATCAGGCGTTATTGCCCTGGCCGGGATCCATCAGTTCATGAATTCAGCGATCTTAGGCATTCCAATGAGGCTTATGCAGAAGGAATGGATGACGAGTTGCTAGATGCTCCTGAGGCCGGGTCAAGCATGACAATTGAGAAGGGCATGGTGTTTGAGGACTTGTCAGCATTGAAAAGGTGGCTGCAGGAGTATTCAATGATTCGTAAAAGGTCATTCAAGGTGAGGCATTCTTATGTGGAGCGGAGGTACACAGTTGTGTGCGAGAAGGAAACATGTGAATGGAGGGTTTGTGCTAGGAAACAGAAGGACACGGGAAAGTTCAAGATCACAAGAATCGTTGGCCCACACACTTGTGCCGAAGCAGAGCTCAAACAGAAGCATCGGCAGTTGACCTCTACCATTATTGCCAAGTCATTGTGGCACATAGTAAAGGGAGAACCCAATATGAAGGTGAAGACACTTGCTGGGATTGTTAAGGAGAAATTTGGATACGAGATAAGGTATGGAAAAGCACGGAGGGCAAAGCAACGCATCTGGAAGATGATATATGGGGATTGGGAAGATGGGTACTTGCAGTTGCCAGCACTCTTCAATGCAATCAAAGCGGTTAATCCAGGCATGCATTATGAGTATGTCCCGAAACCAAACGAATGGACTCAAGATGGGATGCAGATATTCTTCCGTGCTTTCTGGTGCTTTGCCCAGTCCATCGAGGCCTTTCGGCATTGTCGTCCCGTCTTCTCCATTGACGGTACGTTTCTTCTTGGCAAGTACCACGGCACACTTCTGATAGCCATTTCATGTGACGCAGAAAACGCGTTGGTTCCTTTGGCGTTTGCTTTGGAGGCAGTGATACTTATGTGTAGGCTTGTGGTTCGGCTTAAAAGTCGTTGTATATATGTTGTAATGAGCTAGGAGGCACTTGGTAAGTGGTTGGACTGAGAGGTGTTTGTAATGAGCTACTTGTTGTATATATGTGTATATGTTAAATTCATGTGATATTTGTGTTCGAATCCGTAGTCTGTACTTTGTGGTTCTATAATTCCTGCAATGAATTTGTTTCCTGCAAACGACTGAAAAGGCTACGAACTATGAATTTATTACGAGACTACATGCTCTGAAAAGCCTACATACGAACATTTATTGCTACACTGGAATCCTAAAAAAGCCTACAAGCTGTTTCCTGCAAACGACTGAAAAGGCTACGAACTATGAATTTATTACGAGACTACATGCTCTGAAAAGCCTACATACGAACATTTATTGCTACACTGGAATCCTGAAAAAGCCTACAAGCTGTTTCCTGCAAACGACTGAAAAGGCTACGAACTATGAATTTATTACGAGACTATAGGCTCTGAAAAGCCTACATACGAACATTTATTGCTACACTGGAATCCTGAAAAAGCCTACGATCTGTTTCCTGCAAACGACTGAAAAGGCTACGAACTATGAATTTATTACGAGACTACAGGCTCTGAAAAGCCTACATAGGAACATTTATTGCTGAACTGGAATCCTGAAAAAGCGAAAAGATTCGTACGACCTCCTCTCCATGGACTATGCCCACTGCACCGGCTAACATGCCTACATAAAGGCCTCCTATGTCTTCCATACCACATCTCCTCCTCAAGCCATCACAATACTACTACAAAACAATGTCTTCCTGGAGGTCCGACCCATTTGGAGTGCCGGAGTGGCATGAGCGCCCGAAGTGCCATTGCGGCTTTAGGACGATGTTGGGAGTCCGGACGGATCGAGTACAACGAGCCAAATACGCCGTAGGTTCTTCAAGTGTCGGACACTGATGACGACTTCGTGGTAACGCACGACAACTAAATCCTTTGTTTCTCGTTATCGTTTTCAACTTGATCCATGACATCTACCACGCCACACATAGGCTTGCGGTTCATCGAATGGGTGGATCGGGTGTCGCCGCATGGCCACATAACCGGCGGTGGAGGTGAAAAACAAAGGACAATACTTTGTCAAGATGACTCGGCTCGCGAGGTGGAACAGCGATGCGGCATGAGCAAGAGCGCCGCGTGAGGGTGGACCAAATCCGTCAAGGGCAAGGAGGATGAGCTACAAAGGAGGCGGGAGCGATTATGTTCGCGTGAAGCAACCATCAAGCGTCAGGAGGAAGAGCTTCAAGCTCGTGAGGCAGCTCTCAAGACCAAGAGTGACAGGAAGAATGATGCAGCGGAGCCATCCTCAGGGCCCAATAAAAAGGGGAAACAACCACGCTACACCCAAAGAGAATAGACCCACGCTATCTACGGTCCATGTAATCCTATTATTATGCACTGTATTGTGTTTGCCTAGCTGTATCGACTGCACTTGAGACTATCGGTATGACGGTATTGCGTATCGGTGCTTCACAAAACTACAATTTAATAGAGTGCATAATGTTGCCCACCCATGCTTGCTCCAAAGAATGTCTGCATAATGGATTAGTTTGCATATAGAAAAGAACAGGGAAATCATGCCTACTCAGTTCAAAATTGTAAATCGTTACATGGAAAATTCACATTTTCAAGCACATAAATGTTTGCAAAAGAACAACATGACATTAAACTATATCCTCAACTTCGCAGATTATACCATGCGATTTGAGGTAGCAACATAATTACTTATGGGCAATATAATGGAAAAGTCTAAGGCACATAGGTTCTTACCTTGCCCCATTTTAGCTCTTTTGAATTCCATGAATAAGCAACACCATTATCCCTTGTCTAACAATTAGTGTTTGACCATCGGAAAAAAGTTACAAACATTATTACGTTACTAGCACCCGAAATTTTCATATTGAACACGACATCATCAAAAAATGTAGCAGTAAACAAAAATTGTGTTTCACACACTTCATCAATTTTCTGAATGTTTCCAAAAGCTACGGATTATTTTGAAGGCGCCGAGTTGGAGCGCCACCGGTGACGGCGGCATTTCTGAATTTTTCACAGCTCGGCGCCACGATCCACGGCGCCTAGCTCGGCGCCAAGATCTACGGCGCCGAGCTCGGCGCCACGATGGACGGCTCCGAGGTCGGCGCCACTGATCACGGCGCCGAGGTGCTGCCACGTCGGCGCCACGCAGGCCACCACGCCGGTGCGGGCTCAAGACCTCGGCGCGTGGACCACGGCGCCGAGATGTGTTACCTCGGCGCCGTGGTCACGCTCCGACCCCGGGTCCAAAAACGGAATTAAAACTACCAGGGGTCTAAATGTGAATATTTTTCAAAAAAAGGGCTAAAATAGAAAAAATTCGGTATATTTAGACCTCACTTATTTTGGCTTGAACTTCTGGCTTCTTTTTTACTTTTTCTAATTTTCGTCTTTTTTGAGCTTTTTTTTGCCGTTCTTTTTTTTCTATATTCATTTACATTGTTTGTGATAGGCTAACATGATTTTTCTATTTTTAAATTTTTTAAATTTAGTGACGTTAAATAAGACACCATCAGTTACAGTGTAATTTTAGTCAGTTATAGTATAATTTTAGTAATAAGCCAACTTATTTCAGCCTATCTGAGCAGCACCTTCTTACCATTTTGATTGTCCAGCTGATTACAAGCTAGCAGGCAGGCTTACGGTAGAGATCGGGCTACTAAGAGCATCTCCAATAGTGACTTATGAGCTAGCTCTAAGCATATTATTTCATATTTTAATAGAAGAGAGAGAAAAGCTATCTCTTATCAAGAGCTAGTCTCATACACACATTCCAAGATTATGTGAGAGTGTCATATGAGGCTATTTATGTTATGAGCTATGTGCTAAAAGTTAATACTATTGAAGAAGTTGTCTTAGAGTTAGTAATTAGCTCATATTGTTGGAGATGCTCTAAGAGCAAGTTTAATAGTATAGATAGCTGCTACCTCCAATACATTTCCATGTCATCAAAAGGTAAGATGCAGCCAACTCATACAATAAGCTGGCTATAAGTTGTCTCTACAAGAGCTCTCAATCATTTAATACATACATGGGTATTGGTCATTTAATACATGCATGGTATAGCAGTTAGTTCTATTGGTACATGCATGGATAACGCCTCTTTTCCTGTGCTATAGCCTGACTCTTGCATGGGAGCCGGCTTAGCTCTCTCTCTCCTTTTCTCTCCCCTCCACATAGGACTATGCTGACATGGATTCCCTTATAGCTAGCACAGTCAACCTTATTAAACTTGCTCTAATACCACTAGCTAGCCTGTCTCCTGCCTGCTGCGCGCTAGCTTAATTCTTGGTTCATTGTTTGCCCGTGCATTAAACTTGACACTGGCAAACTAATTGATTTGTGTCTTCCGTTTCTCAACGGTCAAACTTATTACTGAGCGTGACGCACGTTTTAATACTGCCTGTTGCTAGCTCATTTTTGGTTGAGCTTTTGGTTTCTGGTTTATTTTTTTATTTCTAAATTTTGTTTTTTTACTGTTTAGCTTTTTTTTGATTTTTTATCGGTTTTTTCGTATTTATTTATATTATCTGTGATTGGCTAATATATTTTTTTTCTATTTTTAATTTTTGTTAAATTTAATTACACTAAATAAACTATTATTAATTATAGTGTAATTTTAGCTGTAAGCTATTTTTTATCCAAAATAAGCGGGCTCTTAATACTACCTGCTGCGAGCTAGCTTGATCTTGATGTGTGCTATTCTTCGCGGCGCTCCTCTGCCTCTGCATCAAGCACCTGAACTTGCACAGGAAGTAGCACAAGGAGCAGTAGCCGATGGAATTTGGAATTAGTCTTGTTTATCCTGACTAAAACATCAATCTCATGTGTTTTCATCCAGGAATAAAGATCATTCAAAATGAGTGTTTTCATATTAACAGAATGATTGATAGTAGTAACTAACATATTTCAAACAGACATATCCAAGACCTTATCAAACTGGCAGTCACTCCATAGTTACTTGCTGACTAAAAGTGTGTACACATTATACCAGGAGACGACAAAACACGGAGTAACTGAGAAGAGGCTTCAGCTGTTACGGGATGTCAGTGGTGCTTTTAGGCCAGGAGTGCTAACAGTGCTGATGGGGATTACTGGTGCAGGGAAGACAACACTGCTCGATGTTTTAGCTGGAAGAAAAACTGGAGGATATATCGAAGGCACAGTTGCCATAGCTAGCTATCGAAAGAAGCAGGAGACATTCACACGGATCTCAGGCTATTGTGATCAGACATTCAGACTGATATTCACTCCCCTAATCTCACTATTCATAAATCACTGCAGTATGCAGCATAGCTTCGCCTCCCTTCAAGTATTAAAAGTACTGAAAGAGATGTATGTGTTGACACACCATAGGCTGGGACATAGTTATATCAGCATAGCTATTGATATAGTATGTCATGACTTTCCTTTTTGCACTCATTTCAGATGTTCATAAAAGAAGCCATGGACCTAGTTGAGCTAACTGCCATAGTGCCATGGCAAATGCCATGGTGGGTTTCCCTGGGGCAACTGGCTTATCAGCTGAGCAGCGAAAAAGACTTACAATAGCAGTTGAGCTTCTAGCTGGCCCCTCCATAATATTCATGGATGAGCCAACAACCGGTTTGGATGCTCGTGCTGCAGCAATTGTCATGAGAACAGTAAGGACAGTGGACACTGGACGAACTGTTGTCTGCACAATACATCAGCCAAGCATTGAGATATTTGAATCTTTTGATGAGGTATGAAAAATTTTACATAAATCTACAACAGATTCTAGAACACTCAACAAGCAGTTGAAATAACATCATTGCACAAGAATAAACTAGGGCAAGAATTCACAATAACTTCAATCAAGATATCAAATTCAATTAGATTGGTTGCAGCTTCTACTCATGAAAATATCATAGAATTCATAATAACTTCAATCAAGATATCAAATTCAATTTGACTGGTTGCAGCTTCTACTGATGAAAAGAGGAGGTCAGCTCATCTACAGTGGTTCACTAGGTCCACTATCTAGCAACATGATAAATTATTTTGAGGTAATGAGTAGGTATATTGTTGTTACTAAGACGGAGAACAAAAATGAAAATGGATTTTCCTGCAGGCTATTCCTGGTGTTCCAAGAATAAACGAGGTTCAGAATCCAGCAGCATGCATGCTAGATATCAGTTCGCAAGCCATGAAATACAGGATTGGAGTGGATTATGCACAAATCTATCATGACTCCTCACTATACAGGTAAGCTGAATACAACCACACAGCTGTGGATTGAATATTTTGTTGATAGGTTTAGAATCACAGAGAAAGATGAGAATGATGGAGTTGCTCTGCATTTTTGCAGGCAGAACATGCTTCTGGTGGATGAACTGAGCAAACCAGAACCAAACAAAGAGGACATACACTTCCCTCCTGGATATTGGCCAAACTTCACAGAACAATGCCTGGCGTGTTTATGGAAGCAACATTGTTCATACTGGAAAAATCCAGAACACAATTCAGTTCACTTCACAAAAACATTTTGCGTATCAATTATGTTTGGCATTGTATTCTGGAAAATTGGCTCGACAATATAAGAAGTCGTGCTTACAGAACTTAGACGAAAAGTGAAATCTCGTCGTGTTTCAGTGAGGTTTTAACTTATCTTTTTGTGGTACAACAGCGATGAGGAGCAAGATGTATTCAACATACTAGGAGTTGCATATGGGTCAGCACTGTTTCTGGGTTACATGAATGCCACCATGTTGCAGCCAATAGTGGCAATGGAGAGAGTTAACCTATACCAGGAAAGAGAATCTGGCATGTATTCCACCACGGCTTATGCCATTGCTCAGGTAAACCAATTTAATTTGAATGCAGAGGACTTGGTTGGTGGGGATCTATTCTAACCTCCATGTTTGGAACTTGAGCATGCAGATAGCAATCGAGTTCCCTTACATGCTAGTCCAAGTATTCATCTACTCGGCAATTGTATACCCTATGATTGGGTTCCAACTAAACATTGCCAAGTTCTTTTGGTTCGCGCTCTTCATGTTGCTATGCTTCTTGTACTACACGGTCTTTGCGATGGTAACGGTCGCGTTAACACACAACATAGAGATAGCTGCTCCCCTATCCTTCCTCATCTTCATCCTAGGGAACGTATTCTCCGGCTTCATTATCACAAAAGAGGCACTGCATACTTTGACATGCATATGTAATGTAATTCTCACCAATCCTACAGACGTCCTAGGGCTCAATTTGGAGATCAATTTTTTTTGCTTCATAACAATTCTTTGGTAAGTTTGCCTCCGGTGGAAGAGCATCATATAGCACACCAAGTAGTGCTGTAAAAGATTCTTGTGTCCATCCATGTATGCATTTTAGGTGATACAAAGTGACTAAGAACGACAACCTCGAAAATGTTTCACATCCATGATATAGTTTTGTATTTGCATCCTTCATGAAGCTTGCAAACGTGTCTTGTTCCCCACTGGTATAATCATCTCCCAATGTGTTATTCCTGTTCTCGGCCATATTAGCTTCCATACTACCGAAGTCAAAATCAATATCATCTTGTTCACCAATAGAAGTACTTGATAGAGATTCACAGCTATCTTCCATGACAAATGCAACTTTTAGGAGTCCTTCCATGTCATCCAATCTTTCTTGTGCACCTTCTACAACAATACTCCTATGAGCACTAGCAACAGAATTTTCTTAGAATAACTCGACACAGAGGACCAAATACTAATGATGGTGGTTCATATTTCTCGCCATGGTGAACCCACTTTGTATAACTTTGAAGAATACCAGCACATCTCAAATGAGTTTTAACTCTATCATAATTCTGAGTTACTCTGTTTCAGCTTCACGCAAGGACAAAGGATCTTGGCACCATCCGAATATCACGGAATGGAACAGATAGAAAATATGTGACACCATCTTTATAAGAATCAGTTGATCTTGGTTCACTCGTCCAACCTCGATCCATCACTCTATGGTATGCTGTAATAGTAATAGCAAAGATTCTAATTTGTACATTGGCATGACGATGTTGTAAGCACCAGTAAATTAAATCAAACACTCAATCAGAAAAGTCACAAACTAACCAAAAAGCTCGGTCCGATTAGGGATGGCAATCGGACGTGGCGGGTACGGGTAGTGCTCGCCCATACCCGTACCCGCAACCCTGATTTACGCCCGCGGGCATATCCGCGAAGGACCACGGGTAAAAAACCTCGCCCATACCCGTCGCCCCCGGGCATACCCGTTTACCCGCGAACTGAGTGCATCACATTCAAACATAACCAATGCATCACACATTCAACAACTACAATAAAAATACAAATTGATATAGTTTCTCACACATAAACAAATTAAGTTTACAACAAAAGTGGAAGTTCCATTAGGCATCCATATTACAAGTTTATGACAAAGTCAACTTGGTCAATCTTACAAAATAGGTCAAATGTATGAGAGACCAAAGTTCACATGCAAAATAATGAAATGAAAGAAGCACCAGAAGGCACCCTCCATGTGTTCTGATCCTAACAGATTAAATCCTAGTGACATACCCAAAATAAAACTCAACTAGAAAACAACTAGTCTTCACGGCTTCTCGGTTCCTACAGCTTAAAATCATACCACGCTTCTAGCTCGATCAGGTTGTTTCACTAGTTAAAACTTTCAAGTCAATTTGATCTAGTGCCTTATTCAATGCCTTTATAATCTAGTTCCTAGCTAAAATCCTACCACAGTTCTAGCTCCTAGTTGCCGTGTCATTTCAAAGTTATCTAGTGCCTTATTCAATGCCTTTATAATCTTTGAGGCCTCCAAGAAGGCCAAGATCAATGGAATTTAACTCCTCGGTAAGCTTCACAATGGTCTCCGCTTCTTCAACCTAAAAGTAGCAAAGGCGTGATCAACATCTAGTGTTGACGCCACTTATTGCCATACTTCTTTCACCAATTCGAACATCTATATGGATATGTGCAGCAAATCTGTATTTTTCAATAACTATCATTATCATTATATAATTATTACGAAGTGTAAAATAGTGCATTTCAATATATGCAGCTATAACATAAATTAACAATTACAATTTTGCATTGGTTATACCATTTCAGTCTTGAATGCATAAGACATCAAGGCCAAACTCGCAACTTAAAATCGTTGAGAAGCTTGACTCTCTCTTTGGCCTCTGTCGAGCAACGAGTATCTCCTGTGCCTTGGAAGGGTCATCCCACAAGGAACTGTCTGCGCCTTCTTCTCGAGTAAAGTGATTTCCTCCTCAAGATGTTCCAAACCAGCAGATCACTCGACTTCATCGACACGCTCTACAACCAACTCGACATCCTTCCGCAGCGTAGAAATCAGTAACCAACTTCCAAGCATATTGATTAAACCCAAACCATTCAAGAACTGAAAGAAACAGCCCATGGCGTGGCCTAACTCTTACCCACCAAACAAATCAAGAATGCGAGGAGGAAGCAGATTACCCTGCCTCTGGCGACGGATCTGGGGGCGGAGGAGGCCGACGACCGGGTGGGGGCGGAGGAGGCCAGCGACCGAGTGGGGGCGGAGGAGGAGGTGGTGGCCGTGGATCTGGGGGCGGAGGAAAGGTCGGCGGCCGGGTGGGTGAGGAGGAGGCGGCGGATCTGGGGGCGGAGGAGAAGGCCAGCGACCGGTGGGGCGGAGGAGGAGGAGGAGGCGGCGGATCTGGGGCGGAGGAGGAGGCCGCGGTCGGGTGGGCGGAGGAGGCCGGCGGCCGGGTGGGAGGCGAGGTGGGGCGAGACTGCGAGAGGCGGGCGAAGGGCGGAGGGGGTCGCAGCGAGGGGGCGGCGGGCGTTCTGGGCCTGGCGGTTGAGACTGGGGAGCAATGGGCCGAGGCTGGGAGCTGTCGGGATGGGCCGGTCGTGCGAAATGGGCCGCATCGAAGCGCAGCGGGGCAACGACTGTAAATATTCTTATATGGAGATAATATTCTTATATGGAGATAATAGATAAGACGTCTCAAATGATAAATAAGACATCTAAAATTTCGTCTCTATACATGAGACGTACTCCAAAACGTCTCAGCAGCTGTTTTAATAGAATTTAATAGCGTGCAACCCTTTAGAGCGTCTCAAATTGCGTCTCTATTTCAATTGTGGTTCTAAAAAGAGAGACATGATTCAAAGCGTCTTAAACAAAACGTCTTAATATGTTCATTTTGTTGTAGTGTAGAGAGACCGTTTCAGGAAACCAGGTGTTCATATTGGTTTTTGACTTCTCCAAATAAAAGCCATAAGCAAAAATTAATATGGACATATGCTATATAATCACCGTGTTTAGTTTTGCATGCGTTCTTTTGACCCTTTTGGATAGTTATTCTACGTACAATTTTTAGCTAGGAAAGCCGTGCGAGTACAGACCCCCACGATCTCATGATTAATATAACACAAACATGTTATACTTCTTTTATCACTAGAAATGTACTTAAATGCTAATTCTAATTAAGATACTTCAATGTGAATTGCATAAAAAACCTTTGGTTTTTGCTAACATATCACCAAGCATTAATCTTTTATGGAGAGTGAGAGTTGCCACTGAGTTGGTTCGCGTAAAGTATCGTGAAGAAACAGCATAGATATTAAGGGGACCGATCGGTTCTTTTGCCCTAACGTTGGGCAATTTCCCACAAGGGCACTTGCCCAACTTGCCTAGCAAAGCAACTGTTTGGTTGTATTGCTAGAAAAATCATTGCTTAGAGGAATTCCTCAAAGTATATATGGCAGTGAAAACAACTTAATATATCTTATTTATGTTCACGAGGTGCATGGCACTAGTGGAACAAACCAAACCTTGTCCATGTGAGTAGAGATGAAAACGGATCGGATACGATCGAATAGTCTCAAATACGAATACGAATTTATATTTTTAAAATGAATATGAATTTGAATTCGAATATTCTCAAATACGGATACGAATATTCTCGAATACGAATACGGATATTTTCGAATACGGATTTTCTCGGATACAAATATCGGATAAAACGGATTCCTAGCGGTTTTGCCGATTTTTCAACGGTTTTTGACCGGTTATCAGTTTTAAACCGCCTAAATTCAAATTTTGAATCACAAAATTCGTATGGATTTTTCATGAGTTCTAGAAACGGATCGAATACAAATTGAATAGTCTCGAATACGAATACAGATATGAATATTCTCGAATACGAATGCAAATACGAATATTCTCAAATACGGATACGAATATTTTCGAATACAGATTTTGTTTACCACATTCACGTTTTCTCGAATACGAATATCGGATAAAACGAATTATCCGTTACCGTTTTTCACCCCTACATGTGAGCAAGCCAAATTCGCTCTTCATCGTTGGTAAGGATTTCCATGCTTTTGAAGGCTAGATTGCTCGCCAAAGTAAAATGTTCCAAACGTATATCTTCACAGTTTTCAGGGCATTGCCCAACCTCTATGGCGAACAGGATTAAGCATGGCTACGGGACAACATTTTTTCAGATTTGAAGTTTTTCACCAATCACCAGTATGACAGAAATGTCAGAAACGGCTGGAATTATATGTAAAACACAACCTTCACTAGATGCTAAATATAAAATTCCAATGCAGCATTACCAGCAAGTAACACAATCCCGAGTTCTTCAACCAAAAAGACCGGCAGTTAATGAAAGCAGTTGGCAAGCATTGACAGAAAGCATCAGGCATAATAAGGACATGACACATGGCTTGAAAAAGAATAATCATATTTGTAACATAACTAATATCTGTACGTCATATCTAAATCTACACAGCCTAGAGCCAACCCATCATAAATTTGACACGCCACGACATGAACACGACCCATTGGCAGATATAGGTACTATATGATTCCTATAGGTAGCAATGAAAATAGATCGAATATAAATTAAATAGTATTAAATATAAATATAAACCTAAAAATTTAAAACAAATACGAATATAAATTTATATTTTTAAAATGAATATGAATTCAAATATTCTCAAATACGAATCGAATATTGTAACAAATACGAATTCGAATTGAATATGTACTTAATTCGGTCAAATCAAATATGTACTTAATTCAATCGAATGCAAATATCCTAAAACTTTTGTAACAAATCTCGGCAGAACAAATTTATGTAACATGACTACACGTCTACACGAGTTAGCAATATAGCGCATAGAGTGAAAAATTATGCAAAGTAATTTTCACTTCTTACTTGTGAACCTTGCTTCATCAAAAGATTAATTCATATAATCATCCGCAGGAAAGTCGCCAGAGATAGAAACAGATCAAATAGTCTCGAATACGAATACAAACATTCTCAAATATGGATACAAATATTCTCGAATACGAATTTTGCTTACCATATTCGTGTTTTCTCGGATACGAATATCAGATAAAACAGATTATCCTTTACTATTTCCCATTCCTACCTATTGGGAATATTTTCCACGTATTGCTTGATAAGCAGGCTCTTGAAGTTCTTACATGCTTTGCAAGCCACTAGCAACGCATGTCGTCGCATGGAGGCATGGTGTTCTTCCGGTATCTTGAATGATAGAAAAACTTCCGTCAGTAGCTCACTTTTCTGAGCTTCGGTCAGCTTCCATGAATCGAACGTGATCTCAATCTGTTTCTGTGCAGCTATTCCAACTATTCTCTGGAATGCGGACACTGCTTGATGAGGATTGAGGGGGGTCCCAGATGGATCAACCTCTGTGATGGTAAATCAGCCCTCATGCTTTTTTGATAGTCCTCTTCCTTTTCGGGTTTTCCAGAGGATGCATCTCATGCATCTAGCAATGATGTCGAAGAATGTGTGGATGACATCCTCAAAAAATAATAGAATTGAGCAATATAAAAATGACATGAATATATATGTATTATCTCTCGAAACATATAAACTATTCAGGTCATTAACATCTGACAATATCTTGAATAGTACATAAAAGTAGGTATTAAAAATATGTATAATGCAAAGATTAAGAAGTGTGTTTTTGCTCTCAGGTGAGGAGTTGCACAAGTTCTAAAATTGGCCTACTTCCATTTTTGTCAATATTTCAATGATCTCAGTGACAATTCCTCAAAAATTCTGCTAGATTGTCTAATTGAATATTACCTTAGTGTAGTATCAATGTCAAGAGCATGCAGAACCAACATATATTCGGCAAAGCCGAAGGACTATAGTAAGCAATACTGAGCAGGAGATTAAGAACTAGCTATTGATAAAATTACCGACTACACAAAAGTATACAACTAGCAAATGTGAATTCAAACAAGCAGAATAATCCTAGATTGTCACTGAGATTTCAATCTTGACAAATTTCCTCATTGAACAATCAAAAAGCCACAATCTATCATGCAATAGTTCTCCCACTGCCAGCCTACAATCAAGAACATAAAGTAAAGCTCACTGTGTAGCTCTGGGAGGCGGCGTGCTCGGGTTGGCGGCGTGCTCGGGGGAGGAGGAGAGCTCAGGGGCGGTGCGCTCAGGAAGGCGGTGTGCTCAGGGGAGGCGGCGTGCTCGGGGAAGGAGAGCTCGGGGAAGGAGTGCTCGGGGAGGCGGCGTCCTCGAGGAGGCAGCGCTCTCGGGGAGGCGATGTGCTCGAGGAGGCGGGGTGCTCGAGGAGGCGGCGTGCTCGCGGGAGGAGAGCTCGAGTACAGTGGTGAAAACCATAGAGCGTAATATATATAGGGAATAATCACAGACGGTTTTACTTCAGAACCGTCTATGATAGTAATCATCATAAACGGTTCTAAATAAAAATCATCTGTGATGATCCCCACAACCATCACACATTCTTGTATACATAAATGCCAATTCATATATATATCACACATTCTCATACACGTATATAAATGTAAATTCACACGTCGAGCAGTGCAGCAGATATGACGTCGAGCGAAGGAGCCATAGCCACGAACGTTAAGCTGAGGACTGTGGCTAGGAAATAGCAACCGGAGGGCAAGAGGCATGGCGATGGTGTGGGTCGGCGATGAGGCACTGGATTGCCCTCGCCGCGAGATCTAGGCCTAGCAACAATGAGGCGGTTCGGCTCCTCGTCCTTCGCGATCACCGTCTTGTGTGCCTCCTCCTTTAGATACTCTTTTGTTGCAGTGTCTACTTGATTTATTTCAGATGTTTCTTGAATTATTGCAGTTGTTTACTTGACTTGTTGCAAGAGTTTATTTGAATTGTTGCATGTGTTTGCTCGATTTATTGCAAGGGTTTGTTCAAATTGTTACAGAAGTGTTTTTATTTGTTGCAATGTATGTTAAACACTTTGACCATTTTAATCGTCATGTTGAGATTGTTGCGCACGGAATAGGATTTAGAGTGTCACACTCACTTGTCGTTCCCAACAACGGCGATCCTCGTAGATGGCGAACTCAGCAGATGGTACAGCTTGGGATCGGGAGCGATGAGGATGTGGTGTCGGGGCCACTAGATCCGGCCGATGAGGTAGTGGCCTGTGGGTTGTTCTCCTCCTACCCCGAGCCCATCTAAAAAGTTAGCACCAGTAAATTAAGTTGCAGTGGTTATTTCCAAATGTTGTGGCACTCTCTCCAAAATATTTGAGCTGATTTAGTGGTTTTTTTTATTTTTGTTGCAATAATATTTTAATTTTGTTGCAATAGATTCTTGTATTTGTTGTCACAGTAATTCTCATTTATTGCACAATTATTTAGTATGCATTTGTGTTTATTGCATTGAATAGGAATTTTGTTGCAATCATAGGAACTAATTGTTGCAATTCACAACTTTTTGTTGTGCCAAATAAGAAATACTACCATCCGGATCCTTCTGCTCCTCCTCCCTCCCTACTCCAATTTAGAGCTCTGGTGAGCCAATGGCGACTGGAGATCGCCACTAGAGATAAGCTTCTCTCCCACCCTACACCTCCAAGGACTTAGAAGCAGGTTGTGACTATAGTCCTGAGCTCCAACACCGGTCACTAGTCCGAGCTCACCGCCGCTCGTGCTTGAGGGAGATCGTCCACCACCACTTTCTCCTCCTCTGCTAAACTAGAGCTCCGGTGAGCTAGCAACCACTAGAAATCGCCACTTGTGATGAAGTTTTCACAATTTTTTGTTTGCGCTAAATCGGACGACCGAATTCCATCTAAATGAGATTTGATGGTTGGAGAGCGTACAATGGAACCCTCTCATCATAAGTCCGGGCGCTAGTCGCTCTTTTGTCTGTTTAAGCATGTTTGTGGAGATTCTGGCAAGTCTGTCAAGCCTGCCTTGAGCAGTTTAGGCAAAAGATTCGTTTTGACCGCAGCTGGTAACGTGGGCAGACCCGACATAACTATGTTTTTGCCTTTTCTCGGAACATTCCAAACCTTCTTAGTAGTTGATTTATCAGAAGTGATCCTTTGGTTGGTCAATTATCCATCCCCTTCGTAGAAAGCACACCACACGCCAACATTTCTTAGATACCACAGAATGTCTCTCTACACAGGAGTCTGAGCACGCACCAAACACAGCCAAATCATCCAAAGATTACCAGCACATAAGGTTCAGAAGTTTGGAAATTGCAGTGTAAAGTGTTACGTGCAAATCACAGCACTCTGCAAAAAGAAAGATTGGATATGCTTAACATTTGATAAAGGGGCTATATAGTACTCCTCCATTCCTTTTACTTAATGTTTTTTATTTTTACGGTCTCCGAGATACGACTTTGATCGCTATTTTTATCACTTTACAATAAGATATATTTGTTAGATATGTATTTCATACCTTTGTATTTACCCCATTGTATAAGGGTTTCTTGCATATATGCCACTGTACATGTATATATATATTGGCCCTTTGGCCACATGAGAATACAAGTCGTTATTCCAACATGGTATCGAGCTAAGGATTCGTTATACCTAGGGTTTCATTAAACCTAGGGTTTTTGCCCGCTTGTCGCTTGTTTCCACCGCGTCGCCGATCGTCATCGCACGTACCATCATCTCTCTTGTCGCCGCCGTACTATTCGCGAGATCCGGCGGATCGTGCGTCGGCCGCCTTCACGGATCGATCTCCTTCGGCCGCCGAAGACCGTCGCCCGAGGACGCCGTCATCGGTTTCGCCGTCGCTCGCCGTCGCCGCCGACCCGCGCGACTCGCCGCCGACTCCGCCGTTGGCACCGACTCCGCCGTCGCCGCCGCCGATGCCGCCTCCACCGCCGCCGCCGACGCCGCTTCCACCGTCGCCGCATTCCGCCGCCGACCGCCGCCGCCGCCGACGTCGCCTCCACGACCTTCGCCCGCTGGCTTCCGCTCTGCCCGCGCGCCTCGGTCCCGCGCCCACCGCCAGTCTTCGCCCCGCGCCGCCGTCCGTCGGCCTCGCCCGCCGCCGACCGACTGCCGTCGCCAAGCCTCTGTGCTCGGCTATTGGTGACCGGCCGGCCTGTGTGCTCTCGGTCGGTTTATAAACCGACCGACCGAATCACAAAAAAACAATAAAAAAATAAAAAATCAAAAAATCAAAAAAGGAAAAAGAAAAAGATGTCTTCTTTTGCAGGCACCGTTTCTGTTCCTCGTTACCCGGTGATCTTCGATGGTCTCAATTATCGGGATTGGTTTCAGCACATGCGCATCCACATGCGTGGTCAGCGCCTTTGGGAGTTTCTTACGGGCGAGTTGCCTTGCCCGTCTCGTCCTACTCCACCTGTTGAGCCTGTCCTCCCGAAAGATGCTTCCGAAGATGCTCGTACAAAGGCTTCTGAGACTTTTGAGGATGCCATGGAGACTTTTCAGACTCAGTATGCAGCTTACAAGACATGGATTGATGAAGATGCTCGTGCCTTTGCTATTTTGGTTGCTAGCATGGAGGTACATCTCACTGGTGATGTTGTTGGACTGACTTCTGCACATGCGATGTGGACACATCTACGCAGCCGCTACGAGCCGTCTGGTGATTCTTTATACCTTTCTGTTGTGCGACAGGAGCAGTCGCTACAGCAGGGAGATACCACTGTGGATGAGTTCTATGCTCAGTTGTTTGCGATATGGCGTCAGATCGACTCTTTGGGGCCAGATGTTTGCCGCACTTGTCAGTGTTGTCAGCGTCAGCAGTCTCACATGGAGCTTCGCCGCATCTATGATTTTTTAACACGTCTTCGGTCTGAGTTTGAGCAGACTCGTGCTCAGTTGCTGGCTCGTCATCCTCGTGTGACTTTGTTGGAGGCCCTTGCAGCTGTTCGTACTGAGGAGATTCGACTTCGTGGAGCGGGTCTGCTATCATCGTCATCACTTCGGTTTTGGTGGCTTCTCCAGCCTCTACACCCGCTGTGCCTTTGCCTCCACCAGCTGTGCATACATCAGTGACAGCTGCTGTTGGTAAGGGTCTTCACTGCACCTATTGCAACAAGGATGGACATGTGGAACAGTTTTGCTACAAGAAGAAGGATCTTCGTCGTGGTGCTCGTCCTCCAAGAGCCCCGGAGGTTCCTCCTTTCAGTGAGTTCTAGTACTTGACACTCGCAGACTTCTCACATTGCTAGGCCGCATGGTTGCTTCTGCATCGTCTGGTTCTGTTCAGCTGCTCAGTCTTCCGGTGAGAGACCACCTTCTACTTCTCCTTCCTCAGGTACATCACCTTGGATTCTTGATTCTGGTGCTTCTTTTCATATGACATCTGATTCCACCTGTCTTACTTCCATTAGTCCTTTAGCTGCTCCTATCACTGTCCACACAGCAGATGGTACCTCTCTTTGTGTCACAGGACGAGGCACTCTTTCAAATTCCTCTTTTCATGTTCCTGCTGTGTCTCATGTTCCAAAACTAACCATGCAGCTCATATCTGCTGGCCGACTCACTGATCATGGTTGTCGTGTTATTTTCGATTCTGACTCTTGTTGTGTTCAGGATCGTCGCACGGGGACTCTGGTTGGTACTGGCCCTCGCCGCCGTGACTCCCAACGGCTTTGGGAGCTTGACTGGCTTCGCCTTCCTTCCGCTGCCCCAGTCAGTCTTCTCGCGTCCACCTCTGCATTGCTGCGGTCTCCACCGCTCGTTTGCTCGGTGGCATCATCGCTTAGGACATCTTTGTGGTTCCCGCATGGCTTCTTTACTTCGTCGAGGTCTCTTAGGGTCTGTGTCTGGTGATGCTTCTCTACATTGTCAGGGTTGTAAGCTTGGCAAACAGCTTCAACTCCCTTATCCTTCTAGTGAGTCAGTGTCTCAGCGTCCTTTTGATCTTGTTCATTCTGATGTATGGGGACCAGCTCCTTTTGTTTCGAAAGGAGGTCATAGATATTATATCATTTTTCTTGATGATTTTTCTCGCCATACATGGATATATTTTATGTCATCTCGTAGTGAGGTTTTATCTATCTACAAGACCTTTGCCACCATGATTCACACTCAGTTTGACTCTCCTATTCGTCTTTTTCGCGCTGATTCTGCTGGAGAGTACTTGTCGGGAGTCCTTCGTGGCTTTCTTGCTGAGCAGGGCACTCTCTCTCAGTTTTCTTGTCCAGGTGCTCATGCTCAGAATGGTGTGGCTGAGCGCAAGCATCGTCATCTTCTTGAGACAGCTCGTGCTCTCATGATTGCTTCTGCTGTTCCACCATATTTTTGGGTTGAGGCTGTTTCTACTGCCACTTTCTTGATCAACATTCAGCCCTCCTCTGCTCTGCAGGGTGGGATTCCAGTTGAGCGTTTCTGTGGCCAGACTCCTGATTATTCCAGACTTCGCCTCTTTGGGTGTGTGTGCTATGTTCTTCTTGCACCTCGTGAGCGCACCAAACCGATCGCTCGATCGGTTGAGTGTGTTTTTCAGGGCTCTGATCTTGAGCACAAGGGATATCGTTGTTGGGATCCTGTTGGCCGACGGATGCAGATATCTAGGGATGTTACTTTTGATAAGTCTCGTCCTTTCTATCCTCGTCTGTCTCCTTCCTCCACTTCAGCATCCGTCGTTGAGCCGCTTTCATTTCTGACTTTTCCTTCCAGTCCTATAGTCACCACTCCACCACATCATTTGGTCTCTCCGGTACCTCCTTCTCAGTCAGCACCTACTTCATCACCGGCATCCTCTCCCGAGGCTGCTCCTAATCTTGTTCCTTCTTATCCTCTCTACTATACTCGTCGTCCGCGAGTTGAGGTTCCTTCCGATATGCCCTCTCCTTCTGACGGGTCATCTCCTTCGGCTACTCCTCGTTATAGTCTTCGTGATCGCCAGTCTATTCGGCCTCCTGAGCGTTTTGGTTTTGCTGTCGCAGTCCTTGCCGAACCGACTTCTTATCGTGATGCTGTTGTTCATCAGGAGTGGCAGCATGCGATGGCGGAGGAGATTGCTGCCCTTGAGCGTACTGGCACGTGGGATCGTGTTCCTCTTCCTGCGCGTGTTACTCCTATCACGTGCAAGTGGGTCTATAAGGTTAAGACTCGCTCTGATGGTTCTCTTGAGCGTTACAAGGCTCGTCTTGTAGCGCGTGGTTTCCAGCAGGAGTATGGCCGTGACTATGATGAGACTTTTGCTCCTGTCGCTCACATGACCACCGTTCGCACTCTTCTTGCTGTGGCCTCTGTTCGACAGTGGTCTATCTCTCAGTTGGACGTCAAGAATGCCTTTCTCAATGGCGAGTTGCGTGAGGAGGTCTACATGCAGCCACCCCACAGGTATTCATTCTCTCGGGTATGGTTTGTCGTCTTCGCCGATCTCTCTATGGCCTCAAGCAAGCTCCTCGTGCCTGGTTTGATCGTTTCTCCTCTGTTGTCACTGCAGCTGGTTTTTCGGCGAGTGCTCATGATCCTGCTCTTTTTATCCACACTTCATCTCGTGGTCGGACGCTTCTCCTTTTGTATGTTGATGATATGATCATTACTGGCGATGATCCTCAGTATATCACTTTTGTCAAGGAGCGGCTTCATGAGCAGTTTCTTATGTCTGATCTAGGTCCGCTTCGCTATTTTCTTGGGATTGAGGTTATTTCTACTCCTGAGGGTTTCTATCTGTCCCAAGAAAAGTATATCCAGGATCTTCTTGATCGTGCCTCTCTTCTTGATCGTGGGACAGTGTGACTCCCATGGAGCTTAATGTTCATCTTCGTCCCACGGATGGTGAGCCTCTTCTGATCCTACTCGCTATCGTCATCTTGTTGGGAGCCTTGTTTATCTTGGTGTCACTCGTCCCGACATTTCGTACCTCGTGCATATCTTGAGTCGCTTTGTTTCAGCTCCCACTCAGCTCCACTATAGTCATCTTCTTCGTGTTCTACGATATCTTCGTGGAACTATCTCTCGTCGTCTCTTTTTCCTCGCTCCAGCTCTTTCTGCTCAGGCATATTCGATGCCACTGGCTAGTGATCCCTCGATCGCGGTCTCTCTCGCTTATTGTGTTTTTCTTGGTGGTTCTCTCATTGCTTGGAAGACTAAGAAGCGGACAACGCTTTCGTTAGTCTGAGGCCGAGTTGCGGGCTATGGCTTTGTTGATCATGGAGGTGACTTGGCTACGGTGGTTACTTGAGGATTTTGGTGTTTCTGTTTCTGCACCGACTCCTCTTTTGTCTGACAGTACAGGTGCTATTAGCATTGCTAAAGATCCGGTGAAGCATGAGCTTACAAAGCATATTGGTGTTGATGCTTCCTACATGCGGACACAGGTGCAGGACCAGATTGTTGCTCTTCAGTATGTGCCTTCCGAGATTCAGTTGGCAGATTTCTTCACAAAGGCACAAACCAGAGCTCAACACAGTTTTCATCTCTCCAAACTTCATGTTGTTGATCCACCATAAGTTTGAGGGGGGTGTTAGATATGTATTTCATACCTGTGTATTTACCCCATTGTATAAGGGTTTCTTGCATATATGCCACTGTACATGTATATATATATTGGCCCTTTGGCCACATGAGGAATACAAGCTGTTATTCCAACAATATTAATAAAATTATAATATTATTAAAGTATTTTTAACGATAAATCTAATAATATAACTTTTGTATAGCTAATCTAGATAGTTTTGAGTCTTTTAGTGGTCAAACTCTTAGAGGTTTGATGGCACGGATTCTAGAAATTCAAGTAAGAAAGAACGGAGAGAGTATGAGCACAAGTGCACAACCAAAGTGCAGCACTACTTCCGGGGTTACTACAACAAAATATAAAGCAAGTTGAGACAGCGAGCCTGTACTTGACATAGTTAAATCGAACATATGCATTTAAGTATGCTTCCAGAACCAAAATGAAAATGCGTGTTCTTGTGCTGTTATGCACTTTCACAAGTTCTAAAGTGCGTGTGTGTGTAGACGTCTAAATGCAGATGTTTCCTTTACTACGCATATTTTTTGGTGAGTCACATTCAAAGCAATTTTCTAAAAGAGAATTTATTTTGTTATGCAGGAATTGGCAACATCTTGGCACATGTGTACTACGAGGAAAAGACCCATCAAAATTATAAATGAAGCAAGTGGGATCATTCGACCATCGAGGTAAGTGTCTCTAGATTTTACTAACTCAGGAGTGCAGATATATACTCCATTCTATCTCAAAATTAAGTGTTGTATCGAATTTGACAGAGGAGGTATTAATAAACACATGTAACTTCATAAAGTATCATTCATAAAAGATAAAAGGAAGTATGATCTATCCTTTTATTTCATTAATCGCCTCACCTAAGATACTGAAATGTTGTGATCCCATTATGTAATCAGGATGACACTTCTTCTAGGAGCACCTGGTTCAGGGAAAACAACCTTTTTAAAAGCATTGGCGGGACAGTCGGATTCTTCTTTGAAGGTAGATTGAGTTATCTACATGCCATCAAAAGTACCTATCAACAAGAAAATGCAAAATAATAATAATAATGTGTAGCGTTGACTAATAAAAATGCATTTTCTTGACCATGTAAAATTTCTTAATAGCTCAAAGGAAAGGTCATGTACAATGAAGAAGTGAATTCCTCGACACCTCAATATCTGCATGCTTACATTAGCCAGCATGATCTTCACCATGCGGAGATGACCGTAAGAGAGACTATTGAATTCTCATCCAAGATGTTGGGAACCAACAATGAATTTGGTGAGACATCCCCTTGTGTATGGTTTACTATTCATTTTACAGATCAGATACAACTTTAGTGTACGTACATGCGCTAATTTCTAGCAAAATCAGACACTGTAAATCAACAAGGATCCATGGAAAGATGCAAGGTGTATTAATCTTTGCACGACCAATACTAACACAAAGTTCCTGTTTGGAATGACCACCTTAGAGATGCTGGGAGAAGCGATAGGAAGAAAAAAGGGTGTCATCAATAAAGTTGACCAAGATCTTGACTCATTTATTAAGGTTGTTAATTTTGTTTTTCTCTATTTTTAGCTAAAACTGGATTTTTTTGTTTAATTACTTAAACATCTGTTCTGCACAGGCGACCACATTTGGAGACGGAAGCAACCTTACAACAAACTATATTATCAAGGTAAGTTTGGTACTTGTTCAATTTATTATTTCTCTTGACAACATAATCAATAAATTTGCGTATATGAAGATACTTGGTTTGTCCGAGTGTGCTGATACCCTAGTGGGAGACGAGATGAGAAGAGGCATATCAGGAGGACAAAAGAAAAGAGCCACAATTGGTAAGCATTTTACCTTTTTCTACTATGTACGTTGTTTCTTCACCTTCTATTGTCACTTCCTAGGGTGAACTTCCCAAGCATACATAATACATATATAGCTACCAGTCATGTATAGCTTCACTGGCAGAATGTCTTTCCTATCTGGAAGAAAGCATAACTAGAATTTTACCACCTCAAGGACTTGTTGTATGAAAGAAAAATAAAGTTTTATCAGGACAGAAATGTTCACGGTAAAAAAATATGCTTGTAGCTAACAAGCCAGGTGGAAGCAACTAGCCAAGAAAGGAGAATCAGGACCTGAGTAGAGGTATTTAATTGGCAACTAACCATACTTCACAATGACTTCCATAACGCAGGAGAGATGCTAGTTGGTCTAGCAAGATGCTTCTTTATGGATGATATATCAACAGGTCTAGATAGCTCCACCACGTTCGAGATCATGAAGTTTCTCCAACAAATGGCTCATTTGATGGATCTCACCATGGTTATTTCCTTGCTGCAACCACCTCCCGAGACACTGGAATTATTTGACGACATAATCCTTTTATGCGAGGGGCAAATTGTATACCATGGTCCACGAGAAAATGCTACCGAATTCTTTGAAACCATGGGATTCAAATGCCCCAGCAGGAAGAATGTAGCAGATTTCCTTCAAGAGGTATTCCATTATCAATTGAAGTCATAACGAACTGTTAAGTAAGACAATACTGCTAACAATTGACCCTCCTTACCAAATTACTGTATAGAAAAACTATAGGATAACCAATACATTAGTCACAAGGTAAAACAGGCAGTAGATGACTCACAATTCCACGTAGTTCCACAAAATCAATTATTCTGTAATATATGTACTTACTTGTGAATAACAATGGAACAAGCTAACAGTAACTTTTCTGGAATTGGTCAGGTGACCTCGAAGATGGACCAAAAGCAATACTGGGTTGGTGATGAAAATAAGTACCAATACCATCCAATTGAAAATTTTGCAGAATCCTTCCGTGCCTCCTATCTCCCTCAACTTGTAGAAGACAAACTCTGCCGACCAAACAATACTGGAAAGAGCAAGGAGGTTAAAACCAATGCAAGTTGCAGGATCTCCAGATGGAATATTTTCAAGGCATGCTTTTCAAGGGAAGTACTGCTTCTAAAAAGAAGCTCTCCAGTGCATATATTCAAGACCATACAGATAACTGTTCTTGCTTTTGTGATCTCAACACTTTTCCTTCGAACAAATATGAGCCACAGTTCTGTACTTGATGCTAATAAGTACATGGGAGCACTCTTTATGGCTGTTGTGATAGTAAACTGCAATGGCATGACTGAAATTGCTATGACAATAAAGCGGCTCCCCATCTTCTACAAGCAAAGAGAGTTACTAGCATTGCCAGGATGGGCACTCCTTTCTTCAGTTTTCCTCATTAGTCTACCAATGTCACTTCTAGAGACAGGTCTTTGGACCGGCTTAACCTACTACACGATTGGCTATGCACCTTCCCTTATCAGGTACTCCTCTTGGCCTTCTATACCTAAGGAATACGGATCTTAGTTACTTATGTTAGATGTGTATTATATATCTGTATATTTACCCCATTGTATAAGGGGTTTCTTGCATATATGTCACCTGTACATGTATATATATTAGCCCTTTGGCCACATGATGAATATAAGCGTTATTCAACATGGTATCAGAGCCGGTTTCGTCATACCTAGGGTTTCATCATACCTAGGGGTTTGCCTGCTTGTCGCTTTTTCCCACCGCCGCTCACTGTCGATCCTTCAGCCGGGTCGCTGTCGTTGGCTCTCGTAAATCCGAGCCTGAGATCCGGAGGCAGCTCGCTCGTGAAGTCTTCCAACGCCGTCTGGATTGACGGGATCCAGATCTGCCGCCGGCTGACGACGGGTCTCGACCGCTTCGTTGTCATCGTCGCCGGCGCCGCGCGAGGCCGCCGCCGTCGTTGTTGGTGCGCTTGGGAGCTGTCTCCGTCGCCAACTCCGTGGTCACCGTCGTGGTCGCTGACGCCATCGCGGTCGCCTCCGCTTGCCCGCGTGGGTCGCCGTCGCCGCGCGGTCGGTCGACCACCTCTTCGCCGGCTGCTGTCCTGCCAGCCTCCGCCCCGCCGGCCGCCGCCCCGCCGTCGCCAAGCCCGCCCGAAGCCGCTGACTCCTCTTCTGTGTTCGGCGATTAGGTGAACGACCGGGCTCTCCTCTCTCGGCTGGTTTATAAATCGACCGACCGAATCACCAAAAAAAAGAAGAAAAAGAGAAAAAGAAAATTATATCCAGGATCTTCTTGATCGTGCCTCTCTTACTGATCAGCGGACAGCTGAGACTCCCATGGAGCTTAATGTTCATCTTCGTCCCATGAATGGTGAGCCTCTTACTGATCCTACTTGCTATCGTCATCTTGTTGAGAGCCTTGTTTATCTTGGTGTCACTCGCCCTAACATTTCGTACCCTGTCCATATCTTGAGTCAGTTTGTTTCCGCTCCCACTTAGCTCCACTATAGTCATCTTCTTCGTGTTCTACGATATCTTCGTGAAACTATCTCTCGTCGTCTCTTTTTCCCTCGCTCCAGCTCTTTACAGCTCCAGGCATATTCTGATGCTACCTAGGCTAGTGATCCCTCTGATCGTCGGTCTCTCTCTGCTTATTGCGTTTTTCTTGGTGGTTCTCTCATTGCTTGGAAGACTAAGAAGCAGACAGCAGTTTCTCGTTCGAGTGTTGAGGCTGAGTTGCGAGCTATGGCTTTGTTGATTGCGGAGGTTACTTGGCTACGGTGGTTACTTGAGGACTTTGGTGTTTCTGTTTCTGCACCGATTCCTCTTTTGTCTGACAGTACATGTGCTATTAGCATTGCAAAAGATCCGGTGAAGCATGAGCTTACAAAACATAT
Source organism: Dendrocalamus sinicus (assembly GCA_036346575.1). Classification (NCBI taxonomy): domain Eukaryota; kingdom Viridiplantae; phylum Streptophyta; class Magnoliopsida; order Poales; family Poaceae; genus Dendrocalamus; species Dendrocalamus sinicus. The sequence goes on from CM070662.1 coordinate 36,621,959, forward strand.
TGGTGTTGGTGCTTCCTACATGCGGACACAGGTGCAAGATCAGATTGTTGCCCTTCAGTATGTACCTTCCGAGCTTCAGTTAGCAGATTTCTTCACAAAGACACAAACCAGGGCTCAGCACAATTTTCATCTCTCCAAACTTTATGTTGTTGATCCACCATAAGTTTGAGAGGTGGTGTTAGATGTGTATTATATATCAGTGTATTTACCCCATTGTATAAGGAATTTCTTGCATATATGCCACCTGTATATGTATTATATTGGCCCTTTGGCCACATGATGAATACAAGCGTTATTCAACAACTTACATAGATTGAAGTAACAGGAAGAAATTCCCTTGCTTCTGGCAGGTTCATCCAGCACTTCGTGGCACTTTTTGCCATGCATCAAATGTCACTGGGACTGTATCGCTTCTTAGCAGCCATAGGAAGGACGCAAGTAATGGCCAACATGCTAGGGACTGCAGCTCTTATAGCGATCTACATACTTGGAGGCTTCGTCATATCAAAAGGTCAGATGATTTAGCTCAGAATACCTCGGGAAGTATGGCAACTCTGTAATGCAGGACAAGTTTTAAGGCTTATGTGCAACTAAGACGCTCACCAATTTTATACACTGAACAGATGATCTCCAACCATGGTTGCGCTGGGGATGTTGGACATCCCCATTCACCTATGCACAGAATGCAGTCGCCCTGAATGAGTTCCTTGACAAAAGATGGGCTACAGTAAGCACTCATTTCAACACTTGGAATTGCTAACCCCATGCTAGTATATCCTTCCCAAAGTACACCAACATTCTTAATCAGAGGCAAAAAATCTATAGCAATTAGTTGTGACCTAATGACGATGGTCTTGGATGCTGATAGGAATTTCATTACACAAATGCAAACACCGTCGGTGAAGCTATCCTCAAGATCAGGGGGCTGCTCACACAGTGGCACTGGTACTGGATTTGCGTCAGCATTTTATTTGGATTCTCGCTGGTCTTCAACATCCTCACCATATTTTCATTAGAGTTCATGAACTGTATGTATACCAAGCAATCAAAACCTCATAAATGTTGAACTAGGAACACAAACAATACTCGTCCTTCTTGTTTATCATTTGCAGCTCCACACAAGCATCAAGTTAACATCCATGCCACCCAGGTGAAGCTAGAGTACAACAGCCAGACAGTTGGAAATGGCAATGCGTCAACTGATCAAGTCATCCTCCCCTTTCGGCCTCTTTCCCTTGTATTTGATCATATCAACTATTTTATCGACATGCCTAAGGTAAGCTCTTGACCACATCAGTCCTTACCAAATAGTTACATCCATTCCAGTCACCCGTTGACCAAAAGTATGCATATCTTCCACCAGGAGATGGCAAAATATGGAGTAACAAATAAAAAGCTTCAGCTGCTACAAGATGTCAGTGGTGCCTTCAGGCCAGGGGTGCTAACAGCTCTGATGGGGATCACTGGTGCTGGAAAGACAACACTGCTCGATGTCTTGGCTGGAAGAAAAACTGGAGGATATATTGAAGGCACTATTAGGATAGCAGGCTACCCAAAGAAGCAGGAGACGTTCTCAAGGATTTCAGGCTACTGCGAACAGAGTGACATACACACCCCTAATCTCACTGTGTATGAGTCACTGCAGTTTTCTGCATGGCTTCGCCTTCCTTCAAATGTTAAATCTTGCCAAAGAGATGTATGTGCATTGACCTCTTACCCTCTTTTATCATCGTTAGAAGCAAATATATGACACAAGATCTCTTCAAACATATTTCAGATGTTTATAGACGAAGTCATGGACCTAGTTGAGTTAACTGAATTGAAGAATGCCATTGTGGGTTTGGCTGGAGCAACTGGCCTGTCGGCTGAGCAGAGAAAAAGACTAACCATAGCTGTGGAGCTGGTAGCTAGTCCTTCCATTATATTTATGGATGAGCCAACCACTGGCTTGGATGCTCGTGCCGCAGCAATTGTCATGAGAACAGTAAGAAACACTGTAGACACTGGACGAACTGTTGTCTGCACAATTCATCAGCCAAGCATTGAGATACTTGAATCTTTTGATGAGGTATGAATAATTCGGTAAATAGGTCAAAAAAAAAACTTTCTACTGGTACAAGCAAAAAGAATAGTCCGGTACTCCAGTGGTGTCAAGGTGAAAGACTAAAAGAGAATCAATTACGCAGCACCAAAACTAGAATGTATTTTTTTCAAAATTAAACAGAAAATTGCCCTTCAGATTTTGTTTTTCTTTTTTCAATAGTAGCACTCACAAAAGCGTTAAATACAGTTATAGCTTAAAGTGGAAAAATTGAGGAACCACTGGTCAATTGGCCTTTTCTGAGTTAGTACAAAATTACCTTCTAAATTTGAGTTTAATTTGACTAATTGCAGCTTCTACTTATGAAAAGAGGAGGTCAGCTCATATACAATGGTTCACTAGGTCCCCTGTCTAGCAACATGATAAAGTATTTTGAGGTAAGATTGCCCGAGATTGGATGCTTGTTCTTAAGATGCAGAGGAAAAAATATTTAAATTGCTTTGTCACAGGCTATACCTGGTGTTCCTAGAATAAAAGAGGGACAAAACCCAGCAGCATGGATGTTAGATATCAGTTCGCAAACAACAGAATATGAGATTGGGGTGGACTATGCAGAAATTTATCAGAGCTCCTCCCTTTACAGGTAAGCCCAATACAATCATAAAGCTTCCATCGCTATTCTGTTGACTGGTTTGAACAATAAGGAAAAAGATAAATACAATGAAATTATACTTGGTATCCGCAGGGAGAACATGCTTCTAATTGATGAACTGGGAAAACCAGAACCAAACACAGAGGATCTACAATTTCCTCCCAGGTATTGGCAGAACTTCAAGGTGCAATGCATGGCTTGCTTGTGGAAGCAAAGATGTGCATATTGGAAGAACTCAGAACACAATGTTGTTCGGTTCCTAAACACATTTGCAGTATCAATTATGTTCGGAATTGTATTCTGGAAAATTGGCTCAACCATGTAAGTAGGAGCAGGAACTAACCTAATTTTTTTTCCATGAAAACTTATCATGCCTCAATTAGATCATAACTTGGTTTTCCTGTGCAACAGCAAGGAGCAACAAGATGTATTCAATGTACTAGGAATTGTATACGGATCAGCACTGTTTCTGGGCTTCATGAATTGCATCATCTTACAGCCGGTTGTGGCAATGGAGAGGGTTGTGTTCTACCGGGAAAAGGCGGCAGGGATGTACTATACCATGGCCTACACAATTGCTCAGGTAATGTTACTTTACAATCTGTTCAGAAAAAATCAGAGGTTCTGAAATTAGAGGGCTTAGCATGGATTCTAAACTCCAACGTTGGATTTCTGTGTGCAGGTGTCAATTGAATTGCCTTACATGTTTGTCCAAGTGCTCATCTTTGCTGCAATTGTATACCCAATGATTGGCTTCCAGCTGACCCCCAACAAGTTCTTTTGGTTTGTGCTCTACATGGTGCTAAGCTTCATGTACTACACACTCTATGGGATGATGACGGTGGCACTAACACCTAACATTGAGATAGCCGCCAGACTGTCCTTCCTCATCTTTATCTTTTGGAATGTCTTCTCTGGCTTCATCATCGGAAGAGAGGTACTACGCTGCCAAGTAATTTGGAACTCCCTAATTTTTGTCATCTTAATTACAGTTCCGATTAGAGAGAAATCCTGTGTCAAGTACTTTCTCTCTTGACCAATTTGGTCAGGTGATTAGTTGTACTCTTTCTTCTTCTATTAATGAACTGACACAACACGCAAGTCTTTTGCGTGTTCTCGAAAAAAAAGTACTTTGGAACTCCCTAATCTTTGTCATCTTAATTACAATTCCGATTAGAGAGAACAGAATTGATTTCGACTTGGGCATTTTTATTTGAAAAATCAACCAAAAAAAGGAGAGGAGAGATTGTGCCTGAGTGACTGACCTGATGAACAACAGCAGTCTGAATGTGCAATGTGGATGCAGCTGATCCCGGTGTGGTGGAGATGGGTGTACTGGGCGAACCCAGCGGCGTGGACGGTGTACGGGCTCATGTTCTCGCAGCTGGGCGACCGGACAGAGCTCATCCGCGTGCCAGGGCAGCCGGACCAGACGGTGCGGGAGTTCCTCGAGGACTACCTCGGCCTCCAAGACCGCTACTTCAACCTCGTCACCTGCCTGCACCTCGCCATCATCGCCCTCTTCGCCTTCTTATTCTTCCTGTTCATCAAGCACCTCAAGTTCCAGAGGAGGTAGCAGAAACAAAAAAAAAAAAGCTCCGGAGGAGGTAGCAGCAGCACAAATCAAAATTGATGCGTGCAAGCTGCAAAGCAAACTGCAAATAAACTCACTAATCAGTAATCACTTAACTGTATAAAGGTAAGACTCGAAGAGAAACAACCAAATAACAAGCACAAGACGAGAAGGATTTGTTGCAAGAGAAAGTGCATCAGTAATCACAGTATCTGCGTGAGGATTTGTATATGTAGTACTAGTGCAGAATTGTTGTTATATCAAGGTCGATAAATAAATTAAAAGGGCAAGTGTATATGTGATTAGAATTTATGATTTATAAAAGCGTACTATACTAAATGTAACTGAAGGACCGTGTCAAAACGTCAATGATAATGTTGTAATAAGCCATTGCAAGTTTAATAGAGTGGTGAAATATTTTTACAAAGATCATATTTTGGTTGGACAGTTTTTTGAAAGTGTCAGAAAAATCGGAAATACCGTATGTGTTTAAACGGTAATACCGTTCAGTGGTAGAACCGACGTTATCAAGCAATTCTGAGTTGCATAAAAAACACTCCAGTGCGAGATGCATCCTTTACTATGTTCTCAATGTACCAGTTACATATTATCTCTATTTCAGATCCTCCTCCATTTGTCTCTGCTGGTCTCTCAAATACTTGCAGGTTGGAAAATGGCCCAGTAAAACTCCCTGCTAGGAGCACTTCCCGTATACCTGCAGTAAGGTCCATAGTATCTGACCACCTAGCTATCTGTTTAAAAGAAGATTGGAGGAAGAACTTGCTAGTAGCAATGAGATCCATTCATGCCATCTTGGACCGAACCCCATGTGCTTGAGTACTTGAAGAAGGAACAGCCATGAAACCAAATTGAAAGCCTCGGATATATCAAGTCTCAACAGCAAAGTTGGTTTTTTTCATCAACTTGATACTCTTGACTGCCAATTGAACAAGACAAAAATTATCATGGATGCTTCGGGCAGCAACAAAGGCACTTTGGTTTGGTCACAAGGTTTGGTAATTCTTTAAGCAGCCTATTTGCCAAGACCTTGGAGAAAAGCTTGCCAAAACTGTGGACAAGGCTAATTGATCTATAAAAATGAAATGACCCAAACAACTCTTGATATAAATTATGAAAAAGAAGTGGTAATTGATCTATGTATTATGGGATGGCAAAGAAAGACCCAAAAATAAAAGACAGAAACTACACATACCTCTTGGAGAACAAAAACATGGCTGAGAACACAAATAGGCTTCATGTCATTTAGAACAGAACATAGACTAATCAGCCTTTGCATAGCAGCTTCCAGCCTAATTTTCATAAATCCACAATTAAAGTCATAGAACCCCAATAGTATTTAAACAGTGATGCGAAGTAGGGAATTGACTAACATCTTAACCGAAGAACTATTATCAGGATAGCTCTCGTGCCCTAGTGCTAACAAGCCTAGAACAACTTTGGCTCTTGTGTTATTCAATCAAAGTGCTGCTTGATCCGGCGAAAGTTGGAGAGTTTTAAATTGAGAGTGTCAAGTATGTAACCTATATATAGCCGAAACCATAACTATGAGCTCAGAAATTCTCTACTTGCATCTCTAATGAGCCAAATCCACCTTCTGAATCTAGAATATTTATCAAACTATTGGGCCATGTGGTTAAGTCAAGAATATTTATGATGATGAATAAATGACAATGTTGCTTACTAATGTTATTTGAGGCATGTGGCATATGTGGAGTCATGTTAGACAAGTTAGAAAGAACTTATGTTGGAATAATATGTTGCTTTGGTCTTTGCATATACAGGGTAACTCGGAGGTGGTCGTCATCTACGGTGAGGACCGAGAGATGGCTTGGTGCAAAGTCATGGTCTAGAGGGTCAAGGATGTTGGAGGAGATAGTCGTGCTCGAGTTGGGGTGCGTGAAGATCAAAGACGAATGATGTGTATTAGAGTTATAGAGGTACGGTCTAGAGGCTACAACACGTAACAATTTTAGAGTGTCCAAAATTGGGTAATATGATAAAGTTGCAAAACATATGTTACGTAAGTGTTTTGGGTCCCTTATTTGTTAGAATTGGATAAAAAAAACTCATAGTCTTAGGAATAAGATCATGGTTTGGACCCTAGACTATAAATAGAGATGGTGTTAGATACTAACCCTAAAGCTGGATAGATGCAAATTTCATCCTAAGGTTTAAGGGGTGCATCTTGTTCCTTGCTGTGTTCCGAGGCCATCGTCGACCTCATTTTCCTTCCTCGGTCCACACATGTTTTCCTTGGTTGCTGCACCTGCCTAAGCGGAGACAACCACGCAGGTACTTCTCGTGAGCCGTGTGAGCTTTTGTCGTGTCGTCAGAAATAAGGCTAGACTTGTTGCTCAGAGGTTTACTTAGGTGGAGGGTCTGATTTTAGTGAAACTTTTGCTCTATTTGTCAAATTAGAAGCTATTCAAATTATCTCAGCATTCGCTGCATCTAAAAGTTTTAAATTGTATAAAATGGATGTTAAGAGTACTTTCTTAATGGCTTTATTGAAGAGGAAGTTTATGTTAAGTAACCACCTAGTTTTAAAAATCCTAAAATTTTTAATTATGTCTACAAATTATCTAAAGCCTTATATGGATTGAAACAAACTCCTAGAGCATATAGAACGAATGGCTCAAATCATACTTGTTAAAAAAATAATTTTCAAATGGGCAAGGTAGATAAAACTCTTTTCACTCTTAGGCATGGAAATAATCTATTACTTGTTCAGATCTATGTGGATGATATCATCTTTGGTTACGGCGGTCTCGGCGGGGTTGACAACGGCGACAGCGACGGCGGAGTCGGCAACGGCGATCTCGGCGGGGTCGGCGACCGTAGTCTCGGGCAGGATAGGCGACGGGGTGACGGCGATCTCCTTCCGCGCGTCGGCCGGGGCGGACCGGTGATCTCGGGCGTAGATCCGGATCTGGCAGCGGCAGCCGACCTCACCGGCGACCCAACGGCGGCCGAAGTGAGCGGCGATCTCGAGCTGTCTCCGAGCACCCCCAGACGTCATGCGACGGAAGATGATGAGAAGCAGCAAAGTCCGACAGCGCTGGAAAAACGAACCAGCGGCGGCTTGACAGCCGAATCCGTGAGAGACAGGCACGGATCCCTAGGTATCACGAAACCCTAGGTTTGGTTCCCTAGGTTTGGTTCTAATACCATGTTATGAATAGCGCATGTATTCATTATGAGGCCAATAGACCAGTATATATACATGTACAAGTGTGGCATATATGCAGAAAATCTCTCATACAATAGGGTAAATACACAGCAATGTAATACATATCTAACAATATCGAAGGCACAGTTACCATAGCTAGCTATCGAAAGAAGCAGGAGACATTCACACGGGTCTCAGGCTATTGTGATCGACCGATATTCACTCCCTAATCTCACTATTCATGAATCACTACAAGATGCAAAGCATGGCTTCGCTTCCTTCAAGTATTAAAAGTGGATTGAATACAACCACACAAACTGTGGATTGAATATTTTGTTGATAGGTTTAGAATCACAGAGAAAGATGAGAATGATGGAGTTGCTCTGCATTTTTGCAGGCGAACATGCTTCGGTGGATGAACCGAGCAAACGAGAACCAAACACGGAGGACATACACTTCCTCCCGGATATTGGCCAAACTTCACGAACAATGCAGCGTGTTTATGGAAGCAACATTGTTCATCTTGGAAAAATCGAACACAATTCAGTTCGCTTCATAAATACATTTTGCGTATGAATTATGTTTGGCATTGTATTCTGGAAAATTGGCTCGACAATGTAAGAAGTCTTGCTTACAGAACTTAGACGAAAAGTGAAATCCCATTGTGTTTGTGATTTTAACTTTTTTTGTGGTACAACAATGATGAGGAGCAAGATGTATTCAACATACTAGGAGTTGCATATGGGTCAGCACTGTTTCTGGGTTACATGAATGCCACCATGTTGCAGCCAATAGTGGCAATGGAGTTAACCTATACCAGGAAAGAGCATCTGGCATGTATTCTGTTAGAGATATATGTATAGTTGTTATTCCCCATTGTTATGAGGGGTTCTTTGCATATTTACCACCTGTACTTTGTGTATATATACCGGCCCATTGGCCTCATATGAATACAAACGCTATTCATAACATGGTATCAGAGCCAAAACTAGGGTTTTGGCTTACCTAGGGTTCCGCGCCCGCGTGCCTCCTCCGGCCTCCCATCCTTGCCGCCGCCGCAAGATCCCATCGCTTGTCGCCTCGCCGCCGCCGCCGTCGGCCCCGCCGACTCCCCCGTCGGTTCCACCGACTCCTCTGCCGCCGCCGTCCTCGCCTCGCCTCGCCTCGCGCCTCGCCGCCGCGCCTCGGCCCGAGCCCGCCCTCGCCTTGCTCCTCCGCGCCCGCCGTTGCTCGCTCGCGCGGGCGCCGCCGCCGCCGCCGTCTCGTCGCCGCTGCCGCCGTCGCGCCGCCCCTAACGCGTGCGTGCGCGTAACGGGCCGAAGGCCCGTTTGAGGCTTTTCTTACCGAGCGGCGGAAGAAAAAGAAAAAAAAAAAAGAAGAAAAATGTCGTTCTAACCGCCGCGCCGTCCAGCGCCGCCTGTTAGACTTCGTTGCCTTGGTCGCCGCGCCGTCCAGCGCCGCCTACCAATGGGCACTGTTTCCCTCCCTCGCTGCCCGGTGATCTTTGATGGTGTTAATTACACCGACTTCGTGTCTCACATGCGCATTCACATGCGTGGTCTTCGTCTCTGGGGCGTCCTCTCTGGCGATGTCACCTGCCCGCCTTGCCTATTCCTCCGACGAGCCTCGCTGTTGCATTGCCCCCGACAGCCGATAAGGCTGCTGCTGATGATGAAGCTAATGATGAAGCTGCCTCTGTCTACCAGGAGGCTCTGGATTCCTACAAGGATTGTCTGACCGTCTACACTCGGTGAGTACGATGGCGACACTCGCCGCTGCTTGTCTTCATCGCCGATGTCGGCCTCGATTTTCTTACGAGGTTGTGGGACTCCTTCGGCTTTCGGATGTTGACTCATCTTCGTCGGCGCTCACGAGCCCTCCGGTGATGCCACGCACTGTCCGTGGTCCGCCAGAGCACTCTCTGCGATAGGGTGATGCTCTGTTGGCGCTTTACGCTCGAGTTCTGCATGCGGCGTCGATTGGACTCACTTCGCTTCTGGCCGCGTCGTACTGTCCGTGCTGCTGGATGTACGTCTTGACTTGGAGTTTCAGCGGGTTTACGAGTTCCTTACTCGCCGCCCCGAGTTCGAGCAAAGGCGTGCCCGCCTCCTTGCACGCCACCTCGTGTCACTCTCCGGAGGCTCTTACGAGATACGCGCGAGAAGACTCGTTTGAGTGGTGCTGTGCGATGCCACTCCCTCTCGTGCTCGCCGCTCGTCCGCTGCTACATCGCCTCCTCGGCCGCTACCACGGTGGTGGTGGCCGTCCTCCGTCTCAAGGTGGCCGTCCTCACTGCTCCTCTGCGACAAGGATGGCCACACCGAGTCCTGCTACAAGAAGAAGCGGCATCTTTCACGCCGTTCTTCTCGGCACTAGTGCTTCTACGACGGCGTCGCCTCGACTTCTTCAGAGCTTCTCTCACCGAGCAGAGATAGCCGACCGACGCCTACTTGCCGCTTGTGTTCTCCTCGGCGAGTTCTCTCATCGACTCTTCGGCACCGAGAGACCACCTCCTACACGATCAGTACCTCCCGTGGATTCTTGATTCGGAGCATCTTTTCACATGACTCTGATCCTTCCACTCTGTCTTCTATTACACCTCTTGATTCTCCCATCGGTGTTCTTACTGCGATGGTACATCTCTTTCGTCTCTGCAGTCGAGGATCTCTTAGCAACTCATCTTTTCATGTTCCTTCATTGCTCATGTTCCTCGCCTTACCTTGCAGCTTCTTTCTGCTGGGCGATTCATCGACCTTGGTTATCGGGTCATTCTCGACTCGACTCTTGTTGTGTTCGGGATCGCCACACGGAGCTCGGTTGGTTCGGCCCTCGCGCGTGACTCACGGCGTCTCTAGGAGCTTGATCGCTTCACCTTCCTTCCGCTGCCACCATCGCCGCGGTCTCTCCGCTCGCCACTTCGTCTACCGGCTCTTTCCAGCGGTGGCATCACCGTCTTGGCCATCTGTGTGGATCCGTCCTGCCGTCCTTAGTTCGTCGTGGTCTTCTAGGTCTGCATCTCAGAGACGTGTCTTTAGATTGTCGGTACTGTAAGTTAGGTAAACAGATCTGACTTCCTTATCCTCATAGTGAGTCTGTGTCTCGGCGCCCTTTTGATCTTGTTCATTCAGATGTTTGGGGTCCGGCTCCCTTCGTTTCGAAAGGGGGTCATCGATATTATATCATTTTTATAGATGATTTTTCTCGCCATACTTGGATATATTTCATGTCTTCTTGTAGTGAGGTTTTGTCTATCTATAAAAACTTTGCCACTATGATTCACACACAGTTCTCCACTCCTATTCGTGTCTTTCGTGTTGATTCTGCTGGCGAGTACCTCTCTCGTTACCTGCGCAGCTTCCTTGCTGAGCAGGTCACTCTCGCTCAGTTCTCTTGTCCTGGTGCTCATGCTCAGAATGGTGTCGCTGAGCGCAAGCATCGTCACCTCCTTGAGACGGCTCGTGCTCTGATGATCGCCGCATCTATTCCACCTCACTTTTGGGCCGAGGCTGTTTCCACTGCCACCTATCTCGTCAACATCCAGCCCTCTTCTGCTCTTCAGGGAGCGATCTCTGTTGAGCGTCTCTGTGGTCTTCTTCCTGACTACTCTACCCTTCATCTGTTTGGCTGCGTTTGCTACGTTCTCCTCGCCCCTCGAGAACGCACCAAACTGACCGCTCAGTCTGTTGAGTGTGTCTTTCTGGGATACAGTGCCGAGCACAAGGGCTATCGGTGCTGGGATCCTGTTGGTCGTCGGATACGGGTTTCTCGGGATGTGACTTTCGACGAGTCTCGTCCATTCTACCCACGTCCTGCCTCTCCGTCGGCTTCTTCTGTGGAGTCTCTGTCTTTCTTGACCTTTCCGGATACACCTATATCTGTTTTGCCTCGTCCACTGTCCCACCGAGTCTCCACATATTCCCCTGTGGCCTCTCCGCCGTTATGCGCCGCTGTGTCGTCTCCTACGACTCATGAGCTCCTCCCACTCTGATACCTTCTCCTTATCTTCTACACTCGTCGACCTCGTATTGAGGATCTTCCAGATGAGCCATCTTCTCCTGATGTTTCATCTTCTTCTGATGCTCCATCTTCCCCTGATGGGTCATCTTCTCCTCGCTACGCTCTCCGCGATCGCCAGTCCATTCGGCCTCCTGCCCGTTTTGCCTTTGCTGGCGCAGCTACTCGTGAGCCTGTCTCCTACCGGGATGCTGTTACTCACCCTGAGTGGCAGCTTGCCATGGCCGAGGAGATTGCTGCCCTCGAGCGTACTGGTACTTGGGATCTTGTTCCTTTTCCATCTCATTCTCATCCCATCACATGTAAGTGGGTCTATAAGATTAAGACTCGCTCTGATGGCTCTCTTGAGCGCTATAAGGCGCGTCTTGTTGCTCGTGGCTTCCAGCAGGAGCATGGTGTTGACTACAACGAGACTTTTGCTCCTGTAGCCCACATGACCACTGTTCGCACTCTTCTTTCGGTGGCGTCTGTTCGCCACTGGTCTGTTTCTCAGCTTGATGTCAAGAATGCCTTTCTTAATGGCGAGTTGCGTGAGGAGGTCTACATGCATCCGCCACCTGGGTATTCTGTTCCTGAGGGCATGGTCTGTCGCCTTCGTCGCTCTCTCTATGGCCTTAAGCAAGCCCCTCGTGCTTGGTTTGAGTGCTTCTCCTCTGTGGTCACTGCTGCTGGTTTTTCAGCTAGTGATCATGATCCTGCGCTCTTTGTCCACACTTCGTCTCGTGGTCGGACTCTTCTTCTCCTGTATGTTGATGATATGATCATTACGGGGGATGATTCTGAGTACATTGTCTTTGTCAAGGCTCGTCTTAGTGAGCAGTTCCTTATGTCGGATCTTGGTCCTCTTCGTTACTTCCTTGGGATTGAGGTTACTTCCACTCCAGATGGTTTCTTTATGTCTCAAGAGAAATATATTCAGGATCTTCTTGATCGCGCCTCTCTCACTGATCAGCGTACTGTTGAGACTCCCATGGAGCTCAATGTTCACCTCCGACTCTCTGATGGCGAGCCTCTTTCTGATCCGACTCGCTATCGTCATCTTGTTGGGAGTCTTGTCTACCTTGCTGTTACTCGTCCGGATATCACTTATCCAGTTCATATTCTGAGTCAGTTTGTTTCAGCTCCCACTCAGGTTCACTACAGCCACCTTCTTCGAGTTCTGCGATACCTTCGTGGGACTATCTCTCGCCGTCTCTTCTTTCCACGTTCCAGTTCGTTACAGCTTCAGGCCTATTCGGATGCTACTTGGGCCAGCGATCCCTCTGATCGCCGGTCTATCTCTGCTTACTGTGTTTTTCTTGGTGGTTCTCTTATTGCCTGGAAGACGAAGAAACAGACTGCAGTGTCCCGTTCGAGTGCAGAGGCTGAGTTGCGAGCTATGGCTCTCTTGACAGCAGAGATTACTTGGCTACGGTGGTTACTTGAGGATTTTGGTGTTTCTGTCACTACACCGACTTCTCTCTTGTCAGACAGTACAGGTGCTATCAGTATTGCTCGTGATCCTGTGAAGCATCAGCTCACCAAGCATATTGGTGTTGATGCTTCTTTCATGAGGTCTTGTGAGCACATGCCACTTCAACTGCCGACGGAGCCACATCTCGTCACTAGACAATAAGCGGATATCTTGTGCAATCTCCAGACGATGCATGACTTTGATGGCTTATTGGTTATTCTTTAAGCAGCCTATTTGCCAAGACCTTGGAGAAAAGCTTGCCAAAACTGTGGACAAGGCTAATTGATCTATAAAAATGAAATGACCCAAACAACTCTTGATATAAATTATGAAAAAGAAGTGGTAATTGATCTATGTATTATGGGATGGCAAAGAAAGACCCAAAAATAAAAGACAGAAACTACACATACCTCTTGGAGAACAAAAACATGGCTGAGAACACAAATAGGCTTCATGTCATTTAGAACAGAACATAGACTAATCAGCCTTTGCATAGCGACTTCCACCTAATTTTCATAAATCCACAATTAAAGTCATAGAACCCCAATAGTATTTAAACAAAGTGATGCAAGTAGGGAATTGACTAACATCTTAACCAAGAACTATTATCAGGATAGCTCTCGTGCCCTAGTGCTAACAAGCCTAGAACAACTTTGGCTCTTGTGTTATTCAATCAAAGTGCTGCTTGATCCGGCGAAAGTTGGAGAGTTTTAAATTGAGAGTGTCAAGTATGTAACCTATATATAGCCGAAACCATAACTATGAGCTCAGAAATTCTCTACTTGCATCTCTAATGAGCCAAATCCACCTTCTGAATCTAGAATATTTATCAAACTATTGGGCCATGTGGTTAAGTCAAGAATATTTATGATGATGAATAAATGACAATGTTGCTTATTAATGTTATTTGAGGCGTGTGGCATATGTGGAGTCATGTACTCATGTTAGACAAGTTAGAAAGAACTTATGTTGGAATAATATGTTGCTTTAGTCTTTGCATATACAGGGTAACTCGGAGGTGGTCGTCATCTACGGTGAGGACCGAGAGATGGCTTGGTGCAAAGTCATGGTCCAGAGGGTCAAGCATGTTGGAGGAGATAGTCGTGCTCGAGTTGGGGTGCGTGAAGATCAAAAACGAATGATGTGTATTAGAGTTACAGATGTACGGTCTAGAGGCTACAACACGTAACAATTTTAGAGTGTCCAAAATTGGGTAATATGATAAAGTTGCAAAACATGTGTTACGTAAGGGTTTTGGGTCCCTTATTTGTTAGAATTAGATAAAGACTTAGTCTTAGGAATAAGATCATGGTTTGGACCCTAGACTATAAATAGAGATGGGGTTAGATACTAACCCTAAAGCTGGATGGATGCAAATTTCATCCTAAGGTTTAAGGGGTGCCAGAATGGCACTTTGTAGCCACAAACATACTGATCTAAAAATAAAAATTAAATATATCCAGAAGAAAAAGCCAGCAGCAACGCATCTTGTTTCTTCTTTGTGTTCGAGGCCATCGTTGACCTCATTTTCCTTCCTCGGTCCACACATGTTTTCCTTAGTTGCTGCACCTGCCTGAGCGGAGACAACCACGCGGGTACTTCTCGTGAGCCGTGTGAGCTTTTGTCGTGTCGTCAGAAATAAGGCTAGACTTGTTGCTCAGGGGTTTACTTAGGTGGAGGGTCTGATTTTAGTGAAACTTTTGCTCTATTTGTCATATTAGAAACTATTCAAATTATCTCAGCATTCGCTGCATCTAAAAGTTTTAAATTGTATAAAATGGATGTTAAGAGTACTTTCTTAATGGCTTTATTGAGGAGGAAGTTTATGTTAAGTAACCACCTGATTTTAAAAATCCAAATTTTTTAATTATATCTACAAATTATCTAAAGCCTTATATGGATTGAAACAAACTCCTAGAGCATATAGAACGAATGGCTCAAATCATACTTGTTAAAAAAATAATTTTCAAATGGGCAAGGTAGATAAAACTCTTTTCACTCTTAGGCATGGCAATGATCTATTACTTGTTCAGATCTATGTGGATGATAGGTTACGGCGGTCTCGGCGGGGTTGACAACGGCGACAGCGACGGCGGAGTCGGCGACGACGATCTTGGCGGGGTCGGCGACCGCAGTCTCGGGCAGGATCGGCGACGGGGCGACGACGATCTCCTTCCGCGCGTCGGCGGGCGGACCGGTGATCTCGGCGTAGATCTGATCTGGCGATGGCGGCCGACCTCACCGACGACCCAACGGCGGCGGAGTGAGCGGCGATCTTGAGCGGTCTCCGAGCACCCCGGGCGTCATGCGACGGAAGATGATGAGAAGCAAAAGTCCGGCGGTGGCTGGAAAAACGAACCAGCGGCGCTTAACAGCCGGATCCGTGAGAGACGGGCACGGACCCTAGGTATCACGAAACCCTAGGTTTGGCTCTAATACCATGTTATGAATAGCGTATGTATTCATTATGAGGCCAATAGGCCAGTATATATACATGTACAAGTGTGGCATATATACAGAAAACCTCTCATACAATAGGGTAAATACACAGCAATGTAATACATATCTAACAATATCGAAGGCACAGTTACCATAGCTAGCTATCGAAAGAAGCAGGAGACATTCACATGGGTCTCAGGCTATTGTGATCAGACTGATATTCACTCCCCTAATCTCACTATTCATGAATCACTGCAGTATGCAGCATGGCTTCGCCTTCCTTCAAGTATTAAAAGTGGATTGAATACAACCACACAGCTGTGGATTGAATATTTTGTTGATAGGTTTAGAATCACAGAGAAAGATGAGAATGATGGAGTTGCTCTGCATTTTTGCAGGCAGAACATGCTTCTGGTGGATGAACTGAGCAAACCAGAACCAAACACAGAGGACATACACTTCCCTCCTGGATATTGGCCAAACTTCACAGAACAATGCCTGGCATGTTTATGGAAGCAACATTGTTCATACTGGAAAAATCCAGAACACAATTCAGTTCGCTTCATAAATACATTTTGCGTATGAATTATGTTTGGCATTGTATTCTGGAAAATTGGCTCGACAATGTAAGAAGTCTTGCTTACAGAACTTAGACGAAAAGTGAAATCCCATTGTGTTTCAGTGAGGTTTTAACTTATCTTTTTGTGGTACAACAGCGATGAGGAGCAAGATGTATTCAACATACTAGGAGTTGCATATGGGTCAGCACTGTTTCTGGGTTACATGAATGCCACCATGTTGCAGCCAATAGTGGCAATGGAGTTAACCTATACCAGGAAAGAGCATCTGACATGTATTCCACCACGGCTTATGCCATTGCTCAGGTAAACCAATTTAATTTGAATGCAGAGGACTTGGTTGGTGGGGATCTATTCTAACCTCCATGTTTGGAACTTGTGCATGCAGATAGCAATCGAGGTCCCTTACATGCTAGTCCAAGTATTCATCTACTCGGCAATTGTATACCCTATGATTGGGTTCCAACTAAACATTGCCAAGTTCTTTTGGTTCGCGCTCTTCATGTTGCTATGCTTCTTGTACTACACGGTCTTTGCGATGGTAACGGTCGCGTTAACACCCAACATAGAGATAGCTGCCGCCTATCCTTCCTCATCTTCATCCTATGGAACGCATTCTCCGGCTTCATTATCACAAAAGAGGCACTGCATACTTTGACATGCATATGTAATGTAATTCTCACCAATCCTACTGACGTCCTAGGGCTCAATTTGGAGATCAAATTAAATTGAGCTGCTTCCACAGTCAGATGGAAGCATCTTACTATCATCAACCACTTAGGTTATACTCCCAAACAGCACTAACAGGGCCAATAGATGTACACTATGCATGCCATTGCAGTTCCATACAGATGAAATAGTCACCAAACTCATCGGTCATAAAATAGGGCGATTTGCTACAACATTTCGCTCCAGGAATCAAGTCAAGCCCTAACAAGAAATGATGCACCCAGATTCTAAGCATGTAGTGTAACCTCTCACAAACTAGTGTATAATGGTGCTGTTGTTACGAAATACGAACCTGACGATGCGGATGCAGATGATCCCGGTGTGGTGGAGGTGGATGTACTGGGCAGACCCGGCGGCGTGGACGGTGTACGGGCTGATGTTCTCGCAGCTGGGCGACCGGGCGGAGGTGATCCGCGTGCCGGGGCGGGCGGAGCGGACGGTGCGGCAGTACCTGGAGGGTACCTGGGTCTCCGGGACGGGCACCTCCCGCTGGTGACGGCGCTCCACCTCGCCGCCGCGGCGCTCTTCTGCCTCTGCATCAAGCACCCCAACTTGCAGAGGAAGTAGCACAAGGAGCTATAGGCGATGGAATATGGAATTTGCAAATGTGAAATGCCGTTTGATCTCCACGGCTTGGAGAAATAAACAAATAAATGACGCCGTCCACCGTCCTATTAGGAATTTGGAATTTTAGATGGGCTGGGCTGGGCTGTGACATGGGAGAACAACGTGGGCCTGGCCAAGGCCCGAAGGCAACTCACGAGTAAGGGGTGTAATCGGGTTAGATATAGACAGATATGGACAGATATCGATTATTTTGTATCATATTTCATATTTATTTTGAGTCGGAATTAGATACAAACAGTGTTGGATACTTATTTCTCTATTTCATATTCGTTTCATAAGCTTTCGGACGGTTAGTCAAACGAAAATTATCTACTTATTTTGCACCCCTACATAAGACTTTGAACAATAGAGGTGTAATCAGAGCGAACACGAAGAGACTTTTCACCAAAATATCGAAAAAAGAGCGCTCAGTATTTTTCATCTATTTAGATGCGACAATACAACTATTTATGAACTTCTTTCTAAGTGAAGTCATAAATATTTATTCATATTACTTGGCATACGGATATATGCAGACAAACATCACTTATCTCGTATAATATTCTGTATTTGTTTCTTCGGAGTCGAACCTAGACACGGATAGCATCGGATAGCCATTTATCTCTTTCATATTCAATTCATAAACCTTCGGTTGATCGGTGGAAAAAAAATTATCTTGTCTATTTGTATCCTACTCGTGATCACGACGCGGATTGCTCCGCCGCAATGGGCCGCATGTTCGTTGTCATCAAAAGTGGCCGTGCTAAGCTTCGGCGACGAGACCTTGATCGGTTGCAAGCCGTGTCTATAGCTAACAATCGCCGTCAATAATTACTATTACTATTACTATCTCCACCGATCTGTTCATCGTGACTCCTTTCGAGATTTTTCGATCCTAGACTCGGACAGCTCGACCATGCATGCACGGTCTCTAGGGCTCCAGCTCGCTCCTCGATGGTGTGCCCTGAATTTTGCCTCTTGCCAGTCAAATTCTCTCGGTACATATCAGTAAGGAACTAAAATTAATTAACGGAAACATAACTGCACAGTCTTTGGTTTGCAGTAATAATAATACCAATAACAAACCTGGGGGATTCCGGCCCCCCCAGGGCATCCACGTCGCCTCGAATGCTCGGCCGGCCGGCGCGTGGCGGACGAAATTCGCGTACGGCCGGCCGAGGCACTTTCCTTGCCTTTTTTGGAAATTACGTAAAGGTTTTTTCCTCGCGAAAATGTCCCTGTAAGTTTTTTTTAAGAAAAAAATTTTTGGATAGCACCCCGCGGGTTTCCAAAATTACGTATAGGTCCTTATTTACTTACGTACAAATCCTTACAGGTCCTCGTTTTTTTTACAAAAAACCCCTATGATTTTCCCGAAATTACGTATTTGTCCTCGATATTTTTTAAAAAACTCCTCACGAATTATCGCCTCTTTTACTTTGGTACATATGGTGGCTGGCGCGGCGTGTCGCCGCGCCTTTGAGGCTAGTTAATTATATGCTATGCAAAATCAGCGGCAACTAACAGAGTATATTTAGGCCTCACTTATTTTGGTTTGAACTTCTGGCTTATTTTTCACTATTTCTAGTTTTCGTGTTTTTTGAACTTTTTTTGTCGGTTCTTTTTTCCTATATTCATTTACATTGTCTGTGATAGGCTAACATGATTTTTCTATTTTTAATTCTTTTAAATTTAGTGACGTTAAATAAGTCATCATCAGCTACAGTATAATTTTAGTCAGTTATAATATAATTTTAGTCATAAATCAGCTTATTTCAGACTATCTGAGCGGCACCATCTTACCATTTTGATTGTCCAGCTGATTACAAGCTAGCAGGCAGGCTTACGGTAGAGATCGGGCTACTAATACCACTAGCTAGCTTGTCTCCTGCCTGCTGCGCGCTAGCTTAATTCTTGGTTCATTGTTTGCCCGTGCATTAAACTTGACACTGGCAAACTCCGTTTCTCAACGGTCAAACTTACATATTACTGAGCAACACACTTGGTCAGTTGATCTATACAGATAGTTCTGTTTCTTATGTCATTCTCGGTAGAGAGTTTTATGGCGTTGTTTTCAAGACTGCCACATTATGCAAAATGAAATAAAATATAGATGAAACATCCATCCTCAATGCATAGTTTCATGCTATTGTTTCATAGACATTTAATTTCATGACTCATATAGAGTTGGTAATCGTGCCAAGAGAGTTTCATCTAGATGAAACT
This sequence comes from Dendrocalamus sinicus, assembly GCA_036346575.1. NCBI lineage: Eukaryota > Viridiplantae > Streptophyta > Magnoliopsida > Poales > Poaceae > Dendrocalamus > Dendrocalamus sinicus. The sequence goes on from CM070662.1 coordinate 36,641,460, forward strand.
CACTTCTTCTCTCTCTTCTTAAAAATGCTGTCATATCATAAAAAATACCTATGTGACAGCCTATTAAATATAGATGAAACTCCCACTGAGACTGGCCAGTGCCACTAATTGATTTGTGTCTTCCGTTTCTCAACAGTCAAACTTACATATTACCGAGCGTGATGCACGTTTTAATAGTGCCTGCTGCTAGCTCATTTTTGGTTGAGCTTTTGGTTTCTGGTTTATTTTTTATTATTTTTAATTTGTGTTTTTTTGACTTTTAACTTTTTTTGAGTTTTTTACCGATTTTTTTTCCGTATTTGTTTATATTGTTCGTGATTGGTTAATATGTTTTTTCTATTTTTAATTTTTTAAATTTAATTATACCAAATAAAGCACTATTAGTTATAGTGTAATTTCAGCTATAAACTATTTTGTAGCCAAAATAAGCGGGCTGTTAATACTGCCTGCTGCGAGCTAGCTTGATCTTGATGTGTGCCATTCTTCGCGGCGCTCCTCTGCCTCTGCATCAAGCACCTGAGCTTCCAGAGGAAGTAGCACAAGGAGCAGTAGGCGATGGAATTTGGAATTGGAAATGCCATTTGATCTCAACGGCGTGGAGAAATAAATAAATAAATGACGTCGTCCATCGTCCTATTAGGAATTTGGAATTTTAGATGGGTTCGGCTGTAACATGGGAGAACAATGTGGGCCTGATCATGAGGCCGAAGGCAACTCACGAGTAGAGGGTGCATTCGGAGTGGATATCAATGGATATCGTTTATTCTGTATTCTATTCTATTTTTTTCTTAGAGTCGTAATCGAACATTGATAGTGCCGGATATCTATTTCTTCATTCCATATTCGCTCCACAAGCCTTCGGACGATCGGTCAAACGGAAATTACCCGCTTTTTTGCACCCTACACAAGACTTTGAATAGTAGGTGTGCAATCAAAACGAACACGAAAAGACTATTCGCCGAAATATCGAAGAAAGAGCGCTCAGTATTTCCCATCTGTTTAGATACGACAATCCGACTATCTATTATCTTGTTTCTAAGTGAAGTCATAATAAACTTACTCATATTACTTGACGTATGGATATATAGGGACGAATATCACTTATCTCGTATTATATTCCATATTTTTTCCTCAAAGTTGGACTCGAACACGAATAGTGTCAGATATCCATTTATATCTTCCATATTCACTCCGTGAACCTTTGGTGGGTCGGTCGAATAAAAATTATCTGCTCTGTTTGCACCCCTACTCACGAGCATGATGCGGATTGCTTCGTCGAAATGGACCGCATTTTCATTGTCATCAAAGTGTTGTGCTAGCTTCGGTGATGAGATCTTGATCGGTTGCAAGTAGTGTCCAGCTAAGCTAGCTAACAATCGCAGTCACTACTAATTACTGTTACTTTCGTATTGGCTCTATAAACCTTTGGTCGGTCAGTCGCCATTTGCACCCCTACTCACGAGCATGACACGGATTGCTCCACCGAAATGGCCTGCATTTTTGTTGTCATCAATGTGGCTGTGCTAGCTTTGGCAACGAGACCTTGAACAGTTGCAAGTCATGCCTATAGCTAACAATTGTCATGAAAGACCGAATATGGCAATAGAGAAGGGGTGAATGGTGCCTTAATAATTTTTCTCCCAAGTATTAACCAATGCTTTACTGCAGCAGCTACAGAGCAATGAAGCCTAGATTAAGAAGCTAAAACTCAAGCTAGAGAACAAGCACCTAAAAGTTTTGAAATTTTTAGCACAAGCGATACTACCGTTGTGGTACCTATGGTACTACTACTATGGTAATAGTGGTACTACCACTCCCCAATGAACAGGGAGAAACAACCTGAGTTCAAAAACGAAAATCAAAGGAACTTCTAATCCGTAGATCTAAATAACATGAAAATTGGCAGGATCTACTCTAGAGTATTGTGAATCTATTCCAATAAATGATCATTAAAAACATGGCCAAAAGTTGAGATATTTTTCAGTTTGAAGGAAAAGCGCACCATACCCGAGTCAAAACCAAATATGATAAATACAACTTGGTTGTCAATGGACGATGACTGGTCCTGCTCAAAAGAGCTTTTTTGAGTGGCTTGTGGCTGAAAAACACTGTAGCTGGTTGAAAAAATAATGTACCTGAAAGAGGTTTATTTAGCATAATTAAATTTTAAAAAAATAAAAATAGAAAAAACATGTTATCCCATCACGTATAATGCAAACAAATACGAGAAAAAAGAACCGGCAAAAAAGTTCAAAAAAGACAAAAGTATAGAAAAATATGAAATTTATGAATAGTGCAAAATAAGCCACAAGCTCAAGCCGAAACGAGCGGGGAAGAAGGATCTAGATGAATTCTCACATGTCATGGCAAGTTATCTGACCAAAAAAACCTAGCCAAAAACTCTCGGATCAAGATGTGGATCATAGAGGCCAAAGTTAAGCAAAATCGGGTTTTTTTATGTATCTTGCTATCAAAGTGCCTAGATGGATGAAGATATATTCACAAAGATTGTCTCCATCTCTTATACATCCTTGTCATAACAAGATCGCGAGGAGGGAAGAGGAGAGATCAAAACAACCAAAACCAAGGCACATCAATCAAAATAAGTGAGACTCAAGTAGATGCACAACAATTGATGTATTACTTACTTAAAAATGTAGGTTTTACATCCACTCTACCTTGGAAGACAAAGAATACACAAGGCACTCACTCCCAAACCCTAACCCTAGAGAAAAGAGCATAAGAGATGGGTTGGATGAGATCCTCACATATGTCTCCACACCAACCCCCTTTTATAGGTGGGCAACCAACCACATATACTCCTTAGTGGATACTATCCACTATTACAATGGGGAAAACCCGTTAACCCCATACACACTGGTTTTACTCACACATGATCATTTATGTACGTTTTTCAAAGCGCAAAAGTTCATATCCGCTAAATCCTTAGGCTTGATCCGTCTTGATCAAACCAGCTCCGCCTTGACCCAAACCATTCTCTAACGCTCCGTCCACACATCGCGGTTTTGATCCAAGATGGTTTTTGGTATTTTGGTCAAACTACCAAAATACCCTTCCTTGACCCCGGTCATCACCAACCACTGCAAGCAATCATCATACTTGCCACGTGTAGGTGCTGCTATAAATAATGCGGTATAAGCATATATTTAGATTTAATTCTAGCATATTCTACATAGACACAAGCATGATATAAAAGGCGTATAAATGACTTGACTACCATATTAATATATGAACTTTCTAAGTCATCGAAATATGCCCAACACACACATACACATATAATGCAAGAGTCTAAAATCAGTATATACATATGTGAACAATTTAATTCATTCCAAATGAATGTTGATATTGATATAAATTTAACATGTGTGACCAAATTCAGCATGTTAACAAGATTTGAAATGACGTATATTGCTCTCAGAAGGCTAGTTGCACAAGATTTACTCTTGGCCATCTCCGCCATGACAAAATCTAATCTTGATTTATATGACAGTTATAGATTAGATCTTGAGTTTAAATTAAATCTTGCTATTAAAAGAGACTAACATATCATGGACATAGATTGCTGGATAATGCAGATGATCCCCAAAATCAATCTAACATTCATTTAACATGAATCCTATATATTGATTCTAACAAGGTAACAGGGTTCGGCAATAATTAGAAATGACCAAAAGTTAACCACAGTATAAATTTAACACAGTGATCAACAAGTAATGAACAACAATTTCAATGATTAGTGCATGTAAGATAACAAGCTAGATGAAAGCTCAAGATCCATCTACCATCACATTCATATATAACCTCTGTATTATGTCATTTCATCACAGAGCAAATGAACCCAGTACTTTTCAAATTCCAATCAATGATACCACACAAATACCAGAAATATATCTTGAGATTGCAAAGAGCAAACAACCGACAAACTTATAGTGCCAGTGATACTCAAAATCACCGAATAGCAATTGAAGAAGGCAAGACACGTAGGCTGCGCTGCCCTAGAAAACCAAGCGCCTTGCTATACGCATAAGGAGCCGATGGCAATTGGAGATACAATGCTACACTCCTACCTCAGGTAGTCAAAATAGGAGCCGAAGGTCAGGGTAGATGTCGTGCAAGACCGACAAGTACTCTGGGCGAGAGCACCTGTGAACACCATGTTCAAACAACATATCCTCCCTTTTCAACTCAGCAACATCGAATTCAGCCCCTAATGAGAAATCGCCACAAAGTTTCTCTGTGACAAATCTCAAGGAAAAGGCAGAAGAAACCACACGAAAAAGCCTAGGAGAGGTGAATTGACCTTGCACACCCGCTGGCACTGGAGAAGACCACGGCGAATCGGCTGCCCCAAAGCCCGAATCGACACAAAGCCGAGAGATTTAGGAGATCGGAGAGGAGGAAAGTGAACTCACTGCTTCGGGTCTTCAAGAGAGGAGGGAGGCTGCCTCTTACAGGGAAGCAGGGAAGAGGCAACTGGTTGCAGCCAAATGACCAGTGCCGAAGCTGCCTAGCCGATGGCGCTTTCGGCGTCGCCACCATCCCACAAGACCCAGCTGCCCAAATGAATTGGTCAAGTTAAAGCCACCCGAACGGCACACAGACGAAGGCCATATGCCTTATCTCCTCAAGTGTCCCACTGATAGGTTGGACCCCTTCTCATTTTTTTTCCTTTTACAAATTGGAAAATTTCTAAATTGCCCACAAAATCCAACATGTGATGGTAGATGTTGGGAATATTTCGATGACTTAGAAAGTTCATATATTAATATGGTGGTCAAGTCATTTATACGCCTTTTATATCATGTTTGTGTCTTTGTAGAATATGGGCCTGTTTTTTTTTTTTTTTGCTGAGGCTTAGAGATAAGTGATATTCGATCGATGTATACATGCATGCTCTCTAGCTAGCTCACTGACCAGCTGCGTTTGCACGCGCGCTATCAGCAGCTGCCCAATTTGCTATCGAGCTTTAATTTCATTTTCTGTGTGCTGACCCATCGAACTCCATTCTTAGAGGGCCAACTAACTTGTCTCATTCAGTAGATATATCTTTATTTTATCGCTTATTGCGTTTGTATAGTATGTGTCCTCTAGTCCACATTAGTAAATGAATGACTTGAGAATGGAAATGAAAGAGGTATATAAAGGAAAAGATGATAAAAGGTTACCTCAAAGTGTAGAAGACACGTACTGAGAAACAAATTTTAAAAGCTAAAATGAGATGTATTAAGAATAAATATAGAGGGAGTAATTAGTTAAGGTCTACAAGTAATATTTGCGTCTGTGCTACGTCTGTTTGGATCGGGGCTAGCACAACATCAACTTCGGGTACGATGTATATATCCGAGCATTAGCTCTCATTAATATGTAAGTTTGACTCTTGAGAAACGGAAGGCACAAATCAATTAGTTTGCCAATGTCAAGTTTAATGCACGGGCAAACAATGAACTAACGTACCTTTCCTATTCATAAATTTCGTCTTTTTCTGAACTTTTAGCTTTTTGAGTTTTTTTACCAGTTCTTTTTTTCCGTATTCATTCGCGTTGTCCGTAATGAGCTAACATATCTTTTCTATTTTTTTAATTTAATTACGCTAAATAAGCCACCTTCAGCTACAGTAAAATTTCATCCGCTATTATGCAATTTCAGTCATAAGTCATAACTTTTCAACCCAACTGAGCGGGACCTTAAGCTAGCGCGCAGCGGGCAGGAGACAAGTAAGCTAGTGGTATTAGTAGCTCGATCTCCACCGTAACCCTGCCTGCTAGCTTGTCGTAACGCAGCTGGTCAGTGAGCTAGCTAGAGAGCATGCAGATGCATATGCGTATATAGATCGATAGCTCGGTAGCTTTGTCATAAATAATGCGTAGTGTGTGGAGTATTTGTGTAGGCATGCACGAGAAGATCCAAACGCACATCGCGCGGGAGATGCATACGCTCGTTCGTCCTTTATGATCGAGCTGCGTGTCTATGGATGCATGCACGAGAAGATCCAAACACTGTAGCATTTTGTGCATGCAGCTTTCGCTGTGTTTTTCTGCTGCTATAGTGATCCGTGTCACATGTCAGCATCTCATTGTCTCGTTATTATCTAGGTTTCCTGTTGCTACAGTGATCCGTACCATATATCAATATCTTATTAACTTTTTGCATAAACTGACATGTGTAACCGTTACATAATAAAACTTTTGACAATAAAATTTTTGACGCGCGTGACGCATTAATAGAGGCTGCTAGCTAGCTAGCTACCACCCACCCCTGCGCGCGACCCATACTGCCTGCTGCGAGCGAGATTGATCTTGATGTGTAACGCATCTTATGTACTACAGGCAGCGACATCGGCCTGTTTCTTTGGACCGTAGACTATGACTTTTGTCTAAGATTTGTGTTTCTAGATGTATATACGGCGTCATTTTAAGCTGCAGAATCGTCGATGGTAATTAGAGGAATAAATAATTATATCGTCTAGCAAAAGCTTTTTTGTTCAATCTACTGTCTTCTTTTCTTTACCTGCTAACCACACGTAGCACACAAAAAAATAGCAAAGAAATAAGAAAAGAAATATTAATTTTTACCTCTTCTATTAGTGTTCTTGCTTTTCTATTTTGTATGCACTACTGTTCTTCGTGGAGAAGCAAACCACACATGAAAACTCGCTGACCCAAGAAACTAAAGTTTTGGTTGCTATGGTCTAAAGTTTAGTTGTTTAAAGTTTTGGACTAAACTTTAGTTGGCTAAACTTTAGCCACTAAAGGTCCTGTTTGGATCCTGTACTAATAGATATGAATAAAGTTTCAAAAAGACCATACCACCTCTCCTCGTTTCGTACGTCAGCCATTAAATGAGAGGTGAGAGGCCAACATACATAGGTAAACACGTCTTTGTGTCTAAGAACCCAAAACTTTAGCCCTCATTAGCTGGGTTTGGCCAACTAGTTGGTTAACAACTAGTTGGGGTTTTGACTAAATTTTAGCCCACTCATTAGCCCTCCTGTTTGAATCCTCAAGGGCTAAAGTTTAGCAACTAGTTATTAGTCAAGGGATTCAAACAGGGCCTAAAACCAACTCGTGACTTGTCTTCTACTGAGCAGTGTGTCACTGTGATGATGGCTTGCTGCGTCCAACCGAAGCAAATCTTACTTTTTACTTGTGTTTATACTGACTACCCGAACAACAGCAAGAGAAACAAATAGGAATCAAAGCGGAAGTTGTGATCTCGATTGTTGCATGAGGACCGAGGCATCAAGACGTGGCGACAGCAGCATTGCGCGATGGAAACCAGCGATGTTGCTGCGGAAGATTTCACATGTTGGTGCTACTGTTCTCTGGTGCGCAGATTGAGGATCAAGTCAACGTCGGCGAACAATGTAACGTGAAAAGCGCTGCCATAATTTTAGCAAAACTGATCTGGTTTCTTTTTAAATTATTGTGGCTATAAAGTGCCCTTCTGTCACCTCTAAACCCTAGCACGAAATTAACATCTCTAAAACTACAGGTTAGCCCCTAACTTCATTTCTATTTATAGTATAGGACTCAAAACTTAGACTTATCCTAAACCCACGAGTTCTAATCCAATTCCAACAGTAAAGGGACCCGAAACATTTCCTAACACAGGTTTTCCAAAATTCCAACTTTTCTAACACGTCATGTGTCCAAGCCTCTAGGACCGCACCTCCCGTACTTTCTCCACGTATCATCCACCACGTGTCATAGCCTCCGGACCATACCACTGTAACTCCAACATGCATCATCCATCACGTGTCGTAGCCTCCGGACCACACCTATATAGCTCCAACACATATCATCCATATCTGATCTACATGCTTCCTAAGCATAATCCCGACCATCTCGTGACCTCCTTGACCGTCTGAACCTCAAATCTCTCATCCTAGTCCCGGTCCACCTCGTCACCAACCATGATCGCCTTCATACTCAACCTGCACATGCAAAGATCAAAAAATATTTTTCTGACTCAAGTTCATCCCAATTTGACCAACATCAATCCACACACACGCAACACACCACAAGTAATATAATAACCAATGTTGTCAATTATTCATCATCTACATTGTCAATTATTCATCACCAAAAATTCTAGACCTAACCACATGGTCTAACAATATCTCTCTTGATGAATACATTGATAACCCTCAAGATAACATGATGTATTAGTTTCAAATAGATATAAGTGAAGAACTGAAATAGAAAGGCATTTTAAGGCATAAATCTCAAATCTCTTCCCCTCAACACAAGAGAAGCAATTTTAGCAAATTTTTTCTATTTCTCCAATAACTTCAATTTCACCCCCTTTGGCAATATAATCATCAAGAAATTTCAGGGAAAAAATAATTCTAAGAAGGAGCAGTCTCATATAACAACCTATTGCTTCACGCTCACTTCATAGGCATGTGGCATGCTTGTAATATACTTCTTTTCATAATGGAATGCTTGTAGCATACTAATTTTAGATGGTGGCATGCTTGAAGCATACTTATTTTTATTTGTGCCCTTTTCTTTTTGTGTACCATGGCATGCTTGAAGTATACATCTTTTCAATTATCTCTTTCTTATTTTTTTTAATAACATGCCAAATTGAGTGATCATAAAAAGATCGCAATACGAAACATGCGAGCTTCATAGCCAAAATTTAAGATAAGACTCACAATCAAGCTAATCATTTTCGATGAACAACGTATAACACTATCTATAATTAATTTAGTCAAAGTATTCCGCCACGTCATCTTTTAGTTCAAGTGCAACAAATTAATTATAACCAGTTATGATCAAAACTACACGGCATATGAGTAAATATGATAAAGAAAACTCTACAACTCATTTGATTTCAATAGTTTGGAGTTGTTGATTTATTTAACAAGTATAATAAACAAAGCTTCCTAAATTTTTAAACAACAAGCTCCTCCTCAGAATAATCAAATAGGATGTAATACACTCAATTCACTTCGCAAATGAGCAAAACGTGAAGAACCAAGAAGTTTTGAAAGAATGGTAGCAACCTGAGAATCTAACTCAATAAGATGTAAGACTACATCACATTTTCCACATAGTCTCGCAAAAAGTGGAATCTCTTGGAAGCTATCAAAGGAGTAAAGAATCATCAAGTGTTCCAACCAAGTAATGACGTAAAAGACCAGAACCCACTCAAGCTCATGTTCTCCATCCGCATTAGCTGTTCTTACATCACAGGAAACATCGGTCTCACAGTATTAGGTTAGTGAAATAAGATTTAGGAATCCAGTACTGTGACACACGACGTGGAGGAATAGTAACAAAACTAGAGCAAAAATCATGTGCATGTGGGCGATCAAAACGTTAAAAAAATGTGAATTATTTGAATTAAATCCAAATCCAGCACATGGAGTAGATTTAAAGTCATCATGAAAGTTATCTAAAAACCTAACTTTCGCATTAGTTCTACAAACAAAAGAGGTTGCACGTTGCTATCTTAAAGTATTCAATCTTTCCTTCTTCTCTTTCTTAGCATGCCTAAAGCAAAATTTATGCAAGTGCCCATTTTTTCACAGTAGGTGCAATGAAATTTAATACACTTTGAATTCTTTTGAGATGATGAGCTAGCACCTACAGCATTAGCAATTGAACTTTGCACAAAACTAGTAGATTTAAACATAGTTTATTTTGGTTCAGATTTTACTTCAATTTTTCCATATTCAAGAAGCTTAATAACCTTAGAAAGATTATTTTTGGCATGCTCAACAAAATTAAATCCTAGACCACGATTTTTCACACATGTTTTTGACTTGTCTAGAATCATATTCAGATTTTCCTTTTGCCAGAAGAGAATCTATTTAAAGTGTCCTTAAGGTACTTATTTTCTTTAGCCAAAGTGGAACAGATTGTGCATTTAACAGGTTCATTCACAAAATTCTTAGAAGCACTAGACTGAGCCAATCTTTCTTTTTTAGCAAAATCATTAAGTTGTCTAGTCAATACTTCTATTTCTGTATTAAGCTTAGGACAATTAAAGTAAGAAGATATCTCATGATAAAACATTTATTGAATTATTTTCTGAGATGAATTATGTCTAGAATATATCAATTCACATTTATAGTAAGTTTTAGATTGAGCATTTGAAATACTTAACTCTAAACGTGTAGAAGAATTAGACTTGAGCTTTTCAATTTCATTATTTGTAAGTTTTTACTTTTCATCACAAGAGTTATATGTCAATCTTAACTCATCAAATTTAGCAGTTACATCACTAAGTTAAACTAAGTTTGATGTATTAATTGTTCTAGCAGTCTCTAACTCAGAATGTAAAACTTGATAAGACACACAAGATTCATCATCAGGAATAGAGACTCTAAGTTTATTGATTTCAGAATTTAAGCTATTACCAATAAAATAATGATTTTTAATTTTTCTTTTTATACTTTTTGAGCTGCTCTGTTAATCTAAGTACAACACGAGATAAAATCAGTATAAGAAGGTTTTACCTCATCAGGATCACTGTAAATATCATCATCGTTGAGCTCCTCACTGTTGGCCATAAAACACATCCCTGTGAAGTCCACCTCCTTTGCCTTCTTACCATTGCCCTCATTGTCGCTTTTAGAATCATCATCACTCAAAATAATCTCATCAAGTGTTGAAATTATCTTGTTGACAACTCTGTGATAATTGCGTCTTTTGTTTGAATCAATCTTGATTTGAAAGCGACAAGTTGATGCCTTGTTATCTTTGACCTCTTTGCTCCTCAGTTTGGGACAATTCATCTTAATGTGGTTTAATTCATCAAATTCATAGCATCTGATTGGAGCTCCTCTTCATCTTGATCTGATGTTGTTAATTGTCTTGGTCACCCTGTTGGAGAGAAGTACAAGCTGCTCTTCTAGAATTTCCTCTAATTATTTATCTGAAATATAGCACAATGCAAATAAAGAAACAATATAAGAATTAGGAGGACTGTCAGCTTAGTTAGCCACTAGAATATATTTGGATTGCATCATATGCGTGCATGCATGATTAGCTATATACATATATGCGCGTATATGCATGTGTATACAGTTAAGAGAGTATATCTTCGCAAGAAGAAAGAGTATACGTGGATCTCCATCAGCCTACAGTAATTACCTGCTTCTTACCTGCACGGAACGACGATTGAGTCGAGTGCGTCACACCGATACCGTCATTCTTATAATGAAGACAAACTGACGAAATACAGTACTAGCTAGCTAAAAAACAGTTCTGAAATATAGCAGATGCATGCGAATGCTGGAGGGTTTCAGACATTATGCACTACTGCCGCATAGTTCGAACGGTTTCAGACAAAGCTGAGTGCGCATTATAAAGAAGAAGGGGTGATTGAGGGAGATGCTAATCTGGAGAAATATATTTCAAAATACTATAAAGATCTCTTTGGGTCGAAGGGGAGTAGTAAGTTGATTCTGGATGAAACGTACAAAGAGGGTGTCCCACAGGTTTCTGAGACAGAAAATAGCATCCTTACGGATGCTTTCTCTGAAAAAGAAGTAAGAGAGGCAATTTTTCAGATGAAACACAATAAAGCCCCGGGTCCTGATGGATTCCCGGCTGAGTTTTATCAAGTGTTCTGGAGTCTTATTAAAGAGGACTTGCTAGCCATGTTTAAAGATTTCCATATGAATAAGCTTTCTCTCTTTAGTTTAAATTTTGGAGTAATAGCTCTCCTCCCAAAGCAAAAGGAGGTCAAGCAGATTCAGCATTACAAACCAATTTGTATGCTCAATGTCAGCTTTAAGATTTTCACAATAGTTTTGGCTAATAGGATCTCGGGGGTTGCTAGCAAGGTAATTAGACCTTCTCAATCGGCTTTTATTCCGGGAAGAAATATTATGGAAGGTGCAATTGTTTTACATGAAACGCTGCATGAGCTAAACAAGAATAAAATGGGTGGGGTAATTGTCAAACTAGATTTTGAGAAAGCCTACGATAAGGTGAGCTGGCCTTTTTTGCAGCAGGTCCTGAGACTAAAAGGCTTTTCAGCGGTTTGGTGTAAATGGATCGAATCGGTGGTAACTGGTGGTAGTGTAGGGGTTAAAGTGAATGATAATATAGGCTAGAAAAGGTTTGAGGCAAGGGGATCCTCTTTCGCCAGTCCTTTACAACTTAGTAGCTGATATGTTGGCGATCCTTCTAGAAAGGGCCAAAGGATATGGGCGATTTAGAGGCCTGGTTCCCCATTTGGTGGATGGCGGTTTGTCGATTCTCCAGTATGCAGATGATACCATCCTTTTTATGCAGAATGACTTCGAGGAGGCAAAGAACCTGAGGTTAGTACTAAGTACTTTTGAAGAACTGTCGAGTCTCAAAATAAATTTTCATAAAAGTGAAGTTTTTTGTTTTGGGGATGCTAAAGTCAAAAGCGTTGAGTATTCTGAGCTTTTTGGTTGCAAGAAGGGATCTTTACCATTTAGATACTTAGGTCTCCCCATGCATCACCGAAAAGTCTCGAACAATGATTGGAGGGAGGTCGAGGAAAGGTTTCAGAAAAAGCTGAGTAGTTGGAAAGGCAAGTTATTATCGGTAGGTGGAAGACTTGTCTTAATCAATTCGGTTTTGTCAAGCCTTCCGATGTTTATGATGTCCTTCTTCAAGACTCCTAAAGGAGTCCTTAAGAAACTGGACTATTATCGATCCAGATTTTTTTGGCAAAGTGATGGAAATAAAAAGAAATATAGGTTGGCCAGATGGGGTATTCTTAGTCAACCAAAATGTGTGGGGGGCTTGGGTGTTATAAACTTGGAAGTGCAGAATTATTGTCTGTTATGTAAGTGGTTGTTTAAGTTGCTGAATGAGGATGGCATGTGGCAGAGCATGATTAAGAGAAAGTATGTGAAAGATAAGACTTTGGCTCAAGTGGTTAAACAACCAGGGGACTCACACTTTTGGAGTGGTCTTATGGAAGTCAAAGATCTTTTTCTAGCAAGAAGCAGGTTTAAGGTTAACATGGACAACAACGAGATTTTGGGAGGATATCTGGATTGGGAAAGAAGCACTAATGATGAAATTTCCTGATCTATATAGAATTGTTAGAAAAAAGAATGAGACAGTAGCTCAAGTTCTGAGTACTGCACCGCTAAAGATTTCTTTTAGGAGAGCGTTAGTAGGTGAAAAGAGGACCTCGTGGTTTAAACTGGTGAGTATGTTAGTTCAAGTTTCTCTGAATGAGCAAAAAGATGTTGTAGTTTGGGGTCCGAGCAAAAGTGGTTCGTTCTCTGTCCGATCCTTATACAGGGATCTCATGGAAAGAGAAAGCATTCCGGAAAACAACCTATTTTGGAAAGTAAAGATACCACTTAAAATCAAAGTGTTCCTTTGGTTTTTAAAAAAGGGTGTTATTTTAACAAAGGATAATCTTGCTAAAAGACAGTGGTAAGGAAGCATTAAGTGTTGTTTTTGTCTCTCTGATGAGAGCATTCAACATCTTTTTTTCGATTGCCATGTGGCTCGAACCTTTTGGAATGTGGTAGTCATCAGTTTTGGAATTCGACCTCCCGCTAGTGTTGGGATGTTGTTTGGTTCTTGGCTTAGAAACTTCTCTTTAAAGCTTAGAAATCAGATTCTAGTTGGGATAGCGGCCTTTTGTTGGGTCTTATGGTTGAATAGAAATGACGCCGTTTTCAAAGGGATAAATACTCACTCCATTGTGCAGGTCATTTTCAGAGGGACGTACTGGATTCGGTTCTGGTCGCAACTATCTAAGGAGGAAGAGAGAAGGGCGCTCTTAGAAGGTTGCACAAGGCTAGAGAGAGTGGCACTAGAGATCTTCAACAAGTTTGGTTGGAACCTCTGTGGTAGATTGCAGGCTTAAGTTCTTTTGGCTTGAGTTTTTGTGTTGTAGGTGTTATTTCACCTTTTGTTGCGGATTGGTTCGTGTTTTGTTTGGTACTGTTGGCTGTAGTCATTCCCGCGGAATGATCAAGGTCGGAATATTGCTATACCATAATCTAAAAAAAAAGCTGAGTGTACGGGATCATCTCTTTTGGTACGTACGTAGCTTTCGACAGATATCGATCTATCCAGGTGGAAGTCTACATTACATGCCATTAATTCATGCATGCATATATGTCCGAGTGCAATGTATATGTGTGAAGTCTGATCATATATACATGCAGGCATATACATACGCATGGAAATGCCGAACAGTACTGACTCACAGCCTGGTTAATTTGCATGAAGTCGATCGATCAGTGTACGTACCATAAATGTTGCCCATGCATGGTTAGTTCCTTCTACTCACTACCTAGTACCCCGATTCGTCATGTGCAGAGATGCAGAGATCGAGATGCGACTAGATGATACACGTTCGGCAAGCATGGCTCACTGTTGATGTGTCCTTTTTTATGGCAGCGTCTGCAGAAGGACCATACTACTTGGTCGTCTGATATGACATTATTGACAATGATCAGCTAGCTACTCAGTCCGGCCAGTCCCAGGGTGGAGCGCGGTCAGACAGACATGTACACGCACAAATATAGCCAGATACTCCATCAGCAAGCACCCTCCTACAATTACATGAGCACGCATGGGACAATTGGTCATGTACGTATGCTTCAAGTTGTTCTCGTCAGGCCGGCTCAGCTCGATAGCGGTATCCCTTGGTCGCACCTGAACCGATCATGATTATAACGGTATAGATCCATGGTCGCAGATCTATTAGGACTATACTACCATCAGGGAACCTGTAACTAGAAATATATCAATTTGTGTACATGCAGAGAGCTAGCAGAGCGGCTCCGCATGCTGACTTGCAGAGAGAGGGGGGTTACATGCATGGCGATCCGCAAGTGTCATGTAATATACATAAAATGATTGTTGCATATGTGTCATGGTGATGATGCCCTTTGAAGCCTGTGATGAATTAGTTCAAGATTTCGTCAAAATTAACAAATAATGTCAGGAAACGAGACGGCGTATTATATATGCTTGTGAAGGCTAGGAGCGTGCCACTTGGGTATATATCTAAATATATATAGCCCACCTCCCTTTCTTGCTAATGCAACATATCCTGAGTCTAATTATTTAAAGATTACACTATGGTCAATATAATTAAGATTCTCTGTGATTAATCTCCTACAACTGATAAATCTCCACTACCTAAAAAGAGAAGTTGACAATGATGGTCCATCACCAGGGATTTATCTACCTCTGTCAACTCCCGTAGCGTCCTCTCCCTCTTGAAACAATGGGCGTCAGGTCAATCGCGACTCGCTCTATTCCCATACCCGCCGCCAACAAATCGCGCAGACCCCCCCCCCCCCAAATCGCTTCGGCCTCATCGCCTCCTCATCCCCGACCCCGCCGCCCTCTTCTTAGTGAATTAACCCCCGACCCGCCCCTCCATCTTCCTCCTCCTACTGGAGGTGGTGCTCCCCTTCGCTTCCCCTCCCCCATCACCGAATCGATCTCTCCTCCCTTTCTCCACTCACCGTCCCCCTTTCCTCTCTTCTACCTCCTCTCTTTCTCTCTCCCTCTCGTGCCTAGAGTTTGGATTCGCATCTGCCCACCGCCATCACCATGGACGATGAGTAAGTACCTCTCCTACTCTGTTCCCCCTCTCTTCTCCCTTAGGGTTTCATCACCTCACCCCGATCCCCCACCCCGCAATCCATGCTTGCAGCTACATCGACGAGGATGGTGAGCCACTCATGGAATTCGACGCCCAACGATGACCTCGAGGACAACTTCAAAGACGATGGTGGTGGCATCGAGTAAAACCGCAACCGCTCCCCCATGCCCATGCATGGTGACTTGCTGACTCCTCATCCGAGCCTCAAAAGCGCCTACTCAAGAAGGCCAGGGGTGAGGGAGGCGGCGACGGCATGACCAGTGATGGGCTAGATGACTTGGGGGAGGTGGTAGCATTGGCAAATGCGGATGTGAATGCGAAGGCTGATGCGACGAGGAAGAGGAAGGGCTCATCAGTGCAGAGGGACCTCACGAGGGGTAGGGACAAGGAGAAGAAGAGGATGAAGGAGGACTGGAGAGAAAGGGACAGAGGGATGGGGATGGCGAGGGAGAAGAAGGGCTCGGGAGGGAAGGGTGGTGGCAACAACAAGGAGCAGAATGAAGGGGAGAGGGAGATCAAGAGCTTTGAGATACCATTGCCGGGGCTGACTCTAAGGTAACAAGTGCTTCCTATGTCTCGATGTATTCGAGATGTTCGTCACTGGTAAATTATTCTATGTGTTTGTATGTTGTATTAAAGGTCGCACTTTTTAGTTTGTATACTACTGCTGATGGTTCATCCAGTTGCTATGGATTGGTTTGCTATGGAACTCAGATTATTCTTGAGGTGTTTTGTGTCAAGGCAGTATATTGTTTTGTTGCTAACACTTTGCAATTAGGATGTATTGTGGATACATGATGGCAATATAGCATATTTAAAGTGAAATTATGTAAGCCATAGCTTGGCCTTTGCTGCATAGTTTCAATTTATTGATATGTAAATGTGGTGCTTGGTTATTATTTATTGTTGTCTTGATCATTGTTAATATCCTTGAAGTGCATTTATTCTTGGTCCATCCAGATGTTGTTGGCTTAATTTTGCAAGGACAGCTTTGGCTTTATGAGTGGAGGTAGTCGGCGCGGGTAGAGGTGAGCAACTGCCACACTGTGACGACATCCTTCATGTGGCGGTGCCACTCCTTCATGTGCCCGCACCACCGCGCCGCGCTCCCGCGTTGCCGCCGGCCATGGCCCTACGCTGCGCACCGCCGATCTACGGGAGGAGAGAGATTGGAGATGTGTGAGAGAGAGACGTGAGAGATTATAATGGAAGAGAGAGATGTGAGATTATAACGGAAGAGAGAGAGGGATACACGAGAGGGAGGTTACGGAGAGATTTTCTCCCTTTTTTTGGGTGCTACAGTCTATTTCAATTCGCAACATCAAATCTCATCATCTTTTTGCATTCAATTCTTCATGTAACAATACATCCAACAACATGAAAAAATGAGTTCTGCAAGTACGTACGAAATGTCTATGCATCTTTCATCAACGGTATTGTCTAGCATATGCCCATCCTTATGCTTGGAGGGTAGGGCCTCCAAAAAGATTATCAGTCCATATATGTATTTATAGTCAGTTAAAAGGAGGCTACTATTGCAAAAAAAAAACAAAATCACAGGTATATTTTTGTATTTTTGAATAAAAAATTTGTTATATTAAAAAATTTCACGAATTATCTATTGCATCGCAATAGCACTTATCTTTGTACTTACTAGTCATTGCTACCTTAATTGTCCTTACAAAATTTTTTATAAAATTTATCGCACTACGACAACATACAACAATCACAAAACATTATTGCAAATCTAACAGATTTTGTACTATTCACAATCCATAAAAATCACAAACGGATCAACCGACATTGCCTGCCCTATTTTTTTAAAAAAAAATACTTACAAATAAGACTTGCTAAATGTTCCCTACCTACAACAATTGTCTTTTACCCCCCCCCCCAACACCACACACACATAATTATTTTCATCGAATTAATAAATAATGACATATTTTAGATTATCGTCCAACCGTTGGGCGACATGTACCAAAGTCGCTCTATGGTCAGGCGACATGATTAAGTCGTCCAACCGTTGGGTGACTTTGACCTCATGTCACCCAATGATTGGGTGACTTGAGTTCGGTGATATGAGGTCAAAAGTGTAAAAAAAATAATTTGTAGGTGTTTTTCTGTAATTCTGAATAAAATTTTGATTATTTAAAAAATCCCTTGAAACGCCTTATATCTGCATTCGATCCATCGGCTAGATATAAATATACGTGTAGATGCACACCCGTTCATGCGCTTAGGAGTAGTCATTGTTGTTCTCATCGAACATACGCTCGTGCGACGTCTCGCCCAAGACGTGTGCAGCTAGCTCTGTGTAGGCTGCCTCTCGTCGGCGAGGATGGAGTATAGGAAGGAGCAGCCGCCGGTGTCCATCGATGAAGAAGGCACCACGACGACGTCGGAGAGGAGGTTGCCGCCGCCGCTCACCCACGACGACAACCGCGACTTCCTCCAGATGCTTCGGGAGAAGGAAAGGTATGCGTGCATATGCATGTGCACATGACATGATACTCATCAATCTTCGTTCAGTTAGAGGCTAGTGCAAGATTGAGCTAATTGTGGTTGTGCTTGCGTGCATGGCGCACGTATGTACGTACGTGCGAATGCACGGTGAATCGGTGACGGATTAATTCTCAGGCTGGGAGCTGGAGCGGCGAAGGTGGAGGTGCGGTTCGAGAAGCTCACCGTGGAGGCGGACGTGCGCGCCGGCCGCCGCGCCGTGCCGACGCTGCTCAACTGCGCCATCAACGCCGCCCAAGTACGTAGTACGATCCACAGTGTTGTTACGATTTGCCTGCTGCCGTTAGCTGTTTGCGAAACTTGCTTTGCCGTGTGTTTTTTTCCGGGTCCGAACTGAATGTGCTTTCGCGCTCTCTTCTTGGATGCATGGCTTGCATTGCAACTGTTTGAGAGATTTGGTGGATTCGCTGAGGCAGTACGTTGAAACTTGAAAGGATTGTGATCCGTAGATCAGTTGAGGTCTGTGTAGGTTGCGGTGTGCACGCAACACACAGTCTTTTTTCTTTTTGAAGAAAACTATGTAACACACAGAGATCAACCTTTTCTAAACACAGTCATGTATCCGGCCTACTGGTAAATCACTAGCTAGTTGTCATGTGGAAATTAATCCCAGTATGGGATCTGTAGTCTTTCACTCTTGACGTTTACTGTATAAGTATAGTAGTATAAGTATGGTTGGGACTCGGGAATTCAGTATCCAATGATCTCTCTGTGTTGTACAGATTAAATTAGATTGGGCGATGATTTTTACGCGAGTCATATTTTATCACATAATGTTGAAATTAATCTTATTTTTTTATTTAGTCGTATCCGAGTCTATAACAGTGTTTGAGTCGAGTCCGTATACAAGTCCGTAGTAAAAGTCGAGTCATATTGTTGAGTCTGTTTATGAGTCTTGTAACTAACCTTCATAAGACGCAGTATAGTCATGTAATTAAAGACAAGCGAACGAGAAGCGATCGGTTGTGATCGGAAGCTGAGAGGGAGAGAAATAAAGGGAAAAGTGGAGTGCTTTGCTCCTAGAAAAAGCAATTTTTGCTCGGTGTACTCGAAGGTTACAAGTACTGTAGCGCTCGTGACTTACGAGTACCACAGCAAAGAAGTTGAAACATTCGAGTGCAAACCGGTCGTTCCCGAAGTTTACGAGTATCAAGTGCAATCTGTTTGGAGATAACGAGTACCAAGAGATTCGAAAGATTACCAGTAATTGGAGTACTCGAAGAAGCAACAGAATGGTCGTGCTCAAAGGCGCAGGTGTTTGCAGTCGAAGTCTCAAGTACTCGTAATCCGCTGGAACTCGGTTACAAGTACATGCAAAGCACTCAGAAGTAGTGGTCGTAACAAAGTTACAAGGACATCAGGAAGGCGCGGTCATAACACTCATCTCTTGAAGTGATCAAAATTTGGAGTCGAGTGGTCGTTTTCCAACACATAAGACGTTGGCCTATGTTTTATAGTATACTTATGTGTATAAATATCAGGAATGTCTATACAACATGTGACTGTTTTTTAGGACAAAAACAGTCAGATTGATCTGGGACGTTAGATCTCCATCCAACGGATCCATCCATACAAGCCCCCCTCCAAAAAAATGATCTAGGGCGTTGGATCTCCATCTAACGGCTCAAAATCTGACTATTTTTGTCCTCAAAAACAGTCACATGTTGTATAGACACTCCCATAAATAACAGGGGCATCATGGTGCCCAGCCTCCACGATTGAGACTTTTCATCCATGATTAAGACTTTTCGTCTTAATATACTATATATCATTGCACTTGCACGTATCTAAAAGCAATCCAAAGTCAGGGTGTGTGTATATCACAGTTGTCCATCTACTATCTTATATTAATTAATGTTACTAAAGAATAAGGAGGATATCGATAGGACATACCTTACACAAGTAGAGTTGCCCCCACCATTTCTACCTTAAACTGAGTAATGTCATGGGGCTCTTTCAGCTAACTTGCAAGAGATCATTCCAAACCATGACGATATTTTCCAAGATTTAAGACAGGGCCTGGGCACGTCGACGTACGGTAAGTCAGATTTCAGAGGCGGCAATAGTAGTCGTAGTAGTACACATCTAACCTAGCTTTTCCTGAGCTGCAAGCTCCGAGTTGAGCAATCGGCGACGACGACGACGACACATGCTTTAATGCGAGCTTTGTCCTCTGGCCCGGACTGTTGCTTGTTCCTTCCCCTGGGAAACAGACCAGACCACTGAGAACGTACGTCTCTCACCTGGGATCATTCATGATTAAGGTCAAACACATCGAATTCTCATGGTGCTGCAAGTAATTTAATTAATAAATGTAGTCTGAAGAAAAGATCATAAGAGCAAGTATAATAAGAGGTTGTTAGTAGGTTATATGCTGAGGTGGAGGAGAGAGAGGAGGAGAGAGAAGAGAGGTGGGTGTTGTCGTAGGGTGTGTTTGGTTGCTGGGATGGTTCCTTTGACCAAGTCTATCCATGTGTTTGGTTTGAGGGATGGGGTGGGATGGAATGGTCCAAAGTGGGATGAGCCTGTGCAAATTTAGAGAATATTCTTCTTAGATGCTGGACCATGTGGTTCCACTTTTTTTGTGGAACCATCTCATCCCATCACATCCCACTCCATCCCAGCAACCAAACACACCATAAGAGCAGGTACAATAAGGCTTAGTCAGCAGGCTATAGCAAATATAATATCAACAAAATCTTATGTGGCAGAGAGAGAAAGGAAGAGAGAGAAGGAAGCTGGCTACTAAATTACAGCTAGCTATAACACGTAAAAATATGCATTTCACTCTCTTACATGTGGGGCCAAATAGTTATTGTAATAGCTACCTTATTGTATGAACTATTTTTTTGAAGGCTATAGATGAAATGGACAAGTGTTATAGCCACTAGTTGGCTATACTATTGTACTTGCTCTAAGTTTACAGCCAGCTGAAGCACAAGAACCAAGAAACTTTGTGAGAGAAAGGGGTGGGTCATACAGCCTTCAGCTGGCTGTAAACTACTATATGAATGAGCTGATAAGTGGGCTGTAAGTGTCCATACAGCCAGCTGAAGGCTGTATTATTAGCCTTGCTCTAAGGGCATATGTAGTGTATGAAAATAGAGGGTCTTAAGCCACCTTAAGGTCAACCTTATACATTACAGGGGTGACCTTAAGCAGGCTATAAGCAAAAAGGATTAAGGCTGGTCCTCAAGCTAAAGACCTGGCCACAAGCATTAAAATACAATTTTTCTTTATCTGCCAAGTGGGACCGTCTTAAAACCCCTTGGGTTATATACACTATAGAGTCAACTTTAAGGTTTAGATGGGATCCACCTTAAGACTCCTTGAGTTATATACACTACATATGCCTTAAGCCAACTTGAGCAGGTGGTTGAGTGAGCAGTGAGCACTGCTAACCTTTTTTAGCCGGACTTGTCCCAGAATAGTTGTTTTCCTCCTGCAAACGTAAGACGTTTCCGCTGCAGTTATTACAAGTGGTTGGCAAATGCAAATAACACAGAGAATGAGATTTCCTTGGAGGCATGAATATTGATTACATACTGTCAGTTCTGTTTGTTGGAAAATGATACGACCCAGACGTCCACCGTCCACGATCTCTGTTAGACATGTCTCCACCACTCAACAGCAATCTAATGAAGCAACAAAGGGTCTCTTCTTTTCAATTGCTAGATGTTATTTTTTTAGGCTTTTCTACTGTAACTAATTTTTAAATAAAGTATCTTTTTAAATGAATCTATAAATTGATTGTAGTACACACTATAATAACTTCATTTATATCGTCAAAATCACGTACGAGTGTCTGTTACTCTGTACTCTCTCTCACGAACAAACAAAAAACTATAAACCGAAACCAAAAAAAAAAGAACAGACTCCATCATCCTCCTAGTTACCCAACCTCATCGGGAAAATTGCACATATACCTTATAGTTAGTAGGCACTTGTAAATTTGCCCCACACTTGAGTGGTCTTGTAATTTTATCCCATACTTGACAAGCCTCCTTATTATTTTGCCTCATTGCCCATTTAGCTGCTATTTTAATTTCGTTTTTCATTTTTTGGGGCAGGAAATGACAGTAAAACCCTTTAATTGGTGAACCTCCTCTCTTAGCTGTGTGTACAGATGCACAAAAAGGTTTAGAAAATGCAGTAAAAATATTTTTTTAATGTCATTTCCTACCCCAAAAAATGAAAAACGAAATTAAAATAGCAACTAAATGGGCAATGGGGCAAAATAATAAGGGGGTATGTCAAGTATGGGGTAAAATTACAAGGCAACTCAAGTGTGGAGCAAATTTACAAGTGCCTACTAACTATGAAGTATATGTGCAATTTCCCCAACCTCATGTGACCAAACATGAGCTCACCCCACCAATCGGATTGGGAGAGGTCCGAATCAGTGCAACCTCACTCCTCCTTATCCCCTCACGTCTCCAGCTGTACATCCCCTCTCCATCTCTCTTCCCTATTTGGGGCGTTAAGCAGAGGGTGGCAAGACGGACGTCTAGCGGAGAAACTATGGCAGCGGAATAGTAACCGGATGGTGAGAGGTATAGCAATGATGTAGGTCAGTAACAAGGCACTGGGCTAGCCCTACCTTGCTAGATTTAGCCCTAACAGCAATGAGGTGGGTCGACTCCTCCTCTAACAACAATCGCCGTCCCGCGTATCTCCTCCTCTAGGTACTCTTTTGTTTTAGGTGTTTACTTAATTTGTTGCCGATGTTTCTTTGAATTATTTCAGTTGTATACTTGACTTGTTGCAAGAGTTTATTCAAATTAGTGTATGTGTTTGCTTGATTTGTTACAAGAGTTTATTCAAAGTATTACAGAAAGTGTTTTTATCTGTTGCAATGTGTGTTAAACACTTTGACCGTTTAAACTGATGAGCCGGTCTGTCCTCCTGCTACAGAACTGCTACGACCCGTGCTACAGTGCGGTCGTGCGGTACCACACCGCACGACCACCTCGCCCTCCGCGCCGGCCGCCCGTTTCGATTTTTTGAGCGCACGACCGATTTTTTGACCGCACGACCGATTTTTTGAGCGCACGACCGATTTTTTTGAGCGCACGACCGATTTTTTGACCGCACGACCGGTCGTGCGGTACCACACCGCACGACCGGGACACGTGTCGCGCTTTCGTAAACGCGCGGTGGGGAGGGGTCCAAATCTGGAATTTTTTTCATTTGAGGGTCAAAAATGGAAATTCGGGTGTCCATGGGTCCAATAGTATCCAAAATTCCCTACTCTGAGCCCATCTAAAAAGTTAGCACCAGTAGTTTAAGTTATTGCAGTGATTATTTTCAAATGTTGCAGCACTCTCTCCAAATTGTTGGAGCTGATTTAGTGGCTTTTCATTATTGTTGCAACAATATTTCAATTATCCATCCCCTTTGTAGAAAGCACACCACACGCAACGTTTCTTAGATACCACAGGAAGTCTCCCTACGCAGGAGAGTCTGAGCACGCGCCTAACACAGCCAAATAATCCAAGATTACCTGCACATAAGGTTCAGAAGTTTGGAAATTGTAGTGTAAAGCGTTACGTGCAAGTCACAGCACTCTGCAAAAAAGAAAGGCTGGATATGCTTAACATTTGATAGAGGGGCTACATAGTATGAGCACAAGTGCACAACAAAAGTGCAGCACTACTTCTGGGGTTACTACAACAAAATATAAAGCAAGTTGAGACAGCGAGTCTGTATCTTAACGCAGTTAAATTGAACATATGCATTTAAATCTGTTTCCAGAACCAAAATGCAGATGTGTGTGTGTGTGTGTGTGTGTGTGTGTGTGTGTGTGTGTGTGTGTGTGTGTGTGTGTGTGTGTGTGTGTGTACGTTTAAATGCAGATGTTTCCTTTGCTATGCACATTTTTTGGTAAGTCACATTCAAAACCATATTTATAAAAGACAATTTATTTTGTTATGCAGGAATTGGCAACATCTTGGCACATGTGTACTACGAGGAAAAGACCCATCAAAATTATAAATGAAGCAAGTGGGATCATTCGACCATCGAGGTAAGTGTCTCTAGATTTTACTAACTCAGGAGTGCAGATATATACTCCATTCTATCTCAAAATTAAGTGTTGTATCGAATTTGACAGAGGAGGTATTAATAAACACATGTAACTTCATAAAGTACCATTCATAAAAGATAAAAGGAAGTATGATCTATCCTTTTATTTCATTAATCGCCTCACCTAAGATACTGAAATGTTGTGATCCCATTATGTAATCAGGATGACACTTCTTCTAGGAGCACCTGGTTCAGGGAAAACAACCTTTTTAAAAGCATTGGCGGGACAGTCGGATTCTTCTTTGAAGGTAGATTGAGTTATCTACATGCCATCAAAAGTACCTATCAACAAGAAAATGCAAAATAATAATAATAATAATGTGTAGCGTTGACTAATAAAAATGCATTTTCTTGACCATGTAAAATTTCTTAATAGCTCAAAGGAAAGGTCATGTACAATGAAGAAGAAGTGAATTCCTCGACACCTCAATATTTGCATGCTTACATTAGCCAGTATGATCTTCACCATGCGGAGATGACCTAAGAGAGACTATTGAATTCTCATCCAAGATGTTGGGAACCAACAATGAATTTGGTGAGACATCCCCTTGTGTATGGTTTACTATTCATTTTACAGATCAGATACAACTTTAGTGTACGTACATGCGCTAATTTCTAGCAAAATCAGACACTGTAAATCAACAAGGATCCATGGAAAGATGCAAGGTGTATTAATCTTTGCACGACCAATACTAACACAAAGTTCCTGTTTGGAATGACCACCTTAGAGATGCTGGGAGAAGCGATAGGAAGAAAAAAGGGTGTCATCAATAAAGTTGACCAAGATCTTGACTCATTTATTAAGGTTGTTAATTTTGTTTTTCTCTATTTTTAGCTAAAACTGGATTTTTTTGTTTAATTACTTAAACATCTGTTCTGCACAGGCGACCACATTTGGAGACGGAAGCAACCTTACAACAAACTATATTATCAAGGTAAGTTTGTTACTTGTTCAATTTGTTATTTCTCTTGACAACATAATCAACAAATTTGCGTATATGAAGATACTTGGTTTGTCCGAGTGTGCTGATACCCTAGTGGGAGACGAGATGAGAAGAGGCATATCAGGAGGACAAAAGAAAAGAGCCACAATCGGTAAGCATTTTACCTTTTTCTACTATGTACGTTGTTTCTTCACCTTCTATTGTCACTTCCTAGGGTGAACTTCCCAATCAGACTTCATGTTATAATACACATATAGCTACCAGTCATGTATAGCTTCACTGGCAGAATGTCTTTCCTACCTGGAAGAAAGCATAACAAAAATTTTACCACCACCTCAAGAACTTGTTGTATGAAAGAAAAATAAGGTTTTAATGAGGACAGAAATGTTCACGGTAAAAAAATATGCTTGTAGCTATCAAGCCAGGTGGAAGCAACTAGCCAAGAAAGGAGAATGAGGACCTGATTAGAGATATTTCATTGGAACTAACCATACTTCACAATGACTTCCTTAATGCAGGAGAGATGCTAGTTGGTCTAGCAAGATGCTTCTTTATGGATGATATATCAACAGGTCTAGATAGCTCCACCACATTCGAGATCATGAAGTTTCTCCAACAAATGGCTCATTTGATGGATCTCGCCATGGTTATTTCCTTGCTGCAACCATCTCCCGAGATACTGGAATTATTTGACGACATAATCCTTTTATGCGAGGGGAAAATTGTATACCATGGTCCACGAGAAAATGCTACCGATTTCTTTGAAACCATGGGATTCAAATGCCCCAGCAGGAAGAATGTAGCCGATTTCCTTCAAGAGGTATTCCATTATCAATTGTAGTCATAACGAACTGTTAAGTAAGACAATATTGCTAACAATTGACCCTCCTTACCAAATTACTGTATAGAAAAACTATAGGATAACCAATACATTAGTCACAAGGTAAAACAGGCAGTAGATGACTCACAATTCCACGTAGTTCCACAAAATCAATTATTCTGTAATATATGTACTTACTTGTGAATAACAATGAAACAAGCTAACAGTAACTTTTCTGGAATTGGTCAGGTGACCTCGAAGATGGACCAAAAGCAATACTGGGTCGGTGATGAAAATAAGTACCAATACCATCCAATTGAAAATTTTGCAGAATCCTTCCGTGCCTCCTATCTCCCTCAACTTGTAGAAGACAAACTCTGCCGACCAAACAATACTGGAAAGAGCAAGGAGGTTAAAACCAATGCAAGTTGCAGGATCTCCAGATGGAATATTTTCAAGGCATGCTTTTCAAGGGAAGTACTGCTTCTAAAAAGAAACTCTCCAGTGCATATATTCAAGACCATACAGATAACTGTTCTTGCTTTTGTGATCTCAACACTTTTCCTTCGAACGAATATGAGCCACACTTCTGTACTTGATGCTAATAAGTACATGGGAGCACTCTTTATAGCTGTTGTGATAGTAAACTTCAATGGCATGACTGAAATTGCAATGACAATAAAGCGCCTCCCCATCTTCTACAAGCAAAGAGAGTTACTAGCATTGCCAGGATGGGCACTCCTTTCTTCAGTTTTCCTCATTAGTCTACCAATGTCACTTCTAGAGACAGGTCTTTGGACCGGCTTAACCTACTACACGATTGGCTATGCACCTTCCCTTATCAGGTACTCCTCTTGGCCTTCTATACCTAAGGAATACGGATCTTAGTTACTTAAATAGACTGAAGTAACAGGAAGAAATTCCCTTGCTTCTGGCAGGTTCATCCAGCACTTCGTGGCACTTTTTGCCATGCATCAAATGTCATTGGGACTGTATCGCTTCTTAGCAGCCATAGGAAGGACGCAAGTAATGGCCAACATGCTAGGGACTGCAGCTCTTATAGCAATCTACATACTTGGAGGCTTCGTCATATCAAAAGGTCAGAAGATTTAGCTCAGAATACCTCGGGAAGTATGGCAACTCTGTAATGCAGGACAAGCTTTAAGGCTTATGTGCAACTAAGACGCTCAGTCGCTTACCAATTTTATACACTGAACAGATGATCTCCAACCATGGTTGCGCTGGGGATGTTGGACATCCCCATTCACCTATGCACAGAATGCAGTCGCCCTGAATGAGTTCCTTGACAAAAGATGGGCTACAGTAAGCACTCATTTCAACACTTGGAATTGCTAACCCCATGCTAGTATATCCTTCCCAAAGTACACTAACATTCTTAATCAGAGGCAAAAAAAATCTATAGCAATTAGTTGTCACCTCATGACGATGGTCTTGGATGCTGATAGGAATTTCATTACACAAATGCAAACACCGTCGGTGAAGCTATCCTCAAGATCAGGGGGCTGCTCACACAGTGGCACTGGTACTGGATTTGCATCAGCATTTTATTTGGATTCTCGCTGGTCTTCAACATCCTCACCATATTTTCATTAGAGTTCATGAACTGTATGTATACCAAGCAATCAAAACCTCATAAATGTTGAACTAGGAACACAAACGATACTCATCCTTCTTGTTTATCATTTGCAGCTCCACACAAGCATCAAGTTAACATCAATGCCACCAAGGTGAAGCTAGAGTACAACAGCCAGACAGTTGGAAATGGCAATGCGTCAACTGATCAAGTCATCCTCCCATTTCGGCCTCTTTCCCTTGTATTTGATCATATCAACTATTTTATCGACATGCCTAAGGTAAGCTCTTGACCACATCAGTCCTTACCAAATAGTAACATCCATTCCAGTCACCCGTTGACCAAAAGTATGCATATCTTCCACCAGGAGATGGCAAAATATGGAGTAACAAATAAAAAGCTTCAGCTGCTACAAGATGTCAGTGGTGCCTTCAGGCCAGGGGTGCTAACAGCTCTGATGGGGATCACTGGTGCTGGAAAGACAACACTGCTCGATGTCTTGGCTGGAAGAAAAACTGGAGGGTATATTGAAGGCACTGTTAGGATAGCAGGCTACCCAAAGAAGCAGGAGACGTTCTCAAGGATCTCAGGCTACTGCGAACAGAGTGACATACACTCCCCTAATCTCACTGTGTATGAGTCACTGCAGTTTTCTGCATGGCTTCGCCTTCCTTCAAATGTTAAATCTCGCCAAAGAGATGTATGTGCGTTGACCTCTTACCCTCTTTTATCATCGTTAGAAGCTAATATATGACACAAGATTTCTCTTCAAACATATTTCAGATGTTTATTGACGAAGTCATGGGCCTAGTTGAGTTAACTGAATTGAAGAATGCCATTGTGGGTTTGGCTGGAGCAACTGGCCTGTCGGCTGAGCAGAGAAAAAGACTAACAATAGCTGTGGAGCTGGTAGCTAGTCCTTCCATTATATTTATGGATGAGCCAACCACTGGCTTGGATGCTCGTGCCGCAGCAATTGTCATGAGAACAGTAAGAAACACTGTAGACACTGGACGAACTGTTGTCTGCACAATTCATCAGCCAAGCATTGAGATATTTGAATCTTTTGATGAGGTATGAATAATTTGGTAAATATGTCAAAAAAACTTTCTACTGGTACAAGCAAAAATAATAGTCCGGTACTCCAGTGGTGTCAAGGTGAAAGACTGAAAGAGAATCAATTACGCAGCACCAAAACTAGAATGTTTT
This sequence comes from Dendrocalamus sinicus, assembly GCA_036346575.1. Lineage (NCBI taxonomy): Eukaryota > Viridiplantae > Streptophyta > Magnoliopsida > Poales > Poaceae > Dendrocalamus > Dendrocalamus sinicus. The sequence continues at coordinate 36,670,237 of CM070662.1, forward strand.
TTTTTTCAAAATTAAACAGAAAATTGCCCTTCAGATTTTGTTTTTCTTTTTTTTTCAATAGTAGCACTCATAAAAGTGTTAAAGACAGCTATGGCTTAAAGTGGAAATATTGAGGAACCACAGGTCAATTGGCCTTTTCTATGAGTAAGTACAAAATTACCTTCTGAATTTGAGTTAAATTTGACTAATTGCAGCTTCTACTTATGAAAAGAGGAGGTCAGCTCATATACAATGGTTCACTAGGTCCCCTGTCTAGCAACATGATAAAGTATTTTGAGGTAAGATTGCCTGAGATTGGATGCTTGTTCATAAGATGGAGAGGAAAAATATTTAAATTGCTTTGTCACAGGCTATACCTGGTGTTCCTAGAATAAAAGAGGGACAAAACCCAGCAGCATGGATGTTAGATATCAGTTCGCAAACAACAGAATATGAGATTGGGGTGGACTATGCAGAAATTTATCAGAGCTCCTCCCTTTACAGGTAAGCCCAATACAATCATAAAGCTTCCATGGCTATTCTGTTGACTTGTTTGAACAATAAGGAAAAAGATAAACACAATGAAATTATACTTGGTTTCCGCAGGGAGAACATGCTTCTAATTGATGAACTGGGAAAACCAGAACCAAACACAGAGGATCTACAATTTCCTCCCAGATATTGGCAGAACTTCAAGGTGCAATGCATGGCTTGCCTGTGGAAGCAAAGATGTGCATATTGGAAGAACTCAGAACACAATGTTGTTCGGTTCCTAAACACATTTGCTGTATCAATTATGTTCGGAATTGTATTCTGGAAAATTGGCTCAACCATGTAAGTAGGAGCAGGAACTAACCTAATTTTTTTTCCATGAAAACTTATCATGCGTCAATTAGATAATAACTTGGTTTTCCTGTGCAACAGCAAGGAGCAACAAGATGTATTCAACGTACTAGGAATTGTATACGGATCAGCACTGTTTCTGGGCTTCATGAATTGCAGCATCTTACAGCCGGTTGTGGCAATGGAGAGGGTTGTGTTCTACCGAGAAAAGGCGGCAGGGATGTACTATACCATGGCCTACACAATTGCTCAGGTAATGTTACTTTACAATCTGTTCAGAAAAAATCAGCGGTTCTGAACTTAGAGGGCTTAGCATGGATTCTAAACTCCAACGTTGGATTTCTGTGTGCAGGTGTCAATTGAATTGCCTTACATGTTTGTCCAAGTGCTCATCTTTTCTGCAATTGTGTACCCCATGATTGGCTTCCAGCTGACCCCCAACAAGTTCTTTTGGTTTGTGCTCTATGTGGTGCTAAGCTTCATGTACTACACACTCTATGGGATGATGACGGTGGCACTAACACCTAACATTGAGATAGCCGCCGGACTGTCCTTCCTCATCTTTATCTTTTGGAACGTCTTCTCTGGCTTCATCATCGGAAGAGAGGTACTACTCTGCCAAGTATTTTCTCTCTCGACCAATTTAGTTAGGTGATTAGTTGTACTTTTTCTTCTTCTATTAATGAATTTACACAACACGCAAGTCTTTTGCGTGGTCTCAAAAAAAAGTACTTTGGAACTCCCTAATCTTTGTCATGTTAATTACAATTCCGATTAGAGAGAACGGAATTGATTTCGACTTGGGCTTTTTTTGGTTGAAAAATCAACCAGAAAAAAAGGAGAGGAGAGATTGTGCCTGAGTGACTGACCTGATGAACAACAGCAATCTGAATGTGCAATGTGGATGCAGCTGATCCCGGTGTGGTGGAGATGGGCGTACTGGGCGAACCCGGCGGCGTGGACGGTGTACGGGCTCATGTTCTCGCAGCTGGGCGACCGGACAGAGCTCATCCGCGTGCCGGGGCAGCCGGACCAGACGGTGCGGGAGTTCCTCGAGGGCTACCTCGGCCTCCAAGACCGCTACTTCAACCTCGTCACCTGCCTGCACCTCGCCATCATCGCCCTCTTCGCCTTCCTATTCTTCCTGTCCATCAAGCACCTCAAGTTCCAGAGGAGGTAGCAGAAACAAAAAAAAAGTTCCGGAGGAGGTAGCAGCAGCACAAATCAAAATCGATGCGTGCAAGCTGCAAAGCAAACTGCAAATAAACTCACTAATCAGTAACCACTCAACTGTATCAAGGTAAGACTCGAAGAGAAACAACCAAATAACAAGCACAAGACGAGAAGGATTTGTTGCAAGAGAAGTGCGTCAGTAATCACAGGATCTGTGTGAGGATTTGTATATGTAATACCAGTGTAGAACTGTTGTTATATCAAGGTCGATAAATAAATTAAAAGGGCAAGCGTATATGTGATGAGAATTTATGATTTATAAAAGCGTACTATACTAAATGTGACAGATATATCAGCTTGCAATGCCAATCGAAATGGTAATGTAGCATACAGAATTGACGACTAACTGCTTACCGAGATGTTCTTCGCCTTCCGTTGATGTCATGCAACTGGATTCAATTCTAACACTAGATCACCGTTGAGCGAATTCAAAGGAACCCTTTTTTTTAAGCAGCACACATGTTTCTGGCTAAAAGGAGATTACAGTCTAAAAGTCTATTACACAATCCAGTTTACATTAACAATCGTACTTCTAGTACTTCTCACACGCAAACTGTCTAAACTAGCTCAAAACAGTTTTGTACTACATCCCAGTCATGTCTGAAGTAGCAACGAATATTACAGGAGGGATTAATTACAAGTTACAAGAACACTAAGTACGAACGTACATACAACTAGATGCATCTTCTGACCTCCTTTGTTGTGAAGGGGTCAACAACACACACTGCTGATCAAGCGCTCAACAAAGAATGGCCATTTGCTGATGCAGACTCAATCAGTTGATTCTGATGTCCACTGAAAAATAGACTACATATTCATATTTGCATTCTATGAATGCAAGCACATTGGTGATTGGCCTTGCACTCTTACGAAAAATCCTATTTGTAGGATAGAGGGCCAGATCTTGACACAGCAAATCTTTGTAGTGAGCCAGTCCCATGGCTTGCAGAACTTGAACCCTCGACAAATTTCACTTTCCTGCTTGCGCTGTAGTCTAGTGGCCCAGAACGCCTCATACTTCGCAGTTGCTTCTCTCTGGTTCTTCTATCCACTTCATAACCTTCGTCATGCTGGGAACCAGATGAACTGTAGTAGCCTGGCTCGAAAGTATGGGACCTGGGTGTTGTGTCTGCTCGATTTTGCCTTGCTGATGGGGATGCATGTGCCAGAGAAATTAGAGGTGACTGCCTTGGAGATGGCTCCCCTGGTTCCGAGGCCATTAGTGAAGCCCCATATAACTGATGATAGATTGAACGCAGAATGGTGTAAGGTATGTGAACTTCTAAGGTGCTCCTTGGGAGGTAGGGGGACAGCTCGCAGAGTTGATCAAGGAATATTATCTTTGGAACAATGTGTGTCCTGCATTTAGGTCACATAAAACTCATCAAAAACCAACAACGATTGGTTGTAAGCAAATTGCAACCACCACAAACTACAAAACCATTAGCACATCAAAGTCGTTTGTTAGTGTCCATAAATAGCATTTGAAATGAGGAAATTGAGAATTTCCTGGTCTCCAAAACAAACTAGAACCATCCAATCTCACCTATCTAGCTAGATTCGTCTGGTTTTAGTTTTAGTTTTTGCGTAAATGATTCTAATGAGGATTAGGACATACAAGAATTAAGTGTATCACCGGCATGCTGGGCAGCATACCAGCACCAAACAGTAAGCAATATCTGGTGTCACACCTAGTATAGGTGCCACATCTAGTACACTGTCCAACATGACCAGCAATCCAACCGTGCAAGTGGAATTAGGATCCAGCAGTAGTACGACAAACCTAGCCAACCAAAATGCTGTGTGCACCAAGTGATGCATGAACAGGATGCACTTAATGTATTACCCCTTTTACCTAGGAAGTAGGAACGATGTAGAAACAAATAGGATGAACCAAGTACAGTACCTGCTTGTGTCATTCCATGAATCCAGGACTATCCCTGCGGACAATTTGACATAGATTTGCATAGCAGATATAATATTTGCTTCAGCTGAGACACGGCTCAGTAATTCAGGCTCATGGAGCTCATCTGTATTCCCATTTGAAAGAGAATTTCTTCGCTGTTCCCTCTCCATCCTAGTGTATTCACTTCCTCCAACCACAGCACTTATACACCTGTACAAACACGAGTGGATAGTCACATGCGACTTGCAATGTCCAATAGTAGCCCTTATACCCTCTACTATGTCATAGTAATATTGTATGATGTAGCCAATATGGACGCTAGGAAAAGCTTTAGGAAATAAACTGTGCATAATAGCTATATAAACTGTGCATAATAGCTATATAGACAGGGATACAGTATTACCATGGTCCATGGCAATGTTTCCGATTAGGTTTTTTTCATCGTGTAAATTTTTCACCATCCACAATGAGGAACACACTGACCCTTCCATATTTCTAGCTTTTAGATCGATGATCATGCTACATTTTCAATGTCTTAAATCTTAACAGTTGACAGTGACTTTCACGCTCAAACTTACTTAAAAAAGTAGCAAATGGAAGAGGAAAATTGCAAGCATCACTTCAAAAAATTCCCAACTACTTTCGTAAGTAATGTGAAAATAGTGCACTTGAAGGGTAAGAACATGCTTTTGTTCTCGTCAAAAAAAAACCAACAGCAACAGTAACATGCTTGTGTAGAAACCATGCAAATCTATAAATGATAACATTTATAGGATATTTTTTGCACCAGTCAAACATAACCGACAGGAAGCAAGTTCTTACCTTGCTAGGCAGTGCAAATTGTTACTGAATCCACCTGTATTTACATCATAAACAGCATTACTCCACATATTGGACACCATAAACGCAGCACAAAGAAATGGAAGTAAGATCCAAGAATTATCATTAGCAGAACCAGATTCTGCCAGAATAGAATGCACCCACTCAGCGTCATGTTTGTCGCCAACACCAACACTGCTGGCAACCCTTCTGAGTCTAATGATCTCATTTTTATCAGGTACCTCGTCTGGCAATTGCATAGCTAATCCCTTAAGCAGAGAATATATGAGAGGTACTTTCTCTTCAAGGACCACTCCGACAGCTTCTACCAACAGCCGACGAAAAGTTATTGCCTGCCCTGCCTGGATACAAAAGTCAGCCAATGTTTCAATATCAATTATCTGCTTTAGATTTGCATCTCTTTCAATCCTATCACCAGAATTTACACTTCCTGCCAGGCCCTCCAAGGCATCACGATTTGACCTCAGTGCTGAGTCAATGCAACTTAGTAGTGCAGATGTATGTTCCCTTAGCACCTTATCCATTCTATCTATTCCATAACCACCAAAAAGACGAACAAGTGCTTTGAGTTCTCTTTTATCTGTAAATGATTCCGCTAAATATCCGCCACCAATAGGCTGTGAGCTCCTGAAGCAATTCTGAGTTGCATCAAAAACAACTCCAGTGCGAGATGCATCCTTTACTATGTTCTCAATGTACCAGTTACATATTATCTCTATCGCAGATCCTCCATTTGTCTCTGCTGGTCTCTCAAATACTTGCAGATTGGGAAATGGCCCAGTAAAACTCTCTGCTAGGAGCACTTCCCATATACCTTCAGTAAGGTCCATACTGATATGCTGCTCTGCTAGATGGATGATGCTCAGGTGTCTTCTTAGAAGAGATTCTATGATTGATGGTCGCTGAAGACAGTTATCGGTTCTAATCATGCTATGAAATCTTCTTCTGAAATTTCCTATGATGCAGTCTCTCATGTACTGTGAAATATAAAGTATCTAAAATAAGTCAAACAAGACACTTTCATACCTAGTTTCAGAAATAAACAATATAAGCAACAATTTATCTAAAAATAAAGACAATTCATTAAGATGGAAAAAAAACTGATCTTTCCCGAACAAGGGAACTTCCTCAACAAGATAATTCTTTTTTTGTGAGATCAGATCCTTTTTCATCTTAAGATTATTATGTTACAGGAGAATAACAATATAACAAGTCACTAGCTTAATACTAGTCATGAACAGCCATCAATATTATCATTATCACATACTCTAACACGTCTAAAGTTCCAATCTATGATACATCAAAATCCTTGAAGATATTCCTTCATATCAACAATATAAAAATGAAATAACTCAAACAACTCTTGATATAAATTATGAAAAAGAAGCGGTAATTGGTCTATGTATTGTGGGACAAAGGAAGACCCAGAAATAAAAGACAAACTGTACATACCTCTCGGAGAACAAAAACATGGTTGAGAACACAAATAGGTTCCATGTCATTTAGAACAGAACATAGACTAGTCAGCCTTTGCATAGCAGCTTCCAGCCTGTTTTTCATACATCCACAATTAAAGTCATGGAACCCCTATAGTATTTAAACAGTGATGTGAAGTAGCGAATTGACTGACATCTTAACCGAAGAACTATTATCAGGATAGCTCTCATGCCCTGGCACTAACAAGCCTGGAACAGCTTTGGCTCTTGTTGTGTTATTCAATCGAAGAGCTGCTTGCTCCGGCGAAAGCTGGAGAGTTTTAAATTGAAAGTGTTAAATATGTAAGCTATATATAGCCAAAACCATAAATATGAGCTCAGAAATTCTTTACCTGCATCTCTAATGAGCCAAATCCACCTTCTGAATCTAGAATATTTATCAAACCTTCCAATCCACCCATGATAGACTCAATAAGGGACTCGACATATGAGATAGAATCTCTGCCAATCTTGTTAACCTACATTTTAAACAAAGGAGCATTCACTGATCAATATTTTAAAAGAGGAAGAAAGACATGGTACATATAGCAGAGGAATCTTTCTTGAGTTACATGCACCAGCCACTTCACTCAAAAGCTTAATTTGATGAGGAAAAACGGGCAATTTACTTATAGACTCCCCCTCACGTGTAGGCTCCCTCGGGCCTAAGACGTGAAATAGAAGTGGGCTGTGATGAGGAAAGATGATCAATTCACTTATACTTTAACAATCTTAACATATTTGAGGACTGGGGGCATCATAGTTGAGTTGTGTTTGTAAAAAGATTTCAAGCAGAATATAGAATTATGTTCATCACAGTCCAAAGCCTTCATGTTTCAGAGGCATAGGAAAGTTGTTTGGTGCTTGCTTTTGAATAAACTAAAGCATTGTTGAAGGCCCATCTATCCAAGCAAAGATCAGTACTGATGCATTGCCTTATCCTATTCACAATTCGTCATAGCTAACCATTTTGCAAAAGTACATCTTCAGGATGCTGTATACATCAAAATAATGCTCAAACTGAATGACATGGCAGTTTAAATACACACCTCTTCAGGAATAATTACAGAAGCACATTCTGGAAAACTGCAAGCTGCTCCAAGCCATGCACAACAATGTTGTGGACGGCCTTCTGGACCAAACATTGTGTTTCTGAAGACCTGCAAGATTCCAGCAAAATTCAACTTGTTAACTCCACAAAAGGTTAGTTACTTAAAAGAAAACAAAATGCAAATATAAGAATGGCATAGCAAATATAAACAAAATATACACTTACAGTTGTAAGATGCTGATGATAAAAGTAGAGTTTTTTAAGACTTCCATGTTTGGAAAGTTGGCTCTCGAGTTCATCCACACATCTGTGAAATAAGTTCACTCTAGTGAGATACACACGATTATAGAAGAATTTAGATAACAGGATCTGCATTTTTGGTTCAAGCAACTAGCAAATATTACCAAAAGCGTAATACCAGAGCAACATGGAGATGGATGCATGTTTAGAAAAAAAAACTTTAGTTATTCTGTGGATTAACATTAACTTGACCTGATTGTTAATTTATGTATAACAATGTAAGATATGCAGAGAATGCAGTGTCATGGAAGGGGGTATGGAACAAGGGACAAACTTTTCACAGTTGCTATCAGAAATTTTGAGTCATTACAATTCCGGTAAGTATCACGCTTATCACAGAGTTCACATGCTAAGAAAAATGGCTGCATCTGTGTCAGGATATTACGATTTACGCTATCAATTTAGAACAGTAATTTGCATCACCTAGACCAATTGTATGCAGCATTGCCTTCGGAGACCAGGCCCTCCTTCCCAGTAGACACAGTGGCCTTCTCCAAGTGCCTAATATTTGTAGAGGATCGTGAAGATGTGACAATCATCAAAATGGATAGCCAGTGCTTGCGCAGATCCTGCACCATCAGATTATCAGGTTTCACAAATCCTAAAAGTAAATTATATGGAAGATTTAGCATATATATACAGTTGGTACACTGGTTTCCTTGTTAACAAATCCTTCCTGAATGTTTTGTGTAATGATTGTGAAACAGTACACCAAAGGTACCAAGACTAAGGCAATGGCGTGATTTTTATTGCACACTTCAATCGTTTTATGTGCAAATCGCAACAAGCAGTAGGTAGTGGTGTCTACTTTCACTGGGTATTTACAGTAGAGGGATCAGGATGTACTCAAACAGCTCAGTAAACCATGATTAAAAATGATGAGATCATCAACAAGCAGAAAAGGGGCAAGTAATAATCAGCAATACGTGGTTCAGAAATAATTAATTCAAAGAAAAGCAAAGCGAGATCTTTCTATTCACAGATCACACAGCAAAAGGACTCTAGGAGCAAATGATCCTCGTCAGCATGTATGTTATAATGGACTCCATTAAATTCATGCCTACTATCTTGGATTACAAAATCTTGAGAAAACTTGAACTAGTAGTTATGCACAAGCAGTACAAAATCTTGAGAAAACTTGAACTAGTAGTTATGCACAAGCAGAGTTATACAAACACACTGGCACAACTGTTGCTACAAGATGAGACTCATTTTTCTTTTAAAGAATTTGTAGGAAAACTAAAAACTTCCTGCTTTTGCAGTAAGTTGGTTATTTTGCTCCTCAATCACAAATGTGCGAATAAAGTAAGTCCTCAATCACAAATCGAATAAAGTAAGTAGTAACAGAAAAGTATGTGGGGAAAATATCAGCTGAAACTGAATTAATGGTAATGGTAACAGAAAATTGAATGTGTGCATGCTTGCGTGTGTGTGTGTGTGCAGGTCGGTGTGTGTGCACATTTGCCCATCAATGATACAAGTTGGAACATTAATATTTAATATTGCTAGCCCATCTGCTCAACCTGGATTATTAAGGAAATGATCTTAGGGAAACTCTTACAGTCAAGTCACAAGTAATAGCAGGGACATTTTCCCCTTGAGGTTTTGGAATGTTCTCCAGGCAATGGAGGACTTGCTGGAACAGGCCCTTCAATGTCGCATCTAGGTCAAGAGCAACCATGCCTGGGGTACCAAGTAAGAACCGTATTCTTCCAGCACAAGATGATAAGTATGACAACGCATAACCTTTTATTGCTGCAAAGAGAACATAGTAAAGAAGGCAATAAGCATCATTGTCTTATATCATCAAGTTATGACATATCTTTATATAATACTTTTATTGTCCGGATGTAAATGAATTTACAACAGAAAAAAAATGAGCAACCTCCAAACTTGACATTGAAATTCATAACCTTCTTGAGGGCATATATGAAACCCTATTTAGCCAACTTTTGTCACCTCTTACTAACGTCAAATGCAAAATGAATCGATTCTAAAGGCCAGCCATGATTAATAACACTGATCAAAGCATTAGTATAGAAGTGATTGAGCTCATAAAATCTCATGAGTACCGACAAAAGATTAGTTTGTAAAACTCAACCCCTCAAATTTTATCATAAACAATAGCCATTAGAAGCATAATTTCTACACAATCAGACCTTCGAATTTCATTCCACACAGCCAGTTCCTCTGATTTCTTTATATAGCGTAACAGTTCGCAGCAAGATTTCTCATTCTTTGCTTAACTGAGAGTTCATGCCCACACTTTGTACAACTTTAGTGGTTGGTATTGAGTTTCATGCACCAGCCAGTTCACCCATAAACTTAAGCTTATAAGGAAAGATAGGCAATTCACTTATACTTCAACACTCCTCCTCACGTGTAGGCTCTCTTAGACCTAACACGTGGAATAGAAGTGGACTGCAATTAATTTTTTTAATTGCGTCAGCCAGGTCTTGAACTCGAGACCTCTTAGCTCTGATACCATATTGAGTTTCATGCACCAGCCAGTTCACCCATAAGCTTAAGCTTATAAGGAAAGATAGGCAATTCACTTATACTTCAACAGTTGGAAATTTGAAATAGCACGAATATATAAATGCATCCAAGGTTTCCTTTGTAGCTCTAGCAGCAGGTCAAGATTTTTTTTTCTCAGAAGATAAATCTAGCAACAGCCAAAATCAACCTGGTTGCCTTAACAGATGAATTGAATAGATAAATTTAGGTATATCATGCTGCAAAATACTCGTGGAAAATCAAGATCAAGATAACGATTTAGGAAAAAGCAAAAGAATTACAGAAAGGAAAAATTAAAGCAAATTATCAAAAATCATTTTCTCCTAACAAAATATGACAGATACAGAATGCTCCAAGTAAATAGAGCTCACAATAAGACCCCAAGCGTTATTTAGTCTAGAATGAACCACCTAGGCTCCTAGTGTTGTCATGCCAGTTTATATCAAATATGTTAAAGATATTAAGCAGAAGAAGATGCACAAATATTGGGTTCATCTGACATAAAATTAATAAGAGAAATCTTAATGCATAATTGCCCTACAAGGCATCGCATAGAACAAGACAAGAAAAAATAAAAGGAAAAACTCAAATTGCAACAGGTCTGGAAGAACCTGCTATATATTTACGGACCAGGCAACAAAGTTTGCCCATTCCATCTAATAGGAAACCAATAGTTGGGTCTGTTGCATCCTGAAAGTTTTGAGACTGAGTTAGAATGGAAGGAAACAAGGATTGGATTAAAGCACTCCCAAGACAAAATGAGCAAAGTTACTAACAATGTCAACAGTTCTCCCTCGAGTAGATTTTGATGATGCAAGCCCTACATGTTGGAAGTACCAAACCACCTCACATTTTGCCAAAGCAAGAGCAGAAAAGACCATCTGCAAGAATTTACCAATGTTACATACACATTATAATTTTGGAGTCACAAGATCTTGATTAATGAAAACTGGCCTGCATTTAGATGATGTTTTATACAGCCCCTTTATCAATAGACTAGTTACTTATAAATTCAGATAATTAGATTAGTTATTGGCCCTGTTCTTTTTCAGCTTTTGGCTTCTGCTTTTGACTTTTCTACAATAACTAGTTTTTAAACAGAGTGTCTTTTTTCAAGATAGGGTATACTAGTTAATTGTAGTACATATTGTACTGACTTCATTTATATCGGCAAAAACTGCATATGAGTTATTATTACTCTGTAATCTCTCGCACGAACAGCCCAAAAACTAAAAGCCGCAGCCAAAAAGAACAGGCCCACTTAGAAGTCCAGATAATTCCTATATGCCCTTCATCACTGAATAAGTGATTTTTTTTACTTCTCTCGGTCACTAAGATACAGAAATATTAACATCCAACAAGACTAATATTGAAAATAGCATCAACATTCAAATGTTAATATCAGAAATATGATAGGTTGTCTCAACCCAACAAAAAGGTAATAGTTCATAAAATGTGGTATTTGGCACCAAACCTGAATATTGGGCGCTAGGAGGCTAGGTTGATCTGTGAAAAACAAAACCATCCTTCCGATTTCCTGCTTAAGAAGAATCCGCCTTTCATGATGTATGGCATCACATGTCACCAATGCTTGCTCATGCACTTCCCTGCAGGACATCGATACAACACAGAGATAGGATGAAGGAAGAAGAAAATGCCAGGCATGACGGAAGAATCTGTTTTGGGGAATAATTCCCTTTGTTGAAGGAAGGCCAAAACAACCCATCAAAAATAATTTGCCTCCTATGCAAAAAGGATCTCTGGATTTGTGGCAGACCCCAAAAAAGGAATATGCAGAAAGCTTAAAGATTAAATGGCTCAAATTTCACCGAAAAGGCCAAAATCCCTTTCCATTTCAGGCTGTCTCAGAGTAGAGGTCAAATTAGAGGAGATGAGGTTGTGAAGGACATACGTTAACATTTTTTCAACCTGCTTTGCAACATTGTATTCCAGATCAGCTTCCTTTTGCTTAGTCCGTCCAGATTTAGCCATTCTCTTTGATTCTAAAACTTTTGGAAGGACATAAAGTTGATAGTTTTCATGAAGTAAGATGTACTACATAAACAAATGAAAACCCAAATTAGTATAGCAAATAACAAAACCCTAACAGTTGCCATCACATGAGCTTTAATTTTACCTCATCTCTGAACAGAGGGAGTACTAAGTTCTCTTTGAGAACAACCTAAAAAACACATAAAAAAACAAATTACAGGATACCAATATTAGTATTATTATGATACAGTTGTCTGAGAAAACAAGAGGGTGTATGTGCCAGTGTGTGATGATGGGTGTAAGGTGTTCATGCATTGCACGCAAAGGGCAAAACCACCAGACATCGTATCAACTCTCTTATTAGAGAATCTGGTATATGCCCCTGATGGCCAATGTTTTGTGGCTTTTGGTTTTTGCCATTGCTTTTTGCCTTATTGGTTTTATGCCATCGCAATTGTAAAATTCTTTGGAAATGCCACTCTGATAAGGTCAAAGCCTTCTTACCAAGCCAAAATGACCCTTATGCCCTTTTCAATTCACAAAATTGCATTGCATTAGTTGCTACTGCCGCATGAGAGAAAAAGATTGGGTTGAAATTCCAAAATAGAAAGGAGAGAGAAAGAGATGGGTCATGGGGAGAACACGAAGGAGAGAAGAAAATTGTAAGGGCAGTTCTGTCATTTTGAGGAAAAATCGAGTCGCTTGTAGCATTTTCCAAAGAAGTTTGTGATTCCAATGGTGCAAAACCAATAAGGCAAAAACCAAAAGCCACAAAACATTAGTGGCATAGACCGAATTTTCTCCAATTATTAAGTTCACAACTTCACATGTGTCCAGTACATTTCAGGAAAACAGCAAATACCAAAAGAAAAGCACACGACGTACCATCGCAACATCAATACTGGTCACCCGAAGAAGTTCATCAGGACAAACAAGATATCCAAGAAGAACCCATTCACGATATGATGTGACATTAGCCAAGTCTTGGGCCCTCTGGGAGGAAATAAAATATAATAAGACTCCAAATTTTAATACCACTTATATTATGGTATTTGGCAAAACTAATGAAACTACATGTAAAGCTATGACTATATTTCATCTCCAGTCAGTTAAACAACTGACCATGGGATGCGCAGAGTTTGTAAGGATGTCAGGATAACGCGGATGGAATGGACTGAGGAACCCTTCATTTCTTAACTTTTTTGTATCAGTTGAAAGAAAGATAATTGGGCCAACAGCCTCCAAGACCTGAGGGACAAAATATTATAGTCAAAGCACATAAAAGATTCAAAACACAAGCGGATGCGTTAAATGTACAATAGGTGAGCGATATGGAATCAAATACCAAGAAATCATGTGACACAGTAAGAATAGCAGCTAACATGAATGTTCACCCAAATAACCCAAGCAAGCAAAAAAGATTATACATCAAAACAATTGTCGTTGCAAATTTGTTCCAGACTAGCCTAACTGTAGCATCAAGTGACAAGATCAAGTAGACTTGCATGATTACAAAGTTAAGGTGAAAACATTATAATAGCTCCTGAAGCTTCACTTCCTAGCAATTACTATTGCAATGTAGGAGACGGGTATCACCTCGCCAATACGTGGGCTCACAAAATTTAGATCTTCATGCAACCCCTTGACAGGTGGATCATAAGAATCCACAAATTGAACCAATCTGTATATAATAAAGCCAAAAAAAGGGTGAAGAAGCAACTAAAAAAGGAGTTGCATAACAGGAATCTGACTTGTTAGCGTGATAGAGTTTGTGAAACAATTGATCACAACAATGAATATCGCAGGGACCCAGTTAAATAGCTAGTGCATAAGGTGCTATTTCTATTAATAATAATAAAACTAATATGTTAAAAACATACACTGCTACTGATAGTTAAATTACATAACAAGATATTCGAATGCGTATATTTATTGATGAGCTAGAGAAATGTCAGCATTGAAAAAGCAGTTTTGAATGTTGAAATATATTGTTGTATTGCTTACATATTTGTTTTTCTCTTTGAGGACTAATTAATTCTAATCAACTGATACACTATTTGCGCAGATGGTTTATATCTGTTCTCCATATAATTTTACAATGCGATAGCACCTAAACTACATAAATGATTAGGTTAATTAGGAAAAAATACATAATTATATAAAAGGTTTTCAAAGGTGGAGAGAACTTGTAATTTCTAAAACGTATCACCCTTACCACCTTACCGGTGATAAAACTCACAATCACGGCCACCCTTTAGCATGATATGCAAGATGTTGTAAACCTGGAGGATCATCTTTCTTGGTATCTGTGAATCAGAAAATCAGGAAGGATTATGTTAGTACAAAAGAAACGGGTATTGAGTATTCAGAACGGTTACATAAAAACACTTCAAAGAAGGATGAGATATAAAGGAAATATTACCTTGTCAGAGAAAAGATTGACTCGCACAAATGAACAAAAGAGATCCATAAAAGCATGAAGAATTAAAGAGTTCTGATGCGGCTGTGAAAAGTAGTGGAAATGCCATTATTTACAGATGCAAGAATGACAGTAAGTTAATTCGGCTAAGACTGTATTTCCTTACCAGCAATGTTATGACCGTACTGCTCAGGTCCAAAATAAGTCGCACAGCTTGTTCACGAAATTCCAGCAAATCAAGAAGCAACTAACAGGATGAAATTTAAATGAAATTAGCTAAATATGAAGAACAAAAATGGAAGCATAACTTTTCTTCAAGGTAAAAGTAATGCAAAAAAAAGTATATTACTATACTAAAGGTCAATTGTTTCAGGATACACTATAATAAAATAGAATGGTTAACAGAATGTACACACCATTTTCAAGCTGATACTCACCTGTAGTTCAGTATAGTACTTCATTCCAGTCATGGTACCAAATAAAGTTTGGACAGTAACAGTATTTTACATTTTACAAGCAATTTGGAAATCGCCAACATAGCTTAGTTCTTTTTCTGGTTCATATGCTATCGGATTAATAGTCAAGTAGATTTAGGGGAAGCATAGTTATGGTATTAAAAAACACTCCGGCAGGGCAATATGGATATCATCTCTGGGCAATACATGTTTGAAAAAATATTTCACATGAACCCACAACGTGAAATAAGAGGAGGTATTACATCATACAAGTTCCAACGACGATGCTCGATTACAGGAGTGCAGAATACAGTAACAAACCCCTATGTCAATGTAATCCCATGATTCCCATTTTTCACAAGTCAGTGAAGCCTTAGCTCAAATATAAAGCAGAATTTATCTAGTGGATTGCAACACATAATTGATTACCCAACAGAACTGAACTTTTTTCCCCTGCGGGTTAAGATTAATTGGTAATCTTGGCAGTTGGCACATACCATGATCCATTGCTCTAGATTTTGCATGTAACCTTCAGCGTTCTCATTCAAAGCATCAAGAGCAAACTTATCTACCTGCAAAGCAGAGTCGCCATAAGATTAAATAACTTCCAGGTGGAAATAAGACATAGATAGTTCGACAAATTCTTACTTTTTCAAGCTGCAGCTTGTTCGGATGCTCAGGGAATTTCTTTGACAAAGTGGTGCAAATTTTTGGGAAATTTGGCATAACACCAGCTTTCCAAAATGCATCCGAAAATGTGTGCGTGTTTGGATCTGGGTAGTCCAGGATGCTATTCAGCCTGTATATTTTGGCCAGCAACCCTTCTGCGACCTTTGACAGTTGAATCACTGGCTCCATCTGAAGATGTTTCTGGCCGCTCGCAGAACCTTGAGGCCCATCGACGCCCATAGTCCTCCAGCTTGCTGATGCTGAAGGAGACGATTCTTCAGCACTTAGGTACTCTGACCAGCGGGACATGCTGTCCACTTCCTTGGATTTAAACGAAACATGGGCCATGTCTTAGTAGAGAACAACTGCCTGGGCATTGTCATAAGCTCAACCACTGAGAGTGAGGAACTTACAGCATCTCATCAACTAAAACTCCGAAACCGAAGCACCAATGTGGTAAATTAACCAAAAAACATCTATAAATGATGGATCTACTAATTTAACTGTACGACAACCGACCCCATGCTCAAAGAGGTCGAAATCCAAGTGTAAGCATGCTCCAGGAGGCCGAAAAGGAAGTAGTATTAACCATTTGAATTGCGGAGAATTCAGCATTTCAAGCCTAAAAAGCTCACACTAACAATTTTCTAACCTAATCCCACCCCAAATGTACCGAAATTGGCACTAATTACCAAAACCTTCTCATGTTATTACTTGGGAGAATTGAGAGGAACCCAGCATTTCCTCCTAGGAGATCCAGGCTAGGTTGGTTGGTGACATGTGCCTTAGAAAACTTTTAAATCAGATTACACTTTGATAGTCCCTTTTTTTGGCTCTACTTTGATAATTACTTTAATAAGCTCCATAGATATGCTTTAAAAAGAAAACAGTAACTTCTTTAACACTCCCTCCAAAACTAGTCCGGTGAGCGTACCAAGGATGCACATTGTCATATTTAGTGGGATTGGATCATACTTGTCCGTGTTAGGTAGAGATACTATATCTAACTATCTATCTAATAGGAGCAAGTATGATCCAGTTATAGTAAATATTACTTAAATTTTGTGCCTCTTAGGTATGCATGCCGGATTAATAGTGTGAAATAGAGGGAGTAATATTTTAGCCTTCTCCGATTGCACAGCCATCCATTCGTATCACATCTAACATCCATCCCCTTCCCGTCCAAAACAAACAAACAAAGAAGAGGATAACCCCCAATCGATGGAAACCATGAGCAAGTGATGCGGCCGCAAAGCGTCATGAAACCACAAGCGGCGGCTTAGTAGCTTTGCATGAGGGTCGGAGGGCACGAGATCCACAAGATTGCATCAGGAGTGGGGGCCGCCATGGTCGGGAGGTGGCGGCGGCGCAGATCCGCACGACGACGTCGCGAGATGGCGCCGGCGGGAGGGGCTGCGACAACATCAAACATAATGGCGACTGAGGCGGCTGGCTCCATGCGATTGCGGAGGGGGTGGGTGGCAAGACTGTGGGAAGCGGCGGCGAGCGGCGGCATGGAGGTTCGGCAGCGGCGCAACAGAGGAGTCCAAACAACGGCGATTAGGGATGAATTACCATCTAGCAGCAGCGCGCCGGAGTCAGGCGACCGATTTCGGACGCCTGAGCCTGGCGAAGGTGCCTGTGCCAGGGAAGTCACAGGCAGCTTCCCTGCACAGCTCCCGGCCAGGCAAATCCTCCCAGGCCTCCAACGAAACAGGCCCCAAATCAGAGGGAACAGCGAGCGAGCGAGCTCACCTATGGGGCGCACGCCGGCACGGAGACCCGTGGCTTGCTCAGCGGCGGGGAGATCTCGCCGCCATTGCGAAGAGGAAGCTGTGCTGTCTCTCTCGGTGGTCGGGGGGTGGGAGAGGAGTGGGAGCAACCAGCCGCAGTACGGCCACCACAGCGACCCGGCGCTTTTTATTTTCTTTTTGGACGATTCGTCTTTACTCCTACGCATGACTCACTCCGTGCCGTGGGGACGCACCTCGCATGCGTTAGGTGAGAGCCCGTGGGCCAAGGCGCGGATCTTTTGCGGCCGCCGGAGCTCGTGACGACTGGGCTACACTCTGTGGCCTGTAGCGATAGATTAATGGGCCGACCGAGGGTCCAAGCCGTTTACCGGTCTAGGTAATCCACGCCTGTATGCCGCTTCCTGAGCCTTGTGGGCCTGTGTACGGACGGCTTGGATCGTTCAATCAGCATTTTATGGATAAAGAAAAGAACGGGGATTTTGAATTTTTTTTTATTCGTTTGGTCTGCCTTGTGTTATGTTGTGGTGGCGGCTCCGGCGGCAAGATCTCCAATGCCTTTTAGGTTTCAAGGTTTACCGAGCCATATAGATAGCTAGGATGCAGTGGTGGCGGCTTCCTAATGGTCGCAGCGGTGATAGCAGTGGTGATGCGACAATAGCACTACTGGCCATAGTTAGAGTACAATCATGCGCATCAGGAGGAATGTCGAGGAGATGATCAAGTTAGGTATTTTTATGGTGATAATGTCAGTCAGGTTACGAGATTTACCGAGCCCTCCACTGTAGATTTATCTAGGATGCAATGGTGGCAGTTTCATGATGGTGGCGGCGATGGTAAAAGTATGGTGACGCAAAAGATAGCGCTACTGGCTATAGTCAAAGTACAATCGTGAGCGATAGGAGGAACATCGAGCAGGTGGTCGAGGCAGTTTTCTTGGAAACGAGGCCATTATTGGCCCTGCACTCCCCGTAATTCCATAAATGGCTCTTAGCATGCAAAATTGCAAATATGGCCTCCTGGCACGCTTGGCGACTATGCTAGGGAGATGGTGCGCTAGGCAGCCGCGTAAACAGCAAGTGGCACACCCAGACACCGTGACAAGGAGGTGGCACGCCCGCACGCCGCTCCAGCAAGAGTGCGGTCATTTTAAAAAAACATTTAGGGTCCAATAATTTTAAAAGATATTTTTTTATTTGTTTGTTTTTCAAAATTTGCAAATATAAGAAAAATAAAATTGTACAAATTATTAGGTATAGAAAATGAGCTCCAAAAAATAATATTGATTTCATGGAGCACCACAGCACGTTTTTTGAAACAATGTAATTTTGTTCGAAATTACAGCGATATAATTTCGTTCAACCGGTGGACGACACATTGACAAGTCGCGCATTGGTTCACCAATTTGAAAAATTAATATTACTATTTTTGGATTAATCTGATGGAAATAATTATGGGGAATGAAGAGCAATTTTTGTATGTAATACATGTACAAAATCTTGTTTGTAGGTTTAATGTTTTTTGGAAATAAAAGGACTGACAAGGTAGGTCAGCCGTTTGTGATTTTCATAGATTTTGAAGGACCTGTTTGGTCTTATCACTGCACAATGGTGCCCCTTTGGCCTTGTCACTGCACAAAGATGCCCTCTTTGGTCTTACCATTGTATAAAGCTACCTTGTTTGGTGTTGTCACTATCGAAAGCTGCCCCCTTTATTCTTATCACTGGACAAAACTGCCCTTTTGGTCTTGTTACTGTACAAAGTTGTCCCTTTGGTCATGTCACTATGTAAAACTGACCCTTTTGGGAAATTCACTATGTAAAGACCATTCTTCCCTCACAGTTAAGGCTACAAAAGAAAGCCATACCGTACCCCCTCCTTCACGTCTTGAAGTAGTTCTCCCCATTCTCTCAACCTTTATTTCCTTCTCCCTCCCCTGGACGTGGAGATGAGCCAACTCAGCGCCGCTTCATTGGCGACCACAGTGATTTGCCCGAACTGCAACATAGTTGCGAGATATAAGACATCACAGACGCTCGTGAATTCAGGACGGCACTACTACAAGTGTCCCTTGCACTCCATGAATCACCTTGTTTCTAGTTGGTTCAAATTGTTCATCAGATGTTACAAGACATTTCTCGTATTGAATTGCAGGACGCCCCAGGCGGTTGCCGATTCTAGGTGTGTGAGGATGAAATGGCCACTAGACCAAGCATTGTTCCATAGCAGACAATTATGATGGGTGAAAGCAATTAGGCCCCTAAAAATAGTTTTGCTAATTAATGAATCTATGTGAATATAGGACTAACATGTTTATTGAGTGTTCAAAAAGTTTAGTTCCTAAAATGATAATAAGACGCATGATAAGGGTCAACATAAAGATCAAAATGGCTCAAGATAAAGGTATATGTAGACTAGAATCCTTTTTGTATTTACCGATCTTAGGAGAAATGGTGAAAAATTGGATTATAGAATAATACCGTACTATTAAGATGGATCATGGCTGGTAACTTGATAGCATATTATTGTTCCATTTGGATCAATTTAGGATCATGCATTCTCTTAAAACTAAAATTGGTAGCCAATCTATGCTCTGTCTGGACAATCGGAAGTACCGAAGTGCAAACAGAGATACTTCTGCTTTCCAGAAGTTCCGTCAAAATGAGCAAAATGTTTTTTTTCCAGAGAGCACTTTCAGAATCACTTTGTCTTTGTGAAAAACAGAAGTACCGGAGTTTCAACAACAGGTTTACCATAGAGAAGTAGTACCGCAACCTTAAACTATATATATGGAATATGGAAGCTCCGAAAATCTGGGCAGAACATTTTTTCAATGAGCACCCTCGGAGTCACTTTTGTCTCTGCAGAAAAACAGAAGTACCAGAGTTTCAACAGTGGAACTATCGTAGAGAGTTAGTACTGCAACCTTAAGAATGGGATTCCGCGCTGGAGGGGGCAAAAGTGGGATTGCGCTGCCAGGGGGGCCAAACATGCCCAAATTTCATTTTTTTTTTATGGATGCTGTCCATGGGGTTAGTGGGGTGACTGTTAGAAAAACGCGAGATGGATGAGGAGTGGATCTCACTGAAGGGATCAAAACTTGAGTGTTTTTATCTTAAGAAACTAGACACCATCAAAAAGAATAAACAGTGTCATGTTCCTAAAAAGGGATAACACTGTTGCTCAAAAATTAAAGAAGAAGTTAAGTGATGTTTGTACTTTCAAGGCACATGCTATGCTCTTTCAATCCTATATAAGCGCGCAATAGTGTAACAACAAGCAAGAGTGTGTTTGGGTGCAAGTCCAGGCATGCACGAAGCTGTGATGTGGTAGAGCCTTCTGGTTCTTTTTTAGAAAACAAGCAGAGACCTAGCTGTATTGAAAGCTAGAATTTAGAGTTCCACTCGGACACCAGCTTAGGGCATCTATAATAGTATGTTTCTTAATGTTGTCTTTAAGGATTTCAATTCACTAGAGACAACGGTAAAGACAACATTTCCAATAATTTGTCTCTAAAATCATCATCTAACTATTGTTTTTTATCATTTTCACCACAAACTTCCCTACTCACACCCCTCACTATTTGCGATGGTTTGCATGCCTAGGTTATCTCTTAAGTAAAAGACAATATATTATCTTTCTTCACCTTCTCTCCTCCATATAAGATTTTGCTGATGTAGTATAGCTAAGAAATAGCAAAAATTGTACCATTGAAGATCCCTTATAATACAATCTGACGAAACACAACCAGGAGTGGTAACGAGGGCGGGGTTCCCAAGAGACACCTCCATGCCCCACGCTGATCCCTGCTAGCCGTCCCATGGGAGATGCTCCTGTCCTGCTCCCTAACCTCCATAGGATCCCCACGGGAGAAAAAAAAAAGGTTAAATAGTTTTTTAAATGATATGATTTTATTTATATCATATATATATTTAAATTTTAGTCCAATGTATAAGAAAAAGAATACATCTTCCATATAAAAAATAATATATTATAAATAAAAATAATATATTTATAATTTTGTTGAGTTCTCACAGAGCCATGCGGGGGAGAGGACCACCCGGCCCGGCCCCTACTAGCCTAGCGGGCCCAACCCCGTTCCCGGGTGAGGACCACGTTGGCCCTGCCCTACTAGCCTAGTGATTCCCAGCGGATGGAGGTTGCCCTAGCTCCGTGGAGATTTTCCCCGCGGAGCCTCACCCCACAGGGTAAATTGCTGTCCATAAACTCAAAACTCTAAGCCGAGCAAAATAACAGAGCAAGGATAACGACATAGAATAATAACTCTACCAAGCACAGAGAGTTCAGACCCAAACCTGAACAAGAAACGAAAATTCAGAGTACACATCTTGCCAGTGGCGGATCCAAGAAATTTTTTTGAAGGGACTGAAGTTCCTTTAACTCGCTCTCGGCCCCTGCTACATTATACATCTATGGCTAAAAATTTAGGGGGAACTCCAAGGGTCCGGTAGCGATAGGAGGGCTCGAGCCCCCCGCCCCACCGCTGGATCCGCCCCTGCATCTTGCAATGCCCTTCAGACTTCAGTGATGCAAATGCTATTCTCATTTTGGTGCTTCGCTTCTTTCCGTTTGCCTCCCTGCCATCCATGTACTGTTGACTGTATTAATTTACAGGGAAAATGAAAGCACCTGCCAAGCCAACTACTACGACGTCGATGGAGGCCTCGTTGCCTCGGATACCTTCATTTCAGTATTCAGAGGGCTGCACCAACGTAAGTAGATCGCTCGCTGCTGTCTTTGTTTATTTCTTTTGTCTTCCATGTAGTATGAAACGAATGCATGGTGATGCATGATCAGCACACTTCATTCTACAGATTCGGACAAGCAAACCTATGGAACTATCTAGGCGACCCTGTTTATTTAATCTTTTGACTTTTAGTTTCTTTTAAAACTGGAATAAATGAGACGACTTCTTAAAATGAGTTTTTTTAAAATGGCTTCATAAGTCCAAACCCGTTTGTATCGTCTGCATTAATGTCTTTGCTATCTACTGCTGTCTTAAAAAATACAGATAAAAATCATTTGCCATCTTAAAAAATACAGACAAAAATTATTAGCCACAGTAGTAAAAAAATTCAGCCATGTAGAAGAAAAAACAGCCCCTAGTGTATTTTGTAGGGCACCTTTGCATCCGAGATGATTTTTAAGACTTGTACAGTAACGGGAACCTTTTACATCTACTCTGGTCATGTGCAGCGCCGAGCGGTTTTGGAAGTCCAATAATCCATTTCAGTGTAAGGACATTTTCAACCGTATCATCTCACTGTCTATTAGCTATATAAAATAAGTAAAATTCTATGTAGGAGAGAGATTATGAGAGATAATGTATTATCTTTTACGCGAGAGACGACTTAAACCCGTAAACCAACACAAACAGTGAGAGAGTGTGAGGCAAAAAAAATTATAGTGAAAATAGTATAAAATAGTTAGATAAATAATTTACTATTAGAAATATTATCTCTAGCACTGCCTTTAAACAACGTAAAATTTTAAAAATAATCCCAAGAGGCAGAATATTATAGATACTCTAACGTCTGTTCGCATCGCGCGTTTGCTTGAACCACAAGTTACACTGACGGGAAGCTTCTTGCGAATTGCCGGGTAGGTTCTGTAACTTGGGCAGAGAGCGTAAGTGTGCAGCGCAGTAAGCACAGGAGTAGTCACAGATGACTGACAGGACAGTGCGGGTTTTTATGGTCCTGCTGCTGATGCCGACATGCCGTGCCGCACCTCGGGCCGCGCGACGTTTTATCTTCGTAGCTTCTCACCGCCCTGGCCCCCTGTCCTTCTCCTCCTTTGGTACTGTATTTCATATGAAAACAGTGATACAGTGGTATACTTCTGTTTACGCGTGCGCGCGCACACCGTACGTAGTCGTACTTAGCTTGTCATCAGGAGCTCATCGGCCGGAGCTTAGCTCGCACGAGTCCCATCATGACCAACCGCTCCGACGCACGCGCGCGCGGGAGGAGGGGTCGAGAGGAGCTAGCGGAGGCGGCAGATGGGCGGAATGATTCGCCCCATCACGCAACTCCTGCCTTTCGCAAAAGCGCCTCTTCGTCCCGACTTTGGATCGCAATGAAAGCCAAACAAATGAAAAAGGAGACAGAGTTGACGCGAGGCTTATGCTGTGCTACAGGGATTATGTCTCTTTCTTTTTAAGCTCTTATTTTCTCTAAAAATCAAAATAAACAAGATGATTTTTAAACAAATTCTCTAAACGACTTTATAAATTTAAATTTGTGTGTGTTGTCTTATATTAATATCTCCATTATCTATTATTATCTTAAAAAAAAGATAAAATCCATCGATGATAGCCCAAAATAAGGAAACCTTAATTGGGAAGCATCCGGGATGGTGGACGAGCATAGCAAAGTGGAGCTTTGCCTGATCGATGCCGATCGCACACGACCGTAGTGCCAAGCTCGTGGCTGAACTCACAAAAGGCACACTAGTACTGCTAGCAGTAGCCCTGGATCGAACGGAAAGTGCAGTGGCACTGGCTGATAGGAAAAAGCCGGCCACTTTCTGCGCTAACCCCCGGGCTGCTTTCCTTTGATCCACCAGTACCGCTGCCTAATGCTTGCCCTTGGACAGACATGGCAGACACGTAACAGGACGCAGGAGTACTCGTGCAGTGTAACCTCCTTTAGGACGTACACTTACATAAATCTACCTTTCTGCAACATGTCGGGTGCAACAACAATTTTGAACGGTAACCGCAGTGTGGCTAGTAACGGTAAGGGCATTTTCAACCATGACATCTTAGGTCTCTCTTATTCATATTTAATAAATAAAAATTTTATATGAAAGAGAGAAAAAATAAGAAAAAGGATAATATATTATCTCTTATGCAAGAGACGAATTAAGCCTACAAAACAATGGCGCAAGAGGTTATGGTAAAGATAGTTAGAGAAATAATTTACTGTTAAAGAGATTATCTCTAATGCTGTCTTTAGATAAGATAAAAACCTTACAAATAATATTAAAAGATAAACTATTATACATGCCGAACATAAGTCTTGATCCGCTCACTAGAGTTAGGATCCAACGTGTGGATATTTGTGGGTCCACATCACTCGCACCCGCACGTCGGGCCCACTAGACCCAGCCCCTACCAAAGGGCAGAGAAGGTCAGGTGGGCCCACTCCACCACCCACCTTCCAACACATGTCAAGCGGTCCCACCTACTGCCCCGCCTGTCTAGACGTGATCCCACCATGCGTCGGCAACGAAGAGGGCCCATCCCCGGCGCCGAGTGACGGCTAGCCGGTGGCGTCCACCCAACCCGCTCACTCCTCCAACTCGCACCGTAGGTCCGCGAGGGCGCGCTTTGACCCACCACCACTTTGCACCTGGCCCCACGAGGCAGGCTAGAGTTTTCTTTTTTACAATTCTCACCCGTTCGATCCGAGATGAATGGATCAGACTGCTTCTTCGCAATTGCCACAATACAAAATAACGCCGCAGTTCGAGGACCCGGTCCCAGCCCGAACCACCACCGGCTCGGCCACACCCCGCGCTCCGGCCGCGCGCGCGTTAAATTTTGCCCCCACGTACGCACGTGCCGGCCGCTCCTTGACGCTAAACCCAAAAGCTTCCCATTTCCAAAAGCAAATCAAAGCAAGCACGGCACAAGAGGACACAGCGAGCAAAGAGATCATGGCTGGTTAACTTAAAAATCTGCATCTGCTCATTTGCATGCTACTGCTTCTTCTCTAACACTGATCTACTGAGGCGAGAAGTACAACACAACACAACACAAACACGGCGGTAATTTACTAGTTCATCATGATAAGGACTAAGGAGGATATCGCGAAACGGAGGAGGAAAAAAATAAATTAGAGCAAACGGAACCTAAGCTTTGGGTTGGACTTGCGTGCAGTGGAGTGCTTTGTTTGCTTTGCTTTGCTAATCTTCTGGGCTGGAGTCGGAGACCGGCTCGTCGTCGTCGTCGTCTTCGTCCTCCTCGGGGTGGTCCACGCCGCCTCCCTCCTTCCGCCTGCGGCGTTGCTGCTCGTGCGAGTCAGCGCCGGAGAGCTGCAGGTGGAGCTGGTAGTCCGAGTTGCTGTTCTGGACCACGGTAGAGATCGGTTGCTTGTGCTGCTGCTGGAAGTCGGCGACGTTAAGCGCCGTCGGGAATACAGCCGCTCCCGCCGGTATGGTCTGCGCGCCGGCGAGGTTGATTAGCTGGGGCGCGGATTGGATGGCCCAGAACTGCGTGGCCTGGCTGGCCGCGCCCCCTGCGCCGGCGGGCTGTGGGACCATCCACACGGCGGTGGCTTGAGGGATCATGCGGTTGCCGCCGCCGGCTGCGGGGCTGCCAGTAGCCGGGATGGCGAAGAATGGGACGAGACCTTGGGGCGCCGCGGTGGCGGTGATGGGGGCGAGGCCGCTGGGCACAGATATCGCCCCGCCGCCGCTGCCTTGCAGGAGAGGGTCGGCGATGACGGGGTAGTAGGCCGCGGGCGCCGCCGTGGCCAGTGGGGCCGCGCCGGCCACCGCGCGCGTGGGCTGCAGCTTGCGGCGGCGCTTGGCCGAGGACTCCTCGCCGTCGACCACGGCGGAGGACGCCGGGCCGGAGGAGGACGAGGACTGGGTGGGGATGCGCAGCACGCCGTCGACGGTGGTTGCGATCGCCGGCACCGTGCCCGTGCCAGTGGCCGCGATGATGGCCGGCTCCGACTGCTGCAGCAGCCACCGGATGGTCTCGCCGTCGGATTTGTGCCCTAGCTCCCGCGTGAGCTGGAAGATCCTGGCCGCGCACGCCGCCGGCATGCGGATCCGCCGCCCGCGGCCCTCCACCTTGGTGTGCCGGTCGCGGTTCCTCGGTGGCGGCTTGCGCACCATGGCCATCCCGCCGAAGAACTCCACCGGCTCGGGCTTGGGCACGATGAAGCTGTGCATGGGGATTGCGCCCACGGCCATGGCCGCCGCCGCCGCCGCCGCGCCGCCCCTCCCAGTCCACCCGCCTGCGCGTGGAGCCGCGCGCCCTCCTCCTCCTCCTCCGCGGCCTTGTCCTGCGCCTGCTCCTCCATGGTGGGAATAATCGGAGAGATCGGATTGGTTCGGCTCCGAAAAGGCTCGCGCTTGCTTCCGCCTCGCCTCTCTTCCTTTTCGCGTGTTGCGGGAAAGGGTGGGGCGTTTCGTTTCGGTTTACTTGGCTCGCTCGCTGCGCGTCGGGCCGATCTCCCTTGGCGGTGGGCCCCACGCGCGCGATGGACGGCCTGGATGTTGCCCGGGGCCACCGCCCAACCGCGTCGTGGTGGGGGACCCGTCCGACCTGTACCGGGCCCCGCCGCATCAATCTGCGCGCCGGTGCGGATCCGACGGCCCAGGGCGCGTTGTCGCTTCCTAGCCTTCCTGACTCCCGGGCCCCCCACGTGGCCCCAGAAATAGTGGTCAAATTCGCGACGCATTAATGAATAGATTAAGCCGTATTATGAGAGGCCATTCGGATTAGGGTAAGCGCAATTAGCGTGGTCTTAACATTCGCATCCGTGCGTGACTCGTGACTTCCCAGCTGCCCCGAGCCCTTCAAAAGAAATGGACCAGTAAAATAATTAGTGGCCTACTAGCACCACCCGGACGTATCTTACGAGTACACGTCGACGTACACATGCTTTTGATAATATACGCGACAAAAAATACTATAACATACATCATAAGTACTTTGTTATCAAAAAATAGGAAACGGGTGATCCAGTTTCTTCTTAAAATTCACCTGAAAATTATATATCTTGTTTGTATATCTAGATATATATATAAAAAAACAAGCACATAAGTTTAAAAAATATTAATCAATGATACTATGACATTTGCAATATTTTTAAAACAGATATGTAATAATTTAGGAGGACACTTGCAACAAAAATAACTCGAGGAACACACATTGTATCTAACAAATGCAACAAAACCATATACTTATAGATTAAAAATGTCGATGTTGCAATTGTTATACTGATTATTGCATATGTGAAATCAAAATGTTGCAAAAAAATAATCGAGAAACAAATCCACAATAAAATAGGAGCAAATCCTGCAACAAACAAATAAATGAGCTACAACATGGTTGACAAAAAAATATCGATGTTGCAACGGTTGTTGTTAATTATTGTACATATAAAATCAAAATATTACAACAAAAAAAAAATATGTATAACGAAATGAGTTAAAATAATTAGAGAAACACTTGCAACACACTTACCAAGTGGAGGAGGTACTTGATGGTGGTGAGTCGCAAAGCTTGTTGAGGTAGGCCGTGGCAACACCAGCGAGGAGTCCGCAAAGGTGGGGCTGGGTTGGTGTTTGTGGAGGCTAAGCCTTGATGACGATAGAGTTTGGCATGAGGCTCACGAGGCCACTCATGGTAACGAAGGTTAGGATGTTGGCAGAGATCGCGGAGGCCACAGTAGGGGTTGGCGGAGATCACGAAGGCTACATCCGGGATGTCGTACTGAGCTCACAGATGCCACGTCTGGCGCTGCACGAAGAAGCCATGGTCATCTCAACGACCTCCTCTCAGATCCATAGACATAAATTTGAAATGATGCGTAGCAGAAGGAGGCTTCACATTCGGGGTCATGGCACTGGATGATGGAAAGTGCGAACAACTATCATTGCATTGTTTTGATGGGTGGATTGATGGGTCGTCCGACACGAGTTGTTTTTATCGGACGTAGGAGTCTAAGGTCCTGTTTGGATCCCTCCATCTAAAGTTTAGTCACTAAAGTTTAGATCTAAAGTCTCCAAACAGGTGGTCTAAAGTTAGATCTAAACTTTAGCTAACCCCTAAAAAACACTTTAAACCATTAGTCCACCAAAGTGAACTAAAGTGGTCTAAAGTTTTGGGTTCTTAGGCACAAAGACGTGTTTACCCATGCATGTTGGTCTCTCACCTTCCATTTAATGGCTGACGCACAAAACGAGGAGAGATAGTATGGTCTTTTTGAAACTTTAGTCCTATCCATTAGTACAGGATCCAAACAGGACCTTCGACTAAAATTTAGTGGCTAAAGTTTAGTCTAAAACTTTAGACAACTAAACTTTAGACCATGAGATCCAAACAGGGCCTAAGCAATATCCCAATAATAAAAAGGAACGTGGGTACTTTAAATGGCAGGTGGCCCCGGTGTGGGGGGTAAGGTGGGGCTCCGGTGGGGGAAGGGGCCCACCGGCGGCAAGCAAGGCGCGTCGGGATGGCGGTTTATGCTCGTGTAGCGTGGATGGTGGTTACGCGGGGCGGGCGCAGAGGATCCGGAGGTAGGGGCCTTGGGCCCCGGACTGGCCCAGCTGGATCCAACGCGAAATGTGGGGACCACCTGCCTGTTACGGAGATCTGGGTCCGTGCCTTCATCAGAGATATCATGAGGCACTGTGCAATGGGGATCGCGTGCCTTGACGGCTTTCCCGTTTGGCTTGGGTGGCACCGTGGCAGTACCTCTCTTGCTTTCTTTACTTTACCATTAGCTCTGACTGTGATATTCATTAGAAAAATGAGCTGTTTGTGATGTTTACTCTTAAGGAAAAACAAAGGTTCAAACTCTGGTATTTTTTGTTGTATGTTTACATCAATGGTCTTCATGGTTTCTTTCTCATTTGTGTGATCGGATCTCGCAGTGTGCTTGTTGTATACATCTTATCGGTTATCACAGGTGTTTTAGCTTGTATAAAAAGAAGGTGTGCTATAATGGCCCTGTTCGATATAATGGTAAAAATGAGAAGAAAAACTGGAGATTAGAGTGAGTGAGAAGAAGCAAAAATCCCAAGGCATCAAAAAGAGAAATAAATTCGTTTTATGGGCTGTGAAAACGTGATCTGTTATGTATGGGCCAAATGCGAACCATGTATAGTGGGCTTCATATGGGCCTAATATATTAATCTATCATGTACTGTACCCCAAAGGTACGGCCCCGACAGTCCGTAGTTCACGGATTCAAACTCTGGACAAATAAAGTGGAAAAACAACACAGATGACCCGTATGAGATGATGGAAATCGAATTTTAGCCATCAATAAGAGACATATGGTGCTATTCCGTTAAACTATACTACGGCTGGCCACTTTTCACTAGTCTCCTTGAGTTTAGATCAGGAAGATAAAGGTCGCTAGCTAGCAATGGCTTTGCCGGCCAATGCGGTTGGCCCATAGCAGCGGTGGGGCAGAGAAAGATGGTGGTCTTTTTTTTTCTTTGGTTGATAAATAGTAACAGTTTATAGAGAAATCGTACGGAGAGAGACACTAACATATAATTTTGATCGATATAAATGAAGTTATTATAATGTTTAATATAATTAAATAGTAGATTTTATCTTAAAAATATTCTATTTAAAAGTTAGATAATATAAAAACCTATAATTTCAAACTGAAAAAAGAAACCCGTGACGAGGAGGAGCGGTGACAAGGCAAGTCCAGCGAGACAGCGCCGTGCTACTGGAGGCCAAGTGGGGTTCGGTCGAGTGTGAACGTGATTAGATCTTGGTGGCTGTGCTGCCGCTAGGACAGCATGGAGATCCCGCTTGACACTGTACTCTAGTAGGCTCCTACGAACAAGCACTCGCCTACGATTCTTCCTTCCTTCCTTTCTTTCTTGCGAGAGAGATCTCCAATCCATGAGTGATGAATAATCCATTTTGATTTTGCCCATCCATATACTGAATGCGTCGTTTTCCTAAGGAGTATATCCTTGAAGGCAACAACATATGGGTGCGTTCGGAAGGGCTTTAAGCTTATGTTATTTGTTATAGTAATTTATTTTTAAATAGTTTATTTTTAAAGATATATCTACTAGTCGAATGTAGTACACACTATATCGATTTCAATTATACCGGATAAAATTATATGTGACTGTTTCTCTTTGTATTCTTTCTCACGAATAACCGGAATTCAAAAACTATAAGCCAAAAATCACAAACAAAACAACAAACCTATACTCATCGTTTTTGTCATTTTGCCGTAAACAATTGCCAACCTGATTGAAATGTTTCAAGCTTTCATGGCAAAACAAGAGTTTTTGGTCAATGGGTGGATTTTTTTTTCGACTACGGCTTATAGATTATGGTTCTAGTTTTAGCGCGAATGCTTATATGAATGAACCGCATATCGATAAGTCGTTTCGAAAATACTATTCTAATAAAACACATTGAAACAACGACAAAACAACCATATCCTTTATTTGTTAAAAAAACCCATTAGCCGTAAGAGCAAGTATAATAAGAGGTCATTAGTAGGTCAGATCTTTGAGGTGGAAGAGAGAGAGGAGAGAGAGAGAGGAGGAGTTTACACAAGTTTACCAAGAAACTTTGAAGAAACTATGAACCAAGAAACTTTGTGAGAGAAAGGGTGGTGTCATACAGTCTTGGTTTATATTATTAGCCTTGCTCTAAGTTGAAAAATAACTATGCTATAGTGAAAAGAACTATGCTATAGTTGGCAGAAGTTGGGTGTGGCTATACAGGTTGGCGTGAAGGCTATATTATTAGCCTTGCTCTAAGTTGAAAAATAACTATGCTATAGTTTTTTTTTTTTGAAAAGAACTATGCTATAGTTGGCAGGGTTGAAGTTGGGCTGTGGCAGGATCCCGAGGAGGTTGGCGTGGCCTGGCGGCTTGAGTCTTGACCAGATCAAGCGGGCCGGCCCCGATCAAACGGATGATCCGCGGCCGTCTGATCCGAACGGAACAAAATGTAGTCCAAGGATGGTGGGCCACACCTCCCTCTGGCGTTGTCGTGGCCGCTCACGTGCTGGAATCTCGCTGCGATCCAAGACCAAGGACGAACCAGGCTACATCTACACACGAGCGTACCCGACACTGCTTTTCTCCCTCTAAAAAATCCATGCCGTAAAAATGCAAACCATTTTCCTTTTATGATTGCAAAGTCAAATGGTCAAGATTTTAACTTTTCATGACAATATACATAAACTGTAGATGAAGATATAAGTAAAGATGTAAAAAAACAATTGCAATATTAATGGACTACCACATAGAACAACAACATGTTTCTTTCTTAGAACAAATGAAACTATCGACTGGTTAAGGAGTTTTTCTTTACTTTTTATGCTATATTACTTGTTGATTATTGTTCAAGAAAGTTCAGATTCCTAAAAAAGAGATTACTGTTTGAATAGAATATATATGTGTCCAGTTGTAAAATATCTGTTCCTTTGTGGTCCCTTTCTTTGGCCTTTTTCAGGCTAGCTGGTTAGACAGGCAGTTGCACAATTCACAAATACACGTTTCATTCTAAACAATAATAACATTTAATTTTTAGAAGGCAAAAATTGTTTGAAACGTTGTTTGAAACGTGTTGATTTTTCTTTGTATTACCTGTAGACTATAACAATATTTTTATTCTTCCTATTTTTATTTTTAGTTAAATAAATCAGAAAAAGTTTAACAAAAAAAAAGGAGAGAAAAGCCACAACTAGAGGCACGAGGCAAAAGCCACAGCCCCGGCGTGCTCCGCGTCCACGGCGGTGTCAAACTCTCAAAGCACACGAACTCTCGCGCATCACGCCACCAAGGGCCAAGGCGTCGTCCGTTCCGTGTGAGCCACTGTTGGAGCCCGCGGAAGCGGCGGGAGATCGAGCTCGAAGGCGAAGCAGGATCGCGAGATGGAGCGCAAGGATGTCGGGATCCTCGCCATGGACATCTACTTCCCTCCCACCTGCGTCCAGCAGGTCAAGTTCTCGCCCGAGCTGTTGTTTTTTCCCTCTTCGATTTGTTGTTGTTGTTGTTTTTTTTTCCTGCTATGATGCCATCCTGTGTGTTGCGGTTGCTGCAAACGCGGCTGATCCGAGGCTCTGAGCGTCCTAGCGTGGAGATCACGGATGATTTGTTTCTTTTTAATCAGAAGTTTTACCTTTTGGGTTAGTTTTTGGGGGAACTACCGCGGGGGTTTATGCTAGATGGGTGAAATTTTGGGTTTAGGAGGTTGTTGAGATCGCCGCGAGTGTAACTGTTGCAAAAATTCATACCTTGATTCGTGGTGCTATCGCTGTGTAGATTTGTGGATCATTAGCGCCTTAGCGGTGAATTGTTTTTCTAGAATATTTCAATCGGTTCAGCTCCAATATAATGTGAGATGTTGCATGTGTCTGATATTTCGTCCTCCGGAGAGCGAATAGAGGATGACGTTTGATGTGGCATTGGATGGGTTGTGTCTATCAAGAATGCAGGGATAATGTGCTGTATTGGTTCAAGATTGTTTGAGCTAATTGCTCTTTTAAAATAAAGGGTCGTTAGACTTGGAGTTGAATGTTGATGCATTGAGCAAATGGCTGCAGGAAGCGTTGGAGGCTCATGACGGAGCCAGCAAGGGCAAGTACACAATTGGTCTTGGGCAAGATTGCATGGCCTTTTGCAGCGAGGTGGAAGATGTCATATCTATGTGGTATATCCCTTTTTGTCATCTCGAACAAGTACCCCCTTTTAACTTCCTTCTTTCATTGGAATTACACGTCCTAATGGGTAAAATTTAGGAAGCTATTATCATGAAGACGTAATTTTTTTTTCATGCAATGCTCTATTTGGTATGCGAATGCTCAAGAACAAAAGTTGTTTCAGCTTGACAGTTGTCACATCTTTGCTGAAAAAGTACAACGTTGATCCGAAGCTAATTGGCCGCCTAGAGGTTGGTAGTGAGACAGTAATAGACAAAAGCAAGTCCATCAAAACGTGGCTGATGCAAATTTTCGAGGTTTGTTCCCCCTACTGTGTAAAACTGTAAATTACAAAAATAGCACCCCACCTAACCCGGATGTGCAATATTTGTAATTAATTTTTAAATGTGTTTATCTTTTACCTGTTCTTATTATACTGAATCTCTTGATGAATCGGTAGTGCATTCAACTTTTATTTGTTTTGTTAAGCTCTATTTCAGTCTGGCTTAACGCTTCGTTATTGTCAACATTTGTTGCAAACACAGGAAAGTGGCAATACTGACATTGAAGGAGTTGACTCAAGTAACGCGTGTTATGGTGGAACAGCTGCCCTGTTGAATTGTGTGAATTGGGTCGAAAGTAAATCCTGGGATGGACGCTATGGTCTTGTTGTTTGCACTGATAGCGCGGTTTGTCACCCAATAGCACCTTCTAGTTTTGGAACTAATTTGTTTCAGTTCCTCTCCCTTTTGTCCCTGCGCAGCACTCATTCACTGGCCCATCTTATGCAATTATTATGTTCAGGTTTATGCAGAAGGACCAGCTCGGCCTACGGGTGGTGCTGCTGCTATTGCAATGCTTATTGGTCCAAATGCTCCTATTTCTTTTGAAAGTAAATATAGAGCTTCTCACATGGCTCATGTCTATGATTTCTACAAGCCTGATCTTGCAAGTGAATACCCGGTTAGGATTCTATCACTTGCATTCTCATATTTAGTGCTTATCTTTTGGCATGTTAATGGCACTTTTCTAAATCACATACCATGCTTTTGGATCTCCATTTCAGAGTATCGTACCCTCACTATACTTTTGTTCCTGGATTACTGTAGGTTGTTGATGGAAAACTATCTCAAACATGCTATCTGATGGCTTTGGATTCATGCTATAGACAGTATTGTACCAAGTGAGCTCACTGCCATTATTTAACCCCTGAATTGTAGTATCTTGGCATTCTCAAGCAATAAGAACATAACATCACGCACTGTGACCACGGGATTAGGTATGAAAAGCTAGCAGGAGAACAATTCTCAATTTCTAACGCAGATTATTGCGTGTTCCATTCTCCATATAATAAGGTATGATGACTGCACACTTCCATAAAGATGCATTACATTGTGCAGTTGATTAGTTATGCCCGTTCTGTTCTCTTAACTTCTGGAGGATTTAACTCTTTCTTTTTTATTATCAAAGCTTGTACAGAAGAGTTTCGCTCGACTTTACTTCAACGATTTCATGCACAACCGCAGGTCTGTAATGTTCTCTTTATGGTTCTGTTCCTTTTCCTTCTTAAAATGTAGCCTTTTAATCTGTAGTCCAAATAATGTTCTGAAGTTCTTGATGCCTTCATCCCTTTTGGGGGTTATAAGCTACCTTTTTTATTTGACTCACTTGGTCCCTAGATGGAGTGTCTTATTTGTTTTCCTTTTCTTCAACATTAGCTCGGTTGATAATGATGCTAAAGAGAAGCTTCAGCCTTATGCA
This sequence comes from Dendrocalamus sinicus, assembly GCA_036346575.1. NCBI lineage: Eukaryota > Viridiplantae > Streptophyta > Magnoliopsida > Poales > Poaceae > Dendrocalamus > Dendrocalamus sinicus. The sequence continues at coordinate 36,704,829 of CM070662.1, forward strand.
AATTTGACTAGTGAAGAAAGCTACCAAAGTCGTGACTTGGAGAAGGTTCTTTCTCATTTGGTGGACAATTGTTCTTGAGGTGTTTAATTTCTTGACTGATGTGAGCATTAAATCAATTTTACTGAACTTTCAGGCCTCTCAGCAAGTTGCAAAAGGTTTGTATGACATCAAAGTTCAGCCATCAACTTTGCTTCCAAAACAAATTGGTAACATGTATACTGCATCTATTTATGCTGCATTGGCATCTGTAATCTACAACAAGCATGACAGTCTGGTGAGCCTTATGTCTTTATGTATGCTTTTGTATCTCTTGTTCATTCCTTGTAGCTAACTTTTGTTTCTTTACAGGATGGCAATCGTATTGTCATGTTCTCTTATGGCAGTGGCTTGACATCCACCATGTTTTCATTGAAACTACATGAGGGCCAGCATCCCTTTAGCTTAACGAACATTGCTTCTGTGCTTGATGTGACGGCAAAGCTCGGGTCAAGACATGTGGTATGGTCTTTCATTCTCACAACCCTCAGCCAGTCTGCTGTTGTAGATAGAAAATGAAATTTGTCATATATCGTATGACCATGCATCAAATCATATTAGAACCATAAATTTGTCATACACACGAGGTATGATAGTGCAGGGGTTTGGAATTCATTTCCAGAGTGGTTTCTATTGGCATGTTAGTACTAGCTTCCAGCTGATTACTTCCATGAACCAATCAAATATTTAGGTGTTTGGGAGGTTAAAACGTTGGGGATTTTTATATTAAATGGTTACCAGTGGGTGAAACCCTGGAAATTGGAGTTGTAGAGTTGTAAGTGGCCTGTTTAAGGTTTTATTTTTGGTGTATTAAACAAAAGGATGCATAGCTTATTAATGTAGTTTACCTATATCTCATCAACAGTCTCTGAACCTAGAAAATAAAAAATAAATTCTATTTGTGAATTGACCGACCCCCTGAACTGATTTCTTTCAGAAAACTAGCCCAAGTCATTATAGCTATTACTCGCTGTATCTCCATTCGCCCCTATTATGGCTCATCCTGTCTCGGCACAAAAATGCATAATAATTTTATCATCAATTTTGTCACCAAGGAAATTGGGCTCTAAAGGGCTGTGCAAAACTTATCCTCAAGGAAATGGCGATTTGTTTAGTTTTACTTATGACATCATTTGAAAATAGCCTTACTTGAGGTTAACTGCATATGACTATTGGATTTATTATCGCTGTACAAGTGTACATAGTGATTCAACTGTAGTTTACATGAGATGATGTAATTGCTTGCTATTGTGAAGACTGAAGACCTTGATATCTAGAATCTGAATGTCCCAACATGCATTTTTGGAGAGTCCATTCCTCACTGTAATTTCTCTACAGAGGTTGATTTGTTCCTTTACGTGTTAATAGACCTCGCCTGAGAAGTTCGTGGAGACACTGAAGCTGATGGAGCACCGTTATGGAGCAAAAGATTTTGAAACAAGCAGAGATACGAGCTTGTTGCCACCAGGAACATTCTACCTTACAAAAGTTGATTCCATGTACAGGAGGTTCTATGACAAGAAAGCAGTCGACGGCAAAATCAAGTGCAGCAACGGCTTTGCAAATGGTTACTAATGGCGTGCCAAAAATGCCGTTAGTTCACCTGCATTATTAGCCATCATTGCTGCCCAGTTTGCTGGATTTATGCTTAGAATGCTCAATCCATTATTCTCTGAAGCTGTTTCCCCCATATCCCTCAGTTGATTTTTGCATCGAGCTGAACAGGAACTTTTGTGTAGTACTAGTACCCTTTCATTTCTGCCCTAGCTTGTTCCCTTCGTTATTTGATTGCTTTGTTGTTAGTGACAAGTTGGAAGCTAATAATTTATCGGAAAATACTATTTTCGCGTGTGCGTCCATTGGATTGGTTTCACAGCACGCACACCTCATAGCGCCGTCAGATTGGGAGCACATCATCATGACGCGTCCGCGCGTACAAGCGATGGAGCAATGCGTCGTCCTTTTTTTGCATAGCAGGGATATTTCATCATGTGTCTACATCCTTTTATTTGCACAAAGAAATAGATTAGCTCATTCTATTGTAGGAAACAAAAGCCTACGAGATAAAGGTGTGCATATGTAAAACGTGGGTGAATGTCACAGCAATAGAAGTCTTTTAGACCCTTCCTTGTCCTTATCTCTTTCTTACCTCCATCACATTTATCCTTGCCCTGTCGAGTAGTGATTCCATCCTCTTCCAAGCCTCATTCCAATCTCTACAACCCACCCAAATCTTGGCAAAATTGCCGGTGATGTTCTCCAAGCTTCTTGAAGCTTCCTCTTACTCCTGGTCAATGTAAGGGCCTGTTTGTTTCAGCTGTAAATTCTGAGAAGTAGCTGATGAGTATCCAGCTAGTCAGAATCTGGAGAAGCTGGATAACCCCAGCTTCTGGCTACTAGTTCATTTTCTGGATTCTGTAGCTTCGCTACTTAGAATCTGGATGAAAATTTGTCGTTGGGAGCCGCAGATTCGGGAGTAGCTGCAATGCTGTGGTCAAACAAACAGTCCCTAAATTTCTCTGTAGTAATCCAGTGTTGCTGTTCTAGAAGGTGTGAGGTTGTTGTACCGTAGAGAGTTGTCTGAGGCATGGGTGCTAGAGACAAGCTAGAGGTACGAGTGCATTAGTGTGGCTGTCTGAGACGTGAATGTGGTGGCAAGCGCTGTACAGAACACGGCGGGGCTATGGCATAAGGATTGAGGTGACTCGAGGACAATGAACCATGTGGAAGTAATGAGCACGGCAGCTCAAGGAGCACACCCAAATTATGTTGAATTTTGCTTGTCTATCATGATTTGCCATCGAATTTGTATTTGATGAGCCCTTGAATTGTGTACCAATGTGCTCTCGAATTTGTACCTAATTTGCTCCCATATTCACACCAATTTACTCTTGAATTTGCACAAATTTGTTTTGATTTGCTCCCAACTTTTGCACTGACTTGCTCTTGGATTTGATTTTTGAATTCACACAAATTTATACCGCTTTGCTCCCAAAAATGTACCAATTTGCTCCCCAAATTAGCATAATTTTAAATTGCTCTAGATTTGCTTTCAAAATGCTATCTGTTTTTTTACCTTGATTGAATTTACACAAGTCTGTACAGATTTGCTCGCAAATATGCAACAACTTACTCTCCAAATTTTCACCGATTGGCTCTCACATTGCTCTTAGATACGCTCTCAAAATTGCAACGGTTTGCTATCACAAGTATATTGATTTTTTTTTCAAATTATCACATCTATATACATAACGAAGTTATGTCGTGGTGAGAAAGGTGGGCCCGTGACTATGAAAATGTGTCTGTAGTGACAGATGATGAATTTAGAAAACGGTTAGTAAGTCATTGTGCAACAAAATATGGCAAGTGTTGGTATGCATTAGAAAAAGCGGTGACACGAACGCGCAGTTTGTAGCCGCACCCATAATTTATTGCTCTGTGATATTATCAGTGAATTGTCTTGCAGGAGGCACTGAGCACTTCTGTTCTCTGTCTCGGTTCTCCTTTTACTTGAGGAAATCAAGTCATTTTTGTGTACTAAATGGAGTAAACGAACTCATCTTGGAGACACCAATGTGGCTGTGGTATAGCAGTATCGGCAACATGCAGAGGATCAGCACTTTGTTTCCACGGTTTACAGTTTAACACAGAAGCAGGAACTAGAGTCTCTCGCAAAGAATGGAAGGAGCAGCTCTCAAGACGACACGGCGGAGCTGATCCCAAAAGAATGGTGAACAGTGACGCAGTGAACTGAACTATACTACCAATGTGTTGCGTGGAAGCTGAAGCTGACAACATGGCGGCCTACACCTCCACCGTCTTCTGGTTGAGCGCGGTGTACCTCCACCTCTCCTTCTCCACGAAGTCGGCGTCCAGGAACTTGGCCACGAACGCCCACAGCCTGTACGCGTCCTCGAAGTTGCTCAAGAACCCGAGCGACGCGTTCACCACGTAGATACCCACCTCGCCGGCGCCGGCGTCCTTTTTCTTGACGCTGCTGCTTACGGAGCTGCCTTCGCCTGCGGCGGCGGCGCTTCTGTGCTCCAGGACGGCGTTCCTGTCGGCCTCGTACTTGTCGGCGAACCAGATGTTGCGCAAGAAGCCGCAGGTGAGGGAGATGTTGTGGCGGTCGGCGAGCTTCTGCACGAGCGGCGGCGCCACCTTCTCGCCCTTCCAGTCGTACACGTTGAACGCCAGAGAGGGCCCCCGCTCGAACTTGACGCGCGGGCCGTACACGCGCACCAGCGGCTGGCCGTGCTCCGAGTGCGGGTGCCGCAGCTTCTGCATCGCCACCACCAGCCAGTTGCTGATGCACCGTAGCCGGTTGCCGATGGCGATCAGGCCCAGCACGTCCGCGTGGTCTAGACCCCTGCACTCCACCTCCACGCTCTCGGCGCTCCCCTGCTCCTCCTCCTTGCCGCGCTCCTCTGCTCCATCATTTTCTTCCACTGCTGCTGCTGCTGGCGGCGGCGGCCGCGGAGTCTCTTCCTCGTTTGCGGGTGGAGTGTCGACCTCGCAAATCTCCGGCGTGTCACCGTTCTCGGCCACGTCGGTCTGCGGCGGGGTCCTACTAGCGATGGCAGTGGCGCTGAGGGGGTCGGAAAAGGAGCTGGTGGTGTCGACGTCGTCCGCCGGCGTCGGCTCGGGGAAGCTGAGCGAGTGCTCCAGCTCGGTGGAGTAGCCGTCGTGGAGCGACCACCGCCGCGCCGGAACGATGCTGACAATGCCGATGCTACGCGCGATGACGGAGCGCTCGAGCGCGTCGAGGCTGGCCTTCTTGACGAAGAGCCCCGCGAAGCCCGAGGGGTTGTCGCCGAACACCTTGAAGAAGTTGCAGACGATGAAGTCGGGGCGGAGGAGGGAGAGGCCGAGGGTGTCGAGGTCCTTGGTGCCGAGCGCGCACGCGTCCAGCGCCACGTGCCACCCCTGCTCCTGCGCCGCGCTCATCCACTGGTACGGGTACCTCGTGCCCGTCATGCGCGACACCAACGGGAACACGAAGAGCCCCCGCCGCTGCTGCGCCCCGCGCCGGCGCCCCCGGAGCAGCTTCTTGCGGAGGTCGGTGGAGCGGACCCGCATGCTCGGCCACGCGAAGCTCGCGTGCATGACTTGCGCCCCGCGGCGGCGCGCGCTCTTGGCCATGGCCCCCACCGCCTCGCTCTCGTAGTCGTACACGGCGAGCAGCTTCCTGCCGGGCTGGAAGGAGTAGGACTCCGCCAGGAGCCGGAAGGCGGTCGTCCGGTTCGCCGTGCAAACCATGCTGTACTCGTCCACCGGGATCTTGAGCGACGCCATGATGCGCCTCGTCACGGCCGCGCCGATGCCCCCGACAACGGGGGCGCCGTCCCCGCATTGCACCAGCGTGCGCAGGCTCGTCGACCTGTACGCGATGTCGAAGAAGGGCGGCTGCCACGCAGGCGGCGGCGCCGCCGACGTGGACGGCACGGACGAGTTCATCTGCGCGTGGGAGAAGAGGTTCATGCCGGTGTAGTCCAGACACACGTGCCGGTCGAGGTGCTGGTACTCCTCGTCCCTGATCGCGTCCGCCTGGGCGAGTCCGCCGTACTGCGGGAACGCGGCGACGAACTCCGAGTACGCGTCCGGCAGCGCGGGGAGGGACTCGTGGTTGGTGAACTGCGCCCACGGGAAAAGCCCCGACGCTGCGGACATGAAGTTGTGCCGCGACGTCCTTGCCGCCGCCGTCGTAGTAGTAACAGTCGCCGTCGCCGCTGCGGCCCGCTTGGCGCGCACCGGCACGCAGCCGGGCATGCACATGTGCATGTGCTCCGTGGTCTCGTTCGACGCCGGCGGCATCTCGCGCTGCTGCTGCCTCTTGTCGTCGCTGGCTGCTGCTGGGTTCTTGCTCCTGGATAGATATTTGTTGATCAGCAAGAGCATGGTTGCCTCATGGACAGGTCTTCTTCTTGCTGTTCTTCTTGTGCTAGGCGTGGTGCAGTTGTTTCCGCTGTCCGGAGCTGTCACGACGCGAACGAGTCGGACAGCGACCGGATGGCCGCCCAGTGGCCACATTCGGCGCGCCTCCCGGGTGGCAGGCCGGCCGGCCGCATCTTTCCGGGCTTCTTCTCCTCCTTGTTTGCTGGCTAATTTGCTTCGACTTGTGATCGCCGACGATGTGCGTGCCAGTGGCTCTCCTGCTGCAGAGGAAAGCTTTGTTTTTTTGCTTCCACCAGCTAGTAGTAAGCTGCCCATAGGCTCCTTGAAACACCTCAAAAATTCAAATAAATTTTCTTTTTTGTTTATCTTTTGAATTTTGAATTCTTGCCATTTCTGGAAGTCCTAGTTGAAAACCCGTCATCGCTTTTTGGCAAAACCGCCTTCACCTTCGGCCGGCGTATTCCTTCCCACCCCTCCCTTCCTCCTCTGCCGTCCGGCCATCTGGCGCCTGTGTCGCAACTCTTCCTCGCCGTTCACACTAAGTGATCGGTTTTGCTAGCTCACTCCACATGTTCAAACCCTTGCACCATCCCTACCCTTGCCATACCATCCTTTCCGCCTCGACCCGTGCGTAGCGCTGACTTGCGAGCTCCCCGCCGCAATCCTTCGTACCACTCGGCCGACATGTGCTTCCTCCTGTACCGCTCTCGTCACTCCTATGCAAGCTCTGCCAGGCCATAGTCCTACCTATCGCCACCTCTCCTCACGACGCGTCAGCACCGCCTAACTCGGCCTCCTGCTCACACTGTCTTGCAGCGGCTTTAAAGCCCTTTCGACCACACAGAACACCTCACACCAACTCCAATCACCCAATCGAACCACTCAACCGACCTCTCCCGTACCTCACCGCTGACTCCAACCTCCCTGGCGCCGATATGGCCACTCGGCCGATCTTCCGCCTCAGTCCTAACATCTCAATTCCTCATAACCATAGCTTCCTTGGACCGCCATGAACTCGAAGCCCCCATTGCCGGACCCTCCCTTGTCCTTAGCAACCCCGACGCCAGGGACCTCCACCAACCGAAGTACCCCCTCCGTGAACAGCCCTCCTGGGAACTCCTCAACCCAAACCGCCGCCACCACTGTGATTCTTCTGCGCCGTAGAGTTACTTGAGACGCCCATGTTCCCAACGCTTTATACTCCATAGAGTACGCCGAGGCATGAGACCGTAGTGTGATTTTTTTATACTCCGTAGAGTTGCCCGGGATGCCCATGGTTCCCGATGATTTATATAATCCGCAGAGTACGCCGAGGCACAAGGCTATCATGCGATTTTTTATACTCCGTATAGTTACCCGAGATGCCTGTGTTCCCGATGCTTTATACTTCGCAGAGTATGTCGAGGCGTGAGGCAATCATGCGATTTTTTATACTCCGTAGAGTTGTCTGGAACGCCCGTGGTTCCCTACGTTTTATACTCTGCAGAGTACGCCGAGGTGCGAGGCCATCGTGTGATTTTTTTATGGATCGCGAGGGGGTCAGACGAGGTCTCGGCCGCGCGGTGGTCAGACGAGATTTGGACCATGATGTGCTCGGACAAAGGCGCGCCCAGGACGTGGTTAGGCAGGGTCTCGACCACGAGGTGATCGGATGGTGTCGAGGAAGTTGGCGGCTGGACAAAGTCCTTGAAGTGCGTGCTCCATTCCTCACCCTTCGGACTGGCTTCAACGAAGTCGGTGGTGAAATGAAGGCTTGATGCGCGCACGGCCCGTCCTTCAGCCTTCAGACTGGGTGTCGAACCACAAGGTGGTCAAACAGAGTCACGACCACGAGGCGGTCGGGCTAGCGATTGTGACCGCAAGATGGTCGGACGGAGCCACGGCCGAGAGGTGATCGAACGAAGCATCTATGACCACGAGGTTGTCGGACGAAGTCACGACTGTGAGGTGGTCAAACGAACATCTATTATCACGAGGTGGTCGGACGGTGTGCAGAGACTTACGGAGTGTAGAGACCTCACGCGAAGACTTCGTAGTCGGAGGACGAAACGTGTATGACCGCTATGTAGGTCTCCGCGCGACGTGGAAGCTCGGCCCGGAGATATTGGGCGTGGAGACTAGGCGCGTAGACCTTGTAACCTGGAATCTAGGCGCGGAGACCTCGCGATGTGGAGGCTCGGCGCGGAGACCTCGCGCGAAGACTTTGCGCCAAGGCGAGGTCTACCTGGACTCCGACAAAGAGGAGACGGATGTGACGTCGCGGAGGCGAGTCCATCATCGCCATCCTGGATGTGGCGGTCTTTGCCACACACTTGAGTTCCAGGACTGGGGTCTGTTTTCTCGCGCAGAGGCTACATTCCCTCTATACTATTGGGTAGTTGTAAGACCCAGTCATGAGGGGTTAGATCACCCCTACAATACATATCAAGAAAGAGAGGCGTACGCAAGGAAGACAATTGAGCCGAGAATACAAGAGAACGAGCTAGGAGAGTGCAAGGCCAAGCCAGGAAAGAAAGATCAAGACAGAGATGTGTTCAGAGCCAAGACCAAGCTAGCCAGAAAGGAAGGAGCGTCTGAGTCGGCACAAATTGAACCCGAATTCCTTTGTGATCGGTATCCAATCCGAGTAGCGAGCATATTTGCAAAAGTTTAGATTAGTTTCTATATCTCTATATCGGTTTCTTTCTTTATTTTTCCAAAGTTGTTTTCCTTGGAAAGAATCCGAGTTGTAATCAATATGTGCAGGAGTCCGAGTAGATTACTTTCTTTTGGGGTTGAGTCCCGAGTCAGCCTTGTGCCTTGGGACGTCCATATGGGCAATATAACCCAGCCGACCTCCTATTGTATCTTAGGTTAGGTTACCTTGTGGCATTGAAACATAAACAGAAAAGGCATGGTGGTCTTTGTGGCGCATATTCATGTGTGAGTTATTGAGAGTTTCCCACAGTATCCATAGGATTCAACTCATTGATTCATGCCCAATTCTTGTGCACGGTTTGGTGGTGCTGTCGAGTAATATTGATATTGTCCCATAGGATTGAGGCCCTGTTTGTTTCCACTTAAGATTATTATAATCTAGCTTATAGGTGGGGATTATATAAGCTAAATTATAATAAGCTGGTGGAAAATAAGCTGTCAAGTGTTTGGCAGTCTGGATTATCAGAGTTATGGATTGTTGTATTCGAATGTTTAAAGACTACAATGTCCTTGAGAGAGAGGCAAGGGAGTTGGGGGATGGATGAATGACAAACGTGGGTAATATTCCTAAAGTTTTATGGTCCTTAAGATAAAAGGTGGATCTATAAGCTGAAATAAGCTCCTTTTTTGAGCTTATTAGATTACAATAATCTGGGCTATTAGATTATAATAAGTTACTTTATAATCTAGGCTGTTTGTTTCCACTTATGATTATAAGCTAGATTATAATAATCTTAAGTGGAAACAAACAGGGCCTGAATTTATGCTACTCTGTTTCAGTATCTGTTGCTGATCATCCCAAGAAGGAAGGAATAGGGGCGCATACCCGCAGGGGCGGATCCAGCGATGGGGCGGGGGGCTCGAGCCCCTCTATCACTATTGAACCCTTGGAGCCCTTTTGGAGCCCTCCATAAATTTTTAGCTATAGATGTATGGTGTAGGAGGGGTATAGTGGAGTTATGTCGCTGTATCGCTTTTGTTCAACCCCTCTTAAAATTTTTCCTGGATCCGCCACTGCATACCCGATAGTTGTTACTAAACCGGCGTATCGTGTGGATCGCGGCAACCTGTGCATCAACAGGAGGTTGCTCCGTATCAGCAATGTATCAAGCAAAGCATGAAGCATCCATCTCATCTGGTTCTGGTATCCGGTCAATGACGTCTTGTTGACCGACGAAATAGTACATATGATAGTGGAACGTAGTCACTATCGGCCTAGTCTAAATATAACATGACATAAATAATAAATAGACCGTGTTGGTCTAACCCGACCAGGCATGCTGTGTTTGGGTTTACAATCGACACGATGACCTAGCCTCATACGGCATGTATAGTATCGTGCTGAGTCATGGCCCAACTTAGCACGGCATGACACGTCATTTACTTCCTTCCCTCAACCCTCACATTAGACCAGGTCTGCTCAGAAGTGTACAGTAACTCTTCTATGGTAGTATAGTAAAATTACTTGTGTCATGGTTACTGCACTCTTTGAGCGCGGACAGATGACTTGGTAGTAAAATTATTTACGATTGGCAATAAAATTTACTTGTGACTGGCGGTAAAAATACCACGACTGGCAGTAAAATTACTTACAAATGACAGTAAAATTAGTTACGATTGGAAATAAAGTTACTTTTGACTAGCAGTAAAATTATTTGCGACTGGCAAAAAAATATTTGTGATCTTGAGCTAAGGGTGTCTGGATCAGCGCATGGTCTGACCCCTCTTTGTGCCTGGATCAGAGGGCAGACATGTGGACTGGCATGGCACGGTAATTTATTCCGGTCAGCCATACCGGGCCTAATCGGGTTGTGTCGTGTGGTGCCAAGCGGCCCATTTAGGCAAGACTGGTGGAACGTCTCGATCTATAACTAAAGTTATGGTTTATCTACTAGATTTCAAATTATGTTATCCATATATTATGTATATACGAGTATGCCTAGTAGGAATTTTGTAAGTTTATAGATTTATCTTAGGCTCTATTTGTTCAAATATGTGTTAAAAGGGCGTATTTGTTATAGGAACTATTTTTTTCTTAAAAAATAAAGAACTTATTGATCACGTGTGAATGCCTCCAACCTGCAGATATACTCTATTCCTTCGATCATGGATTAGAAACGAAACGAAGTTGCTTGCTTCTCCAACATTCACGGTCCGTACTGTTGTGTTTCTCACCAATTGCAGTACCGGCGTTGACGGGGTGGTTTGTTCAATTTCCAATTATACTAGTTATATATTCGTACATTACAATGAAATTTATTGAATATATAGATAATCATCCTATAAGAGAGTTGTTTTGATCAGTTAGAAAGTAAAGAATGGTGAAAAGTTGAGTGAATAGAGTGATTGGAGAAGAATGGACCTACAACAACCAAATCCTTCTTTTTATAATAGTAATAGATACTCATGTAATTTCTATCTCGCCGCCGCGTTTGTAAACCCATACGGATTTACGGCTTCGTTTGTTGCTTCGTATTTACTCCATGCGATTCTAAATATAGTGAGAAGCTAGGAGCAGGAGCTGTATCAAACAGGGTCATAAGTTGTTGTTGACGTTGACGCGGCTCTGTTTGCTGCTTCATGCCTTCACACGTAAATTTTTTTCATTTCACTAGCAGCTCTTAGGCGACTGTAACCGGTCCATTACTTGCACCAAAACAGATGGATTCAGACGCCGAAAAGAAGAGAGATTCTTCTCAATAAAATTGCGACAGCAACTGGCTAGGGAGGCGGGGACCTCTTGTTCGACGGCAACTCCAATTGAATTGAATTCCAACATGACGATGCGATTACAATCGGAAGGTTTACTTGTCACTGGTGACTTTGACTGATTGAGTTTTGATCGACAATAATTTTTAAAATATCTAATTATGTAATATAAAAGTGGTATTGTTAGATTTGTAATCAAAAGTACTCTACTAATATTCTACATTTAGATCTATTTGCTTTGGTGTGGCTTGGAAGATAACGGTCAAAACTCGATCGATCAATGTCAGCAGTGACAAATAAACACAAACAGAGAGTGGATTACTTATCCATCCACTAGCGTGTAGCAATGAGTGGTGATGGCAAAAGGTGTAATCCTTATTTTTTAAGGATACGGTTGATAATTTTTATCTATATTTTTTAAAACGGTTACGTCGTTATGAACGACGTATATGATTTTGAAATTAGAAAGCTGTTTGAAAATTCTATTTTAAAAATCATTTTACTTATTTTAATTAAAAAAGGTAAAAAAACCAAAAGAACAGAAAAGGGTGGTTTTGATCGGGCTGCTTCGGCTCAGGAACTCAGTGACCTGCCCGTTCTGATCCCACGGCTAGAGTTGTCCCACACTATACACATGTCAGCGGGGGCCACACTAAGTGGTGGGTTCACATTGCTAATGTTCCACACGGTGATGTTTTTTAGAAGTTAAAAGTCGTTCGAGACTTGGTTTGTTTCCTTTGCATTATCCGTGGAGCGGCATATCATTGTGTTTTCTATTTTTTAATTAAATAATTTAAAAAAGTTAACAACCGCTACAGCTATTTTAGCTAAAAGGTATAACACTTTGAAACATGATTTAACAACCGTTACAGCTATTTTAGCTAAAAGGCATAACACTTTGAAACATGATCTAAATCATGTGTTTTAATCAAGAACACTTTTCTAAGTCTTATGTTGCGCCAATAAAAGTAGGTGATTTTCCGGTGAGCAAAGTACGACCAGTGACAATCAATTCAGAAAACAGAACCGGGATTTGTGTTATGTCAAGAGGTCGACTGGTCCACGGGTACTCTCGCAAGTAGCAACTTCAGGAAATATCCGAATATTAACCGGTGGGAAACGCAGTGCCCATTGGGTCTGACCGTCTTGAAGAGGCAGCATGATTGGGGGGCAATAGCAACTGAACAAGACGAGCCCACGACTTCAACGATTTCACACTCGCCGGCGCCGCTCCCCGACGAAAATATCTCGCTCGATCCGAAGCCACAAAACCACGCGGTTTCTCGGCCGGAGCTCGGCTGAATCCTCCATTCGCGCGGTGCGCGCCGGCGGCGACACCATCGCCGACGTTCGCCGGGTCGACCACCACACGTACGGCGTACGTTGGCAAGTTTCACTGCTTGGTGCAGGTGTCGTCGTACCACACTACCACTAGGTCGGTGACTGTGTTGCAGGGGTGCAAACCGATCGAACATTTTTCAATCGACTTGGTACCGAATTCGGAAAGAGAGCTTAGTATCTAATTGGATTCGGATTCAGTGCTAAATACTTATAATTGGATTTGGTTTCAGAATTGAAATGGTTTTTATCTACCAAATAGCACTAGCAAAGGGTTATTCGGATGCTATCCAGACGGATATCGATCCAGCGCCCTAGCCCAGTGGAGTTTTTTGCTATTATGGTACCCTCTAAGTTGGGCTTCGACGAAACGGTATCTACGTCGTGGGCTTCTTTAAAATAGTACTCTTGTACTTAAGACTTCTCTCAAATAGTATTCTCAGGGATTTTAACTCAAATAATTTGATTTTCGAATTTGTACTCCCCCAATTGATTGAACTGCTCCTGCTCATTTTGTTTAACCCTAATCACTTTTATTTTCTTCTTTTCACATCGTTTGGGTTTCATTGGCGACGGCGGCACGCCGACTGGACGATCGGAATACTCGGCGCGGCGCCGTCAACGCCAAAGCGAGCGCGGCAAGGATCGCGACGGAGTGCGCGCCTCGATCCACGGACGATCGCCGCGCCGGCCGAGGGCGGTCGCCGCGTCGGCAGGGGCAATCGGACCACGTACGCGGCAGGTGTGATCGGACCACACGCCAAGGGCAAGACCCTGTCTTCACTATCAAAATTTTCTGCTTTATTATTACTTGATCATTTTCTTTGCTTTTATCATTACTTTATCAATCTTTGTACGCAGTTCAGTCAATTGGGGGAGTACAAATTCGAAAATCAAATTATTTGAGTTAAAATCCCTGAGAATACTATTTGAGAGAAGTCTTAAGTACAAAAGTACTATTTTAGAGAAGCCCACGACGTAGATACCGTTTCGTTGAAGCCCAACTTAGAGGGTACCATAATAGCAAAAAAAACTCAGCCCAGCGACTGGATAGCAACTAGCAATCCACAGGCCATGACACAACAATCAGCATTGCCCATTCGCAGGCGTTCAGGCCACCACCATAGCATCACACAGTTCACTGTCCACACCACTAGTCAGCAGTCGCTTCGTGACTTCGTCCATAGCTCCACTTCTAGTCTTTCACACCAGTTGGCAGCCCCTAGATCTGCCGCCTCTACCACCTCCGGTTCCGTCGCAAGATCCTTTGCCCTACCTCATCGTCGGTAGCCTCCACGTCTACCAGGTTTGCACAGGTGTTTTCTTCCTGAGAAAACTTGCACGAAAGAACAAAATAGGTTGTTTTTTTTATGCTGCGGTCCATAGCTTTTGACCCTAATATAAATGCTCGTACAAACAGACTGAAAGCCGATAAGTCGCTTTTAAAAGAGTGTCTTGATAAACCGTTCGAAACAGGGATAGAGAAACCATCTTATTTATTTGTTCGAGAAAAGTCATAAAGTGAAGAGAATAAACCTGAAATATCACGTCATCAAGGAAAAGAAGACCGTACATAAGAATGAAAAGTACATCTTTATTGGCTGAGTAATGGGTCATGATATTTGGTTGGAAAAGAGTACATCCTGGCTGTTATTGAGACTCTTGTTAATTGCAGGGAATCTTCATTTCTAGCTCTCGATTGCCAAACCCATGCCATGAGTGCAAATGTTATGTTTTCAATTTTTCATCTATTTGTGCCCATAAACATTTGTGGTTTAGAGCAAGTACAATAGAAGAGGTGGCTGCCACCTCTAGGACTAACCACATAAGCAAAAAGAGTATATGTGGCTCATGTGGAGGTAGCTAATACAATAAGTTGAGTAGATGTTATCTCCACTAAAGCACTCAAACATTTAATACTTGCATAAATATATCAAGGGTCACCTCTTGCATGAGGGGCAACTTGACTCTCTCTCCTCGTATGATGTGCTAGAGGTCAACTCTTACATGAGGGGCAGCTTGCCTCTCTCTCCTCTTGTCTCTCTCTTCCACATAGGATTGTGTTGACGTGGATTTCACTAGAGGCAACCTAGTCAGCATCATTGTACTTGCTCTTAGAGCAGGTACAATAAGGCTTAGTCAGCAGGCTATAGCAAATATAATATCAACAAAATATTACGTGGCAGAGAGAGAAAGGAAGAGAGAGAAGGAAGCTGGCTACTAAATTACAGCTAGCTGTAGCACGTAAAAATATGCATTTCACTCTCTTACACATGGGGTCAAATAGTTATTGTAATAGCCACCTTATTGTATGAACTATTTTTTTGAAGGCTATAGATGAAATGGACAAATGTTATAGCCACTAGTTGGCTATACTATTGTACTTGCTCTTACTCATTTTGTTTACATGATTTTCGGCTGTATGTGTAATCAATCTATGTTAATTGTGCAGTGAATGTTCATGAATTTATTGCTTTCTGGTGGTGTTCAGCGATGTGAACACCGTGAAAAGGTAACCGGAGACTAGAGTGTTAGAGATAAGCTAGACTTATAAAGCTAATCTCTTCTAGATAGAAAGTCTTGTATTAGGTTTGGAAGGTGTATACAGATAGGACTCGGTTTCCTCCCTCAACCATGATTGTACATGTAACAACCGCCGGTTTTCTCGGCTATATAACAGAGTTCTGCGACCTCTAACGAGGTGAGAACGCTTCCTCCGTTTTCATGGTATCGAGCCGGTTCTCCTCATAGATTCATCTACAAGCGCGATGAATACACCATCTTCTTCAACTCCGGTGGGATCTCTCCGTTTGGGGTTCCGTGTGAGAGAAACTTCGGCAAGAATAACTACCTCCTATGGAAGCGCGAGTTCTTCCGGTAGTGAGAGGAGCTCGGATGTTTGGCTACCTCGACGGCACCATCGTCGCTCCGACGAGAGATCGATGTCAAAGACGGCGACAAGATCGTCAAGGCGCGAGAATCGGCGTCGTACGCGATGGGTCGCCGCGGATCAGCAGGTCCTTGGATATCTGATGTCTTCTCTCTCTCGTGATGTCCTGACGCAGGTCGTATCAGTAGCAACGGCGGCGCAACTTTGGACAGCACTTGAAGAGATGTTCTCGACGAGAACTCAGGCGCGAGTGATCAATACTCGAATCGCGCTCTCAACAACGAAGAAGGGCAACATGACTGTTAATGAGTACATTATCAAGATGAAGGCGTTAGGTGATGAAGTTGCAGCCGCTGGCAAACCGCTCGACGATGAAGATATGGTGTCCTATATCCTTGCGGGTCTTGACGCTGAGTTTGAACGATGAGTGTCGCATTGGCCGCCGAGTTGAGCCGATTCTGATGGCGAGCTATACTCACAACTGCTGGGTTTTGAAGGTAGAGCGGACCTACGGCAAGGTATGTATCAAGCTAACTCAGTAAACACTGCTCCTTTTGGACGAGCGCCAATCGGCGGGGTAGAGGCGCGGCCGTGGGAATACATTTGCTTCTAATCCCGGTAGGTCGCGGTGGCCATCGTGGACAATCGGAGGACGGACGTCCGGAGGTGAGCGCTTGACTTGTCGACTTTGCGGCAAGACAGGTCACACCGTGAGCGTTTGCTGGCACCGCTTCGATCCAGATTTCATGCCGCAAGAAAAGAGTGCATCTGCTGCCACTATTCAGTCCTATGGGGTTGACACAAATTGGTATGTTGATACCGGCGCAACTGACCACATCACAGGAGAATTAGACAAGTTGAGTGTTCGGGAGAAGTACAATGGTGGAGATCAAGTTCATACGGCCAATGGGACAGGTATGTGCATTAGTTATACTGGTCACACTAAAATCTGTACCCATGATCGTCCACTCTATCTTAGAAACATCTTGTATACTCCCGATGCCAAGAAAAATTTGATATCTGCTTCACGTCTTGCTGCTGACAACCATGCATTCTTTGAGATTCATCCAAAATTCTTTTTGATCAAGGATCAGGTCACGGGGAAAGTTCTTCTTCAAGGCAAGCCTAAAGGTGGTCTGTATCCCTTACCGTCATCATTGTCGCCTCAATCACAGAAGCACGCTTTCAGTATCATCAAACCTACCTTGTCTAGATGGCATGATAGACTAGGTCATCCTTCTAGTATCATTGTTCAACAAGTGGTCTCTAGAAATAAGCTTAGTTTTTCCAAAGAGTCCAATAAAGAATTAGTTTGTGATGCTTGTCAACAGGCTAAGAGTCATCAGCTTCCTTATCCTAAATCATCAAGTATTTCTACTGCCCCTTTAGAACTTGTATTCTCTGATGTTTGGGGACCTGCTCCTGATTCAGTGGGCAGGAAAAGATATTATGTAAACTTTATTGATGATTTTAGCAAGTTTACTTGGATATATTTGCTTAAACATAAATCTGAGGTTATACAAAAATTTCAAGAATTCCAAGCTCTTGTAGAAAGACTCCTAAATCGGAAAATCATTGCCATACAATCTGATTGGGGAGGAGAGTATGAAAAATTAAACTCCTATTTCTCAAAGATAGGCATCACACATCGTGTTTCTTGTCCACATTCACATCAACAAAATGGATCTGTGAAAGGAAACACCGACATATTGTTGATGTTGGTCTATCTCTCCTAGCTCACGCTTCCATGCCCTTAAAATTTTGGGATGAGGCATTTGTCACAGCTACTTATCTTATTAACCGTACACCTAGCAAACTCCTTCAGTATTCAACACCCTTGGAACGGTTACTTGGAAAAAAACCTGATTACTCTCTTCTTCGTGTTTTTGGATGTGCATGTTGGCCAAATCTTAGACCATATAACTCTCGCAAACTTGAGTTCCGGTCCCAACAATGTGTATTCCTTGGCTACAGTCTCTTGCATAAGGGGTTTAAGTGTCTTCATGTGTCCACGGGTCGTATTTATATTTCCCGTGATGTCATCTTTGATGAGAATATTTTTCCATTTGCTAAACTCCATCCCAAGGCCGGTGCACTTCTCCGTTCTGAAATCATACTTTATCCACATCTTCTCAACAATACTGATCAAGGGGGACCAATGTGTGATCAGTTAACTAATGTATATCCTGAAAATACTAATGTTTCGGGTGAGATTGCTGCAGATTTGGAGTTTTCTGGTGCCGATTATGGGCAAGAGCCACATGTGATATTACATGAAATTACAGATCACAACCAAGGTGCAGGAACCGGAGCCGGTCTGTCCGATCTACCAGGCGAGTCGACTGCAACAGCAGTACCTTTGTCCTCGGGATTGACTCCCTTGACGCATACACTGACGGAAGACGCTGCCGACACAGACCAGCTGAGCGGAGATAGTCCTACTGTAGCGACGTGGCAGGACGATATGGGTGAACAGGCAGATCATGATGCCCCGCACTCAATGATGACAGGCGACGCAGCAGATAACTTCGCAGGATCATCTGTGGACACTGCGCAGTCTGGTGCAGAAAGTCGGCCACATACGAGATCGCAGAGTGGAATTAGCAAACCAAAAATCTACGGATGGGCATATCAGTGCGCTTATCTCACAACTGCAAATGAACCACAAACAGTTGAGGAAGCATTAGCAAACAAAAATTGGAAGGAGGCTATGGATTGTGAATTTGATGCATTAATCAAGAATAAAACTTGGCATCTTGTACCAGTCAAACAAGGAATAAACATAATTGATTGCAAATGGGTTTTTAAGATCAAAAGGAAAGCCGATGGATCACTTGACAGATATAAGGCTCGTCTAGTAGCAAAAGGATTCAAACAAAGGTATGGAATAGACTATGAGGACACTTTTAGTCCTGTAGTAAAAGCTGCAACCATACGAGTTGTTTTATCTGTTGCAGTGAGCAGGGGATGGTGTCTACGGCAGTTAGATGTAAAGAACGCGTTTCTTCATGGTGTTCTTGAGGAGGAAGTTTATATGAGGCAACCGCCACCTATGAGGATCATCAGAAGCCACATCATATATGTAAGTTGGATAAAGCACTCTATGGTCTTAAACAAGCTCCTAGAGCTTGGTTTGCTAGATTATGTCAGAAACTGCAGCAACTTGGTTTTATTGCTTCAAAGGCAGATATCTCATTGTTCTTTTACAACAAAGGTTCAGTTACAATATTTTTACTAGTATATGTTGATGACATTATTGTGGCTAGCTCATCACAAGATGCAGTTACTGGTTTACTCAAAGACCTTGCAACAGATTTTGCACTAAAAGATCTCGGTGACTTGCATTTCTTCTTGGGAATTGAGGTATCCAAAATAAAAGATGGCATATTATTGTCACAAGACAAATATACTTCAGATCTGCTTAGAAGGGTCAATATGGAGCATTGCAAGCCGGCAGTTACACCATTGTGCACATCAGAAAAACTCTCCTTGCAACAAGGTGAAGCACTTGGACCTGAAGACTCTACTAAATATAGAAGTGTGGTTGGAGGACTTCAGTATTTAACTCTCACCAGACCTGATATATCTTTTCCTGTGAATAAGGTGTGTCAATTCCTTCACTCACCAACTACTACTCATTGGATCTTTGTGAAGCAGATTCGAGATACCTCAAATATACACTTGGTAATGGATTAAAAATCGGAAAAACTCTTCTACACTTGTTAGTGCATTTTCTGATGCTGATTGGGCAGGAAGTGTTGATGATCGCCGTTCCACCAGTGGGTTTGCAGTTTTCTTAGGTGATAATTTGATTTCTTGGAGTGCACGCAAACAAGCAACAGTGTCGAGATCTAGTACTGAAGCAGAATACAAGTCACTAGCAAATGCAACAGCAGAAGTTATTTGGATACAAACTCTATTGCAAGAATTAAAAGTTTCAAGTCCACAAGCAGCACAACTTTGGTGTGATAATATAGGAGCTACCTATATGTCCGCCAATCCAGTGTTTCATGCTCGAACAAAACACATTGAGGTTGATTATCATTTTGTGCGTGAGAGAGTAGCACAAAACTGTTAGATGTACGATTCATTTCAACTAATGATCAAGTTCTTGATGGTTTTACAAAGGCTTTATGTGCTAGAAAGCTAGATATGTTTAGACACAATCTTAACTTATGTAAGTTATGATTGAGGGGGAATGTTAGAGATAAGCTAGACTTATAAAGCTAATCTCTTCTAGATAGAAAGTCTTGTATTAGGTTTGGAAGGTGTATACAGATAGGACTCGGTTTCCTCCCTCAACCATGATTGTACATGTAACAACTGTCGGTTTTCTCGGCTATATAACAGAGTTACGCGGCCTCTAACGAGGTGAGAACGCTTCCTCCGTTTTCATAGAGGAGTATGTGGGAGTCGACTTTCAACTGTCAGCCGCGTCAGTGGCCAGTAAGAAAAGAAAGGTACCTGCGTCTTGTCCCTGCTGCTCTAGCAGCTAGTAGTATAGTGTAAGTACTAGTGTGTCGCTAACGCGATGATCAAGGCATCATTTCGCTGGGACAACAAATTATTGATCAGTCAGTCTGACCGCTACGGCCTACGGGGTCGTCGGTTTGACTATTATGGGTTGAGCATTCATACCGTTCATATACGGATATGCGCTGTGTAAGGGTGGAACAGGGTTTTTTCGATCTACGTGAGAAGATCGAATTATTAATATAACGCCGGGGCCGTCTTACCCCCCGCGGGTCGAGTTTTTATATACAGCTACAGGGTATCGTTCGGATGAGTTGAAATAAGCTGACTTATAGCTGAAATTACACTGTAACTGATGATGAGTTATTTGACGTAACTAAATTTTAAAATAGAAAAACATATTAGCTCATTATGAACAATACAAATAAATACGGGAAAAAGAACGGTAAAAAAGCTAAAAAAAAGCCAAAAAGTCAGAAAAATAAAATTTTAGAATAGTGAAAAATAAGTCAGAAGCTCAACTGAAATAAACGGGGCCTTATGCTATCCGGTCAGCTACATTAATCTTTATTCAATTATATACAGTTGCCACTTATGCTATCCGGTCAGCTGCATTAATCTTTATTCAATTATATACAGTTGTGTTTTCTATTCATTCAATTAAGCTGTATGACATCTGGTCGTGGTTGATCAATGTTCAGGCTTTGTTTGGTTGGTTATTTGTGACGGTTTAGCAGTGACTATTTAAAAAAAAACAAGAGCCATGGTTTGAGTTCAAGATCTTATACGGTTGCACCTATGTGCAGTTTTGCATTTTGTTGAAAGTTGAGCACTTCAGATGCTAATATGAATTCGAATTCAGTCTAGCTGCTCCCTAGCTAACAAGTATCTGGTCTGTACTTCAGCTTGTTGCTCTCAAACAGTTATCTGTCAGTACAGTACGTACTCTTACGTGCTCAGAGGAGCAGTAGCAATAAATTGACCTGCAAATACATGCAACTACGAGGGGGAATTCATCTTTCAGTTAACAGTGAGTCAGTGATCACCTCTCGCTCTCAGTTTTCTTTTTGCTCTGTGCTTCTGGGAGTGAATTTACGCAGTGGGGAATTGATTACGGTGCGCATAATAATTAGCGTACAGGTATCTACTCTGTGTTGAGTCCATGGATGCATGTAGGCTATGTTTTTACCTACGGTTGATAGTTTTTATCCATATTTTTTGAGACGGCAGCTAACAGTGCAGAGACTAACACAGACGATATACACGATTTTAAACTTGAGAAGCTAGTTTACTCTAAGAAATCGTTACATTTGTTTCGACTTTTAAAGAAACCAAAATATAACAGACAAAAGCTGGAAGCCTAAAAAACAGTGCCGTAGCCGTTTGGCACGGCTTATTTATCTCTTTTACATTTGTTTCAATTTTTGGAGAAACCAAAATATAAAAAACAAAAGCTAGAAGCCCAGAACAACAGGGCCGGAGCCGCTTGGCACGGACTATTTATCTCTTGTTGGGCCACTAGATTGAGCTGCATTCGCGGATCACGTTCCGGCCCAGCCCAACCCTCAAGTGCGGACCTGCCACCGTTTCCACACATCCAGCATGGGCCGCGGATTGATCTAACTCCTGGGTGGGGTCACCGTGAACCGCTGCTTCCGTGGCGCGTGGTTTACATCGTTCATCGGGGTGTCCGCGACCGTCGGATTGACCGTGGACGGACTGGACTAGACTCCTCTCGACCGGCGGCGGCGCGGGCACAGGTGGCATGAATCAGCAGCAGGGCTCGCAGCCTTCGCCCCGTGCACGCAGGACTTCCCGTCCATACCGGGCCTGCCCGGCTGGCTGGTGTGCTCGCCGGCAGCTAAACGCCGGTGCGCTCAGTCCAGTAGTGCTCGCCGGCTTGCGAGATTTTGATGCGCTCACTTTCCGTTCCCGAGAGAGAGAAGGTGCTTTAGGTAGCAGACATGTACTGACATGGTGTCCCAACGGGAAAATTGCATATATATCCTATAATTAGTAGGCACTTGTAAGTTTGCCCTACACTTAAGTGACTTTGTAATTTTGCCCCATACTTGACATGACCACTTATTATTTTGCCTCATTGCCCATTTAGTTGTTATTTTAATTTCGTTTTTCATTTTTGGGGGTAGGAAATGACATTAAAAAATATTTTTACTGCATTTTCTAAATCTTTTTGTGCATCTGTACACACAGCTAAGAGAGGAGGTTCACCAATTAAAGGTTTTACTGTCATTTCCTGCCCCAAAAAATAAAAAACGAAATTAAAATAACAACTAAATGGGCAATGGGGCAAAATAATAAAGGGGCATGTCAAGTATAGGGTAAAATTATAAGGCCACTCAAGTGTGAGGCAAATTTACAAGTACCTACTAACTATAAGGTATATGTGTAATTTTCCCTGTCCCAACAGAAAGTTCAGGCCTGCATCTGCCGTCTTCTCGACGGAATATCAAAACTGTGGCCCAAACGAAAGGGATCCGTGGATTTGATACCCAGCTCCCTTAAATCGATATGACACGTTATCGAATCGCTGTAAAGCGCATCGTTCTGATGATCACACACTTTGTTTGGATCCCGACGAAAAAGTCCGCAGATTTTTGCTTGATGCCAAGAACAAGACATATGTGACAAGGCGTCGCACCGGCTCAATAATATCTTCAGGACGAGGATCAGGTGGTGGCTCAGGTCTCAGCGTAGTCGCGACAAGAACGGAAGCGAGCTGGTCTAAAAGCCCCCCACGCCATCTTTCACTGTCGGTATCTGCAACTTGCAAGCATTGTGAAGTGATAAGCATCGGCGCGGCAGCATGGCTGGCCTCTCGGCCTCTTCCTCTAAAACAGCCGGCTGCATCGGCGTCACTCCTCCCTATATAAGCGTCACATCACTCGCCTGCTCTGAATATACTGTGAGCCAGTGAGTGAGTGAGTGAGAGAGAGAGAGAAACAGAAGAGGAGAAGGGAAGGAAGAGGTCGATGGGGAAGGGAGGGAAAGGAAGCGAGGCGGCGGCGGTGGGCGGTACCGATGAGGGGGAGAACTTGGCGGCCTGGTTGGTGGCGAGGAACACCCTCAAGATCATGCCTTTCAAGCTTCCGCCAGTTGGTTTGTGTCTTCCTGACCTTCTTCTTGCTATTTGCTAGATAAACTTTGCTGTGTTATAGGATTGTTATCCAATTGTTTGAAATTTTGATCAGTTTTTGTTCTAATTGATCCCCTATGAGTAGCCCAGAAATCTAGGTAACACTGACAAGTTCCCCCTTTTTACATTATCCTGTCTGCTTTGCACATGTCAAACATGGGGACTAAGCATACATCGTCCAGAATCGAGATTAACAATTTGCAATTGCATCAGTTTGCACACGCTTGTTTAGGAATTAAGGCATGTTCTCCTTTTCCTGTAATTTTCATTTGCGGTCAAGAAGAATTGGCATTCAAAAAGAAGAGATCTTTCTTCCTGTTCAGCTAATCTTGGCCTTGTTTTGTTTAAGATTTGTTCCTCCCATTTTACGTGGATAGCTACTCTGCGAAGAAATCAGCATGTGTAGTTCATTAGGGTATGCCTGATTTTCAGAAGTACAGCTCTTGGATTTGTGTTACAGTCTCCGCTTTGTTCACAAGCACCTTACAGTGTTAGGCAATAGAGACAAGTCGTGTGAGCTATTGTATGGATACAATGTTGGATGAAATGTTATTCGTTAAAAAAAATGTTGGATCAAATGACCCTGAAATTCATTGTTTTTCAGGCCCTTATGATGTCCGGGTCCGGATGAAGGCGGTGGGGATCTGCGGCAGTGACGTGCATTACCTCAGGGTAATCTTATTGCTCATCATCACAATAAAGAATCTCATTTTGAAATGACCTTGTTCGTTTTATGCCTCAATCTTTAGAACACTCCCATTTTGCGGCTAAAACGTGGGATAAATTTGATTACAGGAAATGCGCATTGCGCATTTTGTGGTGAAGGAGCCGATGGTGATCGGGCACGAGTGCGCCGGCGTCATCGAGGAAGTGGGCAGCGGCGTGAAGCACCTCGCCGTGGGCGACCGTGTGGCGCTGGAGCCCGGCATCAGCTGCTGGCGCTGCAGGCACTGCAAGGGCGGCCGCTACAACCTCTGCGATGACATGAAGTTCTTCGCCACCCCACCTGTCCACGGATCACTCGCCAATCAGGTAGGTACAGTTCTTGTGAGCACAACTGCAATCTGCAAAGACGAGCTATGTACATGCGAAGAATTCGATCGATTTTTTTTTAGATAAAGGGGAGAATTTTATCGATGTAATGTAACAATGTGCTGCATCTTGGCTAGATTGTGCATCCTGGTGATCTGTGCTTTAAGCTTCCCGACAACGTGAGCCTGGAGGAGGGCGCCATGTGCGAGCCCCTCAGCGTCGGCGTCCACGCGTGCCGCCGCGCGGACGTCGGCCCGGAGAAGAGCGTGCTGATCATGGGGGCCGGGCCGATCGGCCTGGTCACCATGCTCGCCGCGCGTGCCTTCGGCGCCCCGAGGATCGTCATCGTGGACGTCGACGACCACCGCCTGTCCGTCGCCAAGTCGCTCGGCGCGGACGCCGCCGTCAGAGTCTCCACCAAGATGGAGGTATATCTGCGCCGCGCGCGCATTCCCCCTCTTCTTGCATGCCTAATTTACACACTGCAAATAGCGGAATGCTAGTGATCACTGATGTTTCATTGCGTGTGCAGGATCTGGGCGAGGAGATCGAGAGAATCCAGAAGGCGATGGGCGCGGACATCGACGTGAGCTTCGACTGCGCCGGGTTCAGCAAGACCATGTCGACCGCGCTGGACGCGACGCGCGCCGGCGGCAAGGTGTGCCTGGTGGGGATGGGGCACAACGAGATGACGGTGCCGCTCACGTCGGCGGCGATCCGGGAGGTGGACGTGGTGGGGATCTTCCGCTACAAGGACACGTGGCCGCTGTGCCTAGAGTTCCTGAGGAGCGGCAAGATCGACGTGAAGCCGCTGATCACGCACAGGTTCGGCTTCTCCCAGAAGGACGTCGAGGAGGCGTTCGAGGTCAGCGCCCGCGGCCGCGACGCCATCAAGGTCATGTTCAACCTCTAGACCGCCGATGTGCGTGCTTCCGAATAAAAAAGCTCCATTGATCCGGGAGCGGATGCGGACTGTGATTCCAAGTGGGTTGATGACCGGTGTATGGTGACATTCGGAATAAGTGTGCCTTGTTTTTGCGTTCATGTCCCTGGTTTTGTTGCTTCAGCTGTTGGGCCTGCCTGATCGTGCGTTCTGGAATCTAGATCTCTGTTGCTTTGAGCGTGGCTGTTACGATCGTCTGCATATTTGGCACGGTGGTCGTGTGGATAGTCGCGGCTCTAGATTTCACTCTATGGCTGCTTGGATTGGCTTGTGGCATTTTTTTAACTTTTGGTTTCAGTTTTTTCGGAAGCCAAAACAAGCGGACAACTTATTCGAACGGCTTTTCAAGTTAGTTCTTCAAACAGCTTTACAAGCTTAAAATTATGTACGTCGCCCACAGCTGTATCAATAAGTATAGATAAAAGTCATCATCGTAAGCTAAAATAACAGGGTTAGTCATGATTGCCGTTGGGTGTTGAAGTTGTGTTTCTACGATCTCACCCACCAAGATTCAAATTTTGATACCCATATTTATACATACACGAGTGCGCTTTAGAAGAAATTTTATGATATCACAGATTTAACCCTGGTCTCCGTCTTTCTAGACGTGTGCTAAGAAGGTGCACTCATGTGTGTGATATGCATATATAATGGTGTGTGTGCATACCGTCATCCTTGTATTTGAAAAAGGAAAAACAACAGAAGAAAAGAAATAGAAACTGTTAAATAACATTGTAACTATTTTTTTTTTTCAAATTTAGCTCTTAAACATTTATTTTTGTTAATCTAAACTTCTATGGACCTACCGAGCACTGCTACAGCTCCGTTTGCAGGAGCTGCTGAGGAACCCAAACGCGATAGCATTTAATAATCGATAATCAGCGTTTAATTAATCTCATAACTAGTACTAATTAAATATGATTAGCACTATTTAAAATATATAGTGCACATTGTGCGACCAGCGGTGACCTACACGGAAAGAACTAGATTTTATAGAAGCGGGTGTTTGAGAGCTAAATTTCAAGGAAGAAAAAAAGGCTACAGTGTACTAGTAGTGTGCCCGTGCTAACGCTACGATAAAATACAAAACAAGATAAAATTTGTAAAAAATAAAACGAACAATCAGATTCATTAAGATTCACGTCTCATATATTGTATAACAAAATATTTTTATCACATAAAGCTGCACAACATTCTACTGCAGGATTAATGTTACATTAGTTCAGTAATCATACATTTGGAAGGAAGCAAGAGATAAACTGCAATCTGCTGCATAAACTGACAAATATAAATTGAAGGACAAAGTGTGCTTCTTGATGAGTAAGCTGAGATACGCAATCTGGATGCGAGTAATGCCAATGTTGTCTCTGGAGAATAGCATACCAAGGACCAAATAGTTAGCGTAATTTCAAGCCATTAGCAAAATGGTCAAAAATCTTAAGAAAATAAAAAAATCTTTATAATTTCTTTCAGAAGGGATTGTGATGCATAATATAATGCAGCTTACAGCACATACTTGACTGTATCATTTTATATATGGAGACATGTTTACCGTTTGTTTGTACCATTTCCTGCTTAGATACAAACTTGTTCCATGGACGATGAGCAGTGTGTACACAATAACAAATAGGTGATGGGTAAACCAAAAGGCATTGAAACCAGTCATTTTCTTGAGGGGATTAGAGTCCTTGAGCCTGTTACGTCGAAACCATGGCTGGGCTGATACAAAAGCTATTGCCATGAGCACAACCATGACCACTCCTGTCCACCCTTGATTCCTTTACAAACCACCAGTAATTTGGTGGCCTTTTTCCCAAAGAAAGGCTTCATTGGTTCATAGGCAGCATCACTCGCATGGAGCGGCGAGAAAATCACATGTCGATGAGCCCCTACATGCAAAGCAACACCAACTGCAACACTGCTGCTATGACACGCACATAACATACCTCCATCTCGGCTATGTTGAGTCACGGTTAGCTTCTTGCTAAATTATCTATCGACGAAACGAGTTTAATGATTATTCTCATTGGCTCTCATTGATAACAAAGAGTATGTTCACAAGGAAAAGGAAAACTTTCACAACATGGAAAGATCCATTGCTATCTTCAATAATACTTGAGTCCATATGGTTTTACCTTATGAAAGTTTATGTTGTCGTTGAAAGGTACAACACTCCAATTTGTGTCTTTGACCGAATCCAAGTGATTGTATTTCGGCAGACAGGAAGAAGGACCAGGGCCATATTGAATTTGAGGGTCTCTGCAACACCCTTTGCAGTGGAATTGGACAAACCTCGATGTAGCCCAAGTTGGTAGGGTCAAGCTCTTACATAATGAGGGTCATGTACTCATTTGCTTGCTCCTTGATCTTGGAAAGTTTGTTTCTTGATGCACTAAGGGCAATAATCTGCAAGGTCATGTAATCAATTGTTTAATACCTTAAATGTGCAACATGAAGACATTAGATTTTCAGTTTATTATCTCTGGTGACCTCCTTAACCTCCTCTGTGAGATTCTTCCATCAGCATTCTTGTCAACCCTGCACAAAGGGATGAGCAGATATTAATTGTTATATGAAATGGCTGAACACATCATAGCCATAGATAAGTTTGTTCCAATAGTTTTGCTTGAAAACTTTTGTAAAATTATAAGTGAAGAGCAAATATTTTGTAGAAAATTTTGGATTTGGCAAATTCATCACATACATAACATCTATAAAGAAGGAAATCATGACAAAGTATTGAAACACAAAGTGCTAACATATCGAAGAATGTTCAAGACGGTTGTCAAAACCCTGATCACTCAGTTGCTCCCAGAACTCTTTCAGCCCAGGTCCGTGGCCACTGTGCCGGCTTCAATGTCAGCCATAGGCCTCCTTATTTCTCAGGCCAATTCCTCCTTTTTCTCTGGTTGAAGGACAAGTTAGTTAGCAACTAAGAGGAGGAAAACTTTTAGCAGCATCGCCTTTTTAGTAGTGTAAATGTTACTTGTTCTTCTAATTCCTAGCGGACTGAAAATACATGTCCTTGAACCTACAGAATGCATGAAACTGCATGACTTCGAACAGAACCACCTTACAGGATCATTGGCAATCTTCTCAAAACAACGACAGGGGTCATGATGTTTGTTATAGAGATGGCAAAAAATGCTGTTATACGAGTACAACACTACAACAACTTACATCAAAGTGTATTGCCTTGTGAAATGCGGCATGGCAGCATACATACTTGCTCGCTGCCAACCCATTCACAAATCACAACGTCATGATGCCGAAAAGCGTTGAGATAAAGAGAGCTACCCTAGAGCATGGAGACAATCTAATCTTGTTATTACAACTATGGCGTAAGATTCCTTCAAGTTCTAACATTATTATTCAGTAAGTGAAAATGAGCAGAAAGGTTACAAAAAGTAAAAACAGAGCAGATAGATTTAGCACGTTTCGATTAGACAGGTGCAGAAGGCACAAGAACTGGGGGTACTTCGATCTTACATGACTCTATACAAAATTTCCTGCAGGGAAGTACAAACATATCTGCAGAGCATTATTTATACATGATCATGTGAACCAAAAGTCTCAAGTTGTCCAATCTTGCATCAACCATATATAGCATACACAGAGTACTCATTGCACAAATAAAGCATACACATGGAAAAAACCAGTTATTAAATCCATTTTGCAACTCAAAATTATTTTAAGTGAACACAGACAACTCTATTTAAAACATCCAATTGTAACGAACATTGCCTTATAAGTTATTAGTTAAAAAGTAGTAGTGATACATGTAGACCGTTTAATATTGTTGGTGACTATCAAGAATACATGTAGCGAAAAATATTGTTGCTAGAGAAGAGATAAATTAAATCATAGATATAGCTTGACTATCAGTAATACAATTATAAAACTTACCCTTCTTCTTTCGCCTATTGGCTTTGCTTCAACATCTTCAAAACTTGGTGAGCAAAGTGATCTTCCCATGTAAATGAATCATTAGAATTTGCATCCTCCTCCTAATATCAACGGTAAAAGGAACAATTATACCATGAAATAGGACATCAAAAATCAAGAAAAGAAAGAAATAACATGAGAGAGGAATGATGTCTATAAGCTTAGCCTGGAAGATGGATCAACAGAGATAAAATGACATTCAATCCATAGTGCATTCATATGCATTGGATGTCTGTACATTTGTCACTAACTTTTAATCAGCGTTGTTTATATATATAATATATACTTTCTTCTTAGAAAATTAATGTCATTTTAGAATGAATGATGTCAAAAAAAATTGAACTTTGACCACAAATATGCACAACAAATATTCAGATTGACCACATTAAAATGATATTAGTAGATTTGTAATTATAAATACTTTCTATCATGTTTACTAACATATAAATGTAAAAATTAATAGGAAAATTGTCCATTAGAGATCATGTCAATGCCCAAAACAACATCTATTCAAGAAACAAAGGAGTACTTGGTGAGTGAGACAACAGATAAATCATGGGCTAAACACTAAGACTTAAATTGGTGTGAAAGAGGGTCCTAAAGGATTAGTTACTATCATGTATGTAAACTAATTTACTCTTTGAACAATATTTGAATAAACATTCAAGAAGTGACTGAAATTAGCACAAAAATAAATGAATTTTTCTAAACGCAAGTTTAACAAGTTCGAGTAAACAAGAAGCATGGTCTAAGCACTTAGCGGATAAACCAAAACAATGTAAGATTTATGAACTTCATGGTTGGTCAAAGAGTATTAAGATTTGATGCAGCAATCCCGATAAAATCACTAATCCGTACATCTATACCTCCTCTTGCTGTTCCATGTATTGCGAATCCATGCACTTGCGATGACCGCCCATCATCCAATGTCACATCCTCTTCTCGCCTTTGCCAATTCTTATTTCTAACCCCTCGGTGTTCCGTCTTCCTCTTGGCCGATGACTCTGTGGCACCCAATTGTCCTTCTGCGATACTACTTTAATCTGAACCCTCCGTTCCTACAAAGGCACCACAAAAGTAATCAACACATGGCATAAGCATGACAAACTAACACCCAACTATTCAATACAATTCATGCCTCCATGAGGAAACACAAGCATAAACGCACCACACAGGCGGGTATGCGCGCAAGCGAACCTAAAGTGCGAGAAGAGTGCAAACCACATGCTCGGATGCTCCAACATATATCTTGTGCTACTTTCACAGTTCACACTTAAACCAAGAAGACATCATAGAAACGCAGCAAATGAACAAATTTCATTGTGCGCACGCCGACACGCATACATTTGCGGCACATGCACGAGCACATTTCACGATTCACACATCGCTTGGAAGCACTACACCTAAACCACGAATCCAATACTGCGCGAAGAGGAGGCGGCGCCGCTGGAGAACTTGAGGGGAGTTCGTCGCCGGGCGGTTAAAGCACAGCCAATCCAACGCGGAGGGAATTGTCCGTCGGGGGGCGAGGACGGAGGAGGCGAGATCTTGGCGGCGGTGGCGACGCGGCGGAGGAGGCGGGGGGGACGCGGAGAGCGCGGAGCGGCGTCGAGGCCGAGCCGAGGCGGTCTACTGCGCGTGTCGCCTTCCACGCGGGCCGCAGCGTCCTCGCGGCGCCGTTCGCCTCCGTGCGCCTCGAGCTTCCTCTTGTGATCTCCTTCGCCCTCGGCGGCGGAGAGCTCTGCTGCGTGGCGGCGGCGGCGAGGGGCTCTCTCGGCGCTACCTCCGAGGCGGCGCGCGCGATCTGGCTAGGTTCGGTTTCACCGCCGCAAACCGGATCGGGCCGCCATCTCGAAGGCTACGGGCAGATTGCATCGATTTGGGAAGGGTGGGAGGGAGGGTCGTGTGCGTGTGCGTGAGGTGGCGGCCGCCGCGCAGCCATGGTGGCGTGGCGGCGAGTGGAGGAGGTTTGGGTTAGGGTTTTAATGGGGTGGGAGGAGTGGCGGCGGAGGACGACGGGGAGCGCGCGGCGGAGAGGTGGAGATGGGGCGGCGGTGCGGTGGAGGGCGGGGAAGCGGAGGGAGGGCGGAGGACACTCATTTGGGTCGAGAGGGGAAGGAGGAGCGATGGCTTCAACCGATATGACCCATGGGGTTTGGGGCATCAACCATGTGCATGATCCAAATAATTACGGCTTTACGATCTTCAATGAGTAAGAGAATAAGGTTTGAGAAGAGATCTAGATCATTCATTTGTATGAAGTTGGATTACCACAAATCTGGGTGGACTTAGATTAGGCATGATATGGGGGTGATTGAAAACAGTTCAAGAAACGGAATCACATGACATGACAGAAACGAAATCATTGGGTCGAGAGAGGCAAGCTTCAACCGATAAAACCATGATAATAAAAGCACAGCTTCAGGTCCACAGCACACGAAGCATATCGCGCAAGAAGTTGGGCCCCATGATGCAACCGCCACGCCGTGCCGCGTGATGGGCCTGCATTCCGCGCGATTCGTTCGTCCGCTCACAGGTGAGGGGCCATCCACGCCACGGGGCGCCTGCGCTGCCGCCGCCTCTGGACCGGACCGCCTCGGCTAACGCCGCCCCGCGGCAGCACATCACTCCCAAATTCCCCATGATTGTTCGCCAGTTGGTTAGTGGATCATGGACATATGGTTGGCCTGTTTGCCATGCCGACAGTGGGCAGGCGGCCCATACGACACCATGGGTCTGACTGGTTTGCCGTGCTCGCAAACCAAAGTAAATATCGGTGACGTCTACAAAAATTAGCTATTGTTTAGTTTGCTATCAATATCTGGTAACACCTACGGAACTTTAATAACAACAATGATCGCAAACCAAACTAAATATTGATAACGTCAATAAAATATTGGTTGTTGTTTGATTTGTTATTAAAATTTAGTAACATAAACGAAAATTTGATAACAATAATGATCCATTGTCACACATGGGTAATCCAAAGACAAGGAAATCACTCACCAAAATTTTAGTAACACCAAATTTTGATTTTTACCATAATCCGAACAACGTTTTCCCCCTAACATTAAGCTTTGTCCAGGTCTTAGCTATGCCAAACTTTTAGCTTGGCTCACCCTAGCATCAACCAAACTGCCCCCATATTGCTGCGTTGTTGGACACAGAGAACTAGGGGTGCAAACGGAGCTGTTACGGACGAATATTGCTCATCTCGTATCTTTTTCCATATTTTTTTGTCGAAGTCGGAGTCAAACACAGATAGTACCAGATACGAATACGAATGCGGATATTCTCGATCATAAATACAGAGCGAATACATGCCGCTTCGAATACGGTTAGTTTTGGTCACGAATATTTAATCAGATAATGCACAAAAACAAATTTCGCATGGTGACAGAGACAAGTTAAGCAACTAGTAAATTCTAGCTAGCAAAGTAGCAAGTAAATGATAGAGCCTAGTTAAATAAGTAGTAACTAACTAGCTACACGTTACATAGTTCAAAAGTACGAATTGCCTATAGCCAAGTAGTCAAGTATATCACTAGCTCGTTTAACTTCATTACATTTAGCAAATGATTTCACAAGGCCTTCGTATCCGGTATCCAGAGAGACCAGGTATCCGATTTCCGTATCCGGTAATTATCCGAAAAATACCCGCATAGTTCTGTATCCATCGGATAATGCTTTTTCGAATCCATTTCGTATCCGAAAAAAATATCTGACTCCGTTTTCATATCCGACAAATCCTTCGATATCTAAAAGTTTGCTGCGATTACATCTAAATTAAAACAGACGGACGGACGATCGAGAAATATTCGCTTCATTTACACCCCTACTGAGAACGACGCCGTTCTCCATTATCCAAGAGACTTGGGTGCACCATGAAGCGGACGTGTGTGACGCATAGTACCCATGTCACTGTGCTGTTGCGCGAGACGTGATCTGGACGGCCGCCGGACGTCGCGTTGAGAAGGTTAGAGGTAGCCCGTGGGCGGCAGGATACGACAACACTGGCCTTTTTCGCGAGTCAACCGACCAGCTCCCTCGTCGGCTTGGCAGATGATGACCTTTCAGAATTAGATGAGGCTCGTGTACGATGAGGCACACGAAAACGAACTGCTGCACCTGTTCTGTTTTAGCAGGACGTATAATGACGCGAGAATAACCGGTGTTGCAATGATCACGCGCCGACTACAGTTTGCACCGCACACTAGGACTGGGACAAAAACCACCTTTGTGGCGAGTCGCTCGTGTCGCTGTTGCATCTAAGAGCATTTCTAGTGTATTGAATTGAGATGTTAATTTAAAATTATGCTATATAAAAATTCTAAGAACTACTTTAATATATTAAACTGATTCATACTAATAACTGAGAGCAATGTTATATTAAAAACCACAAAATAATAATATCATCTCTCAACCACACTCTCTCCTATATAGTTGTTTAATGCTCATATAAATTATTTAATGCTCTGAATCGACTCCTAAGTAAAGTTTAATTCCATGCATTTTTTATTGGAATCGACTCCTCTAATGCATTGAATCAATTCAATGACTTCTCTCTTCTCATTTGAACCGGCTAAAACACAATATTGGAGATGGTCTAAGTGCATGTTCATATTGATTGCGTGGCGGATAGTCTTTAGCTGCGGCTGATGACTTTTGGTTGAAAATAAATAGTAATTACCAAAAGAAATAATATTTAGAAGGAAAGGGTGAGCAATGGGAAAAAAGTGAAAGAGATGCTTATGCGAGACGGTAGTAAAAGGAAAAGGGTATATGATATGCTATGATCCTTGTTTTATCTCTGGAGTGAGACAGGAACGAGAAAAATAGTAAAACCACTATGAAAAACCGTTTCAAAAAAGATATTCATATTGAAGAAGAAAAATCAACATAAGCAGACCCTAGCTAAGCAAGCGTCGGTCCGTGCGTTTGCGTTCCCCGCGTCGTCCGAGCCGTCGCCGACGCCCGCAACTGCAACTTGTGCTGTTTGGGCGTGCTTTCAGTCTGCTTTTTCCTGATCTGATGGAACCGCATGCGTCGACGTCTCCGTTCGCATGCCGACTCCCTGCCTCCAAAGGCAACGTCCCAATCCCAACCTCGATCTGATGGAGAGCACGAAAGCGGAGTCTCCTTAATTATCTGATCTCTACTGTTAGTATACTACTTTGGATGCAACGTCTGACTGATACTAGTGGTAATTTCCACTTCTTTCTTGCAGCCACGCGTATACGAGTGTTCGACTTTTGATCAGGTAGCAATCCAAACTTCTGGTGGATAAAATCTTGGATTTTTCTTCTGTACAATTGGATGCAGACTGAAATGCAGTAGTTAGAGGGGAATGTTCCCCCTTCTCTAATTTGTCCTGTGTAATACTACTACCAGTAGTATGTTCAACTGCATAGAGATACGATAGAAACATCATGGTAAGGGATATTAATGCCTGAACGTTAAAATTCAGTGGTTGGTTTATTTGGGTTAAAAGGAGTGGCTGGTTGCAATAAAACCAATTCAAAAGGTGAAATTTTGGCCAACTCCTCCGGGTTTTAGCAGAAAGATTTGGCACACACAAATTCAGCAAATATCACTGGTTTCGTTAGTGTATTCCTGAAAATATGAAATACTGGTAGCCATTCCCGGTAACTGCTAAAGCATGTAGCATAACTAAGCATGCAAAAGTAGTGCAGAGAAATATCAGAATTTCTCTTATTCCTGCCCAATTGTCCGCAGGCACAACGATCTTTTGTTCTGCTTCTATTGATTAATTTCATTCCCATGTATAACATTTTTTTGTAACAAAACCTCGCATTGTTTAGTTTAGTGTGTAGTAGCTAGCTCCACAGCTCCATTTCAGCGCCGCCGCATTCTTCATCGTCCAAGCACTCCACGGTGGTCGGCGGCGGTTCCATGAGCAGCCCCTGCGCCAAGCTTGCGTAGTACAAATCGGCGTCCATACCGCCGAACATATCACCCTGGAGCATGTTATTGTCCAACGCCGCCCCTGTCGACGGTGTTTCAGCCGTAAGAGCCGCGGCAGAACTAGCACTGGCGGATCCAAAGAAGGTCAAGGGTGTTCAGCCGAACACCCAAATTTTTTTATAAAATACCAGGTATATAATATATCTATTAGGTGTATATACTGTTAGTTAAGTTAAAACTATATTTTTATGCCTGCAAATAAATTCAGCCCACACTTCTCGTATCTCATGCGTATCCCATGTAACACATTAGACACATTTTTCTTCCTACCTCAGCCCTCCTCGTATAGGTCCAAAGAGGTAAAGATACCAACAAAACACTAACCTTGTTTGTTGTCTGTCTGGTAGGCGGCTCCGGTCTTCGAGTGGCGAGCGAGCGAAGGTGCAGGCTGCGGAGGCGAGTGATGACCAACGGACATGGACTGCGTGAGGCGGCGACGGCGATGGGCGTGGCACCATGATGTGACGGCAATCATGCGTGAGGCGCGTGGGGTGCAAGGTGAGTTTGTGCGTGCATGGTGAGTAGAGAGATGTCGTGGGCAAGCAAGCGGTGGCACGGCGAACATGTTGGTAGGGAGTGGGCGGCGGAAAGGAGCAGCGCGATAGGCGGAGGAAGCGCGCATCGGAAGTGAGCATCACCTCCAACATATCGTCATCGTCCTCTCTCCAAATCTAGTTATGCTCTGCCTCACTCCATTTATTTTCTTTCTTGCTCCGCTTTGCTCTATTCTGCTCTATGCTAGCTCCGGTTCTTTCTGGAGCTTAGCATTTGTTTTTTTTCGTTTTATCTAATAGATGCTGTATAAAAATACAATCTTTGCCTTAGGCAATGAGCAGTTAGTTGGACCCTTATTGCATTTGTTTACATGCTAATTTTTGCTATGTTTTGCTCCATAGAAGGAACATACAATTTCCTCTTAGATGGACGGTTCTTGCTGATGGGGAAAAGAGCACAAAAAGGCAGGATCCATAAGGTATACAACTGTCATTAATATCTATAATTTGTTGTTTAATTCATATCATTATGCTCGACTTATGTTGCCCGTTTTCTCGTAAGAAATTATTAATTTATATAATTTATGTATTTTTATTATATCTATATATACGTATCGTTGTATCGGTGTTTTTGGGGAAACGGTACGTTACGGTATCGACGTATTCGACAACTTATCTTCGAAGTCCGAACACCTATCCTGAAAATCCTGGATCCGCCACTGGGCAGAAGCCACCGCTTCTGTCGCCGCCAACGAAGACGGAGTGGCATTGCGCGTCAACACTGGCGCCGATGAAGCGCTCGATGCGCTGCCGGATGTGGCAGTGTGGCTCGCGGCCCCCCGGCGCTGGAAGTCCGCGGCGGCCTCGTTGGCCGCGCGCTGGACGTCGGGCAGGGCGGAGACCGGCGCGCGCGGGACGTCGAGCAGCCACGCGGAGTCGGCGAAGTTGAGGGTCGCCGAGGGCCCGCACAGCGCGAGCATGGCGGCGTCGTGCGCGCGCGCGGCGGCCTCGGCGGTGTCGAATGTGCCGACCCAGAGGCGGTCGCCGTGGCTGCCCGGCACGCGCACCTCGCACACCCACCGCCCGGCGCGGCCGCGGCGGCGCACCCCGCGGAACACCGGGTGGCGAGTCTCCTGGAACTTGGTGCGCCCCGCGGGGCGCTTCGGCGGGGAGGGCCAGCACGTCCTGGTCCCCGACAAGGGCGGCGACGTCGAGGGGGAGCTCGACTGCTCAATACTCTTCTTCTCCATGGCCGTGGCTACTGCCTAATATGGCTTTGTTGCTGTGATGCCAAGTGTTTTGTGGGGAGTAGGCGTATATATATATAGGCATGCCTCCGGCGCCGGACGATGGATCGGAATAAGGATGCGGGGAAATATGGATTTGAAGGTGAAATGGTGAGCTACGAGGGGGGTTTTGGTTAAAGTTTTTACCTTTTGTCCGGAATGAAATAGTAACACTTCAAAGAAATACCTTTTAGAACAAATTTAAAAAATGGCTTTAAAAAAACGCAGAAGTAGATGAGGCGACAGAGGCTGACCGACGGCTTTTGAAATTGAAGAAATCGTTTTTAGAAACTGGGATGTTTAAATTAGTTTCTAGCTTCTCCAGATAAAAGTCAGTGCGCTTGCCAAAGGAAGACAAGTATGGTAAGAATACAATCAGGGAGACCTGCTTTCTTCCTTCCCTGTAATATGTTTGACCTGACAGATTAGGCCCTACTCAAAAGGGCTTATTTTGAGTGGCTTATGGCTAAAAAGCACTGTAGCTGGCTAAAACAATATTGTAGCTGATGGTGGCTTATTTGGCGTAATTAAATTTAAATAATTAAAAATAAAAAAACAGATTAGCCTGTCACGGATAGTACAAACGAATACGGGAAAAAAGAACCGATAAAAAAAACTCAAAAAAACCAAAAAACCAGGAAAAAACGAAATTGTTAAATAGTGAAAAATAAATCAGAAGTCCGAAGCTCAAGCCGAAATGAGCGGGGAGTCGTACCGATGCGAAAGAATTAAGTCGTATACACGACATGCTAGTTCACAAGTCGATCAAAACCCTTGCTAAAAAGGAAAAAAAAGTGGAACCGCTATTCAACTCTGTCGAGCAGCGAAGTAACTGTAAACACTGAAAACAGAAGGTAAAATCACGCTATCAAACACATGTAGAAAGAAGTGTTAGCTAATGCAGTATCCAATGAGCGGCCAATTCCATCCGTCGCCATCTCTCCCCTGGTTTCCAGGGCCAGGCATAGCATTAGACATTAGTTCAGTTTTATCTTGTCGCTACTCCAATGGATTGCGACGATCGTCCGACCTGATCCGTGATGACGAACCCTCGCCACGTGATGACACACGGCTGCATAACAACACCCGCGCGGCCGTGCCTGATTAGCTATTTCTAGTATCCAGCCGTGGGCGGCTGCCGCTGCTGTTTTCTCCTTTCGGACGCGGCCTCTTGTCTCCTGAAAAAACATTTCCTGAACTCCAGAAGATGTGTCGAAATAAGAGAGTTCAGATCTGCCAATTCAATCGAAACGTCATACATAGTGCAGTACCAGGAACAGTAAGCAAGATTAGGTGTGTCAATCAGATCCAGATTATCCGTTTTATCTTGTATTCGTATCCGGACTATTTGATTCGTATTCGATATATTAAGACTCAAAGAGTATCAATGGTATCTTTATTATCCGTTTTATCCGGCATGCGTATCCTGACTATTCATTCCGTAACAACCCTAATGAAGATTGGTGCGGTTTCCATGAGCTGATCTGCAAATAATAAGAAGTGCTTGTGGATCATTTAATCACTGAGTAACACGTAGGACAAGTTCAGGACGCAGGCATTTTTTACGAATTGGAGTATGCTGGAATTTGACAATGCGGAGCTCATAGGAGTCCTGCGAGATTCTTGCATTCCGGTGTGTATCTCCTTGCAGGTTCGAGTTCTAGGACCCACGTACTTCTTTAATACCGGAGCTCATGGCCAAATTCCACACGCACAAAAAAAAATGTTGCATTCCAAGTAGGACCTTAACCATGAATTCCTTTAAGACAACACTAAACCATCAGATCTTCGATCGAACAATACAAGCTGAAGCCGTGTAGGTTCGTTTGACGTCTAGTGCTGTTTAGATTGAACGTTCAAGATAGTGATATTTAATGATGGGAAATCATACCGTCCTAACTCCTGGATCGTTTGTGACACCTTTTTTTCCATTACTAGGATTATCGCATATTCACATTTCCATAAGCAGTGAAACGTACAACACCAGAATTAGAAGTCTGTACAAGCGTCTTGTTCAGTTCCAGTAGCTCCAGAGGGACACGTCAGCAACGTCACAGTCGCCGTCGTCGGAGCACGACGAATCCGAAGCCGGTGGCTCCATGAGCAGCCCCTCCGCCAAGCTCGCGTAGTACAAGCCCCAGCCCATGTCACTCAGCACGTCCAGCTCGAACGGCGAAGCCTCTTCGTTACAACGCCCGGTAACCTCGGAAGAGGCGTCCGTGGCCGCGTCGTCGCCGGTAGAGGACGACTCCGACGTGGCCGACATGGCGTCCTCGGCGATCAGCGGCACGGCCTCGCGCCGCAGCTGGAAGTCCTCCACGGCGTGCGCGACCGCGCGCTGGACGTCGCTCGCGCTGCGGAAGGCGGACGGCGGCGGCACGGCGAGCAGCGAGGCGGAGTCGGCGAAGTTGAGGCAGGCGGCGCGCCCGCGGAGCGCGAGCATGGCGGCGTCGTGCGCGCGCGCGGCCGTCTCGGCGGCGTCGAACGTGCCGAGCCAGAGCCTGCACCCGCGCCGCCCAGGCACGCGGACCTCGCACACCCACCGCCCGGCCCGGCCGCGCCGGCGCACGCCGCGTAACACCGGGTGGCGGGTCTCCCGGAACTTGGTACGCCCCGCGCGGCGCTTCGGTGGAGAGGAGCAGACGGCCGGGACGCGCCGGTGGTCCGACGTCGAGGACGACGTGGAAGCCTGGGAGCTCGTCGACATCGAACAATACTCAAATACTCAAATAGCTAGCTCTCGGAGAGCTGCTCTGCTCTGGGTGGCGAGTGGTGATCGAGTGTAACAAGGAACGGTATAATTTCGTTGGTTTTGAGGGCGCGCATTTATAAGCCGTGGAGAGATGGGGAATTTTGTTCTTGCTCCATCGTGGGCTGCTCTGGCCTCGACCAGTGCGGCAGTGACCGCATGCATCGCGCGCACGCCCGCTAAGCCCGAACTGAGTTTGCCCCGCTAAAAGGGTTTTGTTTTTTCGGAAGTTGTTTATGAATTTTAGACTGTTTATGTGAGATTACAGAATAATAAAAATTCTCATGTAATTTTACCGATATAAATGAAGTTGATACAGTATGTATTATAATTAAATAGTAGACTCTATCTTGAAAAGATACCTCGTTTAAAAGTTAGTTGCTGTAAAAAAAACTGAAAGAACATACACAAAAACGAAAGGTTTTTCTGATCGAGGCGGCCGGTTTAGGTCTCTGAGGTCGCCGTTGCCGGGTTGGCATCATGGCGAGTGACTTGAGAAACAATAACAGAACGGGGGTAAAACTACGTAGGAGCTTAGCTAAGAGTGACGATGGTTTCTATCTCACACCAAATGCTCGCTTGCTTGCGCGTTGGCCCCAGAGGCTGCCTAATCTGCCCGCTGCTCTCGGCCGTTACAAGTTGCTGTCTGCCAAACCGTCAAGTGGTAAGTCCTGAACAAGAGCACGTACCCTATTCCGCTATTCATCGCTCCCAACACAAAATGCCTGCCTTAAACAAGTAAAGAATGCGGGTATGCGAAAGGAGCAGACAAGGAATACATGGAACTAAGCGCGTTTGAAACGGTTAGACATTTTGGTTTTTGGTTAAAGTTTTTGGCTTTTGGCTGAGATAGAATAGTTTCAGTTGGAAGTAAATGTGGTTGAAAGTAAGAGGTGTTTGATTTTATTAGAGTTTTTGGCTGAGCTGATTTAGCAAGGCTAATTCAAATGCTACCTAAATAGTCATGTGACTTTGAACATTTTTCAAGGGTTTACCAACCTTTAATTTACCAAACTTGTTCATAACTTTACATGCACACTTGATCATTGGGAGTGTCAAAATACACTGTCGATATGTCGAACACAACATTACATAACGTGTTATATTGGAAGTTATCAATAACATCATGACACCAAAGCCGTTGCAATAGCGTTACGCAACTCGGCACACACTGACCTTGTGCCAGAAGTGG
Organism: Dendrocalamus sinicus; assembly: GCA_036346575.1. NCBI lineage: Eukaryota > Viridiplantae > Streptophyta > Magnoliopsida > Poales > Poaceae > Dendrocalamus > Dendrocalamus sinicus. The sequence goes on from CM070662.1 coordinate 36,745,650, forward strand.
GGACAAGGCTGATGGTGTGGCGCAGGCGGAGACGTAATGGAACCTCAAGCCAGAGGGCTGGCCAACTGGAGGGCATGGTGTAGGCGGAGGCAGATACACGGGTCAGGCCTTCTGTCGATAAGCATATGGACGGGGATGTTGTAGATCCAATCGAACCGATGACAAAGACAGTGAAGGATGACAAAGACTTCAGGCCAAGGAAGGCGGCGGCATGGGATCGGCGACGCATGGGCACAGAAGGGGTGGCCACGTGCTCGAGTGAAGAATGGGCAGACAAGAGAAGCCGAACATGGGTTTTGACAGATACATCGAAGCCACTTCAAGAAATGATTTTCAAAAGTCATGGTATTTGATTGGGCTTCTAAGCCAACTCCGGTGTTCAGTTGCAGTGCGGCCGGACAAGGCACTGCCTTTTTTAGCCTCCTGGCGCCCACTTGCTCGAGAAAGGGGACAGACGGAAGATGCATGCCCCTTCCACGTATGGCTCAGCCTGCCTCATCCAGCGGCAACAAAAGCCGCGAACTGTAATGTGCGAACACCTCGTTTAATTTCCGCCACGCACATTTTTCTTAGGGCATATACAATGCTAGATGCTTATATATGAATGTTTAAAGAGAGAGAATATAGCCATATCATCAAGCACCTATGCAAAAGTTATTTACTCCAATGCAATCATCTCTTCCGTAGGTGTTTAGATGATATATTATCTATTAATAGATATAGTTATACACATAATCACCTACTAAGTACCGATGCTTATTTAAACATCGATGCTTCAAAATAAGCACCTTATCTATGCTATGTGGCAAGAAAAATCAGTTTTTTATTGCTAAGCATCTCTCTAAGCGCCTATATTGGATATGCTCTTAATAGAGAGGGAGGACCCCATATTACATTTATTGAATCCGGACAGAGTTACTACAAAGCCACACTAACGTGCAGAAAATGACTTACTTTGTCCTTGACAGACTTATCAAAATAAAATGGATCTCTAATTCAACGGTTCTAAATCTAGATAATAGTTAAAAAAACATCTGAATAATATTTAATAAAACCCAACAAAATAGCTTTCGCCAAAGCGCGCAACATCATAACGATCGGAGGTTTAAACTTCAGCCCGAATTAGCCAACCGTAGCGCACTAGCAGTATAATACCTATCTCTCTAGCTGATGACGAGTGTAATTCTTACTAACCATGGTTTAGATGAGTTATTAATGTAGACTTTTTACTTTATTTGTCTTCAATTTGACTTTTTTTAACAGGCGGGTCCCCTTGACAAAAACTTGGCCCAAATTACAGAACAGACAAACAGCTTTCAGAGTACTTTTACATCCCCCCTGCTTTTATCCCCTAAATTTCCACCACGCACACACTTGGACGCTTGAGAGTGTGTTCTCGGGGTCTTTTAGTTTTAGCTTTTGATATCTGCCTTACGAATAGTAATAATTTATAGAGAAACATACAAAGAAATATTTATGTATGATTTTAGCTAATATAAATAAAGTGGTTGTAGTATGTACTACAATCGACTAGTAAATCCTGTCTTAAAAGATACTCTATTTGAATGTTAGGTATTATAAAAAAGATAATTACTGTAGAAAATCAATTTTTAGAAATCGATCTAAAACAGGACCTGAGTCTTGACCCAAATTAGCCGGTGTATAGTCCGATCGATCAGTTGTGGTTATCAGGTTCAATTTGATTGTAGTGACTTCAATTTGATTACGAAAAAGATATATGGGTGGGTTCTTTTATGCTTATGGTTTATGTCTTAAATATTTGAATTCTGGCTGTTCGCAAGAAATAGCACACACAGAAAATAATCACGTGCGATTTTAACAGGTACAACTGAAGTCAGTATATTTTCACTATAATTTTTCTATCAACTTCGTCTTAAAAATACATCATTTAAAAATTAGTTATTATGGTATAAACATAAGTTTGTTTTAAGCTAAACCTAACATCAGGGCCTATATCTACCACCACGGTGTTCTCGCGATTGGACGATGCACGTAAAATATCCCGGCCACTAGTATTGCATTCTGACGTAGTAGTACACATCACTCTTATCTCCCCGATCGATCCGTGCTATAGGTTTTCTTGGCCAGTCATGTACGGTTCCGTGCGTCGGTAGACTAGGCTTGGCCTCTCCCAGCCAGCGCACGAGGGACGCCAAAGTCGAGTCATGACGGCTAAGCACACGAGAGACGTCAAAGTCGAGTCATGACGGCTAAGATCCATATGACATCACGCCTTACATGGCAATTGCACGGTCTGGTTTTGAGACTCGTTAGTTGCACTAGGACTCGCCAGACGGCGGGTTCAATTAAAAATCTTGTTATGAGACTCGTTAGCTGCACTAGGACTCGCTAGTTGTATGGTAAAGATCTCGTTATAATTTTTTTCAGTCGCACGTCTTTTAGAAGCATGTAATAACCAGTATTATAAGATTATCATATATTATAGGTAAAGCTGTATAACATCTGTAGAGTGTATAATCTATACTAGATAGTCGTGCCCACGATCATGGGCAAGCTAAGTAAAAATTTTTATAGATTAGACTTTGCTTTTTAAAATGGTTTACAAGCAGCTTACGGATGGATGGAATGCATATGGGATCTTTTTGAGGAAAGATGGTTCAGGTGGGATACCTGTGAATAGGTTAGTGTTTGTTTGGAGTCTGCACTAACGATATTATTTTGTTAAAAATCTTGTTTCTATCTATTGTATCAAATTCAACTTTTGAATCTACTTACAATATTTACTTCAATTCTACTTTTTGCTCAATTAACCTTACTATGCCTTCCTTTGTCAGCAGGGGCAGAGCCAGCTGAGGCCTAGGCCTCGGGCCCAGCCCACTGGAGAGCGCATGGCCCAGTCCAATCTCTTGTTAGCTACAGTAAAGGTTAGTGGAAAACTTTGACCTGGGCCTCGGGCCGTTGTCCCGATGGCCCGAGGCCCAGCTACGCCCCTGTTTGTCAATCCTTATGCATGCATTAATTTGGTTAAATCTTTTGGTGTAACTTGTGTAGTATTTTATGTGCTCATGTTGCTCAATTCATCATTTTCAGATGACGACTTTGACTTTGGTGAGGATCAGAATATCTAGGCCGCGTCTTACTATCATTTGCATGTGGGCAGGCTCAGTGGGTTTCTTGTGCTTCGGTTTTATCTTCCGCTGCTTATATTTAATTTTGGTTTATGGATCATTGATGTAAACTTTGGCCATCGGGCCCATATTCAGTTAAATAAAGTTTATCATTGTACTTGATATGTATCACTGTTGTCACTGTGTGCACTAGATGGTCCTAGGCTAGTACGATTTACACAGAGGGTTCTGGAGTTGTTGCTCTGGGATCCGACAGTAATCCCCCTAAGAAACCATTACACATATAAAAAACTATGATGATCTTAGGTCTAAGGATCTTACATATGCTATGTATGAGATCAATTGACAACTCTTAAGAATATAAACAATTTCTATAGTATCTCATGGTAGGTCAATGCAGCACTATGTTCTCTAATACGTGGCCATATTATTGATTAATATCCCCATAGCTATGATCCATGAAACATGATGATCAATTAATACATATGTTGATCTATAAATTATAATTGTCTTACATAATAATATAAAATCAGAGAAAATTTAGAATAACATTAAAACATGAATAAAGTGTTTCACGAACAAGTCACATACTTGTTGATCAATATGATAGACATTTATTCAAGGTGCAAAATGATATATTATTTAAAAGATCATAAAACATAGTAATAATATAATCATCTCTATGGCCGTGTCTAGAACATATTATTAATAGTTAATGCAGCTCTGATTGTCTACCTAGTGCAATTTTACATGCAAATGAACTTGTAGTCAGTAATGTACGTTATATAATGCATGCAATTCTCCGTTTCATCGGCTATGAGTTAATCTTAACCAGAATCCATGTCGATACCAATCGAAATCCAGTAATAAAACATGGCCGGCCGGACTGCTTCAGTTCCTGCGTTGCTGGTGGTAAATCAGGCCAGGCCACACTCCCGACTCCCGAGAGCCGGCCTTGTTTTGCGAGAAGAAAATCTGGCCCTTTTTTTCTCTCCAGTAGACCATATCCGGCCGGCCCGTATCTTTGTTTCTTTTTAGACGGCCTTGTTTTGCGAGAAGCCAATCTGGGCCTTTTTTTTTCCAGTGGACCATATCCGGCCGGCCCGTATGTTTTTTTTTCTCACTTCAATGTTCTCCTTTTCCCTTTCCCTGAGAATATTAATTAACCTGCCCCATCTAAAAACGAATAATAATTTTCTGCACACCTAGTCATACACATTCAGTCTTAGAGCTTCACTAGCAAGGAAAGGCAACATACATATACAAGGGGAGGATCGAAGTTGAAGGATGTGATCAACATCAAAGGATAACTATTCATCCATCAATTTATGCCAAATCATTCAAAACTAATAATGCATGCGCTCAACTTGACTATCGAGATAGGAAATTTCTCTCCCATTAAACTATAGGTGCAAGACCTGAATTACTGGCTAGCTTACCAGTGCAGAATCCTCGTACTCGTCCACATTAGCTCATGCTACTACTTTCTTTTAGACCCCCCTCTAAGTACAATGGGCTATACCCCGAGAACATCATGCATGCGTGATGATTCTGCTAGCTTAGCCATTGGATGAAAGGAACAATATCCAGGAGATCAAGCTCGGAGAAAGGGCAATCTCTTGCCAATATGTCAAAAACTCCTACTGATCCATGTTTTTTAATAACAAACCCTACTCATATAGTAGCCACAAGATGTAATAATACATATGTGCGAGAATCATGCAGCTTATCAGATACTATAAACGGTTATTTGGCATTAGAGCCATCGCGATTATAAAATCCAGAGTCTTCATCAACAATCAGTTCATTAATTAGAGAGCTACCATCTTAGTAGTATATGTTAGAAAAAAATGGGAAGGTCGAGCAAGCAATGTGTTAGAAGTCGAAAAGAACACATTCAGAGTTTCTAAGCACGCAAAGGGCCATTTCTATCTGTCTGTTTGATCATGACTCGCTTGTCAATCGCGTAAGCCGTAAAGATCAGTAAAGCAAACGGGATCAGCGTGCATGTGGAAGGAGACGTGCATTCATACCACATGCATGTACATCAAATTTCCAAAAAAAAATCTATAAATATACGCACATAACAAGTAGTCGATAGGATTCAAACTGTGGCCTTTTTGGACAACACGGGTTGGAGTAGCCAATAAATTGGCAGACATGACATGTACTTAAGTAGTTACAACACTTGTAGCTCCGTCTAAAACACAGAAATTTCACTGGATTTTAGAAGGAATTTCATAAGAGACAGTTCAAGTCCTACATGCATTGTGAAAAATCCCCGCGTTTCAAATGGAACAAGATATACAGTTGATACCCAGCTGAACGATGAGATGTTCAGTAGTGCTGAGTTCCAGATGGGGCAAGATATAGGTTGGTTTTTTTTTGGTTGTGACTTATAACTTTTGGTTTATAGCTTTTGAATTCTGGCTGTTTACAAGAGATAATACGGAGAGGAAAAAAGTCGTATACGATTTTAGCTGATGTAAGTAAATTCGGTATAATATGTACTACAATGTACTTATAGACTATATTTTTAAAAAAACGTTCTATTTAAAATTAATTACTATAGTATAAAGTATGGACTATAAGTTATATGGGGAAAAGGGAGACAGTAGCACATGCTGAGACAGATGAGATGATCCAACCGAGGCTCATCGTCTTGCCATTTTAACAGGTCTAGGTCCAGCTACCGCACGTGTAGCTAGGCTCTAGGTGCCCAATCGCTATGCACAGTGTGTAACGCGAGCAGTACAGTACGTACACAGTTGGCGCGGTGTTCCTCGCAAAGGCGGTCGGCCCCTAATTATTGGTGCAGGCAGGTGGCACGGCTCCCGGTCAAATCGCGAGACATGCGTGCGCTCTTCCGGTGAGAAACAGCTTCTTGTTTCACCCGATCAAACCCGACCGGCCAGGCAACCCTGATCGTATCGTGATCGACCCCTTGGGGCCTCAACCACAAACCCTCTTTTCTATCGCCCAACGTGTTGTTGTACCGGTGGGATCGAATCTAACTAGCTAGCCTGTGTACTGGCCACTCGTGTACGTACGTACGTCTTCACTTCGCAGAGTTGCAGTGCTGTTGGTCAGTTGGTCCCCCAGGAAGATGGGAACTGGGAGAGCTAAGGCCACTCGTCGCGTTGGCCCTCCCATCAACCGCACGCCATGCACAGTACTAGGCCTCCGTCCTTGACATCAAAAAAAAAATGGCCTCCGTCCTTTTTGCGCGCGCCTGCCGAGGTCGCGGACGTGTGCGGCCGGCGGCACGCAGCGAGCGAGAAAAGTGGCCAAAAAGTCGATAAAAACCCGTGCGCGCACGGTGAACCAGGCGCGTATTGCCGACGCGCGCACGGGGGACTTTTAAGAGCCCGCTCAGTTAGACCGAGTTTTTTATGGTTTATGATTAAATTCTTAGTAAAACTAATTAAATTTGTATTATAACTGATGATGACTTATTTAACATAATTAAATTTTAAAATTTTAAAAATAGAAAAAAAAGTTAACCTATCATGTACGAATTTAGGGGAAAAATTGATAAAAAGTTAACAAGCTAGAAAAAAGATAAAATTTAGAATAGTAAATAATAAGTTTGAGGTCAGAAATCCAAATCTAAATAAGCAGGGCCTAAATTTGGTTACGTCGACGTGCCGTGCACCGTACTGTCTCGCTCGCGTAATGCACGGTTGCCATCGCATGCAGATCGAAGCGAATAACTATCGGCGAGCCTGGTGCTGGAGGAGCAGTAGACAGCAACGCTACATGGCGGAATTAAGGCAGGAGCTGGATACGTGCAGGCCAGGTGCATGTGTTAGATGATGGGTCACTCTCCTAGCTAGCTAGCTAGCTAACGGGCGATCGAGCGTAGCGAGTGTACATGTGAGCGCTTTTACGCTGCGGTGCGCTACATATGGCAGCTAGTCGTCCCCTACACGATCGCTCATGTGCGTTACGAACTTTGCAAGGTCGCCCTCACCCAGGGGCGAAGCCAGTATATAAACATGAGGTCAAGTGATCTCAATAAAATTTAGCAAATCCTATAGAAAATTATTATTTATTACTGTTCATCAGTAGAGAGGATATTATCGTGCAATAGAGGTGACCTCAATGCTCATGTCTTCTGGCTTCGCCCCTGCCCTCACCCCTGGCATTGATCAGCCCGTTCGTCGGTACGTCGTGCTGTCCACGGCGGCAAGACTGGCCGAGATAACCGAAATCTGAAAAACAGTTCCGGTTTAGAAAAATTTTTTAGACTCCTTTCAATCGAGAAATCTGAAATATGTAAAATTTATTTTTTTTGGATTTTCCAAAAATTTTGCTCGGAAATATTGAACGTACAATCGAATTCAAGAGATACGATCACATGGAATCAACAAAATCTCGGCAAAGTCTAAACGAACATCACTGTGAGGCTCGTGCTCGACAGGGACGGCTATCCAAGATTGGCTGCACGTTATATATGCATGCCCACACTAGTTTTGTCGTCTCTCTCCGCTAGGTAGCAGCTACGTACATGGATCGTACATCCATAGCCTATGCATCAGTAATGGACCGATCAGGACCACGTACGTACGTTGCCATCACGTATGCAGCTAGCTGCAGGCTGGGCTTCGATCACACCCTCCGATCTCAAATCAACGTCATGGTCGAGTACGTGCTAGCTCCACGTACATGACACAAACATTGCTGCTAGTTTCACGATTAAGTGGCTCAATTACCCACGTGCGCTATATACGAGTGCTAGCTCGATCGATGTCTGCGGACCGTCTATCCTGCCGGCAACATTGGGTCTATTGTTTTTCAGCTTTTGGTTTTTCTAAAGCAGCTAACTCTTTAAACGGAGTGTCTTTTTAAGATAGGATCTATTAGTTAATCGTAGTATATACTGTACCGACTTCATTTATATCAGCAAAAACCGAACGTAAGTTTCAGTTACTCTGTAACCTCTCACACAAATAGCTCAAAAATCACAAGCCGCAACCAAAAACCACAAGTCACAGCAAAAAATAACAGGCCATATATACCGAGGACACATGGTTGTATGAGTAAATTGCAGGCAGCTCGCGACCCCTCGAGTGGCACTGTAACCCACACGTTGCCGCAAGTTAAGCCACATGCGTGCTCACATGCATCTGCGAGGCTGGCCAGCTCTTCGTGCGCACTGACGATCGCTGATCAGCATCATTGCATGCATACATAAACCGGGCACTTTTGGAAAGTTTATAATCTGCCGATCGCTGGCTGCAGTTAGGAGTTTAATTAACAGAGCCGTGCATGCATTTAGGAGTAAACAATGTCAGCAGCCAGTTCAGTCCCCGTGCTAGCTCTGAGCTGCCCTGCTCGTGCGTACGTACGTAGATTCAGGTCCGATGAAACCAAAGAATGCTTTGATTTGGGTCCTTTACTTGTCTTTACAGCTAAATCGATATAATTCTTAAATTCTACGTGGATCACAAATAGTTCTGTCTAATGCAGCTACTGGCTACTGCCAATCTACTTGGGATCAAAAACGGCCATGCATCCATGATGCATGCATGCGCTGTTGTCAACATTGTTTTATGAAATCTGACAAAGGCTAATGACCTAATGTAATGCCCTGTGCCCTGACCAAGTTAGAAAGCAGATGTAGATGTAATGTACTCCATGGAGCCTTTGTTGGAGCTCGGGGGAGATCTCCTTTTATGTGCTAGCTCCTTTGGATGAGCAGGCAAGGTGTTTGCGCACGATAACTTAATTAAACCTGAGCGAGATATAGCTACAGCTAAACGGATTAAAGCAGATCCGATATACATTCTAGCCTAAAAAACAAATAAACTTAATTAAACCTGAGAGAGATACAGCTACAGCTAAGCGGATTAAAGTAGATCACAGATAAAGCTAAGCGGATTAAAGCAGATCCAACATACATTCTAGACTTAAAAAAACAGAGAAGCGGACTGTAGTTTCAGCCGTACCTAGTACTACTTACTTCAGATCAGTATTGTTTCAGGACAAAGAAGGAACAGCAGAGAACGACAGGAGGAAACGGTAGAAAGCAATGCAAGGCTTGTACTGTTAACCATATATGTGGCGTTAACATTGCAAGCCTCCAAGCTGTCTCCTGAGCAGGAATTCCGCATGGCTCCAGAACTCCTGGGCCAAGCTGGGCGTGCATGAGAGAGAGAGAGACAGACAGAGAGAGAGAGAGAGAGAGAGAGAGAGAGAGAGTTAGCTAGTTACGATTACTTTTCATCTTTGAAACGGGGCCTTGTACTTGAGGATGCACATAATGCAGCTGAAAGGACAGTGGTTTTGCAAGGCCGGTGCATGTGGCCGAGAGAGCTCCACACCGACAAATGCTTTGTGCAATAAGCGTGATTTGTTTGTCGGATTTGACATGCGTTATTTATTACCAATTTTTGCTGATGGTATAATGATAATGTAAAATTGTAGATCAATTGTAGACTAACTAGCATTACACTAGCTGATTGGCCTTCGCAATTGCATGGTTTGGCATAGAGAAGTGTAACTTTATGCAATCCAAAATTTCAAAATTTATATTTTGTAATTCAAATTTGAATTTGAAATATTTGATTCCATATTTAATTAGCAAATTTTATTTTGAGATCTCTCCTTACCTGTGAAAGAGAGAATTAGGAGGTGGATCAATCAAGTAAATTTACATCCTCAACCTTTGAATTAAGTGTAGTACAACCTATTTCTTTTTTCAAATTAATATATTTGTAAACCAACTATTGAATCTAAACATTAAAATAAGGGTCCACTAAATTAACGATTTGATTTTTTAAATTAATATATCTATAAGACAACTATAGAATCTAAGACTTTAAAATTAGGATCCACCAATTGAAGGGTCGGATGTTTTTCTCTCTCTTTTTGAGAATTTCTAATATATTTCTCTTTTCTCTTAGCAGCTATAAAAGATGTGCCATCGACCTTTAATATATAATAGATGTAGTATTGGAGCTGAGAAAATAATGAGTTAATTGCACAAATGGGAGCAGGCAAACATCACTATATATAAAGTTGAATACCTAGTACTTTGGGATGTCATTGACATAATTTACCCCTCAACTTGATTATGTGACCATTTCATCGTTGAAAATGCACATTTCATTATCTTAAGAAAACACAAGTCAAAATCGCACCATCCGTTTAGCAGTCAAGCATTCAGGAAACCCCACATAACTCGGAAAATACACACTGGCAGTGGACATCTAAGTAGGAACTAATATAAATTCATTTTTGTTTTTACACATTTACCTGACCATAGATGCCAAAAGACAAGTCATGACAAATCAGTACTGTGAGATTAGCCAAAAAACATTGTGCATGCACATGAAAAAGATGATGGCTATCAAATCATTCACAAGTAACAATGAAATCCTATGCATAACCACTATAAAGTTAACACAAGTTAGGCCCCACAAATACCATATTAGGCCAAAAAGCTGTGAGACGCCACATGTGGTGCAAACATAATCACATTATTTGCAACTCATTACAGACAGCAGCATCCTTACCAGAAAATTTCTCATCTCTTCACATACATAATTAATTCGAAGAGGAAAAAACAAGGATCATGCATGCATGCATGATTCTAATATCCATCGTTCCAAATCATAAAAAATTCCAATGGACGCTGAAAATTTTAAAAATAAAAACGAAAAAATATTTAAGGAATAAAGAATACTCCGTGATCAACTTAGCACAGTCACCACGAGCAAGCCGTTGTCCGCCTTTACGTTGGCTGTGTCTGCATGGCGGCTTTTGATGTCGCCATCGGACTCGGCGACAGTGCGGCCGGCGCCGGTCAGCTCGCGCGCGCGAACGGCCTGCTCTGCCCAGTCTGTGCGTTGCACGGCGTGAAGCATCAGCGCCGCGCACACGAGCTGAGCGGCGAGCATGCCGGCCCACATGCCCCGGAAGTCGAGCCGCGCCGGCCATAACGCTAGCGCGAGCGCGGCCGGCATGCCGACGCCGTAGAAGGCCGAGACGTTGATCCTTGCGGCCTTCCCCGGCCTCGCGCTGCCACGCAGCACGCCGCAACCGGCCGTCTGCGGGCAGTTGCCCAGCTCGGCCGCGCCGAGTATGGGCAGCGCCGCGGACACCAGCCGCAGGATGGCGGCGTCAGTGGTGAACGTCCGCGCCCACACACCCCTCACGGACGCAGCGAACGCGCACGCCACGAGACCGAGCGCTGCGCCGCAGGCCAGCCCGACGCGGGCCGAGAGGCGCGCGCGCTCCGGCCGCCCCGCGCCGAGTTCGTGCCCGACGCGCGTAGACACGGCGCAGCTGAGGGAGTGGGGGAAGATGTACACCAGCGACGTGGTCTGTATCAGTATCCCCATCGCCGCCACCGCTGCCTTTGGGTCGGCGAGCACGCCGCAGAGCAGCACCATGATCTCGTACCACCACCACTCCAAGCACACGGACATGCAGCTGTGCACGGAGAGCCTCACCAAGCACACCCACTCCATCGCACCTTCCTCGGTCGGCGTCGCGCACGCGCCGGCTTTGCCATTGCCGTCATTGCCATGCATTAATCCGGAGAAGTAGACATAGGCCACAAGGAACAGCAAGAAGTTTAGGTTGGTGCAAACGGCGCCGAGCGCGACGCCGCGGATCCCGAGATGGAGGCCTTCCACGAGGAGGCAGTTGATGGGGACGTGGAGCAGGAGCGCGGCGGCGGCGGCATACGTGAGCGGGAGCGTGATGGACTGCGCGCGGAGGTACACGCGGAGCGGGTGGATGAAGGACTGCACGACGAGGTCCGGGAGCGAGCACAGGATGAACTCGTACGCGGCGGCTGCAATGTCGGGGTCCTGGCCCGTGGCGACGAGGACGCGGTGCATGGCGACCCAGAGCAGGCTGATGGGAACGGACGCGGCCAGGAGCAGCAAGACGGTGCGGCGGTGCGCGGCGGTGAGGACGGACGTGCGGCCTGCGCCGAACGCCTGTCCGCACACCGGGTCCATGCCGGCGGCGAGTCCGGAGAGCACGGAGTAGCCGGTGATGTTGGCGAAGCCGAGCGCGAGGGAGCCGCCGGCGAGGGACAGGCGGCCAAGCCGGCCAAGAAACAGCATGGACACGAGGGAGCGCATGTACATGAGCAGCCCCGCGCCGACCATCGGCATGGCGAGCCGCACGATGGAGGCCACCTCGGCGATCGCGCTGCCGTCGCCGCGCGCTCGCTTCGGCTGGTCATGCAGCGCGGGGTGGGCGGTCTCCGGCGGCGGGAGCAGAGCCTCGTGGACGTGGTGGCATTGTGCTGGCTGGGAGCAATGCCACATCGTAGGGTGATGCGCGCGCGTGTTGTTTGGGGAGTAGTGCGCTAATGGTACGTTCTTGTTGGAGCGTAGGGTGCTAAGGCCTTATGGAGAGGGAGGTTAGGGGCTTGGCCGTATATATAACCGCTGTGCATGCTGACGTCCGTTTTTAACTTTTTCGGCGTGGGACCTACAGCAATTTAGCTCTTTTGAAAATGGTGCTTTCCTTGTGCCCACAGGTTAGGCTTCAGCATTTTTAAATATATTTTAAAATTTTCAAACCTTTCAATCTGTTTTTCTATATGATGCAAATTATGCAATTTATGGTAGTTTTTGGCACTAAAATAGATTTTGTTCATTTAAAAGTTTTCTTTTCTTTTTAGGCCCTGTTTGGCACAGCTTCATCAACAGCTTCATGAGCTGTTGTGAGCTATTTTTTTTTGCCAAACACCCTTTTTGCAAACAGCTTCATGAATGAAGCTCCTTAAATCATGCTCTCACAAGGGAATGGGGTAGGGTGAAGCTGAAAATAGTAGCTTTTCACAGCTCTCTCCTTCAGGCTCGCAGTTTTTAGGAACCCACTATCCTTGTAATTGACAGAAATTACAGCACTTTACCACTGGGTCCCCACGCCTGTTTCCTCTCCTCCCGTTCGCACTTCTCTAATTATTTTAATTTTTTATTTTAATTTTTTAATTCATACTCATTCAAATATATTATTTTTTAATTCATATGACCATATACAAACATACAACTTCAAATGTTAGAACAAGTCAGGTAGACAGGGACATCTTGGACAATTGCCCTCTTTCAGCCATGCATGAAGTCATTGTTGAAGTTGTTTTGCCAAACAGCTTTTCTAAAACAGTTTTAGCTTCACCGGTGAAGCTGCTCGTGAAGCTGAAACAAAAAAAAAACAGCTTCACTAGTGAAGCTGAGCTGTGCCAAACGAGCCCTTAATTAGGAGGTAGACACACATGAGCACACATCATGCTGCATGCTCACACACAAGTGCGCTTTTCTAGAAACTTTGTGAGGTCGTATTCGCAAGTATATTTTTTTGATTATGCTGTTAAATATGTGATTGGTCGAAGGCTCCACTCATTTCCGTTTGAGTTTTTGCCTTCTGGCTTATTTTTCACTATTCATAAATTTCGTTTTTTTACTTTTTAGCTTTTTTGAGCTTTTTTGCCGATTCTTTTTTCCCGTATTCGTTTGCATTGTCCATGATGGGTTAACTTGTTTTTTTTCCTATTTTTAAATTTTAGTTACGCCAAATAAGTCACCATCAGTTACAATGTAATTTCAGCCAATTACAGTACAATTTCAGCCATAAGCCAGCTTATTTCAGCCCAACCGAGCAGCACCTAAAAAGGATGAATTGCAATATCTTACTGAAATTTGTGACTTTAGTTAAAATCAAATTGTCTTAACATGCTTCTGATCATGAATAAGTTAACAGCATTTTTAAGGTGTGAGGTGATGTGGCATGCCTCATCACTCATCACAAAATGATTCATGGATGGCATATCACGTGTCATCATTTTTGTTTTTCAGGTGACATGGGATGGCATTTGGCCTCCATGTGGGAAGAGGCCTAAGGCCTATGTGGCTCATAAGCAGAAAATATTTTCTATAGAAACGACGTAATCCATAGCCGCCCAATAGAACACTATATTTCAACCGGACGGATATAGATCACATCCTTTCATGGGATAGACCAAATTGACCAAATTAATCTGCAGGCAAAGCTAACCTTGTGCTTCTATGCTGCACCAAAATATTTTTTTTAAAAAAAAACCTTGAAACACATTTGGTTAATAGCAATTTCAGAATCCATGCCAATTTTTTTACTCTGCATAGAGATACTTTTGAACAGGAAACGTGATGATAAGTGTGCTGTGTATGACTCATATATGGCAAGGTTAAAAGGAAGGCGTTGTGTTTGGAAAGAGGGAGTGTAGTGTACTATTGCAACTCTAATTTTGAAAAAAGTCCATATACGGATGGAGTCGCTGCAATTCGGCTCCTAGGAACATGTATTTGCCGAACCTTGTAAACAAACTTGCGTGGCTCTTGTGTGACTACCGCCAGTTCCAACAATTGTTATCAGAGGGAGATTGACATGGTGACACCAGGTGCTAGATTTGAAGTGGTGAAGATCGATGAAATAGGGAACTTCAAATTATGATAGACAAAGGTGAAGGATTTGTTGGCACTACAACAACGATTGGGAGTTGAAGGAGCAGGTAACCACGATAATACGACTTTGTCTTTTGGATTAGGTCATGTATCATGTGATGGATTTGACTTCACTGAAAGAAATTTGGGACAAATTACATACTAAGTTGATGTCCAGATCATTGATGAACAAGCTGTAACTAAAGCAGAACCTGTACAGGTTGAAGATGCAGGAGGGTACTGATCTTGCGCAGCATGTGACTGTCTTGAATAAGGTGATCACTGATATGGGGTGTCTGGAGCTGAAGATCGAAGATGAATACAAGGCGATTATTCTGTTGTGTTCATTGTCGCCTTCCAATGAACACTTGGTTACCACTTTAGTTTACGGGAAGGATACTGTCAAGGTTGACAAGATTACTATGACTCTATTGGTGAATAATCAATAGAGGCAGAACACATATAAGTTCAAACTCCATTAAGTTAATTTTGGTAATAATGACAAATAGGATCATGAGACTAATATATTTATTGATTATGATATTGCTTAGTCTCATTTGGATGAAAAAGTGAAAAACATAAGAGGTATGTATTCAATATCACATTCTTATCTTATTGCATTTCTCGGATCCGAAATATAGAATGAACTTCATCAAATAAGTTAAACTTGAATATGTGCAAATGCTTTTATAATATATTTTTGTATGCACATATTTAGGAGGATTTCACTTTATGTTTTGTGGTTTCATTAATATTGATCCATATTCCATTTTCACATATTAATGATCTTTACTTTGAAACATATTCCTTCAGTATATATAGCTTGTGTAGTTCATATATGCTCATAATCGGGTTGTCATCTAGTTCCTCCATTATATGTTGATGGTGGATGATTAATGATTTATTCTAGAGTATATAATTATTGTGTATATGTTGTATACTCGCAATTCAATTTTTATCTCATTATTTGTTGAGCTTGTTATGAATTACCAAAAAAGAAAGATTATAGAATCTAGTACCTCCATTATGTGTTAATGGTGAAGATTGGTAATTAATGGCAACTGTTTTGTGGACTAACATTTTTCATAAGTTGGATGAATAGATTAGATTCCACAAATAAGAAAAACTTGGGATAGCTTTATGTGCTGAAGATCATCAAGTCAAGAAGAAGACCCATCATGTGTTGATCAAGTCCAAGAGGAGATGATTATGTGTTGATCATTAAGTCAAATGAAGACCCATCATGTGTTGATGAAGTTAAATGAAGGATGCATTATATATTGATGCATGTAAAGATGATGACCTGAACTTGAAGTGTAGATGTGAGTCATCAAATTTCAAGGAGATGCACAAGGCAAAGGTATGGTTAGCTAGGACTAAAGATGTACCCCTAGTTATTTACCGATCTTGGTGTTTGGTTGGAAGACTGTGTTGCTAGTGTAGGTTGCTGTACTGTTAAGACGGGTCATGTCTAGTAGCTTGATAGCTCAATCTCACTTGCACTAGCTGTCCTTGGCATGAGGCTTGTATTTGCAAATATGTTTTGCAAATAGTTGAATCTCATGTGTTGAATCCTTGTAATATGGGATTATACATTGCGAATATATTTTGTAAGTGTTTGAAGTCCATGTTTTAATTCTTTGCAGTATGAGACTTACATTTGCAAATATGTTTCTGCAAATGTTTGAAGCTCATATGTACAATCCTTGTGTCATGATTTTAAAAGTGGGTAAATATATTTTGTAACTTGTTATATATGGTGGTTTGTAAATGTGTTTTGCAAAATCTGTTGAAGTATATGCACTTCTCAGGGAAATCAGAACTACTGTAGTGTATTCTGTAGTACTACTGCTAGTTGGAACTACCGGCATTATAATCACAGAACTACCATGTCTGTTGGTGGTTGGAAGGTCTATGTGGTCGAGAACTATTGTGGTCAAATCAATATGGTCGAAGGAGTTTTCTATTGTTTTCTTAATTCTATAGTTTTAATAATATAATAGATATTATAAATGCATTTGATTGGAACTGTAGGAGTAACGAGTAATGCCATTGATCTCGCTTTAGGAAAGGCTTCCTTTCCCATTAGATCTACCTCCGTCCCTAATAGATATACCTCCCTCCCTCCCTCGTGTGGTGGCACCCAATTGTAGCTCAATTTGCAGGTTGTTAGGGGTTGGGGACTAGCGTAGGGGAGCCCTGTCTACTCACTAGGCTGTTATGCCTTTTTCTGCTCTCGTCTTCTCTCATCAATCAATATTCATTAGATTAATAAAATACAATTAAACATTATAAGCCGCAGCCCAACAAACATACCCTAAATTGTCACTTGGGATACTATACATGCCAAAACTACAAAATCAACCTGATAATTAACTGTGATAATATTACGACCAGATATGTTCAATACAAGTGTCATGTACACGCATCACACTATACAAAAATACTACACACAAAGATATTCTTAAAAATATTTATATTCTCATATATCTCCTGTATATTCTCAAAAATAAAAAGAGAGGATAAGCTCGTACATGTAGCAGTGATCCTATGCTGCCATACTTATGCTAATTGGGTAATGGGTTCTTTTGGGTTGTGATTTTGGCTTTTGACTTAAAATTTTGAATTCTGGCGGTTTGTGTGAGAGAGTATAGAGAGGTACTCGTGTGTGATTTTAGCCGATATAGATGATGTTGGGATAGTATCTACTACAATCAATTATAGATTTTATTTTAAAAAGATACTCTATTTTAAAATATTTACTATTAAAAAAATAAAAATACAAATACAAAGGGTACTATGTTTGAAAGGTAATTACCTGACGAATTACCTGACGGCCTAACCATCGTCTTGGTAGAACTGAAAGACATTTATTTCGGGGGTCCTCCGCGGAATCCAGATGCTGGCGCTCACTTGAAGTGAGACAGTACAAGATGGCTGGTTTCAATTGCGCGTGCGTGCGTACGTGCGTGCGTGAAACTTGACTCCTTGCGGGGGAGGAGGAGGAATGTGGCCGTGGTCCAACACATCTGATGCACATCGACTCATCATCAACCCTGATGTGTCCCCAACTGCCACAATTGCCTTGTCCTTTTGCTTCGCCGCATGATGCAAACCTGCATCCAGTTGCATACAGTTGCCCGGCCTTCAGCTTTAATGATTTTTTTTAGAATGTGGCTTCTAACTTTTAATTTAAAATTTAAAATTCTGACTGTTTGTAAGAGAGAATACAGAGAAAGACATTTACATGTGATTTTAGTCGATATAGATGAATTTGGTTATAATGCTTATTACAATCGACTTGTAGATCTCATCTTGAAAAGGCATATCATTTAAAAACTAGTTAATATAACATAAGCTATAAAATCAAAAGAACCCGGCCAATATTAGGTGCCACTCATTTGGGCTCAAAAAAGTGGTTTATGACTAAAATTTTACTGTAGCTTAAAATTGCACTGTAACTAATGGTGACTTATTTGGTGTAATTAAATTTTAAAAAATAAAAATTGAAAAACAGGTTAGCCCATCATGGACGATGCAAATAAATACGGAAAAAATAAACTGGTAAAAAGCTCAAAAGACCTAAAAACCCAGGAAAAAATAAAATTTAAAAATAGCAAAAAATAAACTAAAAACTAAAAGCTTAAGTTGAAATGAAATGAGTAATGCCTAAGGCTCTTGATGAGCTACCAAATTAGCAGCACTGCCGCATAGTATGCCAAATTGCGCACATGCCATGATGTGCATCTCCTCTGCAAGCTAGTGATTAGCTATTTGTCTCCACACTTTTGTTTTAGTTATGGCGCTCTACACTGTTCGGGTATTTCGGTTAGGTGCATGGAATCTGGCTTCATTCTGGCGTGCCAAGTTCCCTTTCGATCGAGGAGCGGGCGTACCTCGTTTATATGGATAATATTTTAATTTTAAAATTGACTAGAAAGCAAATACAGTAAAAATGCAGTGATGTAACAAATAAATCTAACAACAAACTACTTATTATACTTTAGAAATATAAAATGAAATAGAATTAGAACCAGTCAATCGGTCACATGAATGACTTACTGTTAGGCTTGATGTAAAACAACAGGAAGCAACGTAGACTCGATGCAGTACAGGACGCAGAAGTAGTAGAGTAGGAGCGGTCGTGCAAATGCGCCGTCCAGAAACCTTATTGCCGTCCCGTGCAGGTTCTCTCCGCGACACTGGTTCGGAGATCCCGCTCTCCTCTCTTATTGGTGTACGCGAGAAGATCGATTAGGTTTAGTTGCTTAACACTCAATACGAATTCACTGGAGAGAAAGAAGACAACATGAGAAAGAAATAGAATTGTTATTTTTTCCAAGCCTGGACGTCTCATGGTTCAGTAAAAAGTAAGATGGACTTAGTCTGCTAGGTGGCGCGCCACGCCACGTGATTTTCATGTGAAAATACGCGAGTACACGTGCGTACGTGTGTGTTCAGTCAAAGCCCTCGTTATACTATCTCCATCATATGTGATTTGATTCAAGGAGTGATAATAGTTGCACCTTATAAATTAGTTACCTTAACTTTGCGTTAGCAATATGGTATCAAACCATATATGCTTGGAATCAAAGAAAATGTGCCTAACTTATATGGGCCTATTTCTAACACTACTATCGTGCAAGCTATTGTTTGGGTTTGATCCGTAGATCGGTTTCGGGTGTATGTATGTATGTATGTATTCAGTGTAAAAACTGTCTTCTAACATATATTTGAGTAGAATACATATGTATCTACGTGATGCGTGAGTGTGTCCTTTGTTATAATATTTAAAAAAATCCCCTTCCGATCTCGCCAATGGAAAGGCCCCTTCTCGTTCAGTCCAAAATGTCATTTCGTGCTTTATCTCTGCAGTCTGATCTGCCTGTACCTCGTAACCCCTCTCGTTTGAGAAAGTTGGAACGGATCGAGGAGCATGCACCAGCCATGCCGTGCAGGACGCAAGAAACGATTGCTGCATGCCGATTGACCCGGCGAAGTGACGGATCAGCAATTTCACTGTGCGAAAAGCCAGGAAATAGTTTCAGCTTTGGATCGTTCTGAATGTGTCGAGCTAAATAGGTTTAGCTTCTGACTTTTTTTATCAATCTTTTTAAGTTAAAAATTGCTTGAAATGTGTTAGATTCTAACTTCAGTTTATGTTGTTTTTTCTCTTATTACTTTGTATTATTCGTAATGGTATAATTTTTTTTTCATTTTTTAGTTTTCATTTAGTTGAATGATTTAGAAAAAAAATAACAACCGCTATAGTGTAATTTTAGCCAAAAGTTAATAACTAAAGTCAGAAACTTAGGGTTTTTGGTGCGGCCTTGGTATGCTACTTGGAAAATCATTTCTGGGATGGATAGGTTTGCATCATCCGGTTCATGCAAGGAATAGGGAAACAACCTTTCCCGGTTGGCAAAAGAGAGTTGCTTACAAGGACAACATTTCTTGACTATTTAGTGTGATTTCACTTCAGTGCTTTCACCAAACCTCTCCTTGTAACATCCAAATCGTAGTGTGCAAGTTGGGCCAGAATCTTATGGAGCTAGCCATGTGTTTGTTTCGTCCTACATAGTGGTTTTACTTCCTTTCTTTCTTTTCTTCTCACCTTTAAACCGCATCGATCATTGATGAGATGGCAGAAAAGTGGCACATGTTCTTAGCAAATGTAGCATAGTCTCCCATGTCATGTACGTTGCATTGTAATCATGCCTCATCCCAGCAGACACTCGGTAGATGGCAAGGAAAGAGCTAGAGAGAAGCCCCATAATAAGCAGCAAGTCTCTGAATAAGCCTAGCTAGTTAGAGGCCGGAGCTGCTTTTCTGAAGGCATATGCTGCGTTGCTGATGACTGAACGGAATGTGCAGGATGATGCAATGCAAGCAGCAGCTGGGAACCTTCCTAGGATGCCACCATGCATGATCTATCGGTCAGGTACACAGGAACTCACTGATCAATCAGGTCCCAGAAACAACATGTCCACGGAACAGCGATGGGCACCCCCTCCTGCCTGTAATGCACTTTCGAATTTACAGGAATCGACCAGATCTGAACATGATGCTCCATCCCAATGCTTGGTTTGTTGGATGTCGCCTCTGTTGCAGCATGATCAGTAGCGAGATCATAAATATGCAGCTGGGGCAAGAGAAGTCAGTGCGTGTGCATTGTCTACAGGAGCTAGCTTCATGCTGAGGATGTGCAGTATTGGGCAGCCACATGTCACACGAACAGGTCTGGGCACTAGAGTGATGTTGTTTTCTTTCGTTTGGGCTATTAGTCGAATTCCGTGTGTGTTTGCTGGTGTCTTTAGTTGGGGCCAGACATATCCAGTCCCATGGGTCAGGCCGACCAAAACCTTAATGGAAATGTTTCTGTGATGGGCTAGGTCACAGGTGCTATCGAGAGCTCGTCAGGCCGGCCTCCTCTTGGATCGGTGTGTTGGTTTCATGGTTTGGTCAGGGAGATGAGCTAGCGCATGGGGGCAGAGCATGCACAGCACCCGGCGATGGACATGGGAATCTGCCTGCAAATGGAGCGGATATTTTTCGATCGATCGTCCGTTTTAATTCAAATATAATCCGGAGCAAATTTTTGGATATCCAAAGGTTTTGTCGGATACAGAAACGGATTCGGATATTTTTTGTCGGATACTGAAACGAATTCGGAAAAAGCAATATCCGACGGATACGGAACTATCCGGATATTTTTCCAGATAGTTACCGGATAGTTACAAAATAGTTATCCGGATAGTTACCGGATACGAAAACGGATACTTACCCGGATAGTGCCGAGTGCTTGTTGGCTTGCTATGCAACTCAGTGCCGCAACTCAAGTAGTGCATGGGCAGTGAAAAGGGCTTGGGACAAGTGAATTAACAAGAGACGTCGACCGTGCCATCGCATTAGCTTGCTTGCTCCCAAACCTGCCATTTTAACGGGGCACGGAGCACATGCTGCAAGGCATATATATACTAATATTAACGACTTGCTAGCTAGCAGTTGGTGTAGGTGTTTGCTTGTGACGAATACTAAAAATAAAATTTAGCATCCGCAGTGCATACATCAGTGACAGGTAAAGCACACCCATATACTAAGTACATGCAGAGGCTGAAATTAATGACCAGCTTGAGGCCCCGCTCGGTTGGGCTGAAAAGCTATGGCTTATGACTGATATTGTACTGTAGCTGATGAAATTTTACTGTACCTGAAGGTGGCTTATTTAGCGTAATTAAATTTTAAAAAAAATAAAAATAGAAAAAATATGTTAGCTCATTACGGACAACGCAAACGAATACGGGATAAAAAGAACCGGGAAAAAAAAGCCAAAAGTTCAGAAAAAGACGAAATTTATGAATAGTAAAAATAAGGCAGAAGTTAAAAGCTGAAGCTGAAATGAGCGGGGCCTAAAGGCTCTCTTCATATTGGTTTTTACAAAGAAAAATTAAAAGTCAATATAAACACTTTATTTTTTGAAGCGCTTTTCAATTTCTTTTGTCATAGTCTCGCTCCGAAGATAGAGTAGGGATTACGGATATATCACGCACCTACTTATCTTGCTCTCGTCACATATACGTATCTCTTTCTCACTTTATTTCTTTTAGTGATTACTATTTATTTTCAATTAGAAACCATCGCAAAAGACACTACTAACAACCTCTAACAAAAGTCAATGCGACGCTTCCTTGCCAAAACTACTACACGCCTCGTCGCACCTAACGAGCTGTTGAAACTGTACCGACTCCTCAGTCGTAACTGCAAATGCAGGTGTGTTCAGGAAGAAAGTTAAAAAGAGTTGCTCTGTCGTCTATAAAAAAATGTGCAAGCAAAGGAAACCACTACGAGACTTGCAGCTAACTGATGTTAATTAAGCTGGCTTGTAGCCGTCGCGCCATTGGTGTCAAATTACGGGCAGATTCGACTGACGATAGCGACAAGGCACCGGTACCAAATTGACGGCTGAAGTACAGAGTGAAACCAATAGATTACAGGTAGCCAGTAGTTGTTTTTCCTCTACCCAATGAGCTATCGCATGCTCTCCTAGCCCTAGCTTGGTATGAAGCTTCCAAGCCCATCGATCTCGGCGCACACGATTGCCAACTCGACATGCATCACACTGTCTTTCTTTCTGTGCCTTCCTTCGCTCAAGAAAGGCATCTCTGCAACCGCAGGCCGGGAACCAGCCAAATCTGATGTTCTACACAGTGCACACCAACCCCAGACAGATTGGCCAAGAAGAAGAAAGATGTGTATTTCTGAAGAGTGATCGAATGATATGGCTCCTGACTTTTAAATTTTAATTATTTATAAGAGAGGGTATGAAAAGAGAGATAGTCACGTGCGATTTTGTCTGATATAACTGAAGTCCATATAGTAACTACGGCAATCGATTTATAGACCCGTGTTGAAAAGACGTACCGTTTAAAAATCTAATTACTATAGCAAAGACCAAAAGTCACAAGCAACAAGCCAAAAAGAACCCAACAAGGATGTGCCTCATGGCTTTTGGTTTAAAATTTTGAATTATAACTATTCGTAAGAGAGGATACGGAGAGAAAGATATTCACATGTGATTTTAGTCGATATAGATGAAGTCGGGATAATATCTACTATAATTGATTTGCAGACCTTGCATTGAAAAATATTCTATTTAAAAGCTGATTATTGTAGAAAACTAAGCCATAAATCTAAGAGAAGAGGGCCAATATAGAGATTTCTACCATTTTCCTTCCTATTTCTAGGCTGCTATTCCTAGCAGTACTAAGTTTCTTGAAGGTTGTTATTAGTGCCGAGAGTAGAGTAGAGTAGGTCTACTGGTACTACTGCAAGTGAATAGCTACCATGGAAGAGAACAAAGGTATGCAATGATCAGGTCATTAATGCCACAGAAAGGCCCAGAAGATTATTGTAGGGAGTACCAGTATTTGTTTTTGCTGTACCACTCAATCACAGCCGGTAGACTGATCTGGCCACTACATGAATCGAAGCTTATACAAACCACACCGACTCAATCACGCCGACAGAAGAAAGCTTGTACTAGAGAACACCTCATGGAAGAAAGAAGAAAACAGAGGAAAAGAAAGGGTATCGAAGGCATGAGCAAACAAAGCTACTAATAGCATAAAACAGAACCTTTCGAGTCATGGCAAATTGGCAATGTACACTGATCCGGCATGGAGGCGAGCACATAGTTTTGTGCAGGCGAATGCATCCAAACGCTAGCTACCCTGCCCTGGCAGATGCCTAGTAGTTCATGCCTCCCAATTAATCAGTCGGTGCAGATCCATTTGCAACTGCAATTCTCACTCTCCCTCTTGAATATACCAGCAATGTAGCATCGGAAATTTGCACGAGATGATGCATACATACATACGTACATACAGTAGGAATGAGGCAAGCACATATGCTGATCATTGATGTACACTACACAGTACTATACATGTTGTCATGGAAAATTCCTTCGTCACATTGCCATCACTTATTTGCAGTGCAGACCATGGATGATGGTCTCATGGATGGATGTGTGTCTTCATGAGGATTGAGGAGTCACTGAGCACACTCGTATCTCCTCACTGGAGTTGTTGCCTTTTTGTAGAGATCAATATACACTCAAAGGAAAGAAAGAATAGGGAGGGGGAAGAAAGGAAAGGAACAACGACAACTTGACATGCACCATGACCAGGATGAACAACAAAGGTACCGGCTGAGCCTATGAACGTGCACACACATGTGGCAGGTGGGGCCCACCCACCGGCCAGCCTCTAGAAGAGCTCCCACTCGAACCTCGGGGACGGCGAGGTGGTGGTCGCCGGCGCCATGGTGGTCACCGGGGCTGAGGACGTCGACGGCACCGACGACAGCAGGTCAAACGTCTCCCAGCTCGCCGTCGCAGTCTGTGGCGCCGGCGCTGTCGCCGTGGCAGGGGCCGGCGGCTGGAACTGCCGGCGCTGTTGCTGCTGCTGCTGCGCCGGGGGCGGCCGCGGCGGCAGGTGCGGCGGCCGGGCCTTGGCGTGGCCGTTGGCCTTGGGCGCCGCTGATGACGCGTTCTTGGTCTTGGCACGGATGGCGTCCAGGGTCTCCACGTACTTCTGCACCCGCTTCTCCTGCATTCGCCGCTGCGCCTTGACGTCGCCCTCGGCGGCGACGGAGTCCAGCTTGACCAGCTCGTTCATCAGCGCCTCGGTGAGCGTGACCACGTCGGCCTCCACGACCTTCCCGCCTCTGCTCACGATCGTCTCCAGCGCCGACACCTGCCACGAACCAAGCGCGCCCCGGCGAAGTCAAATCGGCCGCCCAACATAAATAAAAAACAAGCACAGAAACGCCGGCCATGGAAATCATCGAGCTAAAGCTGGTACCTTGGATGCGAGCTTGTCGACGTCGAGGCTGATGCGGGAGATGGACTTGGCGGCGCGCTCGGCCTTGCTGTTGCGGCGCTCCTCGATGAGGCGCTTGGCCTTCGCGGTGGGGTCCTCGAGCAGCACCATCTTGGAGCGGTCCTTGACGCCGGCCATGTCCAAGAACGCCTTGGAGTCCCTCTCCTTGTCCTTGTACACCACCTTCTGGTCGTCCGGGTGCAGCCCCGTCTTCTCCGACAGCAGCTTCTTCAGCTCGCCGAAGGACGCCTGCGAGTTGATGTAGATCTCGTGGTAGACGCCGTTGAACTTGACCTTGACGCGGATGGTGGGCACGGGGGCGCCGCCGGGGGGCGGGTCGGAGTCCGGGCTCCGCTTCTGCACCAGCATGCCGCCGGGCAGCACCTCCCACACCTCCTCCTTCACCGGCGCCGCCATGGACTCCTTCATCGGGGAGAATGCAGCTGCTTTCTGATCCTTCCCGCGCATCATCTTCTCATCCTACGTCTGTATGTACACACCCTCACCAATCAGGCTCAAAAATATTGCTGCTCAGAGACCACCAGAGGCTAATCTAACTAGCTTAATTTGCTCTGCTCTATATGTATATGCTGCGCCAGAACCGGCAAATTCAGATACACCGGAACAACAACTAAACCAAAAATGTGAATAGAGCTGCTTCAGTTGCAGAAATCAAGAGGGACGAGAAGAAGAAGAAAGAAAGAAATGTTGGTGGGAGAAAAAGACAGGGTACAAGTAAGGGACAGGGCAGGGCAGGCAGCAGAATATTTATACTGATAAAACGAAGCAAGCAGGCCAAGCCACCTTGCAATAAACAACTGTGGGGGCTCTAGCTGTACAATGGCAAGGAACAAAGAACTCCAATGGCCTGGACCCCCAATGGCATGATCACCAGTGATCCACAAAAAAATTTGTTTACTTCTTCTGGATCAAGGAGAAAAGAAGAGGGATTACGGAACCTTAAGGCTGTGAGTTCTGATGGATCAACGTACGGCTGGGCGGGCAAATGGCAAGGGCGAGAGGAGACGGTGAAGCCATGGACGGTTGAGGTGGCGCGTCGAGGGTGCAGTGCACCATCCTCGCAGGTACACACTCGATCGATGCGTTGGTGAGTGGGGTTGTTTGGTTGGTGGTTGGTCGCACGGCTGCTTGCTCTGGACGGCTCGATCTCCTCCGCGCTGCCGGCCTTCGCCTCCAAGCAAAGCCAAGCCGTTTGTTTCGGGCGAGCTCGCCACTCCACCCTCTACCCCTACCAACCACTCCATCCTTGCCTCCTTTCAGATTTCGTTTCAGCTTTTTGGCGAGGAACGATATGCTTCGTATGCACACTACTGTAAAATTTCTCATTCTACCCGCGGTTGGCGAGGAATCATTTTCTGCTTCCTAGTTTGGTTTTAGTTCTAACATTAGTGTCTGCGTAAATAAACTGAATACTAATAAACTATTTTAGAAAGATTGTTTCAATAAATTGTTTTAAAAAGATAGTAGAGAAGTTGTCCTGTTTATTTGTTTAAAGAAAACCAAAGGAGGGGCTGTGAGGAATGTGACAGCCAAGTGTCGGTTTCTGAGAGAATCAGCTGGTGAGCACAACTCATTCGTCAATCATGCATGTTTAGGAACACTTCATTCTTCAGTTACGATGGAAGTAGTTCCCGTGGACACGAGTTTAGCTTATTCCGTTCTAGGCTATAAGAGCATGTTCGATGCAGGTGTTTAGAGAGATGTTTAGTAATAAAAAATTGATTTTTCTTACCACATAGGATAGATAAGATGCTTATTTTGAAGCATCGATGCTTAAATAAGTACCGATGCTTAGTAGGTGCTTATGTATATAACTATATCTATTAATAGATAATATAGCATCTAAGCACCTATAGAAGAGATGCTTGCATTAGAGGAAATAACTTTTACATGGATGCTTGATGATGTGACTATATTCTCTCTCTTTAAGCATTCATATATAATCATCTTATATTGTACATACTCTAATGCGGGTGTACGTGTGCCACGCGCGCGATTTTGCCTATGAGTGGCCTTGTGAGGTGTATGGCAGCAACCGAAACTACTCAACTAGCTAGTAACAAACAATAGGAGAGTAAGCCCTGCGCTTGCAAATGATTAGGGTGCACCGGGCGACAAAAGCCTAAAGAGAGCTGGGGATGTATGGTCCTGAACATTACGGAGTATTCTGCCGCTTCATCATTCGTCGGCATACATACATGCATTAAAAAGCACTCGACACTCGCACATGTGGCATCTTTCAGACATTGCTGTATCAGCTGCATGCACTATATATCAACTGTCTTTCTCATCAAAGACACTGCTGTGTCACTTTGTAATTTGGATAAATATATAGGGGCTTAAATGTAAAATATGAAGACTATTATAGAGAGAATAGAGAGGCTGGATAGAAGAAATATGGCACGAGCAGCAAACAGATCAATGACAAAGTGCTAGTATAGTTGATGGGAAGCATGGAATCAGTTGTCTGAGAGCAATTTGAAACTATGACCAGTGTCTCTGAGGTATGGGCAACCTTGGAAAAGCAGTTTGCAGGAAAGTCAAATAAGATGCATGATGACTCAGGTATCAATTCCCTTTCCCTTAGTCTAGTTGCTCCTACTAGCACCGTAGGGCATGGTGATAATCAAGTGTCATCCTTTTCACCTCAATTCAATGGTTTGCCTATTGCTATAAGAAAACCAGCTAGATCATCACAAATCCTAGCGCGCCTAAAAGATTATGTTGGTTATAAGCATGATATTGCAAACTTCATTTCCTATGAATATTGCAACCCTTCCTTTCGTAGTTTCATTACCTCTCTTGATTCTTTGTCCATACCAAGTGACTGGAAAGTAGCTAAAGAGGACCCAAAGTGGAAGGCAGCTATGCTTGAAGAGATGAGAGCTTTGGAGAAGAACAAAACATGGGAGCTTGTTGATCTACCACTAGGTAAACGGCCTGTAGGTTTTAAGTGGGTTTTTACAATTAAATATATTCCAGAGGGTAAAGTGGACAGATACAAATCCCGTCTTGTGGCAAAGGGATACACACAAACTTATGGGATTGATTATGAGGAGACCTTTGCATCAGTGGCCAAGATGAATTTAGTAAGAACAATTTTGTCCTATGCAGTCAATTTGGACTGGAACATTTACCAGATGGATGTGAAGAATGCCTTTCTTCATGGTGATCTTCAAGAAGAGGTATACATGCATATCCCACCAGGGTTTGAGACAAGATAAACCTTTGGAAAGGTGCTACATTTGCATCGTTCTTTATATTGTTTGAAGCAATCACCACGAGCTTGATTTGATTAGTTTAGACGAGTTATGCTCAAGAGAGGTTACTTTCAAAGTAATGATGACCATACACTATTCTATAAGCACACCATGGGAAAGGTAGCAATTTTGATAGTATATGTGGATGGTATTGTGATCACTGGAGATGATTCTAAGAAAATTTCATACCTAAAGAGTCATCTTGCACAAGAGTTTGAAGTGAAGGATTTGGGACGCTTGAGGTATTTTCTTGGTATTGAGGTCTCTCATGGGCCTAAGGGTATTTTCCTCTCTCAGCGAAAGTACGCATTGGATTTGCTAAAGGAGACATGCATGCTTGCATCCTGCCCTGTAGCCACACCCATTGAACAAAATCATTGCTTGAGAGGTGATATAGGGACACCAGTAAACGATATTAGAGGTTAGTTGGGAGACTTACATATCTTTCTCACACACGACCAGACATTGCCCTTGCAACGAGTGTGGTCGGCCAGTTTATGCATAATCCTAGATCAACCCATATGGAAGCTGTGTATAGGATATTGCGCTACCTCAAAGGCTGTTCAGGGAAAGGTCTTTTATATACTCGCAAGGGAACTTACAAATTGAATGTTATACTGATGCTGATTGGGCTGGCTCTTTGGGTGACCGACGATCGACATTAGGATATTGCACTTTTGTTGGAGATAACTTGATTTCATGGAGGAGCAAGAAACAAAGTGTTGTAGCTCGTTCTACTGCAGAGGCTGAGTTTCAATCTATGGCTCATGGTGTGTGTGAGGTATTGTGGTTGCAAATCTTGTTGACAGAACTAAAGGTGTTGAAGTGCAAGTCGCTGATGCTGTACTGTGACAACAAAACAGCTATCGACATTGCTAATGATCCTATATAGTATGATCAAACCAAATGTCCAGAAATTTCCCCCAAATGTCTCTCTTTTTCTCAACCCTAAACCCCAAAATGCTCAAAAAAAATCACCAACTAAATCAACAAAAACATTTCGCAGCAATGCATCGATGAACAGAAGATGCGCACGAGCAGACATCTCAGGACTGCAACAAGTCCTACAATTCAGAAGTTGCCCTTTTCACTGTTGCTACCGCCACCTGTGCGAAGCCTCCAGATAGATGTTTACAGTGCACTCCACTCGTCAAGCCGAAGCCGAAGAGCAGCAGTAAAAAGTCGCGCGTCTTTTCGCAGGAACAGTCGTCACACGAAGGAAAGCAGAGGAAAGCCAGCGAACGCGTACTGTCCGATGCCGTCCTCTCGTTGGAGCCCGACGGGCGCGCGCTGCCAAACGCACAGCGCAGCCAAGTCGCACAAGTGGGCCCCCATGGCCAATCGACCCGGACCCACCTGTCACTGAGAGCACTCTGCTTCTTCTTCTTCTTCTTACAGAGCAAGGGATGCCACCGACAGCGCTTGCACGCAGGTGCGGGTCCAAGTGTATTTAATATGTCATGTGACGGCTCACCGGCAAAGCCCAAAATAGCCCTTGTGTTCCCTTTGTGTTGATAGCAAGTGACCAAACAGCTTAGGGAGTATTTGTATTGATTTTTTTTTGATGATTTTTAACTATATTTTATAATTTTTAGCTGAAAATAAATAATAATGGTTTTTAAAAGGAGAAGACAAATAGTGTAAAAAGTGAGAGATAGATAAGGTGGGTGATGCACTCGTGACACTCTGATTTATTCTCAAAATAAGATGATAATAGAGAAATAAAGAAGTCGTTTTGAGAAACTAAATGTTTGTGTTGATTTTTAGTTGTTTTTAAATAAAAGCCAAAAACAAAGGACAGTGCGACAACGCCTTAACGCGAGTGACACCGGCGACTTTTTGCGCAGGATCCACCCCCTTGGGCTCACGTGGATGGTGAGGAGACGTCCACGTCGGCACATCACAGGATTCTTCACCATCGCAGTACGTGATCGGAGAGGGGCGGCGAAACCTGCGGCCTCTGACCCGGAGAGGTGCAAGTGGGCCCCACCCTCCCCGGCGACGCGCCACCCACCGGCTACATACCACGGCGGCGCAGGGGCGAAGCCAGACGACAGGAGTATTGGGGTCACCTCCATTACACGATGGTGTCCCCTCCACTGATGAACAGTAATAAACAGTAATTTTCTATAAGATTTACTAAATTTCATTGGGGTCAGTGGACCCCAATGCTCATAAGCTGGCTTCGCCCCTGCGGCGGCGTCGCGGCCGCATGGCCACAGACTGGCGCGCGCGCGCCGCCGTGACCTTTTCCCCGCAGAACGTACGTTGATCGCAAATGTTCTTGTGCACTGCCCGACCCGTTGCTTGTTTTCTTTTTTGGTGTATGTGTGTGGGTGCGTGCCAGTGTGTTGCCTGCTTCGAGTTTTTACCAGCACGTGAGCGGTACACGAGTTGTCTAGATACACGTGCAGCTTCTTTCTGCAATAGACAGAGGTGAAGAAGGAACTGGAATGTCAGTTTTTGACGCACAAGTCGGACCTACTACTATTTCGTTTTCGTGGGTCATCAGTGTCACGATCGATGCCGATGCGTGCAGTGCAGCCAGAGTGGGACTGTTCTTCGTAGATTCGGCCAATGATTTTTAGTTTTTAGCCTATTTATAAGAGAGTATAGTATAATAGGAACTCACGTATAATTTTAAACGATATAAATAAAATTACTATAGTATGTACTATAATTATATTGTACATTTCACTTAAAAACACTCTATTTAAAATTTAGTTACTATAAAAAAAATTAAAAACAGTTTTTTAAAAAAAACTGGAAAGAAGAGCCGACCGGCATGCGTGCGGCTCAAGTGCTGGGGGCACAGCACTTAGTGCGTGCAGGGATGCCCCAGGAGCCGTCACGTGTCCCCCAAGTCCCAAAAAAATTCCGAAAAATTCAAAAAAAAAACTTACAAAATCCAAAAAAATGTAAAAAGTATTTTATGTAAAAAATACTTTTATTAAAAAGTATTTTTAAGTGCTTAAAAAAATACTTTTTAATAAAAGTATAAATCAAAAAATTTTAAGTACTTACAAAAAATACTTTTTATACTTAAAAATACTTTTTACAATTTTTCGGATTTTGTAAGTATTTTTTTTTTATTTTTCGGAATTTTTTTGGGACTTGGGGGACACGTGACGGCTCCTGGGGCACCCCTGCACGTGCTAAGTGCTGTGCCCCAGCACCTGAGCCGCACCCGACCGGGACAGAAATGCAAATCATTGATGCTGCTGGTTACCCGTAGTAACTCTTTTTTTACCATGTGACTGGTAAGAGCAAGTTTAATAAGGCTGACTGTGCTAGCTACAAGGGAATCCATGTCAGCATAGTCCTATGTGGAGGGGAGAGAAAAGGAGAGAGAGAGCCAAGCCGACTCTCATGCAAGAGTCAGGCTATAGTACAGGAAAAGAGGCGTTATTCATGCATGTACCAATAGAACTAACTGCTATACTTATGCATGTATTAAATTATCAATACCCATGTATGTATTAAATGATTGAGAGCTCTTGTGGAGACAACTTAGAGCAGGTACAATAAGGCTTAGTCAGCAGGCTATAGCAAATATAATATCAACTAAATCTTACGTGGCAGAGAGAGAAAGGAAGAGAGAGAAGGAAGCTGGCTACTAAATTACAGCTAGCTATAGCACGTAAAAATATGCATTTCACTCTCTTACACGTGGGGCCAAATAGTTATTGTAATAACTACCTTATTGTATGAACTATTTTTTTGAAGGCTATAGATGAAATGGACAAGTGTTATAGCCACTAGTTGGCTATACTATTGTACTTGCTCTTATAGCCAGCTTATTGTATGAGTTAGCTGCATCATTATCTTTTGATGACATGAAAATGTATTGAAGGTAGCAGCTATCTATACTATTAAACTTGCTCTAATAATAATATCAATGGATTCTATTCTGGAAGAACTTTATTTGCCTGATTAGATAACTTATTGTCTTCTGCAATTCTACTATCGCATGGTTCCACGAAATAAAAAAAAATCCAGTTACTCTGACTCCGTGTTTTTTTTTGTTTAGATAGTTCTTTTTGCTTTTTTTTTTGTTTTGATAGTTCTCTTGGGATTTGGATAGGTAGGTGAAGGCACCTAGCCCTTTAACTCCGTGCGGTACTCTGTCTCAGTTGCTGTGACCAGTGGTTAAGATTCAGAGGTTGCAAGATTTCGTAGCTAGATCAATCGGACTAACTGATAATGGAAGTTTCAAGAGCGACAATTGAACAGTTGCGACATCACCAATAGCCTAAACGATGGACTTGTCTGGGAGGACCCTCAATTTCTATTTTGTTTTAACCGACAACTTACAACAAAATATAATTAATTAAACAACTAATTAAATAAAT
Source organism: Dendrocalamus sinicus (assembly GCA_036346575.1). Lineage (NCBI taxonomy): Eukaryota > Viridiplantae > Streptophyta > Magnoliopsida > Poales > Poaceae > Dendrocalamus > Dendrocalamus sinicus. The sequence continues at coordinate 36,778,219 of CM070662.1, forward strand.
TATTAGACAATCATGTTCTTTAGATATATAATAGATGGAATTAATAAAATCATTCCTAAAGAACAAGCCCAGTTAATAATACAAGTCACCTCATAAATTATAAGTTACAAATATGAATACATCTCAACAAATTACAAGTAACACATGTTACGTAAAATTTTTACAGGCCAGTTTACAACAAATAGTTAATTAAAATATAATTACACAGCATATGATTTTTTAAATACAAATATAACAAGTCCCGCAAAAATAAATAAATGCATCCCATTTCTAGTGAGAATATTAATAATAGGTGTGGCCGTAGTATTGAGTCCAACCACTAGAGGAAAAACACCTATGTATCGAAAAGAGAAAAGACCAAGAAAAGAAAGAAGAAAGAAGTACCGTCAGAACCCGTTAGTCTATATAATCCTATGGGGTTCGCTCATTGAGATATCAAGACTATCTGAGGCCGGCTAGCATCTATCGCTAAATTAGGTATCATCAATTGACATAAAAACAAACATGAAATCAATTCAGAATATATTTTCACCGTAGCCCTATGAGCAACAATGGTTGGCAAGGCCGGCGGTGGTCGATTCCGACAAGCGGCATCGTGGCATGGATGACACAGTGAAGAGACGGAAGGGCACACTCAGGTGGTGGCAACGCTCCGCCGAGGAGACTGACAACCAGTCTTCCGGGAGCCAGCAAGAAGGGCGACGACGCTGAAGACAGGGTTGGTCAAGAGCGAATGGAGGAGAGAGAGAGATAGAGAGAGGAAGGGCCGGGTGCACAAAAAGACACATAGAGAGAGGGATAGAGGTAAGGAGGGGAGGGAGAGACTGGTCGGCTATGGGCCGAGGCCCGCTCTGTCGATCAGGGGAAGGGCAGGGGAAAAGGAAAAGAAAAGAGAAAAGAAAAGAAAAGAGAGAGAAAAAAATAAAGGGCAGATGTACAAATTCATCACCACTAAGAAATAATTAGAAGTTAGCCAATGTTAATCTACCATGTTTACATTCGCCTATAGGCAAACCATCGGGTTTCGATTGTGTAGAATGTTCCAAAGATTCGCATGTTCTGAGGGGTAGAATACATACTTAATGCAAAAGATGGACCTGGTACGGAGGAAGGATTACACCTGAGTGTAGCCAAAACTGGGAAATGCTATCAAATCCCATGCAAGCATGCATTTGATTAGAGTAATTTCACGTAAAAAATATTTTTATGCTAGATTAATATCATTCCCTGCATAAAATGAACTTTGAAAAAAATCATGTGCTTGATGATAATAATGATGAATATATGCTTGTGGTTAATGATGATGAATATGGTAAGGTAAGTAGTTGGAGAAGCCACTGTCCTACAGGTATATAGTAGGCGGGTGGAGGGTGCCTGGGACAGAAAAGATAGTGGTAGAGGTGGGGCTCTCTACATATGGATATGATATAAGGATAAACCAACTCTCACTCATGTAACAAGCCATATTTATTGTATCGACCATGGTCCCGTCAAAGACAGGCAGAACTCAATTACTTTATCAAGTTACTATACACTGTACATGGGTAATGAGTATATGATTGTGAGGTTGGGTAAGGCCAGAGAAGGCAAAACCCATGCGCACTATAAGTAGTGCAGTGGAGTGTCAAGTGAAGGTGAGACCGGCCTAGCACAACAACTAGAGATATACTAGCCGGGTGGAAGTATAGTATACAGAAATAAGGGAAACAACTCTGAACTCCGACTTGAGCATCACATTTAAGGAAATAAGAATGAACTTGTTGTAGTCAAAGTTGAGGCTACCATGGGCACAGTTATGAAAACCGGACCAGAAAAACCAGAACCAAGGCCTAGTCCTGTCTGGTTTTACTATTAGACCGGCTATGCAAGTAAACCTCTCTGAACTGGAAAAAATCCTAGTTAAATCGACCGTTTTTACACAAAACCGGAGAAAAACTGGCATCGGTTGGACCGTGTTGCTGTTGGGCACTCTGCAAGTAGGAATTTTTTTAGAAAAAAGGGGCGCGAAAGGGGCTACGTAGGCGGGGTTTTTTTTTGGGGGAAAAAGGCAGGGACGCAAACCAAAGACCTCTACCAGTCTACCCTTGCACTACCTTTGCAAGCCAAGTGAGCAACTTGCGGGATGTTAATAAGTAGAAACTAAACATATTATTAAGTCATCTTGAGCTGGCAGTCTGACCAGCTGACCGTCGGTTGGACTGACAAACCGTGAACCAAAAGCGCGAGCGGGTTGACAACCGGTCCGTTTTCAATAACCATGACTATGGGTAAAGCGCGAGCGGGTTGACAACCGGTCCGTTTTCAATAACCATGACTATGGGTAAAGCGATGGAAGCTTGTGCAGCACAAAATAAACCGTGAATTCACGTTTGTTTCATGAATTGAAGGCTACAGAAACCTATGGGGGGGGGTCTTTCTCTTAGTATAAGTGATTAGTAGCTTTACAAACTAAAAACCGACAATTTCGCAACTCAAAAACTTATTTTAAGAATGATGATGAGAAGGTATATGAATTTTAATCTGATGATGCTTATCATGAAGATGCATATTTACTATTAATGTTTGCTAAGTACTTTTGTATTTACCCTTACTATTAATTCTCTTTGTTAGAGGTGAGTCGGTACGACAACATTCCTGGTTATGCTAAGGTCTACGTGGGAAGCGAGATTGATTTGGAGTATGACGCGTACGAGATGGGTGCCCCTTATGGAAGTCAGGGTGAGTAGGCGGCGACCAGTAGCTGTTTATGTGATCCCGAGTATTTTAGTGTGTCGCTATCTAGTAGCTTCAGTTCTTATATATTTATTAGTGGTACTACTTCTACCTTCAAGTGTTGTAATATTTGGGTAGAACTTGTTAGGTTATATTAAAGACTCACTTTGATGTATCTTATTATTCAATAAAATAGGAATATATTTTGTTTTATCAGATAATAACTATAGACTGATGCTATTACCTAAGAAAGTGATGGCTCGGCTGGTCACATTGTCTTCACTCTAGAGTCTAGCCTGTTGGTTGGTTACAAATAGTTTTCTGTCCCCATAGAGAGTTCGAATGATCTAGGCACTAGGTAAGATCGTAAGGGAAAAGATACATGATATCGTTACAGGATTCCTAATCCTATAATGGCATCCGAATAAAGTTCATATCTTTACGTGGCTTATCATTTATCAACAAAGACAAAAGTTGTTTGAGTTAGTTTAATGTGAATGGATGCTGTTTGTGTTTCTAATGCATCACGCTGGGTTATATATGGCCTAAAAAGTAGAACCACCTTGCCCCTGATAACAAATATGCGTGAACCATCCAAAAGCTGTACTGTTCAATGTTATTCAGTGATCACTGATTTGCATATGGAGATGGCATGCAGGTTCTTTCTAGCGCATAACGGGCCTCTCTCCTGGCTTTAGTTTGTTCTTTTGAGATCCCCTCATTAATCTATTCGAAATCGCACTTTTATCATTGTTTTTTTTAGAGTATTACGGATGGTCTGATACTCTGATCAATATTTTCATTTTTGTGCCAAATCCTCGTGAGATTTTTGTTCATGCACGGCTGATGATAAGCTAAGAACACCTACCTAATCAAGTTGCTGTCCTATTTGATCCTTTGCAATTTATCAATTAGGTCATACCCTCGTGTTGCATGATGCGGATCGGGTGGCCAGCGCATGGGGAATTTCTTTGCAGGAAAAGATGAGGCGGCCTGAATTCAGACCGTTCGAAAGTACGTCGCGTGGATCTGCGCGTATGTCCTGTGCAGAGATATGATTCAGTTTTGTAGATGCATGCTTGTTCAGGAAAAAAAGAGAGGCAATCTACCAGATAATCTGCTGAAGTTCCTTGCGTGGTGCAGGTGCAAGCTAAGTTTACCTGACATGTTTCCAGTATAGCGAGCTGAAGCGTCCATTAGTTTTCTTTTTTTAAAAAAAGCGTCCATTAGATTTCTCTGCGCCTGGTATACTTGAGTACGGCGAGTTGAAATGTCCATTAGATTACTACGACGTTTCTCTGCTTATGTTTGAAATTTTGTAATTTTAGACTGTTCACGAGAGATAATACATAAAAAATAGTCATATATAATTGTAACTGATATAACTAAATTTAATATAGTTTATACTATAGTATATCTGTAAACTACGTTTCGAAAACAACCGGAAGCCAAATCCTAAGTTAGGTGCCAAACCATAACCGGGGGAAATGCGTCGTTAGAGAGAGAAAGATGGGCTTGGTAGGCCAGTGCGGTTACAGTCTAGCTCCGGCCCTTTGTGGGGACATTCTAGGCCACCCAGCTTTATAGGGATCGGGCTGGCCTTCACACCAAATCGCCTGCGCAGTGGCCGCGCAAACCACAGCCTGATCGTTTGCGGATCGACGGGCGTCCGCCTCTCGTCCCCGCGCGGGCGCCATCAACTGCCTTAGCCGCGCGAAATTTGGGCCGCACAACGTCCTACTACCGCCGCTCTTCCATGTAGAGCTATAAAAAAAAACACTAAAGACTTACCAACTGTTTGAGCTTGATTTATTTTAGAATCGATTCGAGCTCGGTTCATACTCTAAGTGAGCTGAACTTCAGCTTGATCCCAAACTTGCGAGCTTCAACGAGCCAAGCTTGAATAGCTCGTTAGAGTTCGATCCAAACCTGAATATAGATGTATATTAACTTTTACCGAGTTTACTCGTATCAAATTCGAGCTTTTCTATTATTGAAAATCAGTACATGTTAAATTGTTTTTTACTCTTACCAAGCTTTCTCGAGCCAGGCTCGAGTTTTGGTTGAACCGAGCTCAAGCTCAAGGTACTTGCTTGGACCCCAACTTAGACTCGCTTAAGCTTCTAACAAGCTCGAGCTTGGGAGGTCAGGCTCGCTCGAGCTCAGCTCATTTACAGCCTTACTCCCATGCCCACACGCACACGCTGCCTTGTATGATTGTACCCTTCAGCTAGCCTACGGCTACACGCCCTAGGGATGCAAAGGGGGCGGGTCAACCCGTTGACCGGCTAGCCCACCCCGCAAAATATGGACCAAATGGGCATGTGGCCGACCCTAAAATATAAGGGGTCAATTGGGCCAAAGAAACTAATGGCCCTTTTGTCCAAGCAGGCCCACCTTCTCAGCCACACATTGCAACGTCACATTACTTCCTGCTCCAAGCCAAGTATCTTCTTCACATTTGCCCATGTTAGATAGGTAGAGAACAAGCTTCTTACTCCAAGTCTATTGAAGCCTCCCAAGTCCTAAGATCCCTTTTCCTCACCACCCAATTCCTCATACATTGAACTGAACAGAGTCTACTGCCTCAACCATTGCAGATCAATTCTCCCTCGTGAAAACCTCGATCTCCGCGCTTCCTTCCAAATTCGACAGATCTAGGCCCTGATGGAGCGGTGGAGACGCTTGTGAACGGCCTCAAGCTGATAACGATGCTTGTGTCAACACATGGCGACTTTATCGCAGGGGCGCGAGGGTGTGCAGTGAAGGCATCGAGCTTACAACGCACGTGTTTTACCCCACAGTGACGGCATGGCGGCTTGTGCAAAGGCACATCGCCTCGGCGTGAAATTTGCATCAATATGTGGAGGAGAGCCGTCGATCCGAGCGACGCTGGCGTGGATGTTGCTGTTGAGGAACCGACGCTGGAGACCAGTCCGAGCGATTCCTCTGCTTAGAACAAGAACGAATCAATCACAGAATCACAGAATAATAGATTGAACACAGAGAGGTAGAGAGAACTCCTGGTCTTTCTTTATTGCTTTAGATTGCATCGGGGTATATAATGAGGGGGGTCTAGGTCCCTATTTATAGTCTACTGTAGGGTGCCCATTAGATCAGACTCGGATAGAGTCCGTGTTTCCTAACACTCCCCTTGGGCACTCACCCAACATGCTCATGCCTCGTCAAAACTCCATAAAACCCAGTGGAAAAAATTTGGAGAAAGAGTACATGATACATGTGATGTTTGCATGTGCACGAATTGCCTCATTAAAAACCTTGGTCGAGAAACTTCATGCAAAACTCGTCAAGGGAAAAAGAGTACAATTCACCCAAATTCATTTGGTCTGCAAGACTTTATTTTTGGGTACTTAATCTTCATGATCAAGATTTATTAGCGGGCTTGTGAGAATTCTCCCCCTGAATTCTGCACTTCTCTAAGTCTCATCATTCCAATTCCACGCACGCACCTTTCAAAGCTAGATGCGGGAGTGACTTAGTGAATAAATCTGCGAGATTTTCACATGACTTAGTATGCGACTTTAATCTCGCCCATCGCTTGCAATTCATGTGCATAGAAGAACTTGGGGTTGATATGCTTTATGAGATGACTCTTCACATAGCCCGCTTGCACTTGTGCAACGCAAGTCGCATTATCTTCATAGATAATTGTGGGGTTTGCACAATGTTCATCCCACATGACTGCTGGATGTGGTGAATCATTCGGCGGAGCCAAGCGCACTCGTGCGGCTTCATCTGATGCTATAATTTCGAGTGGTTCGTCAAGTAGCTACCGTGCTTTGCTTAGACGATTTCCATGAAATTGCGGTTCCACCACACAGAATACATAGCCTGCTTGTGACTTAGCGGTATGGGTCCGATGATACCCAAAGATCTCGCATAGCCAATCAAGTTCAGATCTTGATTCTTTCGTAAACAATCCGAGGTCTTTGCTACCTTGGAGGTATCGGAAAATGTCCTTTATGCCCCGCCAATGCCTTTTGGTGGGCTCTGACTATACCTTGCTAAGAGGTTCACGGCAAATGCAATGTCCGGTCTAGTGCAGTTTGCTAAATACATGAGTGCTCCCACTGCACTCAAGTATGGGAATTCGGTCCCAGACTTCCTCCCCTCTTCCCTTGGTCGGAAAGGATCTTTTCTTGTCAGAAGACCTACCGATCATCGGTACTTTCGAGGAAATGCCTTCTCAAAGCCAAACCTTTCAAGCACCTTCTCGGGTGTAGGTCGACCGATGTACCAAGACTCCTTCAGGACATGCTCAAGCTGCAGCCTAAGCAAAACTTGGTCTTGCCCAAATCTTTCATTTCAAATTCTGACTCCAAGTAGGAGCTTGCTTCTTTTATGTCTTCGGCTGTCCCGATGATATTCAGATCATCTACATACACAGAGATTATACAGAATCCATTCTGGGATCGCCGTATAAATACACAAGGACAGTCTTCATTGTTCGTGTAGCCTTTTTTGCAGAGAAAGTCGCTCAAGCGATTATACCACATTCTTCTAGTTTCTGAGTTTCACACTATACAGATTTCTATTTGCTCTGTCTTGGTTCGGGAGAGGAATTCCTTCAGGGACTTTCATGTAAATCTCCGAATCTAAGTTACCGTAAAGGTATGCAGTCACAACATCCATCAATTTCATTTCCAAGTTCAAGTTCACTGCCATTGAGATCAAGTATCTAAAGGTAATTCCACTCATGACTGGGGAGTAGGTTTCTTCATAATCAACTCCAGACGTTGAGTGAAACCTTGGGCTACCAAATTTGCTTTGTATCTCACTACTTCATTTCTTTCATTTCTCTTTCGAACAAATACCCACTTGTGCCCAACGGGTGTATGTGGGGAGGTGTGCGACACTGAGCCCAAACACCTCTCTTTATTCAGAGATAGCAATTCAGTTGCTATTGCCTTCTTCCAATCTTCCCAATCTGATCTTTTCTTACATTCAATGAGCGATGCAGGCTCGGGATCAAGATCGATGATGGTGGCAATTTTCTTTGCGAAGTAGATATCGATATTAGCCGTTGTCCTATTCAGGGACTCTCCCGTGTGCACATAATTTATAGCTATTTCTTCATGAGTTGCTTCTTCCGAGCTTCACCTTGCGCATCGCTTCTTTCAATTGCGGTGGCAAGTCCTTTAGTTTTTCGGCTCCGATGTGTGCGCACATCCATGCCGATGGGGATATTCAGATCCGTATGCCCTTTTACTCAAGGTGTCATACTTGTGCCAGTCTCAACTGCTCCCCTTCTCATTCGGGGACTTCAATGATCGGTGTGATAAATTCCTTTTATCCTTTTTCGCACAAGCGCCCCTGTTACTGGACTCGAGGAACCGGAGTTCTCGCCCTTTTATTCCGAGGCCTCGGGGCGGGATTAGGGATACCTTCAATTTTCTTTGGTATTTCAACCCTCTCCGGTGCATTGCGTGCGAGCACATGCGACTTAATCACGCTCTTCAAATCACTAAAGTGATCGGGCGCTTGATTTGCTAATGCTTGCAAGTCGATGATCTTCGGACCTCTTTTCAGTTTCACTAGTGCGCGGGTCATGTGCATGAATTCCGTGACTTCCCACGTAATTTCTGATATTTTTCATCAACGGGTTGATTTCTCCCCTAATGACGGAAATTATCTTCATCAAAATGCAATCAATGGCGGCAAGATGCAAATCTCCGACATGGGTTCCAAATACCGATTATGGATGCGGTCTCATAACCAACGATATCCGGTCTTGCGGAGTGGGCCCATTGCGATTCATGCGGAGGTGGTATCGGTACATAAACCTTACATCCAAACCTCCTAAGATGGGAAACTTTCGGTGGTGACCCTTGCGCTAGTTGCATAGGTGAATGGATGTTGTAGGCGAAGGTCCAAGGTTGATGAGATTCGCTTGCATGAAGAACTGCGTGTCCCCAACATGTAGCCGCAAATTACTTTTATGCAAGAGGGTCGGGCAATAAATTTAATTCTTTTAATTAAAGCCTCTGCCAAACCATTCTGGGTATGGACATGCGGTACTGAATGCTCAACTGCAATTCCCATCGCCATGCAATAATCATCAAATGCCTTCGAAGTAAATTCTCCGGCGTTGTCCATTCGAATAGACTTGATATGATGATCTGAAAACATATTTCTGATGCGAATGATCTGCGAGATCAATTTTGCAAAGGCGTGGTTTCTTGTGGACAACAAACCCACATATGACCACTTCGAAGAAGCATCAATGAGCACCATGAAATACTTAAACGGCCCTGAGACGGACTGAATAGGACCGCAAATGACTCCCTGGATGCGTTCCAAGAATGCAGGGACTTCATCCTTCACTTTCAGAGTGGAGGGTCTAGTAATTAGTTTCCCGGTGGCACATGCAGGGCACACGAAATCTTCATGATTCGGGAAATTCTTCACATTAATATTATGCCCATGCGAGTTATTTATTATATTTCTCATCATCCTAAGACTTGGGTGGCCTAATCTGTCATGCCAGAGACAGAAGAGTTCAGAGCTTCTAAACACTGCTTTGAGCGATTATGCAGCTACTGCAGCGCTTTAATTGTGGTATAATATAGCCCGCTTTCAAGTGAAGGAAGCTTTTCTAATATTCTTTTGCCATTCTCTTCGCGCCGTGATGAGCGTGTATTCCTTACCGTACTCTTCGTCAGTCTCAACGTGGAAACCATTGGCGCGAATATCCTTAAAACTTAGGAGAGTTCTAGTTGATTCTGGGTACAATAAGGCTTCTTCAATGACCAAAGTTGTGCCCATGGGAAGTATAATTGTGGCTCTTCCGGAACCGATTATACATGCATCGCTTCCGGCGATTGTCGTAAGGTCACGGTGCTCTTACGGATCGATTGAAATACTTAGTCTCTCTTAAGATGGTATTCGTTGTGCATTGTCGGCAAGGCATACTTCCTTCATAGGGCGCCACACGTGTTCTAATATAACATATTTAATTAACATGTATCAGAAGGCATTCAACACATAAATAAATACGTAAATATCAGAACATAACATGCCATCATAAATTGAATAAATGAATGCTTTATTCCAAAAATCATCCAACCATTATGAGAAAGCAAAATCCTAAAGCACCAACCATGCAAGTTCTAAACTTGTCCATTTAACACAAAAATAAATGACAATTAACGTCTCATGCATTCTGTGCATCAGACGGAATCAACTAGAAAATCATCAACTTCTTCGGCTATTTTCTCAGCAGTGACATTCTCTTCAAGAGAGATCATTGCGGTGGCTGCCTCTAAGTCGTAAGGAGGTGCCTGCGGGATGGACTCAACCTCCATCATCTCCGAGAACTGCTCAGCCGCCCCCTCAACGGTGCAAAGTGGGCTTCAGTTGCCCTTTGCCATCTTTCTTCTTCGAGCTTGGTGGGCATCAATGACATGTTGCGGTTCTTTGCATATCCGCGACCAATGTCCCCACTTGCCACACTTGTAGCAACCTTGGTTCTGCTGGCCATAGGTCTTGCCACCCTTCTTAGCCTTCTTGTCGTTTGGAGTATCGACTTGCCTTTACGGGCAACGATCTTACCCTTCTTCCCCTTTTCTTCATCAAGGGCTTCCGCACCTTGAGGTCGCTAGCGTTATTTTCATGGCCGGCGGAGTCGCTTGTGGTGCGAGACGTAATTCTTGCGGAGAAGTTCGTCCCGAGCCTCGGCACTGCATCATATCAATCAATTGGCGTACTCCTTGTAGCCGTTTTGACGATAGTTGCGCAACCTTTGTCTGAAAGACTGGGGTGGAAAGTGGACAGGGTCTTTTCGATCTTCTGGTCCTCTGTGATCTCCTTGCCACAGAGTTTAAGGTTTGTACAAATCCTGTGCAAGGCAGAATTGTACTCCCCGACCGTTTTAAAGTCGGCAAACCTCAGTCTGATCCACTCCTGCTCTGCTTGAGGAAGAATGGTGTACTTGAGCCTCTCAAACCGCTTCTTGAGTGCGGTCCAGAGTGCTAGCGCATTTCTCTCTGCCATATACTCATTCTTGAGAGTCGAGCAGAGATGGTGCCTGAGAAAATGAAGTGCCTGATCATTCTCCTCAGGTGTGGGTCTAGCGTCTTCTCGTCTGTTTATCCCAATAGCGCGCCGAGCTTCCGCCCCAAGCACAATCTCGACATCGGATGCCCATGTCGAGATAGTTTCGCCATGTTGGTCACTCCTCGAACTCCTGTTGAAATTCCATCATCTACATGTGTATGAACGAAATAAAATAAGTTTCTCGCAGTAAACATGCATGGAAAATTTACTACAGGTAAATAAAGTGGTGCAATAGTTTCCCATAATGTTTCATCATTTTCATGCATTTTCTATAATTTTATCAGCAATTTCATGATTAAAAGCAATTAAAATAATTACAATTAACCAAAAACAGTAAATAAATACAGAAAATACAGAGAATAATAATGGCATAAATAAATAAGCTTCAAATGCAAAAATGGATGCAAAATTCGGATTCCCGATGCCCTTTTATGCTAAAATATGAAATTTCAGCAAATTCTGCACTTTCTGGGGGTTTATGCGCAAAATTTCAGTTCAGAGAAAAATTCGCGTAATTTTCTGATTTACCGAGGGGTTTTCTGCCAAATTCTGGACCCATACGTAAATCTAAGGACCTATCGGCAATTTTCAGAACTACCGAGGCCCTTTGTGCAATTTTACCACAAAACCCCCCCACCGGCCCATCCGGTCCCTCCACCGGCCCGTCCCTTCCCTCGGTTTGGGCCGAATTCCAGCCCACTCCCCTCTCCCCCCGGCCGGCCCATTCCACTCGATGGCTAGGGTTTACCCTAGCCATCCCTCTGGTGGCGGCTCTTCTTGAGCGAGAGGCGGGCTTTGGAGGGCGGCGGGCGCCAGCGGCGCGGCGCGCCGAGCGGCGGAGGCGCCGCTGCAGCAGCGCAGCGCCATGCGCGGGCGGAGGTGGCGGCGATAGCGCGCGCGTGGCGCGGCGCGGCGCGCGGCGCGCGGGAAGCCGGAGTCGGCGCGCCGCTCGAAGCGCGAGGCGGCCGCGGGGCGCTGCTCGTGGCGCGCGAGGAGCTGGTCGTGCCGAAGCGTTGCCGTTCGGGGCCGACGCGAGAGCGACGGCGGGTCGGCTCATGGCGCAAAGCGGCGCGCCAACCGGCGATCGCGCGCGTGCGGCGCGGGTGCGATGCGGCCGTGGAGACGGCGCCAAATGCCGGGCGGCAGCTGGATTTGCCGATCGTCGCGGCGCAAGGCGATTCGGGGGATGGCCGGTCTTCGGGCCGGCCGGCGGTGCAATGAGCGCGTGTGCGGGCGCATCGGCACGGGTTGGCGGCACGGCTAACACGCGTGCGGGCGTGGGAAGCAAGGCGCCGACGGCTGCAACTACGGGCGGTGGCGCGCATGGGACGGTGGTGCCGAGATGGCCGACGACGGCGGCTTCTGGCCGAGTCGGTGGCAGCCATGCAGACCACTCGTGCCAAAATCCCCCTGTTCTTTTTTAATTATTAGATCTACAATGCATGCGAGCAAAAGAAGATGCAATAATAAAATTTTCCAATCTGCAATGCTGTGCAGAAACATGAAATCATTGCATATATTTCTTGTGCTTGTGATCATGCAGGATCAGACAACACTATGCAAAAATTTCTAATCTACGATGCAATCAACATCTACCCCGTTTTCGCAATCTACCGATCGACATTGTGCCGGCGATTTCAGATCTGCTCGCGGTAGATTTAGGGCGGATTTGCATCATTCTACAGTGCAATCAACATCTACCCGCTTCACAATCTACCGATCGGCATTGTGCCGGCGACTTCAAGTCTGCTCGCGGTAGATTAGGGCGGATTTGCACCGTAGAATTTCAATCTAGAACGCGAAAAGAAAAATACAGATTCAAAAGCGATCTAGAAAATTCAATATGTGCTTCGATGATTACCTCGTTCACCAGAGCGAAGTCGTGCTGATAACGTGTTGAGGAACCGACGCCGAGACCACCCGAGCGATTCCTCCGCTTAGAACAAGAACGAATCAATCACGTAATCACGAAATAATAGATTGAACACAGAGAGGTAGAGAGAACTCCTGGTCTTTCTTTATTGCTTTAGATTGCATCGGGGTACATAATGAGGGGGGTCTAGGTCCCTATTTATAGTCTACGGTAGGGTGCCCAATTAGATCAGGACTCTGGATAGAGTCCAAGTTTCCTAACAGTTGCGATGGCTGGTGCTATGCATTTCCCAGCTCTCCCACATGGAGCCGATCCACAGACCTTATTGGGTAGTAGTACCATTTCCTAACCAAGAGTTAGTAGGATAAGCCTATTACCCGTTCCCTTTACAATGGGCCACCAGGTTTAGGTCCGGACCAGACCAGACCGACCCCGACCCCTTGCATCCTGAACATGCCCCTTGAGCTGGGTTGGTGCATTCTTGGGCCATGATTTCTTTGTATGGGCCACACTGAAACGACCTGTAGTTTTAGTAAGTTGTTATTTTCATTATCACACTTATCAGATACATACATACATATACACAGCGTACACACATACGTACGTACATACATACACGCTCAATATCCAGTTGCACATGCCATTATACCTATGATTCATGGCCATATTACCCAAAATCAACAACTATTTTAAGGCACAAGTTTAATACACTAGTGGTAAACACAAGACACACTTGACTGCCCCATTTGATGAGACGATAGACAGTACAAGAGCGATGGCCTGCAACTCCCAAACAATGGGAATTCTTGCATGCACACAAATAGTAGCAGCAGCAGTAGATGAGATGTGGGCTGCAACTCCCAACCAACGACAAACCTACAACTACCTTGGCCAATGAAGTGGGCAAGAGGAAGCTTGGAGGTAAAATGAGCAGCTGATCAGTAGAGGAGGAAGACAAGCAAGCATTCACCGGTAGGAAAGTAGTAGTACGGGAGCAGAGCTCCTTCCCATCGTCGTCACTATCTCCTTCCCCACTCAGCCAAAACAAGAACTAGAAGCCAAACAAAGACAAGTTGGTGACTTAAGTCACCCCACCACCAAGCCGGCTAGGAGAAGAGGAGCTGACGAGAAGGAGCGCGCACGCACAAACAAGACAAAGAATAGGCCATCATCAAAGAAGAATGGTTTTGGCTAGGAGAAGAGGTTCCTGATCTTAACACATGCAGTCCCATGTCACCACAGTAGGATCATCCACACATAGCTGGAAGAAGCAATACCAAGAATGACATCAAAAACATTGTCGAGACAAGTAAAATACTTTGGATTTTCAGGCATGCATGTTAACCTCGTTAGCAGTGGTGCAAATGGTATGGATTAATCCTGACCGATCTGGCACCGAATTCGATTGGTACCGGATATTTGTTGCTGGATACGGTAGCAAAAATGGGAGAGATAAAATCTAATCAAATAGTGTCGGTAAACGGTAAACCAGATACTATCCGACCGGATATCCGACAAGCAAGTTAGTACCCTAACCGGTCCAGCCCATCAACCATTATTGACACCAACCGGTCTAGATTTTATCTAAGTCCTGACATTACTTCAGAGTCCAGCCACTTTAACCAGTTGCCACCAATCCTCCCCGCTTATGTTAAACTTGCGTATGAATTTATCAGTTTTCGAATTTATGTATGAATTTATTGAATTTCAAACTTATGTATGAATTTATCGCTTATGTTAAACTTGTGTTTTGTCGGCTATCATACTTAAGTAATCTAGATGAATTTATTGTTAGTTAAAGGCTTGAAGTGATGGTGATATGGTTCAGTGTATATTCCTTTATGTATGTACATACTATCCGCATATATTGTTTATTTCCGATCCGAAACTGTCATGTATCCGTCTCGATCCTACTGTATCCGAAACTCCGAATTCGTATTTGTATCCGGCTTTACTATATCCGACTTTGAATCTGGAAAAAAATATGAATTAAGATACGGTATAAACAATATCCATATGAATCCAACCTAATTGCACCCCTACTGGTTAGCATAGAAAAATACTGCTACATGGACAAATTGTTCTTAATAAATTTCATAGTAGTGCAGATACTGGACATTGACCGTAGAACCTGATTTGGTATGTCCTTCTCTAATGTTGGCATAATATGACTTTAGGCTTAATAAGGTTTCTTGCTAAAATAAAGATTTAGTTGCACGATGTGAATCAGTAGACACTAGTGTAAATCGATAGCAAACCATGGCTTATGAAGTAAACACCATTTGCTATGCATTAGAGTATCTAGTTGGGATTAATGCAGTAGAAACCAGAGAAGGGGCACAACCGCACAAGCAGAGAAACACATGGTTGGAAGGCAACTCCTACCTGAAGCCGGCTAGCGCAGCGACATGCCTAGACGCGGCGTCGCTGGCTCATGGCAGCATAGCCGCACTGGGGATGTCTTTGGGGAGACAGGGCGGTGCTCTGAGAACGTTGAATTGGGGAGAGGCACACTAAAATGAAGATGGCATCGATGGCGGCTTAGTTGGCCAGAGCCGAAGAAGAAGGAGCGTGGGGCTCTCCGTGGTAAGGAGAGTGAGGTGGAGGCGATTGGGGGGCTCAAAAGTGTTGCGAAGGCTTTATAGCCGAGAGGAGGGGAAATGGCTGTTGGGCGGCTTCAATGTGTGCGTGGAGATGGAGGGTAGTGGCATTAGTGATCGGCGCGGCATAGAGCGAGGCGAGGGATGGCGCAACGGTCAGGCGCAAGAGGCCCGGGCACGCGGTGCGGATGCAGAGCGGGCTCGGCGGGTGCCGGAAAGGCATGGCGCAAAGGGGAGGAAGGAGGGAGGTGGAGGGCAGTGGCATTAGCGATCGGCGCGGCATAGAGCGAGGCGAGGGATGGTGCAACGGTCAGGCGCAAGAGGCACGCGGTGCGGATGCAGAGCGGGCTCGGCGGGTGCCGGAAAGGCATGGCGCAAAGGGGAGGAAGGAGGGAGGTGATCTGAGCATGCGAATGTGGTAGGGATGCTACGGTGAGGATGGCATAGAGTGGTGGCGTGTGTAGGGAGAGGCGGCGGGGCGCTGTGGTGACACAGTGCCAGCTAGGGTGCACATGCGCAGAACGCGCATAGTGCGATGCTGTGTGTACACAACACGTGCACAGTGCGGGGGAGGGCAGCATGGGTTGGGTTAGGCAAGTAGGCCAGGGAACTATGGGCCTGTTTGGTTGCCTGCATGCGGGTGGCTCGCACCAGCGCATGCAGGGAGATGTTGTTTGGTTGGCTGCGGAGAGGAGAGAGTCTGCACGAGCGGATGCAAAAAAAACAACTGGAGTCAGGCTGAGGAGGAACGCGCTTCCCTCCTCAGCCTGGCCACGCTCATGCATCTGCATCACTCATGCAGACAACCAAACAGGCCCTATGGGAACAAGTTGGGCTCGACCTAAGTACGGCTTTGACTTGGGATTTTGAATCGAAATCGCAAATTGAATTGAGCTTGAATCTTGGTTTTGAATTTAAATTTGAATTTTTAACTCAAGTACTTGAATTCCCATTTTACAGCAACCCATCGCGTGAAGCTATTCCACGCTTTGAAACCGGCCTAAAAAAGCAAGGAAATTACCGGAAATTCCCCTCTTGAAAGAATTTCAATGTTCAGGAAGCAACTTTTTCTACAAGCTCTTGGAGACACTAATGATCAATAAAATAATGGCGTCGAGCCGTTTACTATTCATTCTCAATCTAAACCTCTTGATGAAACTACTGCATGCAACTCAGATGAGAGCTGCTCCTTGTGAGGCACTGCGGCCGTATAAGCACGGAGTCCACGCAGAGGCCTCCTTTCGTGTGCGTGCAGTCGATCTGCACCATCGAGAACCTCACCTTCACCGACGCGTCGCCGTCCCGGACAGCGAAGTCTCCGACGTGGTGATAGGCCCAGACGCCGGGCTCGGCCAGGTAGCACTTGGACTGCGCGTGCTGCCCGTCGGAGGTGGACAACTGGAAGCGCACGGGCTTGACGTCCCAGCCGTGGACGTGCTCCGAGCTGCAGATCCGCCGACCCAGCCGCCTCGACGGACGGCCGAGGTGGAGCCGGAAGAAGACGCTGTATGTGCCTTGTGGGAAGCAGAATTCGGTCTCACCTCTGACTTCCAGCCACCAAATCTGGAGGAGGTAAGCTATTGTGTGGAACCTGCATGCAAGAGGAGGTAAATTAAGCTTCACATGCACTATATGTTTCTCTCAACTTCGCAACTTTACGGAGATGACAGATGAAATACATCTGAAAAAAATAAGTATTTAGTTTTGATGATGAAAGCACAAGCAGTCAAGCACCCTGATTCTTCAGTAGGAACAAAGTTCCAGTATCTTCTGTCGTCAATGCCTGTAATTGAAAGCGCCTTTGAAGACACTGACATGCAGAGGCCGCCGCCACTCTTGTCCAGCCAGAACTCCTGCACCACAGGCAAACAAATTCAAGTCGTGACTCGTGAAACGCTACACGACGCAAGCAAGAACAACCTCAAATGATCCAAACAAGAAATAACATTTCTTTGTCAACTTCAATCCACAAAGGTGATAACTTTACTTCATAGAAGACGTAAACCACGTGCTCACCTTGGTGCCGCCGTCGAAGCGGTTGCGGCGGCAGAGCCGCGCGTACAGCTCCTTCTTGGCGAGCACCTCCGCCTCCAACAACAGGGCTGTCTGCTTGCCGTCGTCCTCCGCTTCGCCGGCGGAGGCGATGGCGAGGAGGCGCGCGTAGTTGCGCGGCAGCTTGGCCTCCCAGACGCCGTCGCCGGACGCGGCGCCGCGGAACGTGCGGCTGAGACGCGCCATCCGGCAGATCTCCGGCGGGTCCAGCCGCAGCAGCACCTCGGCCACGCAGCTCTCCGGCAGGTCCCCGAGCACCGTCCCACACTCTCCCCTTCCCCCTCCCGTCGACGAGGCCGCGGCGCCCATGTGACGTGACGTGATGTAATTAATCGCTCGGCTCAGCAGTACAGGGTGAGGGACTTGGAGAGCAGGAGCAGAGACGCCGGCGAGTTGGAGAAGGGAGGCGGTGTGTTACCGCTAAGTCTCAACGAACACATCGGTGGTGGGTGACCGTTGTAGGCGACGCCTCGGTGGCCGTGCCGTCGGCGCGGAACGTGCGGGGAGCGTTCTTGGCGCCGTTTGATCCTACCACCTCAAGGACGAAGCCACTGCATAGGCAACAAAGCAGTTGCTCTGTCTGGTTCCTGCTCGAATGCTTGCACTCGTTCTTGAAATGGATTCTAATAAATGGAGAAGTGAAGAGCTAGTCAGTGATCCTTGGACTAAAAGGAAGGCATTGTTTGTGCTTTCTTTTCCTCTCTGAAGAATCTTCTTCTGGTTTGGAGTTGTGTCACGTGTGTGTGCTGCCTTCCTCGGAGCTTTCCTCGTGTGATGGTTTTCGTTTTGGTGGCACCTAGTCGGGCTAGGTATGCTTTGGACAGGACGAAGGAAGTTAAAGGGTGCTTTGCTTAACGTGGGCAGTGCTTTTCTAGGTGATCATGGTGATGGGAAATGCCTTGTGCTGTTTGTCGCCCACGTGAAAGCGCAACTGTTTCGCTATTCAGACTTCAGACGAATGGATGGATCATGGATCGTGGGTGTACTAGTTGTCCATTGGCTTGTCAGTCGTGTGTGATGAAGAGATGAGATGATTATGTCTGATATGATACTACTTAGTGTTACAAAACGCATGCCAAAAAAAAAATAGATGAATAAGAGAATAGGAGATACGAATTTAACGTAAAAAACTCTTTCAAAAACAACAATGGATGCACGAAAGCGAAAATTGCTATATAATAAGATATTACAAGCACAGAGAACTTCGGCATATCTAAACCGTGCAACTAGAAGGGGACATATATAATCTAGGAAACAAGAGTCCCAATGGAAAAGGAAACTGAATCAGAGACAAGAGTCCTAACGGAGAAGGAAACTGAATCAGAGTCAATTACGCTGGCCATTGCTATGTCTGATACGGCTCAATGAACTTGTTTGGCTTGGACATGGATCTGAATTTGGATCACACTTTAATAATCTCCACCTTGCGACGACTTGCTCCTGGAGCTGAATATCAAATCTGCTCAAAATAAGTTTTTATCAATTGACCTTGTGCCTCAAAAGTCTAGCACAGGAGGTGATGTTGTCGTAACTAGCGTTGAAATAGTTGCCACGATTAA